>JAYKKO010000002.1:20679166-21358333 GCA_037074685.1 Glyphodes pyloalis | reverse complement strand
CTTTAGCTTTTAGAAGCCAGATACTTTTCTATTGTATTAAAGCAACCGGTTACCCCAGACCATCAAGGATTGAGTTTCTTGCTGATTCTTCTCCATAGCATCAACATTCTGAATACAGCGGTAGTTTAACTTAATATGGCGATTTATAAATGGTGATTTATTTATTTAAAAACTTTATTGCACAAAAGAATTACAGAAGTTGGTCTTAATGCTAGGAGCATTTTTTACCAGTCAACCTTGATTCATGCAGATAGTTCGTTTATGCTTCTGTCAAAGTATTCCAGGTAATCCATAGAATACAAATTCATTAAAAATAATTAACTTGTTGGGATTGCGACGATATTGCAGTGCATCGGAGATGTTTTGTGCAATCACATCTCCAGTAGACAGCATGGATTTGTCAGAAAGAGATCTACCTTAAGCAACCTACTGGAGTTCAAGGACTATCTCTGCAATGTGTTTGCTTCTGGTGGTCAGGCCGATGCCCTATATCTCGATTTTAGCAAGGCGTTCGATAGGGTGGACCATACTCTTCTGTGCTGTAAACTATCGTACTACGGCATACATGGGTGTCTGTTAAGATGGGTGGTGTGTTATCTAAGTAACAGAACTCAGCTAATAGCTGTAAAGGGTTTTTTATCTCCTCCTATATCTGTAACTTCTGGGGTGCCTCAGGGATCGCATTTGGGACCACTCTTTTTTGTGATCTTTATAAATGATTTGATTAAACGTTTGTCATGTCCTTCCCTCCTTTACGCCGATGATTTAAAAATATTCACTGATATCACGGACATGGCAAACTGTGAAATGCTTCAAAGGGATCTCGATACTGTATCTGATTGGTGTACTTCAAACAAGATGAACCTTAACGTAAATAAGAGCTTTATTATTTCATTCACTAGAAAGAAAAACAGACATATTCACCAGTACCATATTAGGGGTAAGGCTCTTGCAAGATGTGAGGTAATAAGAGACTTAGGTGTTTATTTTGACGAGAAATTAACATTTCGTTATCATTACGAAAACATAATAAATAAAAGTAATAAGCTATTAGGGTTCATAATACGAATCACAAAAGCTTTTAAGAAGCCCAAGAGTATTTTATGCTTGTTTTGTAGCTTGATCAGGAGTATCCTGGAATATTGCTGTCCTGTGTGGTCCCCATACTACGAAGTTCACACGAAGGCCATTGAGAGGGTGCAAAAGAGATGCTTTAAGTATATAGCTTTCCGGTTCAACATGGGAAGACTTCCCAAGGACTATAGCGAAAGGCTTTCTAAATTTGGAATGATTTCTTTGCACTCTCGACGGAACAGATATGACCTACTCTGTCTCCATAAAATAGTGCATTCAGCTGTAGATGCCCCGGAGTTACTGTCGTCACTCAATTTTAACACCCGGTATAGATCGCGAAACCCAAACGTATTTGCCTTACGGGTATATAGAAACAACACCTCCTTTTTCAATCCCATAGTGAGAATGTGTCGCTCATACAATGAGATGGTTCGAGGCGGTACAGAGGTTGATTTGTTCGATAACAATTTTTCTAGATTTAAGAGAGTTGTTACTGATATATTTAAAAGTGTTTAAGCGTCCTTTTATTGTTAAGCGTTGTGTTACCCATAGTTAAGGAATAAAATATGAACTAGTGTGGAATGCTAATTGTAAGTAAATACAGTTAACTCATGTTGTGTACGCTAATTATGGATCTCTGTCTAGATTAATAGTGATAAGTTTTTTATTTTTTGTGATGTTTATGGCAGTGATCTGTTTGTGTACCAATTTTAAATAAATAAATAAATAAATGTTTGCTGTGCGCCATACTGATGGTTTCCATGCAGTGATGCGCAAAAAAACGGTATCTCTGATTGGTAGGTTACGTGGCAGTCAGAACAGCATTGTAAGGACGGTGACTGACAGATACACAGCACCTACCTGGCGGTGTTTGGTAGAGAGAGTGATCAAATAAATTTTGTTCACTCTCATATTGTGTCCACTCTCAACTTTATTTTATACTAACATAATTAACAACATTTAAGATCTTTGTAATACTTACCCCTTTAAATGAGTCACTCGCTGCTCGAAATAAATAATTTTTATTTATTTTATTTATATGGATTGGGCCCAACCGATTCCCGAGAACAGCACCGGTCCATTGATTGGATGTTTGTTTTCCGTCAACGGTAATCGCCTGCCGCCGAACGGTTTCCGGATTGTCCGGTATTTTGGCAGCTAATTAACTAAACGGACAAACGATTCCATCATTACTTGCAGCCTTCGGAGGTTAATGCGAATAATGACTTTCATTTGTATCAGCGACGCTATTTTTAAGACGTCCGTAGCCGAGAAGCGAGTGGATCATACTTTGGCATCGTGCCATCTTCGAGGTACAGGGTTCGATTCCCAGTCGGATCATTATGGAAAACAGACTTTCTATATTAAGTCGGGCCTGGATGTTATGATATAGTCGTCGTTCCTGGTTTCTGTTACAGCAGAAACAACGACTGCTTTAGCTACAAATCACAGAATCAGAGCAATGTATGTGATGTCGTCCAATATTAAAAAGAAAATTTAAAATACTGGTTAGGTAAAGTAGATTATGTATTTTTAGCATTTTATTATATTTGTACGTTTTGAAAAGAGTAACTAGCAACATTCCGAACACGGCGGTAGTTTACTTAATTTGAAAATTCATAAATGCTATTGTAAAAGTTAACATGAATATAGACACTTTAATTATTATTTTTTACGTTTTTTCGCTATTTTTATTTTCACTTACGCAAGAGCAGCCCAGCCCATCCTCATGTCTCGCATCACAGATGATGACACAATAAGGTTCGGTTTCACCAAACATGGCATTAACTTGCTACAATTAGAACTTATATTCATTCTCAGGTTACTAAATAAGACACCGTATTACAATTTAATAGCTGTGGCAATGATAAACTTAAAAAATACTACAATATTCAAAGTCAAGGTATTAGCGGTCCGCTTCGTCTTTACACAAATTTAAACAAACTATTCACCTTTATAATATAAGTACAGATATTATTATCGGTTGCCGTTTTTTTCGTAGCTGACTAGATGATAGCCGCAGATGGCTTTTCAATTTCAGCTTGCGCGGGAGCGGAAAGCTCTCACCCTTAAATGCATTTCCGTTTTTTAACGTGTGTATATTAAAGAACCTAAATTCTAAACGTACTAATGCCAAAAAAATTAAGTAAATTTCTAATGCCAAACAAACACAGACTTTAACCTATTAGTTAAGGCTCTGGTGAGACCGTACCTAAGCGCTGACGTCAGCGAGCTACCCCAGCGCTATTTTGACCGAAGTCATTCCAGTTCGCAGGCGGCCACCCTGCCCTCCAGTTCACACCTCGCTTGCTACCCCTGACCTTTAGCACACCACTCTAATAACGCGGTTATAGATTACAACCGCATAACAAGCTTGTGATTTACAGATACGAAAGGGCGTGTAGGAATAAATCAGAGACGATTCAAGGACTTCAGGAGATACCACAAATGATCGACTCGTGACATTGCGATTTTATTTTTATCTATCTATTTAATAAGGTTCACCAACATAATGTTTTCATTATTTGAATATTTAATTACCACAATAAAAAAGGTAACTAAAAACATAGTGAATCAACTTATAAATTGCGATTTCTTTAATGCTGATTCTATAAATTCTATAAAAAGTTTTTAAAACGACACATAAAAGTATCTTTTACTATATATTTTTAATGAAATAAATGTTAGTTCGAAATATTGCCATAATAATAATAATTTAGGTACATATTTGTATTACAAAAAATGTGTGCAATCAAAATCAATTCACTAGCGGCCCGCCACGGCTATTATTCACTAGCGGCCCGCCACGGCTATTATTCACTAGCGGCCCGCCACGGCTATTATTCACTAGCGGCCCGCCACGGCTATTATTAATTCACTAGCGGCCCGCCACGGCTATTATTAATTCACTAGCGGCCCGCCACGGCTATTATTAATTCACTAGCGGCCCGCCACGGCTATTATTCACTAGCGGCCCGCCACGGCTATTATTAATTCACTAGCGGCCCGCCACGGCTATTATTAATTCACTAGCGGCCCGCCACGGCTATTATTCACTGGCGGCCCGCCACGGCTATTATTAATTCACTAGCGGCTCGCCACGGCTATTATTAATTCACTAGCGGCCCGCCACGGCTATTATTAATTCACTAGCGGCCCGCCACGGCTATTATTAATTCACTAGCGGCCCGCCACGGCTATTATTCACTGGCGGCCCGCCACGGCTATTATTTATTCACTAGCGGCCCGCCACGGCTATTATTAATTCACTAGCGGCCCGCCACGGCTATTATTCACTAGCGGCCCGCCACGGCTATTATTCACTAGCGGCCCGCCACGGCTATTATTAATTCACTAGCGGCCCGCCACGGCTATTATTAATTCACTAGCGGCCCGCCACGGCTATTATTCACTAGCGGCCCGCCACGGCTATTATTCACTAGCGGCCCGCCACGGCTATTATTAATTCACTAGCGGCCCGCCACGGCTATTATTAATTCACTAGCGGCCCGCCACGGCTATTATTAATTCACTAGTGGCCCGCCACGGCTATTATTAATTCACTAGCGGCCCGCCACGGCTATTATTCATTAGCGGCCCGCCACGGCTATTATTCACTAGCGGCCCGCCACGGCTATTATTAATTCACTAGCGGCCCGCCACGGCCATTATTAATTCACTAGCGGCCCGCCACGGCTATTATTCACTAGCGGCCCGCCACGGCTATTATTAATTCACTAGCGGCCCGCCACGGCTATCATTAATTCACTAGCGGCCCGCCACGGCTATTATTCACTGGCGGCCCGCCACGGCTATTATTAATTCACTAGCGGCCCGCCACGGCTATTATTAATTCACTAGCGGCCCGCCACGGCTATTATTAATTCACTAGCGGCCCGCCACGGCTATTATTAATTCACTAGCGGCCCGCCACGGCTATTATTCACTGGCGGCCCGCCACGTCTATTATTTATTCACTAGCGGCCCGCCACGGCTATTATTAATTCACTAGCGGCCCGCCACGGCTATTATTAATTCACTAGCGGCCCGCCACGGCTATTATTCACTGGCGGCCCGCCACGTCTATTATTTATTCACTAGCGGCCCGCCACGGCTATTATTAATTCACTAGCGGCCCGCCACGGCTATTATTAATTCACTAGCGGCCCGCCACGGCTATTATTAATTTTTTTCCTCATTTTCCTCCGATTCTTCACTCCTGTTGGTCGCAGCATGATGTTATATAACCCAAAGCTATCCTAGAAATATTATCCAACGCAAAAATATTTTTTCAATTAAAACCAATAGTAGGTAGTACCTGAGTTTAGCGCATTCAAACAAACAAACAAGCTCTTAAGCTTTATAATATTAGTCTTGTTTTATAGAAGTCATCGTCTAAAGAAACTCTGGCTACAATTTAATCTTCATTGTCCGGGATACTCTTATAAAACATTACTTACCTTTAATAAATAACAAATTGGCACAAGTAATAAAAGTATTAGCCTATCACAGGTGTTGTTAATAGCTCATTAAAAGTAAACACATCAACGGGCATGCGATGACCAATCGCTGTCACCAGAAGACAAAAGAAGAATGAAGGTTCATTATTTTTGTTGACTAATTAACGACAAAACAAATAAGTAAATAACAGACAACATCACATACATTGACCAGATCCCAAAGTAAGCAGCTCAAGGACTTGTACAAAACAAAAACTATATCTACTTATGTTTATATGTAAATACTCAATCACAGCACCAACGTAGGTAAAATTTAAAAACACCTTTAATCATGTAAGCTTAACAAACCTATGACTCGTCAGTATAAGTTCAGTATTCTACTGCCGTGTTCAATGTTGATGATGTTATTTTTTTTCAATAAAGCAGTGTTTCCTTATACATACTAGATACTTAAATAAAATATACAAAATTAGCTTTTCAATCATCGACACCAATGTCCGATGTTGTGTTCCTGCGTGTACATTAGTACTGTACATTAGTAGCAGGGGTCAAGCCTTCAGGGTACAAGTCCAGTAACAGATTTACTATGCTGTACTTGTCGCCCTTAAGCTAGGACCTCATTACCACTTAACATCAGGTGGGATGAGGTTAATCTTGAAGTGCACTATAAAAAAAAAGTCCCCAATGACGGCACCTGTTCACAAGCATGACCATCGCTTCATTAAATATTTTAAAGAAACAGAAAAATATCACCTCCCCCTGCGGTGTCGGGCTCGAACCCGCGACCTGCACGTATCGCGCGTGCCGCTAACTAACAACTAAGCTAATCGCAACAAATACAAATAAAAACTGTAAAAGTAGCTTCATTAACCATTTTACCAGCGGATCAATCTACCATTGTCTCATGAAGCTAACTTTGCCACATTTGTGCATAGACACAATTACGTTTCACACGTGGAAAATGCAGGTCATTGGCACACGGGTGGCGTGAGGCGATGAGCGCAGTAAACGTCATGTCAGCTCCAGATGGTGAGTTCCTGCGTCAGGTGGCGCGTCGCTGACGCTGCAGCTCTGGCTGAGTCTCGAACCGACTTGCGAAATTCGAAACATTGGGCATTAAAATACAAACGTATTCGAATGAATGGATTGCTGGGCTTAGGCCTCTCTGAACTATGAAATCGAATCGGCCATACTACAGGCGAATCTTTTTAAATAGGAAGGAGCAAGTAAGGCCGGTCTGTCGCTTTGTCCTCCTTTTAGGGATGTGAAAAAATATATATTTTATCACATCCCTAATTTCCCTAAAAATTAATCCCTAATTTAATTATTTTATTTACTTTAATGAAGTTTCTTAACATTAGTTATCGATTATTTATTACTCTTTTTCCTTCCTTACTCTTTTTTTTCTGAAAATAAAATAAGAGTTGGTAACAGTCCAGACGGTTTTAAATTTCTTCAGTCCCTACTTAAGGAACCTTCTGTTTTAGGTTGTTACGTAATTATCTAACCTAACAACATTTTATACTCGTAGTCAAAATATTATATAGGATAATAATAATATTGGACAACATCACATACATTGCTCTGATTCTGTGGTAAGTACTCGTATACCAATCAAGGTAAATGAATCAAGCTACTCTTAAAGAACTGTGTTACAGAAATCAGAAACAACGACAGTACCAGTACTAGAACCCAGACCCGAGACAGAAAAGTTCGTTTTCCATATTGACCCGACCGGGGATCGAACCCGGAACCTCAGAGAGGGCGCGACGCCAAAGTCCGGCACGCTTGCCTCTCGGCTACGGAGGTCGTCGAAAATATAAATACAGGTTCCCTGTCCCATGAACCATATTTGATACACGGCCAATTGTTCAACTATTTTGTCAGCTGTCTGGACTGTGAATCGGTTAAAAATCCTAAACAGGATACTAGACACTGGCAAACAATGTCTAGAACAAATAGTCAAGTCAACTGACAATAGGTGCTTCCCAAATTAATACCTAATGATTATACGTTTTGACGGGTAAATTAAGCCTCGTTTTCAGTTGGTATCATTTAGCGCGTGACACGTTGCGATACATGTTGACAAATAACATTGATGCTAAACTAAAGCATTGTATCCACTAGGCAACAATCACCGCCCACGTGACGTTCAACATACAAGACAACGGGGCACAACAGTTGCCAGCAGGCGCGTAAGATGTTTGTTTAAAGATCGTCATTAGTTTGGCTTAAATGGTATTTATCAACATGTATTGCTACTTGTCACGGCTGTTGTCTAGTGGAAACGCGGCTTAACAATCAAATGATGAGTAAATTAAACCAAACGATTGCCGCAGGTCATGTTCCGCGTCTGCTGGCAACATCACGCCCTGTTATGGATTGTTGCCTAGTGGATACGAGGCTTTAATAGTTGTAGCGGGTGGTGAGCGCAAATAGTTTCTCGATGAGTCCTCTCGGTGCGCCGGCGCAGGAACAATACAAGGATGCCGACGCGCGTGCGCACAGCTACCGTAGTTACCACGAGATTGGCGATTAAGGAGACTGGCTAACCATGACAAAAATTAAGGACATCGAGTAGTATTTATATGTATCCCTCCCGATGAAATCAGTGGGAGAGATTACGGGTAGGGATAAGTATACACAGTTTCCCTATTTTTAGGCACCGAATCGATATTTTGGTGATGATGATTCTTCTGGCCTGAGAAATGTAATTGTTGCTTGATAACTTTCTTCGATATGGGCAGAAAAGTTCTAGAATGTCGTCTACGTACCAAAAATCACAGCGTTTGTCAGTTTCCATTAGATGGACAGACACCCTTGTCGCGATTACAGGGATGCAACAAATATTATAGATGCAAAGCGAAGCTTTCTGGGGGATGCAGCGGTTGTCCTTCGGCTACTGATAATAACTACATTTTTTCTTACGTATCCAATTATTAGGTACACTAACCGTACCAATTGTATACCTAGTACTTCACGCTGCACTAGATAACTTTAAACATTTTAATGAAACCGAACAATTTAATCTCCCCTTGTGGTGTGTGATTGAAATTCCTTTTTAAAAATCTATTCACGCGCCAAGGTGTCTCCGTTTCCGTGGTTTTCAAACCTTTTTGCAAATATAAAGACAAAAGCATGTCAGCCTACACACTTTGGACCTTGTTAAGCCCTTATGTCGTACGAATAGGAACTATATTTGTACGGCAGAGGGCACTTACCGAAGCCTAAGATATTATTCGAACATTTTTTTTTATAGTACTTTACGCCGTACTAGCGAACCTTAAATATTAGAAACAGAAAAATTGTATCTCACCGTGCGGTGTGGGAACCGGAGGCTAACGGTTGATACAGCAGAAAAATTTCATCGCTTACGACAACTTGCGGTTAGCTCAGTTGGAAGAGCAGCACGCGCGATACGTGAAGATCGTGGGTGCCCGCAACGCAAGGGGAGATAAAAAAAATCTGTTTATAATAGAGAAAAATGTATTGCCTAGAATAACTTGCGGTAAGCTCAGTTGGCACCAGCACGTGCGATACGTGAAGGTCTTGCGTTCTCTGGTAAGGTAACCTTACCAGTCCTAGAGATTGGTCTCAGTATTCTATTCAGCGTAGTGCCACTACGGCCGCTCAGAATGCGCCTCAGACAGCCAGGACGACCCTCAGAAATGCTCCGGTTTTATCCGTCACCTGCGTCATCGCGACTCTAGTCAGAACAGTCACTCAGGTTCAAAGAGGAAAAGCTATTATAGACTTTTTAACTAAAGTTAGCTTTGTCCGAAAGTCATTCTACTAATATTTTGCTGTAAATATTTGTAAGAAAGTATGGACGTGTTTTGGCACTCTCTTACGCAAAAACTACTAATTGAAAGTGGATGAAATTTAGAAGGTCTACAGATTAGACACTAGAATAACATATAGGATACTTTTTATCCTGAAATAAGGCACACGAAGTCGCGGGCAACACTTAGCAATATATATCTTCTTGTATAAAAATAAACCATTTAAAACAAACAAAGATGTACCAGTATATATATGCATAGATGCCAAAAATGCAATAAAACCATTTTTGTGTATCTGGCAGATACAGTCTAATACGTAGGACATGTCGATGTAATGATAGGACAAAAAATTATTGTAGAAATATAGAACTTATTGCACACATTTAAAAAATACGAAAGACGGATTTAATATCTACTGGCCAACTCTATCAGTCAACAACTTAGGTATATTTATGCCGAAAGTATAGGTCGTAGCAGTACATGGAATTTGGATAGTCTCAACAAGCAACTGTATTGTTAGTAACTAACTAGTGGCCAGCCTTAGCACAGGTACGATCCTGGTGAACATAACAAAAAAATAATCATCAAATTTGATCCAGTCTTAGTTATGCGCCATCATAAATTTCGGACATCGATTTTTTAAAGATAATAAAATACATTTCAGCCAGGATAATAAATATAAATAAAGTTCACATATCTACATAAATACCGCCGTTAAGAAACATTAATATCGAATACGCAAATATGTTACCAAATCAATTAATGATTGACAAACGTAATAATCAACACCTAGGTAGACTAGATACAAATTAGGTTAATTGCGCCAATGCCATATTCTAGAATTCGCTGCGATGGCTGACATAGCAAAACATTCTCGCTGGGCACTGCAGCCGCTGCAATACAATACGACCGCAGGCTCGCCGATTATGCAACACTCATGATGATATCTACATCAGTAAACTTAGAATCTCGCCTGACTTCTCTTCATCAATTTAAATGCAATTTTTTTTTGTTTTAAACTTTATTGCCCAAAAAGTCAACAGGTAGATTTAATGCTGGGAGCATTCTCTATCGTTTTCCCATGGCGCCAACCAAAGGCGATGAGGGTGCGAGGGGAGTTTTTAGCTCATACATGCCGTTGCCGTCTCTAAAGCAGCGGTGTGGTGAGAAAATGCATTTTCTCCTCCTTAAAAAATGGAGGATTTACTAGTCAACCCTTGCATCATGTAGAGAACTTGTATATGGGTGCGATAATAGATAAAGTATTTATTGTGTTAGACTGCGCGTAGGTTCTATACAATAAAAGACTTAGATAATTAGTATCGGCTGCATTGATTTATTATTACCAGCTCGTATTGCTGCGATGGTCTAGTAATGTAAGTACTAGGTTCGATACCCGCGTCAAGCAAATAATGTTTTGGACATGACTCGGGTTTGTGGACAACAGGGTAATAAAACCAGTGCTCGGTGTTGTGATAGCCCTGCTGTTGGATATGAAAGAACCTTGTACTATAGTTAAATTTTTCTTTTCTTATATTCACAATTATCAACGCAACATTGCGCGACCTCTGTGGTGCTGTGGATGAGGTAGGCGCCCAAAGCGTGAAAGGTCCCGGATAGATTCCTGGTCAGATCTATTTAAGAAATAAACTTTTCCAAATTGACTTGGTGTGGGTGTGCTGGGATGATCCTACTGTTAGTCCGCCGTATGGTACTCTAGAACAAGGGAAAACTTAGTATGATGTAATGATGAGGTAGGTCTAATCGTCTGGCGCACTTATTTATGCATTATTTATTTCTTTCGATTTCTATAAAATATTCAACTGCCACTATTTATGACAGATAGTAATCATACGATATCTAAAGAAACTTTCAAACAAACAGACAAATCCATTTCTACGAGTACGCAAAAGTGCACGTCAGTCGCTGAATAAAACACCAATTTATCGAAAACAAGATGACAATTTATTTCATGTATCGAGCACTACTTATGTAATCCGCGGAAAATCTCGTCATCGCGTTGTAAAGTAGTACAGCGACATCTATTGCTAAAATGTGGAACTTTCTTCTTGGTACTAAAGTTTACTGAATTAAAAATATGAGAAATTGCATCTAAACATAAATTAATTATTGAACGGTTGTACATTCCGCCCACCATGTCCAGAATGGACATTATTCCCGCCCACCATGGATTAGTTAGAACAAGTGGACTGTATTGGTAAGTTCAAAAATGTATAGAAAGCTATAAAATTCATGGTGACTAGGAATTACAAAACAATTTTAATAGTTTAGTTACATGCTCAAAGATAAATAGATAGATACAAAATCAAAATTAACAATGTTTATATTTTAGCACATCATGTTGAAACAAAATAAAGATACCCTTTTTTTTAAATACTTAAAAAACACATTCAAGATTACAAAAGATAATCACTTACAAACTATACATTTACTCTGCTACTGGTAAAACACATATTTTAACAACAGGCCTTTTTATAATGCCTCCCTTGCATCTGAGACTTACAACCCTAGTAACGTTGTCCAAACCCTTATGTTTATCAACAATAATGCCTGTAAGCCATCTTGCTGGAGGAAGATCATCTTCCTTTACTAGTACTACGTCACCAATTTTAGGCTCTGGTGTTTGGTTTGCCCACTTATGACGTTGCAGAAACTGACACAAATATTCATTTGACCATCTACGCCAAAAGTTTCCTAACATTTTTTGTGTCAACTGCCAACGCTTTAGAACAGTTATCGATGAAGATTCGTACTGGTCTGGTACTACAATTAGTGGCTCACCTATAAGAAAATGACCTGGTGTAAGTGGTGTTGGATCTTGAGGGTTGTTACTAACCTGTGATAAGGGCCTAGAATTAAGACATGCCTCGATCTGGTACAAAAGGGTAGATATTTCTTCATAGGTAAGAGTCTCGGAGCCTATGACACGTTTCAGGTGGTGTTTTGTTGATTTTACCCCAGCCTCCCAAAGTCCACCGAAATGGGGAGCTCGAGGTGGGATAAAATGCCATGTGGTTCCGTTATTAGCTAAAATATCGACGATTTCGGTCGACAATTTCGATGTTTCATGAGGTACTAGTGTTTTCAGCTCACGAGCGGCACCCACAAAATTCGTACCGTTGTCACTGTACAGGTCAGCGCAATGGCCACGTCTAGAAACGAAACGTTTAAACGCTGAAATAAAGCCTTGTGAGGTAAGATCAGTCACGGCCTCCAAATGTACGGCCCTAGTTGCCATACATACAAATAGGCAAATATACCCTTTGTATGATCTGTGACCTCTCCCTTTGGTCGTCCTAATTTGAATGGGTCCTGCGTAATCTACTCCACTTTGGTAAAATGGACGAGTTGGAGTAACGCGAGCAGGAGGTAATTGACCCATAAGTTGATCTTGTGATTTTGCTGCATAACGTACGCAAGTAATACACTTACGTACAAAGAACTTCGTGCGGTTTTTGACATCAAGAATCCAATATTTACTACGGAGGTAGTTGACCATTAACTGAGGTCCGCCGTGCAGTGTCTTCCGATGCGCATCATCAATCACGAGTTCTGTTAAGTGAGACTTCGATGGTAAAACGATAGGATGTTTTCTATCACCAGTAATATCAGCTCTATCAAGCCGGCCGCCCACTCTTAACAGACCTTCTTGATCTATAAAAGGATTTAGATTGGTAAGTTTGCTTTTTTTATTTACTATACTTTTCGCTTTAATATCTTTAATTTCACGTTCAAAATAAATACCTTGACAAGCTTTTATACTAAGTTTCATTGCTGTAGATATCTCGTTGCTAGTTAACCATTTTGGAAAAGTTGTTTTGTTGGTAGATTTTCTTAACTTTGCTATAAATCTCATACAATATGCTGTTACTCTTATTTGTTTTTGTAACGATGAAAACTTGGTCCATAATTCAAATTGACTCTCCTGAGTGACGTGTAAAACCTTCTTTCCCTTCTCTTCTAAATCCGTGTCTTTTTCTTCTCCTCTGTTATAATTTATTGTTTTATTTTTTAACCATTCTGGTCCAGTTTTCCAAAGCGGGAGGGCTTCACACTCTGAAGGGTTTACTCCTCGGGAAGCACAGTCTGCTGGATTATCAACAGATGCTACGTGAGACCATTGCTCTCTGTCCAAAATAGTCAAAATTTCTGATACTCTATTTGCGACGAAGGTTTTCCAACGGCTCGGGTGACTACTTAACCACGCTAGAACTATTGTAGAGTCAGTCCAAGCATGTAGATTTTGTTTTGGTACTTTTAAAACTTCAGACACTTCTCTCAATAGCTTTGCTAAAAGAGCTGCTCCACATAGCTCCAGTCGTGGGATGGACACTTGTTTAATTGGGGCCACCCTCGTTTTGCATGTTATAAGATTAACATTGACTTTTCCAGATTTGTCAACCACGCGCGCGTAAACTACGGCAGCATAGGCATTAGTCGACGCATCGCTGAAACCATGGATCTCAAGTGTTACACAATCTTTGTTGGTACCAATCCAGCGCGGTAGGCGAAATTCAGTAAGTGCTATCAGTTCATCTCGGTAAGTGATCCAATCATTTAGAAGCTTTGATGGTAGTTCGTCATCCCAGTCGATTCCTGCTAGCCATAGCTGTTGAATAAATATTTTAGCTTTGATTATTGCTGGAGCAATCCATCCCATAGGGTCGAACAATTTTGCGATATCTGATATTACTTTTCTTTTTGTTACAGGTTTGCTGATTGGCGGTAGCTGTACGGAGTACTTGAAGTCGTCGGTTCTTCGGTTCCAGGTAAGTCCAAGAATTTTGATAGTTTCATCTGTCTTTAGATCCAAATTGCTTGTTGCTGTTTCATTTCCCTTTGTTATTTCGTTTAAGAGTATTTCATTATTGCTTGACCACTTTTGAAGTTCAAATCCTCCCCTGCTTAGTAGTTCAGTTATTTCTTTACAGATTTGTTTTCCTTCCGATACAGTTTCACAGCCGGTAAGTAGATCGTCCATGTAAAAATCCTGGAGGATTTTTTCAGATGCTTTGGGAAACCTTTCTCCTTCATCATGCACCACTTGATGCAGAGTTCTGACAGCCAAAAATGGAGCTGAGGCTACGCCGAATGTTACTCTCAACAAGCGAAAATGCTGCACCTCTTCGTCTGGCGACGTCCTCCACAGCACACGTTGGTAATCTGTGTCCTCTTCGGCCACTTTCACTTGGCGGTACATCTTTATTATATCTGCAACGAAGCATATCGGGTGAAGTCTCCATCTCATTATTAAATGCCGCAGGTCTGGTTGAATAGTCGGCCCTACCATCAATTCACTGTTAAGAGATACACCGTCACTGTTCCGACAGGAGGCATCAAACACTACTCTAACCTTTGAGGTGGTTTTATCAGCTCTAACCACTGCGTGGTGTGGTAAGTAAACACAATCTGATTTATTGTCATGTGGTACTTTTTCTAGGTGACCCAGCTTTAGGTATTCTTCAAGAACTTCAGAATAATGAATCTTTAACTCTGGTGATTTTAGCAACCGTTTTTCAAGCATATGAAATCTTTTCATAGCAATCTCTTTAGAGTTTCCTGTTTTACAGCTTGGATTATCCTGTCTAAAAGGTAGCCTTACAACGTACCTGCCAGCAGAATCTCTTGTGGTTGTTTGATTATAGAAGTCTTCGCATCTTTGTTCTTCAGGGGTGCGCTGAGGTTTGTTGGTAAGGTAAGTATCAGATTCTATTTCCCAAAAACGTTTCAAATCAAAGTCTTCATTCTTAATTGTATGTAAAGTTGTTATATTTTCAGACCTTGATATGTTTTGATTCTTATCTTTACAGATTTGACCAGACAAGATCCAGCCAAGCCTCGTATTCTGTGCCATAGGAGATCCTATTGGACCTTTGATTAACCCTTCCGATAAAATAAGGCAATAAACCTCTGCACCTAACAGTAAGTCTATTTTACCAGGTACGTTAAATTTAGGGTCTGCTAATGTTATTTTCGGAATGTGAGACAATAACTTTATATCAACCTGCCGTTCAGGGAGATACGTGGTAAGTTTCGTTAAAACGTGAGCTTTCACCTTAATCGTGAAGGTTGGGTCGTAGATGGATTGAAGTGTAATGTATACTAAATGTTTCGAATTAATTGACTTGTTGCAATCGTTACCTACTCCAGAGATTACATTGTTGCTTCTTACCTTTTTTAGTCCGAGTAGTTGGACTGCAGACTCCGTTATGAATGAAGCCTGTGACCCCTGGTCCAGTAGGGATCTAAGTGTCATCATTGATCCATCGTTCGTTTCTGCTCTAACTAAAGCAGTCGCTAAAAGTACTTGGCTCCTGTTGTTGGAGAAACAAGTGGTAATGGTCGTCTCGCTTTCGCCTGATGTCGTCGCTGTTGCCGCGACAACATTGTTACTACTCTCAGTTACAAGAGCATTGGTTGGTGAACTGGTGTTGTTGGTATGCAGGAGTGAGTGGTGCTTTTTCTTACAAATTTTACATCTAGTGGGCAAACGGCACGCTACTACGGAATGGTTCGCGCCTAGACAATTGTAGCAGAAGTTAGAAGTTTGGACAAAGTTACGGCGAGTTACAAGGTTTTCATTTGCAAATTTCTTACAATTTCCGAGCTTATGGTTGGTATCAGTACAGTAAGAACATGGGACAGATACACTTTCATTGGTATTATTAGCTACTACATGATGAGACTGATTATTTGTCGTGGTTCTGGGGTTCAAAAATTCAAGTGACCTAAATCTGTGTTCAATAAATTCCATAAAAAGCTTCAAAGTTGGTAAATCATTATTTAAGTCACAAACCTTTGCTTCCCATTGCCGACGAGATTCATTATCTAGTTTTGCGGACAAAATGTAAATTACTATTACATCCCAGTTATCTGTTTGAATTCCCACATTTTTTAAAGCATTTAAGCACTCATTGGTAGTATCAAAAAGTTCTTTGAGCGCACTTGAGCTTTCGTTAATCATGTTCTTTTGTCCGAAAAACCTTTTAAGAATGCAATTAGTTATATATTTTTTATTGTTAAATCTATTCTCTAAAAGTTCCCAACATATTGAATAATTATCACTGGTTATAGGTAGATGACGTAATAACTGTTCTGCTTCACCGGTTAAGTAACTTTTCAAATAATGAAGCTTTTGCACCTTTTGTAATGAACTATTATTGTGAATTAATGAAAGAAAAAGATCACGAAATGTGATCCACTCGGAGTACTTCCCTGAGAAACTGGGTATCGTTATCTTCGGAAGATGGACGTTAACCTGCTCTGCATCGCCACGCGTTTCCTGGGTCTTGGTCTCCGTGATGGTACACTTCTTCAAAGTCTCCTTCAACTCGGTCTTGTAGTCAGTATATAACTCCTCTGTTTTGGTATAAAAATCTGTAGTAAAATAATCTAACTTTGAGTATTCAGCTTCGGTAACATCACAAAATAACTTCTCATGTACTTTATTAAACGTCTGCCATAAACCATTCAAATTCTCTATTCTCGTTTCAATGTAGCTTGTAGTTAGTCTGTCCTTTGGAGATTTCTTGAAATTGATCTTAGCTTTTTCTATTCGACTGTACACATCCGCTTGAGCTCTTACTTTTGATTCCATTGTAGGTAGGTAAAGGTACTATGTATGTTAGATGATAATGGTAAGCAAAATTCTCTAAGTCCAGTATGGGCGTAAATTTTCTAAGTGTTTTTAGTTAGTACACCTGGGTGAAATCGGGCGTGGATTCCCCGTCTGAACACTTTTACTTAAATTATTCTAAGTCCAGGCTCTATTAGTAATTCTCTAAGTTAAATTTTCCTTGTTAATTAGATTCAAATTTGCCTGACTTCTACTTTCTGATTGATGTAAAGGTGTACTCACTGTTTATTGCGCCCATACAAACTTTCTCTCAGCTCCTTAGAAATTCCAAACTCAAACTCCGTAAAAATCATCAAACTGTGTGCAACGCCACTCTTCTCTGCTGCTGGCCTAGTCTCTTCAATGTGAATCCGGCTCCGAATGACCATGAATAAAACACCAATTAAAAGATAAATAGATAGATACAAAATCAAAATTAACAATGTTTATATTTTAGTACATCATGAATAAAACACCAATTTATCGAAAACAAGATGACAATTTATTTCATGTATCGAGCACTACTTATGTAATCCGCGGAAAATCTCGTCATCGCGTTGTAAAGTAGTACAGCGACATCTATTGCTAAAATGTGGAACTTTCTTCTTGGTACTAAAGTTTACTGAATTAAAAATATGAGAAATTGCATCTAAACATAAATTAATTATTGAACGGTTGTACAGTCGCTGACATTGATTTTAGCAGGGGCTTCCCCTTAAAATACCAATGAAGCGTTTTTGGTGCTAATTAGCTAGAAACAGAGAGATCCGCTGACTCAGACCAGCTAGTGACCTGATGATGTTGTTGAAAGGAGTTTCTGTGCATAATAATATGTGAATCGTAAAACTGCAAACTATGCAAACCGCATTAACTTAGATATTATTAATGATACATTTTCTCTTTGGACTTATCTTAGTATGGAGTTTTTGGATTAATTTGTTAATTCGCCTCACCAATTTTTTTTAAACCAAAGAGAAAATTGGTGAGCCGAATATTTAATTTTTTGGCTTATTGTTTTCTTATCACGTTTATTTGGCTTAGTAGATAAAACTATATACATGCTAAATTATGTACTATGTATATACTTTAAATCAAGTTTTGAGAGAGAAGAATTAATCAACCTATGACAAAAATAACCTTATCCATTTCAACAAACAACTTATTATTATTTTTATAAATCTTCGTTTGGTTAACAATTATTAAATTTTCTCGAATACACATCTTTTACTAAGATGAAGCAATTATTACTTACACTAAGAAGGAAGAAAATTAAGTTCAATTCAGTTGCAAGTTGCGTCGCGTCGTAAGTTGCTGAACACATTTACTCCACGGGCTAATGGCATAGAGGTTAAAGTCCATTGCACCAACTGTACTGTGAACTAGGCCACACGTGCAGTGTCGTACCAATTCCAGAATTCCCTTGCTCCAGCTCGAGAGGTACCGAGAAACAGGGAGAAATATGTTATACTTAACCTATTTCCGGGCCCTCATGCAAACCCCAACTTTGTTTCAAATTTGGAAAGTCTTTTTTCGTAAAATCTTTTCCAAGAGCAACACAAAGCCAGTCGAAAAAGAACTCAATAAAGGATAGTTACAGTTGAATTTTGTTTGTTGTTGGAACCGCAGTGCCTTTAAGAGTTCGAAACACAAAGCTATCTAAAAAAGAACTTAAGAAAGAGTTGTTACAGTAGAAAGTTGTTTGTTGATAAGGCTGTAGTGACTTGCTCCAGGAGTTCCCTAGGGGCCGATGACTGGGAAACTTTTGCGGGACGAGATTGTTACTTATTAGGGCTATTTTTTAACTCTTTCATTGCGACAGGTGGTCGTTTGCCTTTGGAGACCGCCTTGGCTGGCGAAGTGGAGCAAGGTACAAATTGGTTGTACTTTATTTTTGGAGGCAAGTTGCAAGTAATATAAAAAGGAATTTATAATTAATCTACCTGGAGTAGTGAATAAAGAACATTTAACAAAGTAAGTTAATAATTAAATGAAAAGACGAAGTTTCCCGTTATACAATAAAAAAAATCGATTCCAAAGTATAATTAAATCAGTTAAAGTTCATTCAAAATATATTACACATTCTGAAATCTACATAACGACCCTATGCCTTTGTGACATGAGTTGACTGTTTTTTAAGCAGTTGTTAAATGGAATATCTTTAGTGTTTTAATAAATAAATATTTATGCAATGTATTTAGATATTATTTTCTAAGTGTTTTAACTTTTAGTTAAAAATAAATAATGTTAATGTTTCATGAACGGCCTATTCAACAAAGTCTCCCTATTCTGTAGATTTTTTTTTATTTACTCTTTCTTCATAATCTATGTGAGGCTAATAAAACTTTGTGTACTGAAATAGGTGCATAGCCTTTATGTTAGTGACACATCCGAGCCCGTAACGCATTACGGAGTAGTCAAAGCAGTTTATTACCAGCTGCTCATCAAAGTTGGGCGAGGGAAGTTGCGCGAACATTCTTGCTCACATTTTACACCTACCCGCAAGTTTAATTTTCCTGCTTTGACGTTGTTTCTCTGTGCGGTATTTGTACTCTTTTATGGCAGTTCGTTAATTTGTATGAGTTTCGTGGGATACTATGTACAACCCGTTTTTTATTATCTTAGGTGAAAACTAAATAAAATAAGCACGCCCAAGTATCTACATATTTATTTTATCATATAAGCACTGTTCAATAAAACCTATTACAATTAATTGCTTTTTCTAGTATCCTAATAGGCGTTATTACAAAAATTTGCTTTTCGGAGATAGTGAGATAAGAAAATATGTGAACTATCTATTCTAATTACAAACTGATAATGTTTGTGGGGCATTTCACATTAACAATAATTACAGTGGCAGATACGCGACCGCAATGAATGAGTTAATAAGCAATGCATTTGTGAGGGATTACTCATCGACTTAGAGGTAAAAGCATTCTTAACTATAACACTTCGCTATTGTTTAGACCAGATTTGAATTTACAGCGGAAGCGCCCTAGACAATAGTAGGGGTTTCAAAAAACAGGCTAATAAATCTTTATGTCACCCACAAAAGTGAAATTTGCATCCCTTGGATGCGCCTGTACTGGATTTTCCTTAGGGAAACTAAGCATAGGGGGGGGGGGGGATCGTTAGTCAATTCGGACCGCGGGGCGAATCACCTAAATACTATTTCTGAATAGGTCGATCCGCCCCGCGGGCCGCGGCCAGTATCGTTACGTGGGGCGAAACGCCTAACGACCCCTAGCATGCTTAGATTACCTCAAGAAAAATCCACTTTTGTTTTAAACTAAAACCGTACTGACAGTACTAACGTGTATTGCTGGAACACGTCTTGAAGAAGAGGTCTGGGGCTACGCTCTTTCTTACACTGCGTCAGTACAACATCCCACTTCAAAAGAGGCAAACTGTATTGAAGCTAGGTAGGTTTTTAGTACCGACCTTATGGTCGTAGGTACCTATTTTTTTATTGTGCATGACATCAAAAGATCACGATACGTATAGGTCTTTCTCGACTATCAGTGTGATGATTTATATTATACTAGCTGTGCCCGCGACTTGGTTCGCGTGGACTACAGGGTTTTTTTCGTAATAAAAGGTAGCCTATGTTACTTCTCAGGGTCTAAAGATTGTCTGTGCCAAATTTCATTAAAATCGGTTGAGAGGTTTAAGCGGGAAAGCGTAACAGACGGACAGATTTTTTAATATCTATTAGTAAGGATTCCATTCATAGACAACTTTTTATAATAACAAACTAAAAACCTATTCTAAAATCAAGCTTCTTTTCATAGATTATTCATTCCTAAAAGACTCGGCCATGTTATAATTACATCCTCTTTGATTTTGATAATTCAGGATGTTCATAATGATTATAAGAATGCTTATAGTGTCCGATTGGCCGGTGGTGGCGCTATGTGGCGGGTCGTTACATTCCCTTCAATATGGTTGAGTGAAGCGATGGCTGGCACATACGTCATGCTTGTGAACAGGTGCCACCTTTGGGGACGGGTCTGCTCCAGCTTACCTCTTAAAATAAAATAATACTTCATGTTTTGTTCACTCATCAAAATAAAACTATATGACTTGGTCCAAAGTGTTCTACACATAGCTATAAGTTAGATACTGCTACTGTAAATGATCTGCTGAGTTTCTTACCGGTGTCTTCTCGGTAGATATAGGTTCCGAACCGGAAGTAGAATCACTTTGCATTGTATTCAATGACGATTCAAAAGTGTTACATGTAACCTACTCGAATAAAGAAATATTTGAGTTTGAGTTTGAGTTTGAATTGGATCTTCATGAACAATTAACCACTAGAAAACTAATGTTTAGTAAACATATGTTTAACCATAGATAGGTTCATTGCTGAGATGTTAGTTAAAGTTAGACATCGATAGAATATTTGACGATACAAGTAGCCCGTCGAAAATGTTCAAACACCCTTCAATATTTTATTACAAGACTCTGCATGAGTTCCGCAAAGTAGATCAAGGGGTAACGTTCTGTACCAAGAAATTATTAACTCGCCCGAAACGTGAACTGAGAACTGTGTTTATTATTTAGCTCTGGCCCGTGAGATGGCACACGTAAGGCCATAGTTTGTAAATATTTTGAAGATCCTGTGGGCGGGTGAGCTGCGATCGATGGGAGGGGGGTCCCTCCGCTCCTCCCCCTCCTCAGGCCGCGGCCCGCGCACGCAGTCCTCAATGTCTGGATGATGTCAGGACTAAGAGGGTTTAGTTTTATTGCTTTGTTCTTGTGCAACTTTGTAATGTCGTTGGAAAATTTATTGGAAAAATAATTAGCTTTGGCGGACTCGACCGTATTTCGTAAGAACCTAGGGTAGCCAACTAATAATATTGTCTTTCGCTTACTTTTTACTTTCTAACTAAGAAAAAATCTTGTGATAAACGTGTAAAAGATTTATTTACATTTGTTTTGCTGACTGGTACGATGGAACAGTCATTACTTTTCCTGGCTATTCAACCAAGGATCGTCGGTTCGATCTCCACCTAGGAAAAAAATTATGGTGTTTAAGAATTTATTTACGTTCTAGCTGTTGCCTGCGACTTTGCCTACATTATTTTGAGATTAAAAGTATCCTATATTTAAATCAAAGAACGTCATCTCTTTTTATACCGAACTAGCGGCCTGCCTCGGCTTCTCACGCATCTTATCCCCCTTTTTTCCTCCATCTTCCACTGATTCTTCGCTAATATTAGTGGCAGCATATTTAATAGCCAAAAGCCTCCCATGATAAATGGACTATTCAATACAAAAATTTTAACCAGTTGTTCCTGACATAAACGCCTTCAAACGAAAAAACTTTTCAGTGTACTATGAACCCCCAACGACGAATACTAACTTGTGGTGTCATCTCAGCACACCCAGACCCAAGTAAATTAAGAAAAGTTTGTTTACCAAATTGACCTGACCGGGAATCGAACCCAGGACCTATCGCGCTCTAGCCGCCTACCTTAGCCACTAATTTACAAAATCTCGGTTACTCGATATTAGTACAGATTTCATCCAAATCCGTTCAGTAGTTTTTGCAAGAGTATCAAACAAACATACATCCAGACATCTATTAATTCTAACAAACTTTCGCGTTTATAAATTAGTATGAAGGTGGTGGTGGAGGTAACCATTGGTTCTGGTTTCCTTGAAATACCAGTGCTTAAGCTACTAACTTTGACCAAGACAATGTATGTGATGTTTAATATTTAGTCCATAACTGAAAGGTAAATGATGCTACCCTTAGCGTGCGTGAGTCCCCTAGGGCACACCCTAGGGGACTCACGCACGCTGACACTGAATATTCGATCACACCACATCTCATTTCAGTTTACCTACCGTATAGTAGGCATAGCTGGGTATAAAATCACACAAATAAGATTTAGAGTAATAATGACTTATCATTTAATCCAATTATACAATATAAAACCGAACTCCTTTGAGATAGAGTACTTAATATTTACCAAAAAGCGTGTGACTTCCTCGGGATCCTCATTATGTAATTATTTTTTATTGATACCCTATCATTTGTTATCGCTTGGATCATTGTATATGTTTGTAAAGTTAAGTATACACCTTTGCAAACAGAAAAAAACAACATCGTATGGTAGTGAGATCAGAAAATGATGAAGAAAACCAAAATTAAATCGCAGAGAAATCTAACGAACATCATAATTATTAAATGAGGACATGAAGTATTTCAACTATTTTTTTATCGATCATCAGTTTAAAGTCGTAAGACACAGACAACTAGACACAATAGAAAATCAAATGTGTTAAACAGAGCAATGAGGCAAAAAATACGGGTTTCGACACCCGTTAAGGGTTTAACTATTAACGTTAAATCTTTTGAAATGTAGCGCTTTGTCATTTGTAGTATTACGGATTAACGTTAAACTAGCTAATTTTTGATCAGCTGTGCCCAGCTGTGATAGTAATCTCTACTGCCTATAACAAAGAGGTACCAGAGGGTTGACTGATAGACTAGCTACGGTATTAAGTCCGCCTTTTGTCTCTACATGTGTAAATTGAATATACAATAAAAAATAAAGAAGGTACAAATCGGTGATGCCTACTTACGTTCATAAACTTCGGCCAATATGAAACGTTTTTCCCACGTACAGGACACTTATCAGCGGCCGCAGCGTGATAGTTTCCGATTGGGCTCTCGGTGTAGGGTTGCTGCTCACGGATAAGAGACATATGCCTGATGTAAAGCTGAAATGGATAAATAGCTAGCCATAGTTTTTAAACGATACCGAAAGTTAAGCTACGCACGCCATATTGGCGCGCGTAATAATCATTTAAAGTATGATAACGGGTTAAAACGAACTACTTACTGCCCGACGTTTCGGTTAGGTTGCACCAACCGTGCTCACGAGCTGACTAAGTAAGAAGTTTGTGTTAACTAATAAAAATGTTGTTGTGTCTTGATCCGTTAACATATTTTAAATGTTTAAAATGGAATAAGAAAGTCTTAAAAAGTATTTTTATTATTTATTAATTTGATTTGTTAAACAAGCAGCTGTTTAAAAATATAGGTGCCGCAGTCCCACAAAACTATTTACACAGTTGAAAGGCTGACCATTCAGATTACTTTTTAAATTTTAATTAGCCCACGTTATCCAACACCAGGTCCAAAGCCAATGTGTCTTATATGTTTTGGTAGATAATAATCAATAAGAGACTAAACAGAAATGTTTTTTTTTTTTAATTATGGTCTCTACCCCGCGTTTAAAAACAACGCAGTGATTCTGCCAATGTCAAGTGTTTAGAGAGACACGTCACAAAAGGAGACTGCGCGGTGATTTGAGCTATTGGTTCCTGAGGTCTTCATTAAGAACCTTAAACAAACACGAACAGCACATTAAAGACGACGAAATGTTTATTAATCTACACAATTGTAATTATGGACTGTGACAATTTTTTTGACGTCCAGCAATCAAAATGAAGTATCATTCCATTGCCCCTCACTAAATTAAGTGATATTAGCCTATAATCTCACAAGTAAAAAACTAACATCATGTGTCAACCCTGCATTATCGCAGTCAACGGCCGTTTGTCGCACAATTGGCGTAACTGCCAAAGAATACCGATACCTGGCTCGTTACGGCGCGCCAACTTCGCTCGTAACGACACTCGGATTGTCTTGTTTTGTTGTGTTGTGACTCCATGTTATATCCCCACACACCCCACTCTTGTACACGATGCCCCATTACTATTGTGACGGGTAATTTGATACAGGATGTTTGGATTCATGGGTATAAAGGTGTTAGGACCAAGAATAAATGTCTTAAATGTAAAATGGCATCTAATCTTTTTCAGCGAAGTATATTGCTGCCAATGTAGAATGAGAGTTGCTTTCCAGGGATTCCCTGTGGAGGCCTATGATTCAGTTTAAGCTAATTACAAGGCACAATCGGGTCTAAAGTAACTTATAAACGTAGACAAGTCGTTTGACAAAAATTTGACATGTCGGTTGCCTGAATTTAAATAAAGAAAATTTATGACTTTTACAATTTATGACTTTTTTTTTATATATTTGTAGGTGCAAATATAAATGAACTACGTAAATCCGTGCTATTATTAAAAATGGGAAATATACGAGAGTGAAATAACTACTTATTAATTTGACTCGAATTAAATTTTCCGCATGTCTAAACTCTACCTACTAGCCTCTGCGGGAAAAAAACAATTGTAGGTACTACGTGTTCTTAACTTCTTGTGACATTACAAACCAAACAAAAATTAAAACGACATGATATATAAATTGGTATTAATTTGACCCGGGTGCAGAGGCGGATTCTACGAAAGAGCGTAGTTAATGGGCAATCGTCTGCCTGTTCCCAGAAACTGTGTGGGTAGCGTAGGTACAGTTTGTTTTCCTCAACACTTCAACAATAAGATGCAGGAAGTCTTTGAAATATTTGATCTAGTGTTGTACTCGTATATCTAAATAATAAATAGGGCGACTTCGCACGCGTTTTTCACAATTTCCACTGATTCTGTGCTCTTAATGATCGTAGCGTGACGTTATATAGCCTAAAGCCTTCGTCGATAAATTAACCATCCAACTCAAAAATATTGTTTCTATTCAAATCAGTAGTTCCTAGTATTAGCGCGCTCAAACAAAGAAACCCTTCAACTTTATAATATTAGTTTAGATAACAATCAAACATTGGATAACATCCCATGCTTTGCTCTGAGGCTCTTGTAAGTAGCTAAAGCACTTGTGTTACAGAAATAAAAAACAAAGACGGTAATGCAACACCTATATAGAAACCTATAAAACCTATAAAACTATATAGAAAATATCGTTTAACATATTGACTGAACCGGCAATCGAACCCAGAACCTCAAAGACAGCGCGACGTCAAAGTCCGAACCGCTTGTCTGTCGGCTACGAATCGAGTTTATCTTTATGATGATTATTATTATCATTGATATTTGTGTAGGTACTGTATTCAAATCAATAGTAAATATTTCTTTGTGTCCCATATTTAAAGCAGTAATATTTATTTTATTCGAAAACGATTTAAAAAAATGATACCAAGTAAATGGGCTATTTACAAAAGAAAAAAACATAGATCTTATTTCTATATAGGTAACTAAAAAAATTGCGTTTAAATGAAGAAAATGTTTACGCATTATTTCCAAATTAAAATATTAAAAGTAAGATACAATTACATACTAGGTTATAATAAAATAAATACAAAAAGAGTCGCTGAGGACAGGATTCGAACCTGCGCGGGTAGAACCCATTGGATTTCAAGTCCAACTCCTTAACCACTCGGACACCTCAGCCGTGTCAAGCTGGGCGAAATTATGGTTTTGTATCTAGGAGTGATTTTTATAATTTCGTCATCCGTATTTGTTCAATCATTTGTCAAGTGAATGATAAAACAACGTGTTGCTTACCTATATTTAAAACGAAATATAATAATTTTATTTTGAATGCGTTTGCGCATGATGTGACGCGGTGGAAGGATAAGAACATCGCTCGGAATAACAATGTTTTTATACTTAATTAAAAAAAACTTGGAAATTGTAATAACCTATTAATGACAATCTGGAACCCATAAGAAGTTGTTTTCAAGTGAACTTAATAACTAAGTACTCATAAATACTAAGATTAACCCAATTTTGTTACAGTCAATATATGAAATGGTAGCCAATGTATGAAGGTGTAATTAAAACTACTTTTAAAAATATTATTAAGTATCAGTAATTATTTTAGAATAATAATTATCGATATAAGTACATTCTACGCGGATAAAGTCACGACAAAGCTAGTTAGTTAATTCATATGTATAAAAAGTCTTATTTATCCCGGCCAGGAAGCTTACTACCAAAAACGAGTTACGAATTCGATTAAGTATAGCCATTGTTACCTAACTGGCTTCGAGTGCGAATAAAGAAAAAAAACCAGAAGGTACCTGTAGGTAATTATGTAAATATGTATGTATATTTAATTCACCGAACTTCCATAACGAAACCTTTCGTTTGTTCGTTTTGTTTTTATTAGTAAGCCCACAACCTATAATGTTAATCTGCTAACTTTATTAGTAGCAGTAAGATTTGTACCGTATTTACTACGTATGTATAAACACCTGAACACACTACCCTCCTTTGTGACGTCATTGCGCAAACTGACGCCCACGCGCGACCGTGCACTGTTCTGCTCGTGATAAACATGTCACTATTGTTACGCTGTCAGTGTGTTTATATTTTTTTTATGTTGCACTTCAAGATTGACCTCATCCCACCTGATGTTAAGTGGTAATGAGGTCCTAGCTTAAGGGCGACAAGTACAGCATAATAAATCTGTTACTGGACTTGTCGCCCTTACCTTGAAGGCTTCACCCCTGCTACTAATGTAGCACCCCCCAGGAGCTCTGGAAACCTTACTCACACACAGGAACACAACAACACAGAAGTGATTGTTATTTGGCTGCGGTCTTCTGTAAGGTGGAGGTATTTCACCAGTCGGGCTGCTCCAGTTCGAGCGATAAATCGCTATACCCTAACGCTCTTAAAATTTAACCGACTTCAAAAAAAAGGAGGTTCTCAATTAGACCGTATATTTATATTTATTTTCACTATAAATTTTGCATGGTATTTAATGTTAATGTGTCCTTCGTGTTTGTTTTATTAGACACATAACGAGGATCTCAATTTAGGAAGAAATACCTCATCCCGCCGCGCAGTCTCCTTTTTTGACGTGTCTCTCTGAACACATGGCATTGGCGAAATCACTTGCGGTTACGATATAGACACTATTGAAATAACATGGTCATATTTATCAAGATACCTGGAGTTTTCATGTTGTAAAAATTTTTTAAAGAACAACTAGATATAAATAGTTCCTTCATACTTAAAACAGCTGGTTTTGAAGAGTCAGAAGGCTTTTTAGCGCTTAATTGATTACAAACACCAAAAGTAATACCTAATACTCATTATTATTATTTTGTCTCGTTTGGATTACACGGAAAGTTCTACCTTCTCTGTCCTTTGGAAGGCTTGCGTGGGGGCCCAGCACGTAGAGGCCTCTTAAGACGTCTAAATATAAATGTGAGACGGGATCAGGCGGCATATACCGGCCGGATCCTACTTCGTGCGCCAATATGGTACACTCAGCAATATTACTCGACAAGTGCAGCACTATTGCGTAAGAGTAAGATGAAAACAAAAAACTGAGGCTATGAACAGAGTCCCTCGCGGGTATATACATACCTACATACCTAAAAGTATGAACAGCCAGGTATAAAACAACCTCATAATAATAAAGTCTGGCACAAGATTTTTCCCTATTATTTACAAGAACCGATTGGGAAAACAGAAAATTTATATAATTACTCTCTATTGTAAAGTTCGGAATTCAAATCCGTTTTCGTTGTTTTGTGAAAAGGTACATATAAGGCCTGGGGCTAATTTAATCTATAATCTCGACCAGCAAAAGATAAAACACAAAACGATATTGATTCAGTCAAATTAAACATTATTAAATTGGACGCTAGTTATAAATACTGCCCTTAGAAGAGCAGAATCATGAGATTCAAACTAGTGCAATAATTTTGTTATGTTGTGACTAACCGACTGTAAACTAGGTTGCAGACGTAACTCCGCACAACTTCTTTGTTATCGCGTGTATTTTCGAAGTTCAACAATAAAATTATGAAAAACAAACGTAAATACCTATGTAACAGATAATCAGGACCGGATAACAATGTACACAAAATATGAATAGAATAGAAAGACGTTAAACTAAATGTTTAATTATTAGTTTTATTAAATACACTTGTAGCTTACTTTACTTATGTAATTTCAAATCTCATACCATTGTAAATAAAAACACTCGAAACACTCTTTAACACAGATCCATGTGTCTTCTACTGGCAATGTTAATGGAAAATAATTTGCGTAGTATATTATAAAAGGCGTTACAAAAACTCGTTTTAGAGCTTTATTGCATCCGATCCAATCCACGCAAACCTCTCAATGGACCGGGAATGTGGAACTTACCAAGCTACCCGAAAACTGACTGGAAAATTTAATTAATAATAACTAAAACGTTTATCTACTATATAAAAATAAGTCGGGGTTTCCTTCCTGACGCTCTAACTCCAGAACGCACGAACCGATTTCCACGGTTTTGCATTCGTCGGAAAGGTCTCGGGCTCCGTGAGGTTTATAGCAAAGAAAATTCAGGAAAAATTTCAACAGAAAAGCGGGAAAATACTCTAAGGCGAAACAAAGTTCGCCGGGACCGCTAGTTCCATAATAAAACGACTTACTCCCCATTGTACAGTAATAATGATCCATGTGAAAACAGAACATGCCATATTATAACTTTACTCCAACCCAGTGCTTATTTTGCTCTAAATTTGAGTGATTAAAAATATTTTTATTCGTGCAAATTACATTACTAAGTAGGTATTTACATTTATGGATCACCTACTTTTTTTTATGTGGACTCAAATCACGCGTCATAAAACCACGCGATGATTCTGCCAATGTAGAGTGTTCAGAGAGACACGTTATTTAAAAAAAAATACCGGTGATGAAAGCTGATCTCCTATTTAAACCAAACAAAGCTACCTCTGGATCTAGGGGCTGATTAACAAATGTCATAAACGAAATTTGGTGTGGTCTCTATCCAATAGTATATATTTAGAAAGAGATAAGTAGAACATCGATTCCGAATCCAACGTTTGTCAAGGGGTATGATGTTTCACATAGCATAGCATGTTGAAGTAGGTTAATGCCATCTGTACTACTCTTGATTTGGAGTAATAACACTTTCACAGATTAATAATGACTTTTAGACTAAGACAGTGTACCAGCGCAAAGAGGAACGAGGTTAGGATTGATGTAGGAGCAGGCTGCGGCACAGTAGGGCGCTTTCCAGAAGGCACTCGCCCAGAAGCGCGTTTGAAGCACTGCGCTAATGCACTCCCCTACCAGTGGAACTGTCTTGCTACCCGATATTATTATTATATAAACTATACTGTACAAAGAGAACAAATGTTGCAGTTACTTATTGCTAGGTGCATTCTTTACCCGTCAAACAGATAGTTAATTTATAAGTCTTGTAACAGGAAAAGGTGTGTACAGAGCCTAATGCCAATGACGCTATAACGGGAATTTTCTGGTGTTGCTCGACGAGACGGGGCGTGCAGCCGCTCAGCACGCCCCGTCTCTGATGCGGCCCCACCATCCGCCGCGGCAGGGGATGCGCTCGCGTTTTCGCGAGTATTACGCGTCAGTGGTTGCCTACATTCGTCCGCACTGGGGGATACCAACCCCCACAATAAGGCGCGGGCAGTATTTAGTAGGTAGGAGCCCTAAGTACCCGTTCCATTCCCCCAATGGACGGTGCTGCAATCATGCGTTTCTCCAAAGGAAAAAAAAATGAAAAATGTCTGTGTGGATTATCTACATAAAAAAAAATATTTTAGGTGAAATCTTACAATACCCATACTTATGACTTAATAAATAATTGATTGATATTTGAAAAATACAAATTTAAAAAAGTTACGTTACTACTCGCGCTACTCCTTGCTTGGGCGTATTCTGTTAATATACTAATGGTAGTGGAGAGTAGTAATACTTAATTAATTTGTTAGTATTTATTTGTTAGTTAGCCCTTTATAGCAATGGTTAAAGGTTATGATGCTAAACCAATGGTAGTGGATTCGATCTCCACCCAGGACCAACACTCGTGAAATGGACATTTGTGTTTTACTGTGGATTAAATTATGTAATAAGTTATACTCTTAATCTAAGATTCCCTCCTCATTTTTGCTCTTGCTACGTTTTAGCTCAAATGACATATCGTCTTTCGTTTTCAAAACTCACTCAGCCAACAGTAGAGGATGCAGAATTGCAACCAAATACGGCTCGGTGCACACGCTTCGATTCACGCTGAATGACACATTCAGCGCGCGAGGAGCGCTGACTTTCTGAGAGAGCCATTTGAAAACAAGATTCGCATACATACCATACATACTTGGTACCTACCTATAATAACTCCACTGGCCTTCCAAGAATAGAATACAAAGTTACAGGTGACTTCTTGTTACGGACTTCTTTGTAGGAGTCTTTTATAGTATGGGAGAGTGCATCTCGACCCTCTCGGTGCATACAAGTAGCTAGACTGCGGAGCGCGCGAGTTTCGCGCCGGTTATATTTATTACCTTGCATCGAGAGGTCCGAGCATACCACCTCGCTCTAATTCCGTGGCTCTCTGCCCGGTAACGCCTGACGTCACAGACGCCACCTGACTGGCTAAAATGTAGGCCCTGTGATTTGTTAATTTAATTGTAAATAATTATATCCAATAACGTAGTTTCAGTTTGTTATAAATATTTTGTAATAGGTTTAAATGTAAGCATTTTCATTTGTCCACTGTAATTAGCCAATAAGAATGTGTGTTTATTTATTTTAAGATTTTGTATATATAGTCCTAAGTTTGCAAATAAAAGACATTCCAACATCCAAATCTGAACACGCAACATTACTACGCAACCTTCTGACCCCTACAACTGGTGACCATCGACGCTGAAGAAATGGCCGGAGGACAAGAAAACCAACAAGAAGCACGAATCCCTGCTCAAGCTCCTGCAGAAAATCCGCAACAGGCAGAACAGAAGATGGCTCATTCCCACCACGAGCTTGCCGGAGTCTCCGTCCAGTCAAGATTCCTTCCATTCTGGCGTGAAATGCCAAGGGCGTGGTTTATTCACTTCGAGGCTACAGTCGACCCGCTGCACACATCCGACGCACAGAAGTTCACCTACCTGCTTCAGCAACTTCAAACAGTCGACCTGCACCACCTCACAGACATTCTGTACAACCCGCCGGCTTCAGGGAAATATCAAGCAGCAAAAGAACGCCTTCTCTCCACGTACGACACGTCCGCAGCGAAAAACTTTCAAAAACTCATCAGCGGACTCGAGTTAGGCGACCAGAAGCCCTCACAGCTGCTAAGGAAGATGAGAGAACTCGGTAGCGGTATGATCACAGAAGAAGGTCTCAAGATCGAATGGCTGAACCATATGCCAACGCCGATACGAGTCGTGTTATCAGTCCACACGGAATCAGCACTCGACACTCTCGCCGCGATGGCTGACAAGATGGCAGAGTACTCAGAAGCACCATCTATCGCTGCAATATCAAACACAACTACGCCGAGAGAAGCAAGCCAAAGCGACGCGTTTCAACGTTATCAGCGTTATCACGGCAAGTCGAGAAGCTCGCGCTCGAGGTCGCTGAACTCTCGCGCCGCGCCTCTCAGCCGCAGCGACGGTATCGCCGTCCCTTTCACTCACGTTCTCGCTCCCGCTCGCACTCAAAGCAGCGGAACGAGCGCGACGTGAAACCAGGCGATTTTGCAAACAAAACATGGTTATGCAAGTACCATTTTAGATTCGGTGATCAAGCTAAGAGATGCGAATCACCGTGTAGTAGAAGGCAACAAGAAAACAGTAATAACAAGACGTCTTTAAACTAACGTCGACATCGACAGTGGCGAGTGTCGGTGTCTCCACTTCAAGCAATCGCCTATGCGTCCACGACCGCAACACTCACGAACGTTTCCTCGTGGATACTGGCGCTGACATCTCCGTACTAGCTGCAACATCGAAAACAAAGAGAACAATTAACAAGAAAGATAACGCCTACAGATTATACGCGGCAAATAGTACGCCGATCGCAACGTACGGAGAAAAATCGATCAACCTAAACTTTGGCTTACGTCGCAGTTTCCAATGGACATTCATAGTGGCAGACGTCAAGACATCGATCCTCGGAGCAGACTTCCTTCGTCACTACAAGTTGCTCGTCGACTTAGACAACAAGAAACTAGTCGACAAAATCACCGAATTGTCAGTTAACGCCTTAGAAATCACCACATCAGCCGAAACAATCTGTATCATCTGTCCCGAACAAGACTACCATGGCATACTGGCACAATATCCAGAAGTTCTAAGACCGATGAACCTGCAAAATCCACCCAAACACGACGTCGTCCATCACATCGAAACAACAGGCCGGCCGCTCTACGCACGCGCGCGCCCTCTTCCGCCGGACAAGTACAAAGCAGCCAAAGAAGAGTTCGACCGCATGGTAAAGATGGGCATATGCAAGCCGTCTATGAGCGCCTGGGCCAGTCCACTTCACGTGGTTAAGAAGAAAGATGGGGGACTACGAGTTTGCGGTGACTACAGACGACTTAACGCAGTCACGCAGCCAGACCGATACCCGATACCACGCATACAAGACTTCACGTATCAGTTACGTAACAAGAAACTGTTCTCAAAACTCGATCTCAAAATGGCTTACTTCTGGATACCCATCAACAGCGAAGATGCAAAGAAAACAGCAATAATAACACCGTTTGGTCTGTTTGAATTCAACTGCATGACATTCGGACTCAGAAATGCAAGTCAAACATTTCAACGTTTCATGCACCAAGTCTTACATGGCCTAGAAGGAGTATTTTGTTACGTTGATGATATTCTTCTGTATGCTGATGACGAACAAGAAATGAAGCAAACTCTGCACCAAGTTCTCAAGCGCCTGACACAATATGGCGTGACCGTCAACATCGACAAATGCGAGTTTGGGAAATCAAAAATCAACTTCCTGGGCTACGAAGTATCAGCTGAAGGCATCAGACCCACTGAGGAACGTACTCAAGCAATATCTTCGTACCCGAAACCGAACACCATCATCGAGCTACGACGCTTCCTAGGCATGCTCAATTTCTACCGAGACTGCCTACCTCATCAAGCCGATTTGCAAAACGAACTCAATCAATACTTACATAATAAGAAGAAAAATGACAAGACACCGATCAATTGGACGCCCGAAGCTGAAACCGCTTTTGAAAAATGCCGCCAAAGCATTTCAGAAGCTACCACACTGGCCTATCCATCCAGCGGCAACGAACTCGTCATCATGAGCGACGCCTCCGATACCAGTCTCGGCGCTGTACTTCAACAGAAGATCGACAAAGTCTGGAAACCACTGGCATTTTTCTCCAAAACAATGAGTACAACGCAACGACGATACAGCGTATACGATCGCGAATTACTAGCGATGTATTCAGCTGTCAAACACTTTCGCCGACTTATAGAAGGATGTGACGTCTCAATATACACCGATCACAAACCTCTCGTCCACGCATTATCGAGATCATCAAGTAGCAGCGACACACCACGACGAGAGCGACAACTACACTTCATTAGTCAATTTTGCACAAGTATCAAGTACATACAAGGAGAAGAAAATACAGTTGCCGACGCCTTATCTCGTATCGAGGAGATACATTGCCCGACTACGATCGACTACAATCAGCTGGCCATCGATCAAACTAACGACGAAGAACTCAAAACATTGAAAACACAAGACAATTTGAAGTTTGGCGCTATAACGCTGCCTGGACTCAGCCGACCAATCACGTGCGAGGTCACGTTATCTACGCCTCGTCCCTACTTGCCTGCGGCATATCGCTATGCAGCCTTCAAAGCGCAACACGATCTGTGCCACCCAGGCGTTAGAACAACGCGGAGGCAGATGACTTCGAAATTTTTCTGGCCTTCAATGAACAAAGAAGTCACTACTTGGACAAGAGCCTGCATAAACTGTCAACGTGCCAAAGTCAGTCGTCACGTCGTTACACCGTTATCATCGTTCCCGCCGTCGCAACGCTTCGAACACATCCATATCGACATAGTTGGCCCACTGCGACTATCAAACGACTATCGATACTGCATTACAATCATCGATAGGTGTACAAGTTGGCCCGAAGCGATCCCAGTGCGAGAAATCACCGCAGAAATCGTCGCTAAGGCACTGTACGAAAATTGGATAGCACGCTTCGGTTGTCCGCTACGCATATCGACCGATCAAGGACGTCAGTTCGAGTCGCAGCTGTTTAACGCTCTCATGAAGAAATTCGGTATTACTAGAATCCGAACTACCGCTTTTCATCCACAAGCCAATGGGAAGATAGAGAGATGGCATAGAACCATGAAAGCAGCGCTCATGGCACGAGGCGCAACCACTACGTGGACTGATGAGCTGCCCACAGTACTTCTGGGACTACGCAGCGCAATACGAGACGACAACAACCTCAGTCCCGCGTTGATGACTTACGGAGCTACTCTACGTATACCATCTGATTTTTTCGTACCTACTCAGTCGAACATTGAAGATGCAGACTACGTGCGTCAACTCACGCAGACAATGTCGTCCCTTGCACCCGAAAAACGCACACAGACGAGCCGACAAACGTTTGTGTACAAAGATCTCGCAACATGTACACACGTCTTCGTGCGAAACGACACCGTGCGAGCACCGCTCACTCCACCATACGACGGGCCCTACGAAGTACTTCAACGCCAGGACAAGCACTTCAAGATACAACTACCGAGTCGATCAGCTGTCATATCGCTCGACAGGTTGAAGCCCGCCTACATGTGCAACGAACAAACGCAAGACGCAGTAGCAACGCCTGCAGCTGACGTCACGGCGAGAAGCAGAGATTGTACGCGCGCGACTGATAGCAGCGCGCCGACTCCCGCCTCTTCATCGACGAGCGACGGTCTCCCATACATTACAAGAACCGGTCGAGCCGTCAAGAAGAACGTACGCTTCGCTTGAGGGGGAGTGATATGGGAGAGTGCATCTCGACCCTCTCGGTGCATACAAGTAGCTAGACTGCGGAGCGCGCGAGTTTCGCGCCGGTTATATTTATTACCTTGCATCGAGAGGTCCGAGCATACCACCTCGCTCTAATTCCGTGGCTCTCTGCCCGGTAACGCCTGACGTCACAGACGCCACCTGACTGGCTAAAATGTAGGCCCTGTGATTTGTTAATTTAATTGTAAATAATTATATCCAATAACGTAGTTTCAGTTTGTTGTAAATATTTTGTAATAGGTTTAAATGTAAGCATTTTCATTTGTCCACTGTAATTAGCCAATAAGAATGTGTGTTTATTTATTTTAAGATTTTGTATATATAGTCCTAAGTTTGCAAATAAAAGACATTCCAACATCCAAATCTGAACACGCAACATTACTACGCAACCTTCTGACCCCTACAATAGTTTTTATAGTACTTATTATCTGTCTTTTCTTTTGTTCTTTGTCTTTCCGTCAAAATTTATCAAATATCAAAATAATGTTTTTTTTTATATTGCAGTTCAAGATTGATTTCATACCATCTGATGTTAAGTGGTATTTCACCAGGTGGGCTGCTCCAGTTCGAGCGATAAATCGCTATGCCCAACCTCTCTTAACTATTTTTCTGTCATTATATTTTTAAAGTTACTCTTCGAGTTCTGTGTTGTTTGTTTCGACACCATCGTAATACTCCTTATATTTGAGTAGTTTTAAATCGTCGCCTATTTTTACAGATTTTGCCTATTCGTGGAAAGTAAGTAGGTACCTAAGCTTGAATAAAATATCGTTCGTGTCCGAAATTGCGTTAGACCAACGTGATTGATAAATGAACAGTCAAAAAGATGGCCTTAGAATAAATGTTAGTCCACAGGCCAATTAATTTACACTATCCCTCTGCTAGGCAAAAATCCATCTTTGAATTCTTAATATAGCTTTCTACTATCACTTAGAACACAATTAATAACTAAGTATGTACCTACCTATAATACATTGGTATGTAAGTACCTATATTCCCAATTGTATGGGGGAAATACATTGCGTACCATGCCTCTGCAGGAAGGATACTTAATAACCCCAATTCTGCATTTCCTTATCCTATGAGGCAATGACGTTAATGTGCGCTCATGGAATAAGTAGAACTTAACTGCCACGCTGCGCGCATTTGCCTACATTCCTAATATTTATTTAACAGGCCAGACACGACGCTTAAAAATATTTTTTTTAGTATCGCGGGTCAAGTGGTGGGTAATTGGATTCGTGTCACCTAATGCTGTCATGCTGTCATTAGACATGAGACAATCCAAGATGCGGTGTAAATTATAGCATGCGCCATTGGCCACGCGAGTAAATTTTACCGCGCTCTTATTGTCAAAATGAATGCGTCAACTGCTGATTGGCTGTAAATACGAGTACGGTGTATGTAGATACCAGTAGATTCTACCAGCCATAGATATATTACTTTCCTTAATATAAGCTACCACCCAATCAACGGTATAGAAACTTTTGTCGTGTCGTGCAAGATATTTGACGTATTGCGCATGCTAGGCCTAAATGACATTTTTTACGTTTCATTTACACGGATTTATCCAAAACAGAAAACTAAAGGTTTTGGCAATATTATTGTTATCAAAATTATCTTTAAAGATTGATGTCGATTTGAAAACAAAAAAACAATAATGTAGCAAATATTTCGATTTATTTTATTGAATCTAAACATAGAAATTGAAACACGCTTACGCGAAATGGAACGTCGCTTTTCACAATGGCAGATGAATGTGTCAAATAGATGTTTTGGTTTTTTACGTAAATAATTTAGCAAAAAATATCAAATGCCCTGCTCCAAAAGAACCATGTACAAAACAATACCTATTGCGTGTTGATAAAATGTGTTTGTGACAGTGTGACGTATGCAGGCAAGTAATGTATGCTAGATGAAAACGCGAGGAGGTAGATGCATTAATATGCCTTGCGAAAGTTGTGCCGTTCAGTTTAGCGTGTTCCGACGTAAACGGGCTTGCTGCGAATGCGAGCGGTACTACTGCAGCGGCTGCCTCCGCCGCGGCGGCGGCGTCATGTGCGCAGCGTGCCGGGTGCTGTCCACCAGGCCTCTCTCGCGGCAGACCATCGCCCACCTGAAGGTCCGCGACTTACAGTGCTTCCTGCAGCGGCAGAATGTCTCTACCAGAGGATGCGTTGGTATGTGCCCCCTTCACTTAGGAACGTCCATATGTAAACTTTTACACAACACAGTTGACTGTTAGATAAAAAGGATATCTTGGCAAATAAATTGATAAGATGACACTGAAACACAAACTTCTCGATGATAGTTTTATATAATCCCCAGCATTATTTACTACAGCTTTCCATAGCCAACCTTAACCTTAAATTTGGTTAATGTAAGAATTACCATGAGTTTTATTGATTAAAATTGTGACAAAATTTTATCTCACAGATAATAAGTGATAAGCAAATTGACTGAATCACTCAGTGCTTGTACATTATAAACATATGCAGTTTTGTCTGTGGGATCGATGGCCTATTTTCAGATGCTTACTTGTTTTGTTTAATAAATAAATAATGAATTGTTTGTAACTGTTATATTAGAAAACAACATTACATCTTAAAAATACCTAGGCAAAATAAAATTTAGGTACCTAGGACCTTCTCAGGTAATCTCGTGATAAGCTTGAAGTTTATAAAAAGTTACACAGGCATATGCTCTGCTAGATCAAATATCATTGCATTGCAACACAGCAAAAACTGTTACCGTTACCGATCCATATCAATTGTCACTGAAGTCAGCATTGAATCATATATCTAGAATATACAAATATAGAACAACAGCACTGGTATAAATTTATTGTAAATAAACCACTGGCTTTGCTTGGGTTAGTGGGTATTATAAGGATTTGATATGATTGCTTTTACACAGTATTATTTTAGTGCATATTTATTTAAAAAACTAGCAAAAAAGCATAAATGCTAGCTAATCTAATTTTGTAAAAAAAACTTCTTGCTGGTATCTTCTCAGTAGTTATAGGTTCCGAACTGGAGGTAGCTTCATTTGCATTGTATAGAGACAATTGGCTACTTGACAGTTTTTGAAAAAGTATTGTAAAATGTGTGCCCGTTCATTTTATATCCCAAGCAATTAGATTTATCTAGATAAAATGTAAATAACCAGAGAAAAATAAGATTTTGTGTAACACATTTAAAAAGCGCGCGAAAACGCCAAGTCTCGTCACTGTTGAAATTATGCCGTCAACGTCCTAGACAACGAACCGATACGCATAGGAACGACTTAATTTAGATAAACGAAAAATGTTTCAATAAATTCTTCATACGATTAGAGACACAATAATTCATTTTAATCGGTAAAATAATCATTGTTTCGCCACATTAAAATAAATAATTTTCGCCGACAGCTGTCATTTCCGAATTGCAATGGTGGTTTCCGTTTCGGTTCTTTTGTTCCACAGATAAAAAAAGTAAAATTTATTTTGCAAAAATAAAATACTTAGTATGCTTTTAATTAAAAAATAAAAAAGTAAAATTATTACTTAACTAATAAGCTAACGTATCTAACACTTTTCATATTTTATAGTTAACACTGTCAAGTAGCAAATTCATAAGTATTACTCATGTAATCTATATAATTAAAATTTTGATTGATTAAGAACTTCAATCACATTATTTTCAATTACTAAAAAGTGTTGCATTAAATTTATAGAAACAATTTACTTTGTAGATAAATAAAAGTCCCTTAATGTGTTTGATAACACTTTCATTCTAGGTAGAGATAGATGATTCATATAGAACTGTTCTGATAGTATATTCAAGTACTTCACTGGCAATTTTATATAAAAAGAGCAAGATTTAAAGTTTGGCTGTTTGAGACGGATTATTTACTCGATAGTAGTCTCGGAGTCACAGACATGTGTCTATTCTACCCAAACAGTTGTACAGTGGATGACATTCCATATCTTTTCTGAACCAGAACATTACTTTTACCTTTCAATCAAAAACTTTGTAGATCACAGTTCTATGCAAAATATAAACAAATTATTGTTCCTCTACGATTAGATGTCTACATAAGTGTTGGTATGTCAACACAAGCATTGCAAAAATGGCCTAAAGAGTTATCTAGTCCAATCTAATTTAAACTTTATGTAACTGTGACAACTATGAAAATACATCATCTTTGACGTAATGTCACAAGCGCGACCATGAAGCGAATGAACTGCAAAGGTTAATGTTTGATGTCTTGTTTTGCAGGTTTAAAAATCATTTGTTTTACCTTTAACACATACAATCTCTGTTTACAGAAAAAGAGGAGTTAGTAAGCCTGTGTGTAGCGCACGTGAACAGCGCGGCGTACCGGCGGCGGGGGCCGCGCGCGGGCGCGTCGCCCTTCAGCACGCTCAAAGACTTCACCAAGCTCATCAACAACGCCTTCGACCTGCGGACCACTGCGCAGCCGGATCCACCTCAACCTCACAGTGAGATGCTGCTTCAATAATTCATTACCTGTTTCTTAGGTTTTCGAGATGTTACAAAGATTGAGGTTGGATAAATGTGCATTTCTTTTTTGATCTAAGTATGTCCGGTATTTTGGGTTACCAATGAGAGCTTTGAATGGGAAACGAACCAAGCTCTGAGATACTGCTCTGGGGCCATTCAAGTATTACGTAAGCACTATGGGGGGGTGGGGGGGGTGTCTTTGTTTTGCTTATTTTGGATGACATGGGGGGTAGGGGAGTCTAGATGATGATTACGTCATCGGTAGTTATTTACTTTTTTACACAAATTGCAACTCTCACATTGTCTATGCTTGAAAACGAAACGCATTTTTTAAAATTACCGGAAATAATGCATACGTTTAGGCACTCGCTTTAGAACCGATTAGAGGAATTACCGCGCGCTATTCACTTGTCTGAAATTTCTCCGTTAGTGTATTGTTTTGTTTGGATACTATAGCGAGTAGACGTATTGTAAGCATAGCAAAGCAAGTTAACATTTGTGTTACCGTTGATTCCATTAGCCAAAGCTTAACGTTTAAATAAGATGTCGTTTCAAACAGACAAATCCAAGTTATACCAAAAATTGTTTCAAAGTTTTAAAAATTTCATGCAAGTACGAAAGTACAAAATGTACAAAAGTTAGTTAACGAAGTGTGGCGAAATTATAAATTACAAGCAAAGTCCGACAAGGAACTAGATATGTATAGATATAATTTAAAAAAATACATTTATAATTGAAAAATGTTTACGTAAGCATGGGAGGAGGGGGTAAAAGCTTTGCTTACTTTTGCTGACAAGGGGGATGGGGGGGGGTAAATGATTGTAATAAATCTGCTTACGTAATATTTGAACGGCCCCTCTTCCACAGTATTCATAAATTACAAACAAACCCTGAGATTTGTAATCAGTAGCAATTGCTCCTGGATGATGCTGGATATTATTAAATTGTGAGACAAAGAAGACGTTTTGTTTGGTTACTTGGGAAATACATTTAGATGACACCGCATGTGTGTGCGCACGTCGCGAGTCGCCGATTTTATGGCGCGGCAAAATTTCAACAATAACTTTAATTTATTTCAAAATAAAAAAAATATATAAATCATCTGTATTTTATTGGAATTCGAATGTTTATGTAAATGTAAAGTGGGCTCATCGCTGTCAAAGACGATACTAATAGTGTGTGTAGGCCACCGGCCTAAAGTCGCGGTCCGAATATATTGATATGGCAAATATTGCCATTGCCAGGTTTGATCAATTTGTATGTTTAATGCAGGGAAAGGTACATTAGTTACTAAAATAACATATAGTATACGATATTCTGAAATAACGCAAAGTCGCGGGCAACGACAAGGCGACTGATGCAACCTCGGCTCACCCCATTGTACTTACAATGACGAGAGCGAAATTAAAATTGTAGGTAATTGTTACAATTCAACCCATGCGCACGCGCCGCCGGCAGGCGCGGCCCCGGCCCGCGAGCGCTTCACGACGACGCCGGGCGGCGAGCGCGGGCTCCACGTGCCCGTGCCCGCGCCCGCGCCCTCCGTCTCACGCAGCGGCTCGCGCGACAGCGGCGCACGCGTCGACACCGCCGACTGCTTCGAGATTGAGGACCTCGACGACGCGGGCTGGGAGTTCGTCACCAGGCCCGCCGATCCGCTGCCTAATGGTAAACGTCCGAGTTGAAGCTGGTCAACTGAGATACTTTTAGATACCTATCAAAACACGATTATATTTATTCATATAAAATTAAATAACATTTGATCCAGATAAATAAGATCCATAGGTGTTAGTAACAATAAACTTAAGTATTGTTAGGAAATCACTTTGAGTTTATGAAATTATTTAAATAAATGAGGTTTTTATAAAGTCCTCTTTTACGGAATTAATACCTAACCATTATTTGTGATATAAATAACCTTGTCAAATAAACCTTTGCGAACGAAGTCGTGAGTAACAGTTATTGTGTAATAATTTGTTATCATAATGTGGATAATCCCATGTATTTCACATTGTATTTTATTAAACAAAAGTATTCTAATCAAATGGGTAGTGTGTAATAGAAAGGAAAATATTTATGAAATATTATCCGGTATTAAATATAGAATACATTGTATTAGTAAAATTTAAGATAACCTTTGCTGGACAGCTTCTATCATGTTTTTATGCTACAGAGTTAAGAAAGGTCACTAACATTTAGCTTATATTTAATTGAAGTTAGATATGTCATTTTCCTGTCTCGATAATTATGTCTGTTAGTCCAGGACCCAGGGTACAATGCACCTACCACAAAAGTTTAGGAAAAGCAATACTTACAAGTTGGCATCGAAATCCAGACTGAATGAACCACCACTTACTGAGATTTTGTGTTTTCACAAGATAGGGCGCTTAGGCCAATAAAAACAAAACCTATAGTATAAAACCAGTCATAGGCGCTCCGGAGCTAGATAGTTTTTTGGTGTTATTGTTTGTTACAAAAGAAGGCAAGAGCAAGATCTCTGCTTTATTCAGTCTGTGAATACGGTAAAAGTAACTTTACAGGACGACCGGCCAGCGGTGCTATAGCTTTCTATCAAGTATTTTGTAGAATTATTGCGACTTAAAAAATGGCACCGGCAAACAAGGCTTCAAGCCTTCTTCCACTCTGACCGCGTGCGGGACATTACGTCAAACATTATTTATTTCCCATGTCACATGTTCTAATTATATTAGTTTGAATGACCCATAATGACGCATACTCGTATTGATATACAGACACCATGTATGACGCGGGGGACAATAATTTGTTCGTATTTTGCATGGAACTGTCTAAAAATCTTTGATCACAGGTCTTATCAAACGTTTGTATGTGGTAGGTATAGTGAACAGTCATAAAGTGTCATTTGCTCCATCTCCAGACTCAGAAGTACTCATAGCTGAGAACGAAAATGCGTTACCCCGCGAGCGGGTCCCCGAGCGTGCGTGGGCGGCTCGCGGGGCTCCGTCGGGGGCGGGGGCGGGGGCGGGGGCGGGGCGCGGGGCCCTGGCGGGGGCGGGGGCGGGGTTGGACCGCGCGGGGCACACGCCTCAGCGCGCCGCGTCGGAGCTGGAGCTGCGCCGCGACGCCGACGCGCCCGAGCCCGACGCCGTCAGCCTGCAGGACGAGCCGCTCATGGACCGGCCCGCAGACGCAGGTACACTCAACGGCATTCGCTTGTATACGTCGCGGGCATTTGTTGGAATCCGCCGTTTACAGTCGACGTCGTCAGCTTAGAAACGTTGGCTGCTGTTATGTTGAAATCGAACTGAGAACTCGTGCAGTGGTTAAATCCGACGTTGGTTGTAGTTTTGGGGTGACCATGTGTAAAACACAGTTTGGACATAGGAAACAAGCGCTGTCTAGCTTATTTGTTATAATATATAAAAAAAAAAAAAAAACAACTACGCTGTAGTCTCTAGTACTCGCCGAGTCAAGTCCTTAAGTATTTCGTACATAATTGAAGCATTCAATAACTTAAAACATTACTAGGTTGATAGTTCGTTTATGCTGTAAAGTTGCGAGAAACGGTTGGTTCCGACAATAAAACTTCCGTGTCATACTCGCAGTATCGTGCTCCAGTACTTCTAACCCTCGCTCGCCCCTTGTTTCCACTGCTCCCGTCTACGATGGTTGTACAATGAAGTTGCAACTTGCAGAGGCGTCGCCGGCGCAGCACGTGGCGATAGAGCAGATGCGGTCGGCGGACGAGCTGGACGCGCTGAGCGTGAAGCAGCTGAAGGAGCTGCTGACGCGCAACCGCGTCGCGTACCGCGGCTGCCTCGAGCGCGCCGACCTGCTCGAGCGGGCCAAGCTGCTGTGGCGCGACCACGCCACCTACAGGGACGGTGCGTACCTATACTTGCCGCTTAACAAGTAGCCACCTACAGGGACGGTGCGTGCCGCGGCTGCCTCGAGCGCGCCGACCTGCTCGAGCGGGCCAAGCTGCTGTGGCGCGACCACGCCACCTACAGGGACGGTGCGTACCTATACTTGCCGCTTAACAAGTAGCCACCTACAGGGACGGTGCGTGCCGCGGCTGCCTCGAGCGCGCCGACCTGCTCGAGCGGGCCAAGCTGCTGTGGCGCGACCACGCCACCTACAGGGACGGTGCGTACCTATACTTGCCGCTTAACAAGTAGCCACCTACAGGGACGGTGCGTGCCGCGGCTGCCTCGAGCGCGCCGACCTGCTCGAGCGGGCCAAGCTGCTGTGGCGCGACCACGCCACCTACAGGGACGGTGCGTACCTATACTTGCCGCTTAACAAGTAGCCACCTACAGGGACGGTGCGTGCCGCGGCTGCCTCGAGCGCGCCGACCTGCTCGAGCGGGCCAAGCTGCTGTGGCGCGACCACGCCACCTACAGGGACGGTGCGTACCTATACTTGCCGCTTAACAAGTAGCCACCTACAGGGACGGTGCGTGCCGCGGCTGCCTCGAGCGCGCCGACCTGCTCGAGCGGGCCAAGCTGCTGTGGCGCGACCACGCCACCTACAGGGACGGTGCGTACCTATACTTGCCGCTTAACAAGTAGCCACCTACAGGGACGGTGCGTGCCGCGGCTGCCTCGAGCGCGCCGACCTGCTCGAGCGGGCCAAGCTGCTGTGGCGCGACCACGCCACCTACAGGGACGGTGCGTACCTATACTTGCCGCTTAACAAGTAGCCACCTACAGGGACGGTGCGTGCCGCGGCTGCCTCGAGCGCGCCGACCTGCTCGAGCGGGCCAAGCTGCTGTGGCGCGACCACGCCACCTACAGGGACGGTGCGTACCTATACTTGCCGCTTAACAAGTAGCCACCTACAGGGACGGTGCGTGCCGCGGCTGCCTCGAGCGCGCCGACCTGCTCGAGCGGGCCAAGCTGCTGTGGCGCGACCACGCCACCTACAGGGACGGTGCGTACCTATACTTGCCGCTTAACAAGTAGCCACCTACAGGGACGGTGCGTGCCGCGGCTGCCTCGAGCGCGCCGACCTGCTCGAGCGGGCCAAGCTGCTGTGGCGCGACCACGCCACCTACAGGGACGGTGCGTACCTATACTTGCCGCTTAACAAGTAGCCACCTACAGGGACGGTGCGTGCCGCGGCTGCCTCGAGCGCGCCGACCTGCTCGAGCGGGCCAAGCTGCTGTGGCGCGACCACGCCACCTACAGGGACGGTGCGTACCTATACTTGCCGCTTAACAAGTAGCCACCTACAGGGACGGTGCGTGCCGCGGCTGCCTCGAGCGCGCCGACCTGCTCGAGCGGGCCAAGCTGCTGTGGCGCGACCACGCCACCTACAGGGACGGTGCGTACCTATACTTGCCGCTTAACAAGTAGCCACCTACAGGGACGGTGCGTGCCGCGGCTGCCTCGAGCGCGCCGACCTGCTCGAGCGGGCCAAGCTGCTGTGGCGCGACCACGCCACCTACAGGGACGGTGCGTACCTATACTTGCCGCTTAACAAGTAGCCACCTACAGGGACGGTGCGTGCCGCGGCTGCCTCGAGCGCGCCGACCTGCTCGAGCGGGCCAAGCTGCTGTGGCGCGACCACGCCACCTACAGGGACGGTGCGTACCTATACTTGCCGCTTAACAAGTAGCCACCTACAGGGACGGTGCGTGCCGCGGCTGCCTCGAGCGCGCCGACCTGCTCGAGCGGGCCAAGCTGCTGTGGCGCGACCACGCCACCTACAGGGACGGTGCGTACCTATACTTGCCGCTTAACAAGTAGCCACCTACAGGGACGGTGCGTGCCGCGGCTGCCTCGAGCGCGCCGACCTGCTCGAGCGGGCCAAGCTGCTGTGGCGCGACCACGCCACCTACAGGGACGGTGCGTACCTATACTTGCCGCTTAACAAGTAGCCACCTACAGGGACGGTGCGTGCCGCGGCTGCCTCGAGCGCGCCGACCTGCTCGAGCGGGCCAAGCTGCTGTGGCGCGACCACGCCACCTACAGGGACGGTGCGTACCTATACTTGCCGCTTAACAAGTAGCCACCTACAGGGACGGTGCGTGCCGCGGCTGCCTCGAGCGCGCCGACCTGCTCGAGCGGGCCAAGCTGCTGTGGTGCGACCACGCCACCTACAGGGACGGTGCGTACCTATACTTGCCGCTTAACAAGTAGCCACCTACAGGGACGGTGCGTGCTGCTTAACGCTTTGTTTATTTTGTTCACTGCGTTATGGGCATTTAAGCACTTTGCCTAATTTTCAAGTTTAATTTGATTTTATTCGCAGCTGAAATGGTTAAAGATACTTTATTTCTCATAAGAATACAATTCACTTACTGAGAAACTTAAAAATACAGTTTAACATAAATTGTATGAGCGACATAGACTCCACTAAAATTATTAACAAAAAGTCGGTAGTCTAAAAACTAAACACAGTCACAACGCGAGCTATTCACTGCGAACATTTGAAGCAATTTGAAGTAAACAACTTGAACATGGATGCATAATAAACGACCAAGAGTAGATGTGGCATTGTTGATATTGTTATGGCGAAGGTTTTTTCAAAATATTTATTATGTTTAGTTTATTTTAAAATAATCTGTTGATTAGTCTTTTTTACTTTAGAGATATATATTCAAATATTTTTTTTAGCGTTTGTGTTAATTAGAATAGGTTTATGTAGTTTATTCCGATATACTCATCCATGTATTTTTATAACGTAATTATATTTTGTATGCATAATGTTTTTTTTTTTTAATATTTTGTGTAATATTTTTATAGGAACGTTTATGGTTGAGTATTTAATGCTCATTTATTATTTGCGAGTAGCTTGTACATGTGCTTATAAGTTGATATAGTAATTTAAATATTCACTTGACTTACAACGAAGGATTTTAGTTGCCGTTTAAAGCTGCCAATACATTCGCATGATTTTAAATTATTTGGTAATTTATTGTAAAACTTTACGCCTTCAAATTCGATGTTTTTCATTCCGTAATTAGTTCTGGGTTGTCGGGTAACTAAATTATTAGCATTACGCAGAGGGATTTTTTGTATTTTGCTTTTTCTCGTAAAATTAATATTTGTATTTATATCATTTTTTAATATTTTATATATAAGTAAGCATGTATTATATACGTATGTTTGTCTTATATTCATTATACCTGTTTCTTTATATATTTTTTCAGTAGATGTTCGATAGTGGTAGTTGAATAAAATTTTGATTAATTTGTTTTGTGCGGTTTGTATAAGTTTCAAGTTACTTTTAGTTGCGGTACCCCAAACCTCAATCAAATAGTCTATATGTGGTTTGATTAAACAGTTGTAGATTAGATATCGTACTTGTTTAGGGAAGCATTTGGCAATGCCATGAAGTGCCCCAGTCAATGATATAAGTTTTGATTGTATTTTTTCTATATGAGGTTTCCAGTTAAGTTGATTGTCTAAAATTATTCCAAGGTATGTTTCTTTAAAATTTCTTTTAATTTTCTGGTCATTGATTGTAAGTTGTATATTATCTTTAAGTTTTTTGTTTTTAGTATGGAAAATTACGAAATTAGTTTTATTTGTATTGAGTGTCAATAAATTGTATTTAAACCACTCCCCCAACCTATTTAAATCACATTGAACTTGAGGTAAAATGACATCTACTGAATGACCAAAATAAAAGACACTAGTGTCATCAGCGTACAGTTTGATGTCACCTTGGAGCCCGATCTGGTACATATCGTTAATATACATTAAAAATAAGAGTGGTCCTAAGATCGAGCCTTGTGGAACTCCACATGTAATGAATTCAGAGCAACTTTGATTTTCACCGATTTTAACTACCTGTTGCCGATTTTGTAAGTAGGAATTTAGTATATTATATGCTTTTCCCTTAATGCCAATAGCAAATAGTTTTTCCATAAGTATTTGGTGACTAACTGTATCAAATGCTTTTTTTAGATCAATGAACACACCAAGAGCTATTTGTTTTTGGTCTAATTTATTTTTGATTTTTGTAACAAGGTCAATGGTTGCCGCCAGTGTGTTTGATTTTCGGCGAAAGCCATACTGATTTTTGTAAAAGAAATTTATAGAATTTAGGAATGTTTCCAAACGAGAGTGTAGTACTTTTTCAAATATTTTTGACATTATTGGGAGAACTGATATTGGTCGATAATTGCAGGGATCAGATCTTGTGCCAGATTTATAGATTGGGCTTACTTTAGCGACTTTAAGGATATCAGGGAAGGTTTCTTTCTCAAGGCAGTCATTTATGCACTCGGTGAGTTCACTGACAATCAATCTCTTTACGCATTTTACAGCCTTTGTGCTAATACCATCAATGCCACTTGCGGTGTTGGGATCTAAGTTTTCAATTATTCTAGAAATTTCCTCTGTAGTTGCCGGTGTAATCTGATGGAGTTCGCTACCTTGAGTAGAATTTGGTTTAACCATTAGTGGTCGATGGTTATGATATTTGCTTGGGATATCATTTGCTAGTGTCGTACCTATTGTTGAAAAGTAAGAGTTAAATTCTTCACAAATCTCTTTTCCATCTGTAATTGTTCTTGTGTCAGTTACAAGTTTGTCTGGGCCAGAAGATTCTTTTATTTTATTTTTAGATAGGTCATTTATTAATTCCCACATTTTACGGGGCCTCCTTGCAGTATCCTCAAAACGTTTACGGTAGTAGGTGTTCTTTGTTATCTGTATTAGTTCCATCATCTTACTCTTTTGCTTTCTATAGTTTTGTTCAATGACCTTGTTTGAAGTGTCTTTTTTGTACTCTCGCCATAATTTATTTCTTTCCTCTAGCCCTTCTATGATGTCTTTATTTATCCAGTCTTTTCTAGGAGCATTCAACGTTTTTCTTTTCTTTAGTTGGCTGTCTAATAGGGATGAACTTAGCTTTTCCTTCAATCCTTCATATGAAATCTCATTTCGAGTCTGTTGCATATTTTCAAAGTTTTTGTATAGCTTACCATAATCTATTGTTATGTAATTCATTTTCTTAAGCGGTGGAGATTGGTAGGTCTGTATCTCAAAGTATACGTGTTTGTGGTCAGACATAGCTGACTCAACAATAGCCAAGTGGAAATTATGGTCTTGTAGGTTAGAACAGACATGATCTAAGATTGTCTTGGTCTTTGCTGTTTCACGAGTGCAGTATTGATGATTAATTTTGGTCTTAATTTTGTATTTATTTACCCTATATATATTTTTATACTGGTTGATATATATATTTTAACAAATCCACGTTGAAATCCCCAAAGATGACCGATCTCTTCATCCTCTGCAGTTGAGCCGAGTAGGTATCTAGAAAATTATTTAGATTTGTTCTCTCTGGTTTATACACAGCACCGATATTTAATGAGAATTTGCTCACATTGACCCAAAGGAAATGATTGTCATCATCGCATTTTTCTTCAACGAGGCTATGTTTCAAGTTGTTGTGGACAAAAATTGAGACACCACCTCCTCTGTTGTTTCGTCGAAGGTTATAGTAATGGGTGTAACAAGGAATTTGTAACATTTTCGCTTTATCTTCATTCCTGATCCATGTTTCCGATAAAACTATGATATGTATGGTTTCGTTAAGAGATTTTAAAACACATTTTAGTTCATCCAGTTTTCCTTTCTTGACAATACTCCGAACGTTAGCATAAAAACATTTAAGAGATTTCTTGGTCTTTTTAATATCCGAGTATGTTTCAGCAACTTGGTAAGTTATTTGTTCTTTTAGAGATTTTTTGGCTGAGTTAAAAAAATAGGAGAGTCGTTTTTCGAAGAATTTATGATGATGGGAATTCCTTTCTTATATTTAATACGAAGATTAGGTTCTCCTTTTGCAGTCCGAGCTTGTAGTTCTTCTTTAAGTTCTTGTAAGTATTTTCGTTGAGTTACTGTTTGATCTGAGTAGATTTTTATATTTTTAGTTGATTTGTTTTTATTGCGAAGTAGGGATTTGGCTACTTGTTCAGACTTATAGCATACTTTAATTGGACGGCTTACATCAGCTTTCAATATCCCCAAACGAACTATTTTGTCGGGGTCAGGACAGGTAATATTTATAGCTTTTGTGACTTTTGATATTTCCTTTAGATCATGTTCATACCTTTCTGCGGGTATTTCTGATTTTGACTCTGGGATTCCTACTATAACCACGTTCTTAGCCCTTGCACTTCGCTCCTGTACTTCAGTGAGTAGGTCTTCACAGCTTAGTGTCGCTGCCTTTGAAGTGGTCTCTTGGGATGTATTTTTGAGTAGGTTAACGTCAGATTCTACTGCTTTTAAATTCTTTAAAGTATTATCTGACGTTATCTTTAAGTCCTCCAATTGGGTTTTTAAACAGTTTTGTTCTAAAATAATATTTTCTATTGTATTACTTATGTTACGTACCTCGTCCTTTACAGTAGAAACATCCAGGGATAGTTCGTTTAGTTTGTTGATACTTTCCGTATGTAACTTGGTGGTGGATGTTAAAAGAGCCATCATGTCCTTCATTTGTTGCTTCATTTCCGAAATGTCGTTTTTGATGTCGCGGTCGTCATCGGGCTGTTTACGTTTGTTACGTATAGTTATTTGTGATGCGACCCGGTTAGTGACACTGTCCAAATCCAAATTCGTTAAATTTGGCTGTGATCCGCCGATGCCGCATCCATTTGGTGAGCGTAGTATACTCATCGTAGATCCTTGGCGCAGCACACAACGTTCGATGGCGGGAGGTATGATGCGTCAACGAGATTGACGGTTTGCGTTCCAGGCAGTTGTAAGTCACTCACGAGCGTTAAGTAAGTTTAGATTTAAACTGCTGCGGAAATACGGTTTATTATCTAATAACACTGAATTTGTATTTTTTAACAAAAATTGTGTACACGTCTGCCTCGCGCGGAGCTCGCTGCTCGTTTTTGAAATACTTAGTAATTATTGTAAATGGCGGCATTTTTTAAGAGCGAAACCAAACTCGTGACGTCGTAACTGCCATCAGAACCATACAGCACAAATAGTGTAACGGTGTGTGTATCTGCAGAGATCGACAACTTGCCTTTGGAGGAGTGCTGCAAGATCTGCATGGCGGCGCCGCTGGAGTGCGTGCTGCTGGAGTGCGGGCACATCGCGGCCTGCACCCGCTGCTCCAAGCAGCTGGCCGAGTGCCCCATCTGCCGCCAGTACGTCGTGCGCGCCGTGCGCTTCTTCCGCTCCTGAGCGTCGCCTGCTGCCCTCCACCACCGGGAACATGGACGCGTCTGTAAGGTGCAGGGTAAACGGGAACTTTCTGCAAGGTTTATCAAGGTTTTGGCGCCGCACACGCAGGCCCTCGCATGCCATCGTGAACGTGGAGGGATTAGAGTAGACGGAAACCTTCTGCATAGAGTGATCAAGGTTTTGAACGGGAAAGCATTCAATTTATTTTTGGATGCATCAGGTAATGTCACTCGCTATGTCGATCTTCCATGTATAGTGGTTCTCAAACGCAGACTAATCAAGTTTCATTGGAAACTTGAAAATATCAGTTTATAAAAACCATCAGATGGTGTAAAATAGTCTGGCAGGCGTGTCCTGAATGGTTTCTCTTAGACATGTGCAAAATCACGTCAGGCCACGTCTGATGTGCGATAGCATGTCCCGTGTCGTGAAACAAGTATGAAATTGTCCCTCATCAAAACTTGCCTTATGTTTCAGTGGGCTAAACCCCGCGCCTGGACAAGGGCGGTACGATAATATAAGTATGAGAAAGGTACTAGATCTCAGGAACTAGCGCTAGGTTACAATCTGAACGATAATCCTTTGAAAGCTCACTGATTGAAACTGCATCCTGCTTAACAATTCTTTTATAAGTTCACAAAACCTAAATATCTACGGTACGGTCGAGACCACGTCCGTAGCTGTCAATTAATGTAACTAGTAATTTGTATATTAGTCATATTATTTGTCTAATTTTAAGCAGTGATGTTATTCAAAGGGTGTCTTAGACTTTCGAGAAAAGCTTCATAGTTTAGTAGTGCGCTCGCGCAGGTGTCAATGTCTTAAATGTCTTCCTCTAGCGATAACTGCCTCATGTTCATTGCAACAAATGCCAAATCAAATTTCGATTATGAAGTATTTCGTACGATACTTAACTAGTAAATCGATAATAGCTGTGAATGCTGACAGCAAATCGCTCGAGCAAGATATTTCTGGCATGAATACGCTTATCACTAGACAATACATAAAGTTACGTCGAACCGTCTTAGATAATATTTACGCCAAAAGTACAGAACTGACTATGTATATATCACTATATCTTTACAAATTTCGTAACAGCATCCTCTGACCTTTAACTGAGAATTCTTTTGATTAAAAATTTTTACTTACTTTACATTCAACGTGTCATTGACTACGGAACTGTGCTTTTGTGGCAGGTGCATTGTAATTAAAAAATATAAACGTAATTCTAAATAAAAAATGTTATATAATGTGCTCAAAAGCACGTTTCTAAATTACAACAACACCCAGCTTTAGCTTTAAGTTCTAAGCCGGTACACTCTGTTACAAGCAATCCCATTATCACCACACATGTTTTCCCCACAGATAATGAACAGCTTGCTAATCAAGCAATACCTTTTTTGTTTTATTTTGATCATATATTATTCCATACTTTGTTGTGAACACCGTTATTTATACAATGGTTCAATAAAAACATCGTATGCATTCAATTTATAAACACATTATAGAGAGTTAACAATAGGGGTCACCGCACAAGAAAATCCGCTAGAGTGTAGTATGTAGGCGTGAGGTCAACTGCAACGTGATGGGTTATTTGGAAATATCTGTCGAAGTCATGTTATAAATAACCAATCCCTTAACAGTTTAACCTCACGCCTACGTATTGAAAGAACAAAGAAAGAAACATTTATTGCTTAAAGACATCACAACAAACAATATAAAGCTGGAGACAGAAAAAGAAAAATCGTAAAGTCATCAGTCTACTCCATCGCCGACCGGGCGAAGTAGACAAAGGCAAGTCGTGATGTCTTAAATTAAAGGGTCTCGCTCACCCAACATATGTCGCTGGTTTTTAGTGGGCCTCGCCGGGTAGGTGCCACAGACGCTAGAGACGTTGCACAGTGACATAAACCCATTGGAATAATTTAGAAAAAAAAAAAAAGAATAATATATGGATTAAAAATATGAATATACCTTATTGCCATCTAGTGGGGATTTTCTTACGCGGTAGTCGGGTTCTAACTAGAACTTTTTTTTTATTTCTTACTTTATCACCAGACATTTGTAACATTCGTCATACACTAGTTCACATGACCTATTATTAAAAATATATTAAAAACTACTCGCAGAACAATTTGAAGAAATTATGTTTTTTTATTTAATGAAGGTCCATAGACATAACGCGTTGTGAGTGATACAAAACGTAAGCTTGTGATCATAATTTGTTATTAGATGCTACCAGTGGATCAATGCATTGATTAACTTCATAATTATTGTACTAAATGTTACTTGTAGAGGGGGGAGTTCTTATCTTTACGCTTGATTTATAATTTAGGTCTCAAATTGATTTAGTTGTTCAAATAATAATATTTCTCACTGTATATTTTATGAATTTTCTTTATTATCAATATGAAATTTGCACTGATTTGTTTTTTTTTTCAATATGTTTTATCAAAATTTGTAAATAATATATTAATTTATAGCAAATTAAAAATTAATGGATAAATTATTATTCTCAAAAATTATTTTAATTAATATTTATGCTCACATTATTTATCGTATTACGGTATTTTAATGAAATATATTTTTCCGTCGCTTGATGTTTCGTGTTTATCTTGTTATAAGGATGTTCTTGTATAAATTACATATTTTTGTGTTGGCCATCTACATATTTCAGATAGTAATGCATTAAGTCAAATTGTCAAATTTTTTAATACATACATTACATACATACAATTTTCAACTTAATATAATTATAAAGCTCAATTTTCCATTTGAAAAAGAATCAAAGTGTAAATAATGTATTCTCGATAACATACATTGTTATAATTGAAACCTTTTTAATAAAATATTGTAAAAATAAGTTTTAAATCAATAAATACTAATTTGAGCTTAGAAAACATTCCCACATATTGGCAAGAAAAATTGTGATTTTACCTAAATCTTAGAAATATTTAAAATTGTGCTTAAGTTACATAATGCAGACTTCTTTTTTAAGCTAACTGCTGTTACAATAACTTACGGTCAGGTTTACTCAATATAAAACCCTCCAACTTTAATAATATTATTAACTACTTCAAAGCTATATGTCTTTCATTGTAGATAGCTAGTAACAATACAGGCTGTGTAATGTTTAATTTTATTTTTATATGCTACTTTTACTTTGGTGATTGAGTATTTTGTAATTTAGAGCCTCCATGCACTAGTGACGATTCAAAAGACTTACAAAATATTTAAAAGTTAAAAAAAAATACCTTAAAAGGCCAACTTAAACGTCGCAATCCTGAAATTTGTACGAACTAACAAATAATAGAAACAACAATGTAGCATTGAATTGAAATAACTAATGTAGGATTTGCTCAAATAAAACTTACAACCAACGATCGGCTAGTAAAGTTATGCGTCTTGACAATGTTTTAGCAAACAATCGCAGCTACTTGTGGGCGCCACTAGTGCGTAAAGGCGCTTAAGGTATGTGGTTGTTCCTTGATTTCAAATAAAATCTCCACGTTCCTTAGTATCTACTTATTTTGAATAGCATGCACTGTATCAATACTCTTTAATCTTTTAAATTCTACGTTCATAATGTTTTCAATTATTAAGGTGCAAGTATTTTATTTATGCTAAGTGTGTGCAGTGGGCTCCAATAATTACAAATACATTTTTACGGTATCCATATTACTGTCACTTCGTTTTTCTTGTATCCAAATAAAATACATATGGAGAGAATTGTTGAGTAGTTTTGTGGCCAGATGTGAATTTTGGTCACAAAAGAGTTTGAAAATAGATTTACTCGAAAGCACTTGCATACGCCTGTTGCTTTTAAGTACGATGCACATTGTAAAAAGCAACCGAAGAAAGGAAACGTACTATAACATTTATTACAGCCGCGACATTTTTCCGCTACTCTGTCGTTAATTAATCTGGCGGTGGTACCTAATCGTTAAGAGCTTAATGCTACAGCTGCGCAGAATATACACGATATTCACGAACTGTTCAGCCGAGGAGAACATTTGTGAAACAAAGTCAAAATATGATGTAGCGTGCGTAGCGTGCATGTCTTGCGCGGCTGTGGGATTTGTTTTCAAACATTATTTGGTGCCCGCTGCGCATTCGATATTATTTATTCACGAAATCGTTTTGTATTTAATAAAAAATACATAAAAATGTATGTAATTAATGGATTTCATGTGACATAAGGTCACTAGTATTTTTATACGTCAGCAGTAACCGCGCGAGGGCCGGGCGCCGGCGCGAATGTATATAGAAGACATATTTTTTGTAAATTAGTGTTATTTTATTCCATTATTGTACGGATGCAAATAAATCGTTACACTGATACTAATCTTTTATTCAAAACAAACATAAAATTACGCAGTTAATGTTAAGGTAGTGTTTCACGTGATTCTTATACTTATATGTAGGATCGTGTGGAAAATGTGACATAGTGTGGGTATCGTGCAATGAGAAATAACTTGGTAGTGTAGTACTGAATTTAATCACAAATATTCACAAAGTTACGAAACTAAGGCACTAGGCGAAACGTGGAACAGTTCCGTGGCGACTTCTTCACTCCTCGGCTGCTCGATTGGAAGTGAGCTCCGTCCAGTCCGAATCCATCGTCACGACTCTGTTGAAGCGCGCACCGAAAATTATAGTTGTGCGAACGAACCGCTTGGTGGCGCGCTTGCGTTTCGTTTAGTGTCCATACTCATGACCGGATGCGACATATATTCCTTGTATAAAGGTTATAACATTATCCTTTTTAAAATATATACATTCCGGCCCAATTTTTCAATTGATAGATAAGAAATAACAGTCGTATAAATACAACTTATTGTAAATGTCATAATATTCCGTGTTTAAACGCTAAATTGTACAGAACATTTAGTACAATTTGAACATATTCATTTTTTTAAAAATGTATAGCGGTTTCCACCGTACTAACGAACTTTAAATATTATAAAAAAAAACAGAAAAAAAATCATCTCCCCTTCGGTATGGATAATTATGTAGTTCTAAACTTATTCGGCAGAGGGCACTCACCGGTGGCTGAGAGGTTAATATGTTAGAAAATTCATCGCCTTCGAATAACTTGCCGTTAGCACAGTTGGAAGAGCGCGATACGTGAAGGTCGTGGGTTCCAGCCCTGCACCGCAAAAGGAGATGAAAACATTCAGTTTTTTTAAATTTGAAATATTGATATGTTAATTCAGTTTTGACATAATGTTAACTTATGTCTGATTCCAATATTTGAAAAACGAGTCGTTTTAGTAACGGATGGTAATACATTATACGAGGTGTAAGCTAAAACCGTTCCAGACTCAGAAACAGTTCAGTTGGAGAAAAACGGATTGGCATTTTTGATACATTACGACTATAGTAAAATATTGGAACAGGGCATTAGTGACTTTTCGCTCTAGGCGACGTCAAATAACTTGTTATAGCAGCAGCATTATATAAAAATACGGCGTTAAATTCCAACATGTTACACTTTATCTGCTTGTAAATTTTTGTGTTATTTCAGAATTCGTGCTCGTGTATTTTATGCCATGTCAGGTCAATGTTAGTGAACTAATGAATGAAACGGATGGTCTTTACGATAAATTAAAATAAATTGATCATGACCGTGATCACTGTAACCGGATGATAAATGATTATTTAAGTAAGCGAAATCCATGCTTTGTACATATCTATGTATAAATATAAAGGAACAAAGTATATGGAAAATAAAGGACAAAATGTTTTTAACGTAAAAATAGTTTATTTTGAAAAATAACATTGCACTCTCGTTGATATGCGACCAAAGCGAGGAGAAAGCACAGCCGCGACGTCGATACAAGAAACTTCTTTAGCCTTTTTATTTCATTAATTGTTTCTTAGGGATTCAACTACGTGATAATGCTAGGATGTTGTATTTTAACATTACTGTAATGACGGACGTTACGATTGCACGATCGAAAGCACGTCATTACTCTTTGGATTTTGCACCTTATGTGTGTGCTCACAAGAACTTATATCGAACCGCAAGTTCTTACCTTAAGACGTGCCGTTGACCGTACGTTATAACATTTTGGTAAAATTTACTTACCCAAAATAAGCTGAATCACTGATCAATCCCGTGCTACGCAAATGCTACCTCTTATTACTATAAATAACGGAGTGGAGCAGTACCGAGTTATTGCGCGTTTACGTTTCTACATTATAGTCTGAGATAAGATGCTCTATTATTTTGAACTAGTCTACGCCGACGCTATGTGGTGACTTAGTCCCTGCCGACGGCGTGCGTCTCCGCGGGCCGGTCGACGCGCACGACGGCGGCGCCGAGCACGAAGTACCCCTCGTAGTGCGCGGCGGCCGGCGTCGTGTCGTAGTGGTAGTGCCCGCCGTCGCCGTGCGCGCTGAACCCGTGGAAGTGCTGCACGCGCAGGTCCAAACCCTGGTAACCATAGAAACGGTCAAGTTAGTAACTACGCAATATATATGACGACAAATTTGGCTCCGTAGAGAGTCCAGTTTTCTCTACTAAACAATATATTACACATTTTTCTGGTAAATAGCTAAAACACTTTTTTTACGCCATGACGCCGGGTCAATCTTGAAGAGCAATATAAAAAAAAATCTTTTTTTAAATTGCACGTCAAGATTGACCCTATCACACCTGACATGGGCGTACGCAGGGTGGGGCAGGGGGGGGCAGCTGCCCCCCCCCCTGGATAATGTTGACGTCCCTACTAATTATGTATCTTATCTAGTATTTTTATTGTACATAAATATACTAGATAAGATACATAATTTTTCGCCATTTCTTTGCGATACAATAAATTACACGCGGCGCGTTCGTTAGATACCTACCTACGACAGCTCGCTTGCAGCGGCGCACTGTGGGCTGGATTTCGGCTTCCATAGACACCCGATACAAAACGACGAAAGTGTAGACTTTTATGCTTGAACATACTTAGAAAAGCTTTAAAAAAATATATAATAAGCATCACTACGTCGTATTGTTTTTATTGGCGGGCCCAAATTTTTTTTCCGAAAATTTCGTATGGGGGTGAATCGAAAAAAAATCATATCTTCGCTGTCGCACAATTGGCCCTAATTCTTTTTGGGACATTTATTCTATGAATTATTTGCAATTTTTTGGTATACTGCATAATACGGCCAGGGGTGTGAAACATTTTTTTAAAATTCGTCGAAAATTTTTATTTTTAAAATATCGTAATTTCAGCTTAGTTTTGACTTAGACGTCTATAAAATATAGAAAAAAATGAACACCAACACTATAAAAAAATAACTATGCTTAAAAACGAGAAAAAATATTCAATTTAATAAACTTACTTAGAAAGTTAAGTCATTTCTTTTTCTTTTACATCAAGTAACGATTTTAACACCCTTTTCACTATGATTTCAAGTAGATCTTGCAGAATAATTCTAGCCGAAGAGTCCGTAACTGTCATATGATTCTCTGATGGGTAACACTCTTTTTTCTCTTTTTGAACTTGGAGGGGTACAAATCACGTAAACCTTCCCGTACAACAGTCTCCCTTAATGTGATATATTGCCATTTTGACAACTTCAAAGATAGCAATAAACCAAGCGCCTTCAGGGGTGTAAATATTTTTTTGGTTAAAGGTTGTGTCATCATTATATCTTGAAATTTGATAATTGGCTACTTGACAGTGTTAACAATAAAATATGAAAAGTGTTAGATACGTTAGCTTATTAGTTAAGTAATAATTTTACATTTTTATTTTTTAATTAAAAGCATAGTTAGTATTTTATTTTTGCAAAATAAATTTTACTTTTTTTATCTGTGGAACAAAAGAGCCGAAACGGAAACCACCATTGCAATTCGGAAATGACAGCTGTCAGCGAAAATTATTTATTTTAATGTGGCGAAACAATGATTATTTTACCGATTAAATTGAATTATTGTGTCTCTAATCGTATTAAGAATATATTGAAACATTTTCCGTTTATCTAAATTAAGTCGTTCCTATACGTATCGGTTCGTTGTCTAGAACGTTGACGTCATAATTGCAACAGTGACGAGACTTGGCGTTTTCGCGCGCTTTTTAAATGTGTTACACAAAATCTTACTTTTCTCTGGTTATTTACATTATTTCCAGATAAATCGAATTGCTTGGGATATAAAATAAACGGGCGCACATTTTACATTACTTTTTCAAAAACTGTCAAGTAGCCAATTGACTCTGGATTCTTTAGCATGTATTCAATAACAGAAGCCATATTTTCCTTCTCGTCTGTTTTTAATTTTGACACAGCCGCAAAAACTATTTCACTGCATTCACTGTCCAAATCACCACTTCTTCTCTTTTTTTGCTTCATACATAAATCCTCAAAAGGTTTCCGAGGATACTTTCTTTTGGTCATAGTTCCAATTAAAGAATTTATATAAAATATATCTATTTTAATTTAATTTTTTTTAAGCACCTAGCTTATAAAAAATCTGATTAGCCCCCCCCCCTGGCCCAGAACCTGGGTACGCCCATGACACCTGATGTTACGTCGTAATGAGGTCCTAGCTTAAGGGCAACAAGCACAGCATAATAAAGCTATTACTGGACTTACCTTGAAAGCTTTACCCCTGCTACTAATGTAGCATCCCCCCAGAAGCTCTGGGAACCTTACTCACACGCAGGAACACAACAACACCGAAGTGATTGTTATTTGGCTGCGGTCTTCTGTGAGGTGGTGGTATTTCTCCAGTCGGGCTACTTCAGTTCAAGCGTTAAGTCGCTATGCCCTACCTCTCTTAAATCTTTGGTCGAATGGTGGCATAAATGTTTAAAATAGAGGTGAGGACGTACGTGGTCGCCGGTGACGAGGGTCCCGACGTGCGTGATGGGTGCGCGCATCTCGAAGTAGTGGAGCCACGTGTCCACGTCGTCGTCGGTGCACAGTCTGGTGCTGGAGAAGTCCGGCATCACGTGGAACTTGACGCGCCCTTCGCGCAGCAGGAACGTGCCGCCGAGCCCTGAGAACATATTTTCCTAGCTTCATTGCCACATGGATATATGCGGGAAAAAACCTATGGCAGAGCTCAAATCTTCGCTACGCTTCAGTGATTGATCTGTTCACTGTTCCGGTCTATTTATTGACCGACTTATAGGCAATGTTGTAGGTCGGCACAGTTTATTCTATTAAATTAAAGGTTAGTTAGTCCTTACTACTTTTAAGCAATAGGTAATAAAAAATCATAATAAATATAGGCATCAATACTTTTTAAATTATCAAAAAAAACTAAGACTTATGATTTAAACGTTAATTAAGAAATATCTGGCAGATAGAGCGACCAATGAGTTTATTCTTCGTTTATGGACTCAACCCTCACAATGTCTATCTGACAATAAAATTAAAAAATGCGAATTTTTACTATTGGTTGAATAAATGCTGTTTTGTCTGTTTAACTTCTGCTGATTGAAAATCAGCTCTTAAAAGGAAAATATCTAGTCAAACTTACCAACGACTTTATCACCATAATGCTTCTTCAACGTTTCCCTAATGGACGTGATGAAATTTGCCTCGCCGATTCTTTTTTTCGCTACAACTTTGATAACCTGTAAATTATGATGATGAGACGAGTCGGTAATGGTCGAATAGGCACTTATTGCTTATGATATCGATTTGTGCAGTAAGATTTAACACATATCTCAAACTCAAACTCAAACTCAAATATTTCTTTATTCAAGTAGGTTACATATAACACTTTTGAATCGTCATTGAATACAATGCAAAGTGATTCTACTTCCGGTTCGGAACCTATATCTACCGAGAAGACACCGGTAAGAAACTCAGCAGATCATTTACAGTATCAGTATCTAACTTATTGCTATGTGTAGCTCACTTTGGACCAAGTCATATAGTTTTGGTTTTGATGAGTGATGAAACAAATAAGTACTCAAGTAAGTTTTTACTTTCGAGAGGTAAGCTGGAGCAGACCAGTCCCCAAAGGTGGCGCCTGTTCACAAGCATGACGTATATGCCAGCCATCGCTTCACTCAACCATATTGTAAGGAATGTAACGACCCGCCACACACTCCGACCACCGGTCGAGAAGAATCATCCATTTATGTGAAAAAGTGACAGGACTATCTATTGCGTACAGTTACAATAGAAATATGTATAAATAATGAGTTTTTACTGCCGTTACCATAAGGTCCATTTTAGAATACATTTGTATAGGAGTGACATTAGGCATGGATGGCGTGGTCCACCGAGATAACTCCGACATGACGTTATAATTAGGATGTATCAAGTCGAACGTCACTTACTTAAGTCTGCAGTTCTTGAAGCTGTCAATAAATCAAGCCACTATGTTAACAAAAATCAGAGATACATACAGATTTTTTCGTAGTAAATTCGAAAACTAATCAAGCAGGTCTGGTAACACTTTCAGTAACCATTTTGTTAATGACAAAATAATGTTTCGCTGTCTCATATATCGTATGAGACATGTCTCTCACCTAAAAATTACTGTAACCTTCACGCACCTGGCCAGGGCTCCCATCGCTCAGCAGGTAGTTCCCTAACAGCGCGGTCCTCGTCTCCGTGTTGGGCAGCTGCCGCTGCAGGTACCCGCTGCGGCCCTTGGCGGCGCCCACCGGCTCCACGGACACTATCCGCGTGCCCTGCTCCACGGAACCGTTCTCGACGCGTAAGTTTATTATACCCTGCGGATCAAAGTTTAAGATCGGTATTATAAAATTGACAATGTACGCACGTAGGTAATAGGTACACATAGTGCCTTGACGGTCTAATGGTTTAAGTATGTCATGATCTCGGGGTCCTGGATTGAATTTCCGAATTCAATCTGAATAATTGTATATTCTGGCATATAGGGTTTTGGGTTCGATCCCCACCCAGGACGCTCCTGTGATAAACCTTTCCATTTGTTCTGTGTCTGGGTCTTTACAAATGTATTTTCTCGTCGTTAGTAGGTATGTCTTCCGATACCACCTTTGATTTTGCTTTCCATAGCACAAGTGTTTAAGCTAGTTATTTTGGGATAAGGTAAATGTATGCAATGTTTCTTGATACCTCGCAGTTGACGCCGATGTGTGGCCATGGGCCCGCCCCAGCGCCGGCCACGAATGCAGGGTCCCGGCGCAAATGTCCAGCAAGCTTCGCCAGGTCGTACAGCTTCTCACGCTGCACCAGCGGCACCAGGTACGGCGGGCCTCCGATCTCCACCAACTTCGGGTTACCAGATAGACCTGCAGTTTCAGGCATTAATGGAAAGGCTGCTAAACTACAAAATACGTAGGTACAGTCAACAGCACGTCAACATAAACAATTGCAGTTCGATATTAGTTCTTATAAGAAGGACATAAGGGCGGTGCAAAGGCCATAGTGTATAGTCTGACATGCTTTCAATTGTAAAACTTGGTGACGTAAGCATATCGGACGAGTTGAATGAAGTAAGTACCACAGCTTATCTACATGTGAATAAGGATATTTATTTTGCCACTGGTATGTGTAACCAGAGCGTACAAGTTTCGCTTGAGCCGCAAGACTTTTCTCCTAGCATATATCCTAGTTTTTTATCCTTTACAGAACTTTTTTTGCAGGGTCGCACCCCAGGGAGTTGACGACGCGTACGAAACTCCTAGCCCTGACATGGCAGGAATACCCACTACAGCCCCCGGTGGACCGCATTGCCTGATGGTGATTCTATGGAAACAGAAGCCTGGGGTCCACAACGACTATGATCCTGATCGGACGAGTCTGGTGATTGTTATACAAGGAAATATGGCCCAGTTAGATTTAAAACAGAAACAACCGCTAAACGTCCCTTCCAAAGCACGGAATCATCATTCTTATCGGACAAGTCTTTTCTAACCTTCTAATCCTAGAAAAACAGAGCCATGAGGCTATGCATTTTATTTTTGTTATTTTATGTTTTTAGATATGAATATTCATAGAAGGTAGGTAGTTACTTCTTACTGAGGCAATTCGAAAGATTAAGATAACTCACAGTCTAAATCTTAATAAACACATATGAGGGAAGAAGGCAAAGAGAAATGTATTTTTTAAATATAACTAAATCAGGTAGGTAGGTATATAAGGGATGCACATGAAGCTAAATGCAATGAAGGTCGATGTTGAAATACTTAAATACCAATCCATTGGTAGGATCTTGTTTAAAATATAATTGTTACCTACATTACATAAATCTTAGCTATCTAATCAAAGTTTACACAACACTTATGGGTACAAACAAGTTACGCACTAAACAGTGGCAAGTTCAAGAGTTGACGATAACAATGCTCCGGTATCTTATGGCAATAATAGTCGTCGTCGTAAATTAATAAACCAAATAACGGATTTCAGTTTAATATACTGCCGTTCATAAATATACTTATCTAACTTATATATATAGGAAACTGTGTGCACTATGTTGCTCAGTTAGCATTGATAATGGTTGATTTCTTACGAATGTTCTTTCCGTTTCAAGATTTTCATTTCACGGAAACTGCACCCATTATCTGGCACAGCAAGGGAAGTCTATGTTACAAGCAGTAATGTACTTTGTGTAATTGCTGAACTTAGAAAGGTTGGTGCGATAGTGTAGAACTTACATTGTATGACATTGCCCAACTCAAAAGATTTCAAAGTCATCCAGTCGTCAACCGCAATGTTACGATATTTTGAAAACCCTTTGCTGCCAGATATGCGTTATTTTGACTGACAAGATATAGGCTATGAAGAAGTGTTTTTATGAACTTTATATGCACTGGCATAGGTAGGTACACTGGTACGTGCTAAGTTGTTTTGAGGTACCTACTTAAGCCAGTTAAGAGGTGGCAAAGGTGACTAAAAATGGAAGCCAATCTGTCCTATTGCCCCATGGTTGTGTTTAATATATCCTACCTACTTCCTAATAAGATTATAATCCCGAAAGCCTACTGGCAATCAAGTAGTTTCATGTAATAGTATGGAAATGTAGTGACGCCGCAACGAAAATTATCAGGACAACTGTAATAATTATCATTCGAAACTACTACTCGATTACTGTTTTTGAAGGTACTAAGGGTGCTGTATGTAAATAAAACTCATTACCTGGGGCAGTGAGGTTGAAGGGCGCCTTTGTGAGATCAGGGCACTCCGCCACGGACACCTCCACCGTCTCAAAGTTGCTCTTCAGCCCCTTGGACAACACTAGGGGCACAAGTACGGAATAATAAGCGAAAATAGACACGTCAGAATCTGATTATTTATTTATTTAAAGTTTAGTGCATTTACGAAGACTTGCTTACCTAATAATAAGTGGCATACTTAAGTAGGTTTCGGAAAAAGTAGTTACGTTGCAGGCAATACGTAAATGCGACGAAAAATTAATTAAATTAATAAACTACCATTTAATTTTAGTTAAAAGAACTAGAAAAAAATCATCTCTCGCAGTGTAAGATTTGCAGTTGGCGTTATTTTAAATGTTTAAAATGAAACGCGAAAGTCTTAAAATCTACTTATGGAGTCCAGATCCGTGTCCAAGGGCCAAAGGACTGGTGAAAGAAAGAGCGCGGTATTTGGTGTTTGCCGCAGCTCCCATCTCCTTATCTGCTATGACTATACAGAGATGATTATACGAGGTGGGGCTGAGGCGTCATGGAAGCCTGAAGCTTTCAGCTCCCTACATGCTGCACTGCATCCAGCATTGTATCGGAGGGGGCTGCAGTCGGGCGTCCGTACTGCAAACGCAGGGCCCACTCAGGTGGATTCGCCAGTGTACCCGAGTTTTCCACAGCCTGACTGCCTGAGCCTGAGCGCCAAGTTTAGTCGTTCTGTACACAACACCCGAGAGCTCTACATCCGGATTGTTGCAATTGACTAAAGCGTCTGTCAAGTTTCGTAAAGCATGCCTCGCGTCAATAATAAGTATCAATCGCATGTGAAGGCTGTGAATTAAAATCCCACACCGCGAAAGAGACATATTATTAATTTTATTTCTTTAAAAATTTAGATTCGCTAGTGCGGCGTGTGCCCTATTAAAACAAAATATATAACAAATATATACGAGTATACACAATACAAATAAACAATAACAACTGAATGTAAATACTTACCATCGACGACTTCTTCTATTGGAGGCGTATACAGCTCTTTCTCCTGGATTGGTAACTTTGCATAATCTAGTGACGCCATGCTAAAATGACAATTAATCCAGCTTAATGTTGGCTTAAACTTTTAATGCATATTTTAAATCGTCAAATTAAAGTCAAACTTCTGCCATGTTTAGAATGTTGATGCCATCGAGAAGAACCGGCAAGAAACTCGATATTTATTCAAAATAAATATGAAAACATGACAAACATATTTACAATGTAGCTTAAATGTTTATTATAGTTAAAAAACAATTTTAATTCATAGTGAAGTTAGTGTTTTGGTTTTTATTTATTAAAAAATACACTTATCTTCTGGTGTTTAATTAAAATAGTCGAATTATATTTTAAATAATTAAATTAACAAAATAAAAACAGAAGAAACCATTGATAACAACGGTACCGAAATAACTATTTAATCATCACATTGTAGACTGCCTTTGTAGATAGATAAAAAAGGCGAGGAGGTAATTCGACCGCTCACGAAATTACCATAACAATATAGGTACGTAACACGCTTGAATGTTTTCCTCAAGTGTTACAAATAAATTTAATACATATTTTAAGACGATACTTTCACTCACCCAGCGCGCTCGGCCAAGGCCGCCGCATTCGCCACGAAAACGTAGCTCGCCAGCCACAACAGTACCAAACCCATCGTCAACGCAACAAGTCAATAAAACATAACCTCAACTAATTAACAGGTCAACTCCAATTGTACGTACGTTAATAAGTCGCCGCTCGCCAGGTCAGGGTATGAATGAGACGGTACGTTGACAGTTCCCAATCAGCTGTCCAGTTTCGTGTATTTGTTTCGGGTGTCTTGTCGGCGCGGGCGCAGGTCGGTCGCACGCGCGTCGTCGGCTACTCTGTGACCTCCGCGCGGTAATTACTATCGCTGTTATTGATCCGCTACCACTCTCGGCAGTATCTCGCACAGATTGCGCGGTTATCTCGAGTGCTCTCAGTATCACACGATATTGACTGAAGTGATCGTAACACAAGTGTTTTATTACACACATTTAAATTAAATATCGTGCTATTTTAAAAGTAGGTACACATTCATCGAAACTGCGTTCGTAGTTTACGACATTCGTGTTAAAATGAACTATATGAAAAAGAGCACTTAAGTGAAAAGTAGATACTAAATTAAAATAGCCAATATTAGGCAGCAATCTTTTAATACCTAATTTTTCCTTACTTTAAATAAAACAAGCACAGTCGAAGATACACGTTTATTGCTAGTTGCTTCAATATATTACATTACAGTGAAAAATTAAGCGTCAACGAAATTAGCTACTATAAATAAATAAATACTTAAAATGAACAGAACGATGTCAACTACTAATAGAAACTTTGGCGATGACTAAAAAGAGTTAAATTTAAACTATTTGCATTGTTAAATGTTAAACAAACAATGTCTAATCTAAAAATCTGCCACCGTCTGTCTGCACTCATTAATAAAAAAATATCGTTTCCACTTGTTCCAATGTTCTAGATAGAATGAAACAACACTATAGCCAAATTACCATGCAGATATTGACAAAAGTTTATTGATTTTGATAAAAATAATAGTCCACTTCACGCGTTTAATTATTCCATATTCCAAGAATATGGAATAAGTGAAAACGATCACAATATAAAATCAGGCAACATAATTTTTGTTCTACCACACACCAATATAACTTAATGTCAATTTTACCTTTCCTTCCCGTCTTAATAAATAATTGTTTATTTATTAACAACACATTTAAAATGGAATAGACTACATCAGTCGTGTTCTGAGCTTAAACTTAACTTGAGTTTGCCTAACTAAATAAAACTACAGATGAAAACATAATTTCGACTTATAGAAACATTATATTTCTTATCGAAACGTACAAGCTGTAGAAAAGCGAAAGAAAATGCTTTAATTAAACAATCTTAAAAACTTCAATGCATTTCCTATTTGTATATATATATGCCATCACCGGAAAATGTTGTTTTTTTTTATAATTTCGTTCGTAGATTCTTGACTCAAAGAAAACATATTTTCGGAATTGCATAATAGTCGTATGGAGATTCTGTGAAGGGTTCAAATGATTGTATGTTATTTATGACAGCGGCCCGCCGCGGCTTTGCACGCATTGTATACCCATTTCTTCCACATTTCCTAATTATTCTTCGGTCTTATTGGTCGCAATGTTATATAGCTTTCATCGATATAGACTATCCATCACAAAGATAACTTTCCTATTCAAACCGGTAGTTCTAGATATGAGCGCGCTCAAACAAACAAACAAAATCTTCAGCTTTATATTATTAGCATAGATTTTGTAAATGTTATTTTATACATTTGTAAGTCAAAAAAAACCTTTATATTGAAAAGCGAAATAACTCACTGTTATTCACGAAATATCATAAACTGCAAAACCTACAAACTTGAAATCAACCACGCACATGTTAGGACTTAAGCAAACTAACTCTACGTGTACGGAGCCGCGGGCGGCCGCTTGTAATCTATGAAGTGGACCTCACACGCGCGAGTGTCAAGCCACTTGTCCACGTCCACAACATGCTTCGGACCGGACAGTGTTTAAAACACACGAGCTTTAACAAGATAATGGCCTCCACGGAATCCCCGGAAAGTTATACAAAACCGAACATCCGCGTACCTACTATCGTGAAGTATCAATTGTCACCTCACATGATACTGGCAAAGGTAGACTCGATTGCTACCTTCTTGGTATTCAAAGTCAAAGTTCAAAGTCATAAGATAACTCAAATAAAGCTTTAAATTCAATACAAAAAATAATAAGAAGAATAATCGTATGGCAACACCTATTCCTTTGACGACAATTGATAACCACCATAGTCTGAGTGGTAGCAATAAAGTTCAAAATAATATAAAGGCTAGACTTTGCTTACTTCAGCAAACGGCTCTTAAACCTCAACTACATTCACGTTACCAGCGCGTTCTCGTACACAAAATATAATATTTACCTTCTCATAATTACAATCACAATTAAACACGTCTCCGTCGCTTACACACTACAGCTGGAACCGACGCTCCGCCAACATAATCGCATCACAACTTTACGTGTCGTCTACATTATTAACTTCATCACCAGTTGTACAAACTACCTTATTTAACATTTTCATGTTATTATTTCGTAACAGCCATATTCTTTCATCGCTCTTTACGATGTTTTCGCTTGTTGACATACACACATGGTTCCAATGCTAAGTATGTGTCACTATATCACCATCACTGGATTAGAGATACTTACATTTTATTTTCTACAGTCACCATAATAACGTTATATAGATATTTGACTTCAAATATTTACAAAAAAAAACATTAAACAACGTGAAAGTTTAATTGGTTTGTGTAATTAACATATCGACATATATAATATTTAGAAAGGACATTGCCAAGGTTTGGACCAAGTTCTGCCTAAGAATTTGATCCGGTTCACTGAAACTTGTAACATCAACCCGAGCTATATAAAATTGGACCACAGGTGAATTCGAAAATTATGCATTAGACAACATCACATACATACATTGCTTTGATTCTGTGGTAATTAGCTAAAGCACTTGTGTTACAGAAATCAGAAACAACGAAGGTACCACAACACCCAGACCCGAGACATTATAGAAAAGTTCGTTTCCCATATCGACCGACCGGGGATCGAACCCGGAACCTCAGATTGCATTGAATACAATTAATGCTAAACGCAATTATAACTAAACGCACAATAACTGTTTAACAGTTTATTTTGTACATCTGTTCCTTCTCAATTAATATTTTGACAATGAATATAGTTAAAGTTCGAAACTGCTTTGATTTTATTTATTTTGGAGTCCTTGGATAGTTTTTTTTATTGATAATTAACTCCTTTGATAATCTAAAGCACAAAAAGCACTATGTAAGCATTCTGGGCAGCATTCGGTCCAATTTACATACATAATTAGGCATTGTCCTTTATTTACAAAATAACACTGTCACACAACATCCGTGCTGATATTGAAGTTATGATCGGAACAGAAATTGACATTAAATAAATAGCAAAATGTAATAAATAAGCATAGGTATGTCTACAACAATTTCACTCAAAACATTGCAACGCATATGTTACACATATCAATTTCGAAACATCGATCTAGTATTAGAAACAGAAAAATTTTATCTCCCCTTGCGATGCGGGAATCGAACCCACGATAAGTATGTAGTTCTAAACATATTCGGCAGAGGGCACTTACCGGAGGCTAACGGTTGATACAGCAGAAAAATTTCATCGCCTACGATAACTTGCGGTTAGCTCAGTTGGAAGAGCAGCACGCGCGATACGTGAAGGTCGTGGGTTCGATTCCCGCATCGCAAGGGGAGATAAAAAATTTCTGTTTCTAATATTTAAAGTTCGCTAGTACGGCGTTTAGTACTATAAAAATAATAAAATCGATCGATCTAGTAGTTATACAATCAATGTCAGGTGTGAAAAAAAGTATATACATGTTTACAACAGTTTATATTACTTATATATATTATATATATATATATATATATATTATTAGTTTATACATGACTATTTTTGAAAAGGGCAGATAATATTCCGTAACATTTTTGGATATTTTTACACTTAATTAATTTAAGGAAAGACTCTTGGCAGAACTCACACGAAACATTAATGTCCAGCTAGTTATTGTATGTTATTAGGCAAATTCTGATACAACAATTATAAATATTAAGCAAATTTATTAATAACGAGTGCTAAACAACTAGTAACTACAAAATAGTATCACAAAAACGTCAGGTCCTAGAGGAAGTCTCAACATGATCAAAGTTCGGCAACTAAGCCCTTATTCACAAACATTAGAACGTTCCAATTCGGCAAGTGCCGAGGCATGGTGTCCGAATTCGAATCCACTTTCAGCTTTTTGTGACTAAGAGGGTGGAGTACATAATAAGGGCCAACGTTTGCACTCTAGAATATTTAAAGAGACATGGCCGCTCAGGATGCTCCGTGGTTAAACTTTATCGCGCTCTAAACAAAATTCAAAATCGAATGAATTCAATGCGTCAGCTGGCTGAAACGTAAGTGTAGTGTGCCATCAGCCAATCAACAGTATGGAAACTTTTGTCGTTTCATGCAAGAAATTTGACGCATTACGAATCCTAGAACTAATGGCTGCCTAAGATGAGCCACGCGACTAATTTTTATCAAGCTCTTTTGATATTTCAAAGTCAATAAAATTCAGTTTATCAACGACGACAAAAATTACGATACCGCTGATTGGCTGAGAGCAAACACACTTTTATTTATAGTCAATCAGCCGTATTGTAATTTTTGTCGTCACATGCGATAAATTTGGCGCATTCCGCCTGCTAAGCAACATGCACATATCAGAAATAACAGGTTCATCACTAGGAGTTCTTATCCGAGAGTAAAAGTCATTTTTATAAATCGAGGTGATTAGGTATACATTGATGTTGTCTTTGTAAGTCTTAATGTCATATTGAGACAGTGAGCATTGAAAACCACTCTTACTAATTTACAACCATTCCCATTAAAACATGTCGTGATGTGAAACATGTACCATTTTTCACCCAAACATCACTGGCAAAGATTTTTTAGCATTCAATTCATACATCAGTCCTTAGTCAAAGTATTAAACTACGTGATTTCCCTTAAATAACAAAAAGAAATCGTTATGTATATTTAGCGTTTATTCATGTCTTTTAAGATTTAATATTACGACCAAAAAGTATATTGTTGATAAGTCGCACAGTTTTTCAAACAATAGTCAGTCTTTTATTGAGAACTATTCATGAATGATATTTAAAAATTGTATGATGATACACTCGTATAATCATTTTACATTAACGGTTTATTAGTCCTGTAACCACTACTTAGGTTTAACTGTAGAACACGTATTTTTTTTCAACCTATTTTCCGTTTGTTTACGTCTTTATTTTCTGTATTTTTCATTTATATAAGAACTTTAAAAAGTTGGTATCGTTTTAGTTGATTATATTCATCCTAAGGCTATAATAATATGATTGGTGAATATTGGATTTTACTAAGCAATTATCAAATACTAAACAAAGATGAATCTTGATTCGTCTGGTGATTTTTAAACATGAATCTGGGATTTTGGTTATAAATTTATTCTTACGTATATTCGCAGCACTATTTTATTACTTAATTATCCTGTTATATACAATATAACTACTTATATTATTATATTTTGAAATGAATACGTAAACCTTTCAATACTGTTAATATGTGATATGCTTTAATATCTCCAATGAAGCGTACAAATCATATAATATATTCAGAAAGTAATTAAAATTTATTGTCAGTTTTAATTGTTAGAAATAATGCCGCAGCAGTGTTTGCTGAGAGGGAACTCGGCCTTATTTCATGACTAAAAATGTTATTTGGTTCATCAGTTAGATTTAAATAAAAATTTATTAAGATATATTGCATTAAAATTTGATGACGTCAATTGTTCGCACAGTTGTTACGAAACAGTGACGTAAAAACACACCATTACAATGAACTTTGATGCGCTTTATCTTCATATTTTTATATTAACACTATCATACAAAATACAGTATTAATTACATTTTGAAAATCTAACTGAAGGACTCAAAATAAGAATTTATTTTTTTATAATGTCATCATCAATTGGTGTTGCAACCACATTTACAAGTACGTCATCACATCTGCAAAATAACGTGTACGTCACCACTCCTGTACTATATGCGTGTACGTCATCACACCAGCAATACACGCGTGTATGTCATCACATCTGCACTATACATGTGTACGTCATCACATCAGCAATGTAGGCGTGTAGGACGCCAAGGAGCGGTCAGGTCGGTCGTTCATACCTTCTGGCCGGTCGTTCACAGGTCGGCGTGCGGGTGCAGCGTGTGCGTCTGCTCGAGGTGCAGCTGCCGCGCGTAGGCGGCGTGTCGCGCGAGCCAGGCCGCGAGGTCGGGCGCGTCGCACTGCACGCGCGGCCGACGCACGCCCTCCGCCCCGCCCCCGCCCCCGCCCCCGGCCCCGCCCCCGCGCACGCCCAGCTCCACGTAGTGCGCGCCGTCGATGCTCACCGTCGAGCACGACACCAGGTTGCTATATACATGGGACAGTTTTCATAACTATTTCAAATGTTTTCCTGTGCTTTAAATCTGAGGATATTGCCATTTCATCGTCAAAAAATAAAGTATTTTTTGGCAATTTTTGGTTCTTAAACCATAATAGGGATATTAACTGGCTAATTAACTGAGATTATTTTAAATAACTGTCAAAACACTATTCTTCCATATATTCTCTATGAAGATAACAATCTGTGACGTCTTAATTTTACTTATTAACATACTGACTATTCAATAATTATGGAGTATTTAAATTTTATACATGCACCTTAACTCACTATACACTATAATTCATATATTTATTGTACAACAATACAGAAAGTCTTATCCACAGTTCCCACACTAGAAGACTTTGTGTTGTTGGTTTTGCGACATATTTAAAAAGTCGTTTGCAAAATGACCCGTGTAACTTAAAGTCCTCTTTTACCGCTTTGCCGCTTAGAATTATTTGGATGTGGTGTCAGCATCCCACCTTCTGGGGCAAAAGTGTACCATCTTTGGCCTTATTTACACCTTCTATCACGCGTAACTAAGGTGAAACTTACGTTTATATACGTATCCATACAAATATTATAAATGCGAAAGTAACTCTTCTGTTCTGAAAGTAAGTCTGTATCGAATTTTAGGGGAGATAGGGGTAAAACCGACCACGAAAATATATATAAAAAAAACAACGAGAAAGAAGTTTCATAAGAACAAATTGTTACCTGAGCGGCGTCTCCATGACGACCTGCGGCGGGTGGTGCTTGCATGTGAATATCCTGAGGTATGTGTCGGAGAGTATGGCGCGTATGTCGTGGGGGTGGTCGCGGATGATGCGGTAGGCGAGGAACCGCTCGGAGTAGTCGTTGCGGTTGAGCGTGTGCAGCAGGGCGGCGCCGGCGGCCTGCCCCGCGCAGTACCGCGGCAGCAGGCCCCCCGCGCCCGCCCCGCACCGCGGCGGACGCATGCGCGTCGGCACCCACTTGTCGGACCTGACAGTACAATACGATCACACACAGTGCTCACACTCTGTAGGAAGCAGCTAAAGCCCTTATGTTGCAGCACTTATAGACATTTACTTTTATATATTTCTTTGAAATATTACAAATTTGGGATTATTAAAAAAAAATTCACTTATATTTCCTAGCATATAAACTAACTTTATGTGATTACTTGTCCTCTCTCGTTAGTATATATGGGTAATTCTACAATAATAGTACCACTCATTGTCCGCGACTCTTTTCACATAGTATTATTAGTATTTTTTTGTTCAAAAATGGTTAAATAACAGCTCGCAATATGTTTTATTCAATACCCATATAATTACGAATAAATATATTTTAAAAAAAACTTGAAATCTTTCATAAAGACCCCAAAATATCAGTCCCTAGTCATGTCCGCACTCCAAAATTTTATGTTTGGGCACCCATATTTATAGGTACATCGACTGTATACTTTATTTGATTTAACAACTGTCTAGTTTATCGTGTATACACCAAATTCTATTTATAATTTGTAGTTGAAAAAAATAATAATTAGATTTTTTAAAGTTAAAAAAGTGTCCTCGATTTAATACGTCATTCCCTAGCCACACCAAGATTTTCAAATTTCGCGCCATAATATGAATGACGAGTGAATGATATATAGTTCATTTAAAAGTACGATACTCATTTATCCATAGACTATACTCGCTGAGTGGCAGCCATTTTGTAAATTAGTGCGAACGCGGCAATTGTTGTGAAAACACGTGTGGGTCCAGTCACTTTGTCATTCCCTGGGTAAGTAGTTTTATTGTTTATAATAGGTAATTGATGATAATTTATTAATATTTACGTGTGATTTGTCGGTCTTCTATGGTACATCGTTTTAAACAGCTTGAATTAGAGGTTTAACCTGCATTTGTTTTAAGTTTAACTCCAAATCGTCAGTCCCTGGACCATCAGGCCCTAGCCTTTAACTGTGCTAGGGACTGACGGATATAGCTAGGGAATGACTTTTATTATGTATTAATGATATGAACAAAATATCTAAAAGGTTATAAGTGAAATTAACTAGAAACTTTATGAAAATATATTAGGGGACGAAAAAGTCATTTAGGATTTATGATTTTTTTATATTTTTTTTATTGAATGCATAATACCGCAATTAACGATTGGCTTTTTTATTTTGAGTTTCGAAACTGGGAAGCTATAGACTAATAATGAGTTATTTGCGGTCGTTGGTCACAATAATTAAGCATTAAGTATTATTTTTCCATTTTGCAGAAAAATGCCACCTAAAAACAAACCAAAATTGTCCAAAGAGGAAAAAGCCCGTAAAAAATCAGCCGCCGCAAAAGCTCGATTGGAAAAAATTAAGAGTGATCCAATTCTGTTGGCAGAATATAAAGAGAAAGAAAGACTGAAATATTTGAAAAAGAAAGAGAAGGGACATCGTAAGTCTATTCAAGATATGACCCCACGCGAGCAGAGAATAATTAGAAAACAATGGAAGAAATATTCAATGGACTACAGAAAGAAGAAAACAATTAGAAAAGACTGTGAGAATTATGTTGCTCAGAATACGCCACCTACATCTGAAAATGATGAAAATATACCTCTAGAACGGCAGATCAATTATAACAATAACGAAAACCTTAGACAAGTGGAAGCTAAAAGAAGAAGCCGACATCAACGGAAGATAAGAAATAAAATTTTACAGAAGAAATGTGCAATTATTGATGATTTAAAGAAGAGACTTAATACTCAACAGAAGAAATACAGCAGACTGAAACGAAAAATTAAGAAATCGAAGATAGTGCTCACACCGAAAAGTAAAATAGAACAAATGGCAGAAGATCCTAATCAAAGTAGAGAACTGGTTAAAAAGGCTTTATTTGGCGAAGTTTTGCAAGCTCAAATTACAGAGAACATTTTAAAAGCTCGAACTCATCAAGAAAAATCCAACTTTAAACAGCTTTTGACTGGTCCCAAAGTAGAAAAATATAAACTTTGGCGACAAGATTGTAACTCTATATTGTATAACAAGATTCGGCGCAAAGCTTCTAAACGTAATCTTAAAACTAAGAAAGATTTAGTAGTTCAAATGGTTCATAGATTTTATGAAGACGATAGCAATAGTCGCACTGCAGCCGGCAAAAAGGAGTGTATTACTCGCAATAAAATCAAAAAACAAAAACGGTATTTGCTAGACTCATTGAAAAATTTACACCTTAAGTTTCTTCAAACAAAGACATTGACCATTGGATATTCACTGTTTTGTAGATTACGTCCATTTTGGGTTGTTTCCCCTAAACTAACAGATCGCGATACTTGTGCCTGCATAATACATGAAAATTTCAATCTAAAATTGTCTGCTTTAAAAAAATATAAGATTCTGGGCTTCGACAATTATCAAACAGGATTGAACATACTTTGTTGCAATCGTTATTCAGAACAATGTTTATTGAGACAGTGCAAACTCTGCTCTACTAAAGTGTTGCCATATGATGAATTCGATAACAGCAAACTTATTTCGGTAACTCAGTGGACACATGGAAAAGAAATGATTACAGATTCTAAAACAAAAAAAGAGCGTCTAGTTTCAAAGTATAAAAAAGAGACAAAGAATATGAAGCCACGCGATCTCATTAGACAACTGGAAAATGATCTGCAAAAATTATTCCAACATGAAGTTAACATAGTTCACCAGTACAATACTTTAAAAACTCTCAAACAGACATTGACCGAAAAAGACGCAGTAATACATATGGACTTTTCTGAAAATTTTACTACAAAATGTAACCAGGAAATTCAAGCTTATCATTTTGGGGGTTCCCGCTCGCAAATTTCTATGCACACCGTAGTTGTCTACACAAAAGATTCAACTTCTTCTCATTGCACTCTCTCTTTAAATTTAGCCCACAATGTTGCAGCCATCTGGGCCCATTTAAAACCAGTGCTTGCTTCTTTGCCCCTTACCGTTGAAAATCTGCACTTTTTGAGTGATGGGCCCGTTACTCAATACAGAAATAAAGCAATGTTTTTTATACTGGCTTGTAAAATTGCAGATTTATATCCAAATGTAATGACTTTTTCATGGAACTACCTTGAAGCAGGTCACGGGAAGGGAGCCCCCGATGGTGTGGGGGCAACTTGCAAGCGAACTGCAGATAAATGTATTGCACAAAAAGCCGATATAACCAATTTATACACTTTTGCTGCTACTTTACGTGAAAACTGCCCAGGAATAAAAATTTCAGTTATAGAAGATATTGATATTGAGACGGTTCATGAACTGATCAGAGAGAATGAAAATAATCTAAAAGCCTTCAAAGGTACACTTCTAGTACACCAAGTTACGGGCCACACATTTTCTCCAAATAAACTTACTATGAAATCACTGAGCTGTTTCTGTAGCACAACTTGCAATCATCATAAATTAGGAACTCTGGAATACACCAACCAATCCAAACGGCTCAAAGTAGTTGAAGTTTATAGTACAGATTCTGAAGAAGATATTCCTTTACAAAACCTACGTCAAAGCGAAACTACAGAACAAGCAGGCATAAGTAAGGATTTAAAAGATAAAATGAAAGTGACCTATGGCAGTGGTGATTTTGTGTTAGTAAAATTTATGGTGAAAAAGAAAGAATACCGGTACGCTGCAATTTGTTCCTCTTATGATGACGAAGAAGGAGAATTGACTGTTACTTTTCTTAAGGTATGCAATAAAGAAAGGAACTTATTTAAATTAGACGAAGGTGATGTCGCTGACGTACTTTATGAAGATGTAATTGGAAAACTGTCGATGCCCAATTTGATTGTCAAAGGCGATAGAGTGTTTTACGATTTTAAAAAGGTTATAAATGTTTTCGAAAAGTGAGATTATATTGTTTAGTCTTCTATATTGCTAAATAATTAATAATGATACAGAGAAACTGATAAGACCAAATACTAAGGCTGATTATTATTATATTTAAAGATTTTGTTTGCCTTTGATTAGTTAGAATGTTGATTTTGTTTAGTTTATTTTTGACTAAGGCTATCTGTTTTTACATTATAGTGTTAAGTTAAAAAGTTTTTAAAAATGTTATGTTTTGAGTACCTACCTCAATTACTTTAGTATCTAGTAAAAACTTTAGGTTGCCAAAAAATTGGACTTTATGTGCCTATAGTGACTGATTATAATAAAAAAATAAGTATTACTAATTGTTATTGTGATAATAAATAGGCTAGGTAGCTGATTGTGGTTGTATAAATACCCAATAACCAAAGAAGTGACTCACATAGCAAGTAGCTAAAGATTGAACAATAATTTAATTGGAAGATATCCATTACAAATTTTTATTTTTGTTAAGAAGTGTTAACGAGTTACGTTTTTTGTCTTACTTCATTATATTCAAAATATATTACAAATAAATATGTTTCCAAATTCATAGCAAACTTATTTTATTACAATATCATTATTGTTTATCAGTCCCTAACAATACCTATCAGTCCCTAGATGACCAATAATCAGTCCCTAACCAGAGCTGTCAGTCCCTAGATGCCTAAATTGGAAAATCTCTGAATTTCTCCTAAAATAATGGATAAAATGACTGGCCCTTTTAGATGTAAGATAGTTAATTAATTACACATGATATACACTACTCAAGTGTCCAAAAGCATCTAAAAAATGTTTAGGACAAAAAAACATCAGAAATATTCCGATTTTTGTGGAATGACCCATATATATTATATTTATGATTTGTTTATTGCTGAATCCATTACTTTATTCATCTATTTTTTTTTTAAACATTAATATAAATATCAACATATATAAGTATATTTCCACATACATGATTACAAAAGATGTATATTTAATTAATAATTACAATAATGACATTTATAATGTTATGTTTGTTTCTTTTAATTACTTTCACATTTTCACTGTTAACGCACCCATAAACAAACTCTTTGCATGACGCCAAGGTTGGCTGGTAGATAATGCTCTTAGCATTAGGTCCACCAGTTGTGCTGTTTTGTACAAATAACTTTATTTAATGAAGAAACTAAATATGTGTGATTGTAAGGTCACCTCCTGCTGGTGTCCCTGAGCGCGGAGGCGGTCTCAGCAGCGAGGTCGAGCACGCCGATGACGGGCTTGGTGACGGTGCCCACGAGGCCCTTGCCCACGCCCGCCAGGAACCCGGGCAGGCCCTCCGCCGCCGCGCCCTCGTAGCTGTGCTTCACCAGCGACGTCATCCCTCCTTCAATGTCAAAAGTCAATGTCAAAATATTTTTAGTCATACAAATTACATCAGTAACACTTATTAATTGTCTTCGTTTAAACCGAATGATGCTACCTTCGGTTCAGAACATATAACTACCGAAAATAGTTTATTTTTTACAATAGCTACACGTATTACTAATCTTGACACATGCCTATTTTTTTTCACAAATTTTACTGCATGTGACTGTTCATTCGAGGGTCAAAGTAGATTTACTGTGTACTTCTCACATTTTTACCAGTTGGCACTTGAATCCACAATAGGGTATTAGACTCGTTTTTGAAGTGTTTAGAATTAGATTCATAAATGCTTTTTTTATTCAATCGCTAAGTACGTTACAAATGCATTTGAATTTACTTTAGCGCGCGTAATTTGATAAAAATGAAGCGAGGAGGTGAATGCCGTATTTACTCTGTGATCGTGACGTCAAAAATCTTAATACCTTTTTGCAACTAGACTTTGTAAGCGAAGTCTATTTCTGCTTTGATAAAATATAGGTTTTCAGTGTTAGTTTAAGATTTAATTTCAAGGCATATGAATAATAGCGGCCAGCTGCGGCTTTCCCCGCGTTCTACTCCAAGTTTTCCAGGGTTTCTTCGCTTCTATCGGTCGGAGCTTCATGTTACATATCTTAAAGACTTTATCTTAACGACAAAAGGACTAGGTTTCCAGAACTCCTGGAGGGGGGCCTTCAAGGTAAAGGCGACAAGTCCAGTAACAGCTTTATTATGCTGTACATGTCGCACTTAAGCTGGGACCTTATTACCACTTCACATCAGGTGGGATTAGGTCAATCTTGAAGAGCAATTTAATGAAAAAATAAGAATAATAAATACGCCAGACAACTACACCAATAATCTGGTCTCAAACTAAGGTTTCCCCTTGTAGAGTCAGTGTCATATAGTTCGTGATACTCAGGGTACTCTAATAAATAGACGCAACTAAAAAGTCAATAATATCGGTACACACAAAGTTTTCTTATTGTTGTCAACAGTTTTGTCGCTCAAAAGGTCGACACACCTAAAATGTCATATAAATCGGCTCAGTCTAGCTGCCATAAATATGGTTACAGTCTTCCCGCCAATGGTATCCAAACGTTCTAAGTGTTCAAAAATATGAAACACATTAGAAAAATAAACCTTACTGCTATACTTTTTAAATATTATTTTCCTCATCGATTAGTTTCGAAAAATGTAAACACAAAGTGAAAGCGATAGAAACTACTGCTGTCCTATTCATTTTAAGCCCGACGTCATAGACTTCTCTTTTGTTTTGTATAGAACTTCAGAATTTCTTGCATAGCCATTTACGATATCTGGGGGCACGGCAGTGGGGAGGACCAAGTCAAGCAAAAAAAACCGGCACGGGCCGTACCATCCTTTTCAGGCTATTTTCGATCCCCTATAGCTTGTAGACAAAACTAGAAACTTGAATTTACAGTACGGACGATATGTCTCAAGGTATGTTAAAAAAATATAAGCAATAAACAGCTACAGCTAAATAGATGTTAACCTCAATGATAATGAATATGAGTTATTAGGTATATTTCGTATTTAATTTTACTTGTGTACCTAACTGAAATGAACACATTCCGTATTAACGATAAACTGAGCAGTTCTGATAAAGCTACTTTCGAACGTAACAAAAGACGTAAAAAATCCAAATCGCATAATAAACCTATTTTGGCTATTTCACTGCACTGTCTCTAATATTGCACTTCACATTGGTACGACTGATGGGTAGTTGATGGTTAGTTGACATACTCTGACAGATAATAGAATTACATTCAAACACTAAATCTAGTGTGAAAATCATCAGCCAGCATGAAACCTCAATACGCGATTGCGTAATGAGGTTTCATGATTGAGGTTTCATGCTGGCGTATTTTTCTAATGTGTTTCATATTTTTGAACACTTAGAACGTTTGGATACCATTGGCGGGAAGACTGTAACCATATTTATGGCAGCTAGACTGAGCCGATTTATATGACATTTTAGGTGTGTCGACCTTTTGAGCGACAAAACTGTTGACAACAATAAGAAAACTTTGTGTGTACCGATATTATTGACTTTTTAGTTGCGTCTATTTATTAGAGTACCCTGAGTATCACGAACTATATGACGCTGACTGTATTATAAGCACCAGACGACGGACTACCTGGGGGCGTTATCTCATAATACCGTAATAGTAATAATAGTCAAGGCAAGTATGTTAGTTACCGAGTATGCCGAGGCCGAGGCCGCGCAGGCCGGCGGCCAGGTGCGCGCCGGCGGCGGCACTGCGGATGCGGCGACGCGTCTCATAATACCGTAATAGTAATAATAGTCAAGGCAAGTATGTTAGTTACCGAGTATGCCGAGGCCGAGGCCGCGCAGGCCGGCGGCCAGGTGCGCGCCGGCGGCGGCACTGCGGATGCGGCGACGCGTCTCATAATACCGTAATAGTAATAATAGTCAAGGCAAGTATGTTAGTTACCGAGTATGCCGAGGCCGAGGCCGCGCAGGCCGGCGGCCAGGTGCGCGCCGGCGGCGGCACTGCGGATGCGGCGACGCGTCTCATAATACCGTAATAGTAATAATAGTCAAGGCAAGTATGTTAGTTACCGAGTATGCCGAGGCCGAGGCCGCGCAGGCCGGCGGCCAGGTGCGCGCCGGCGGCGGCACTGCGGATGCGGCGACGCGTCTCATAATACCGTAATAGTAATAATAGTCAAGGCAAGTATGTTAGTTACCGAGTATGCCGAGGCCGAGGCCGCGCAGGCCGGCGGCCAGGTGCGCGCCGGCGGCGGCACTGCGGATGCGGCGACGCGTCTCATAATACCGTAATAGTAATAATAGTCAAGGCAAGTATGTTAGTTACCGAGTATGCCGAGGCCGAGGCCGCGCAGGCCGGCGGCCAGGTGCGCGCCGGCGGCGGCACTGCGGATGCGGCGACGCGTCTCATAATACCGTAATAGTAATAATAGTCAAGGCAAGTATGTTAGTTACCGAGTATGCCGAGGCCGAGGCCGCGCAGGCCGGCGGCCAGGTGCGCGCCGGCGGCGGCACTGCGGATGCGTCGTCGCGTCTCCTCGTGCGCCTCGTCGCTCACCACGCGCTCCAGCCCGTCGCCCAGGGACTCTGCAACCAACACGCTACTGTACTATACTCTGCTTTGTAACTAGGTGTACTAAACTGACTTTAAGAAACGCATGTTCTTTACTAAAAGTGCAAGTACTTCCGCCAAGTTACGTGTTATTTGCTCGAGGACCAACTAGCAATCTTGGTTTGTTGTATATATAACTAGTAGAGATGATAACTATGACATTGCGATGTAGGATCGATGTTTTGATTGGCTAGTCGTGCATTACGTATGAAGCGTTGTTTACTACGCCAATTCTGCTGACGCCGTATTTGTGTCGACTTGTTGGTCATGTCGTAGGTCGGCACAGGTCATAGTAGTAGTGGACCGAGTCGTTCGTACCTGTGACCTTGGCGGCGGAGTTGGATATGCCGTGCGTGACATTCTTGAGCAGCGCGCCGACGTTCCCCTCCAGGAGCAGGCCCGTCACGCCCTCCGACACGTCCGCTACAAAGCCCAGCGGGTTGCCCAGGAAGTCTACGGACCCCAGGATTTTTGCCGCTTGCCATTTTAGCTCCTGCCGTATAATAATCGTAAGATATTAAAATATTAGTATAAACACGTATTAAACGTGAAAGTTTTCATCTAAATCTAGTGTAAGTAAAAATTTGTAAAATGTTTTTTGTATCACTTAATTGTTCTTACCATGATAAACAAGCTGATAAATGTTAGAAATCACGAGAGTTAAAATCAGCCTTTATTTTTACCGACACAATTGCGCACACAAGAGTTGACAAAGGATTTATATGCTGCCCAAACTAATTTGCATACGAGACCCCTTCAGCCCACGCTACGCCACTTTAGGTATGTTGATGTTTGTACCTTTCCAAAGAGAAACTATTGAATGGATTCAGATAAAGTTTGGTTTCTAGATAGACAATAATACACTAGTACAACAGTACAATACTGTTGATCTCAAACAATATGAACGTATTTGTGCAGATTACTTTTTTTAACTTTAATTGTCTGACCCCGACATAATTAATTATTCTATTTTAATTTTCCCGTTTGAGTGATTATAAATGAATACGTGGCGTGATTTCAAATGCTGGCCCTTTCGGCTACGGAGGTCGGAGTAATAAAATGTAAAAACTGCTGTGATAGGCACTTCACTTGAGCGAGGCTATATAGATGTAACCGCAGTTGAGTGTCAGCTAGACTCACGTCCTTGAAGTGCGCGCGCATGTGGTGCGCGAGGTGCGCGGCGGTGTCGAAGGCGTGCGCGCGCACGAACGGCTCCAGCTCCACGCACGCGTCCTCGAACTTGATCAGCGTCAGCCCCAGCCGACGCTTCAGCGCCGCCAGCCGGCCCTCCAGCTTGTTCGCCGTCATCATCGAGAGACGGATCTAAAGGTGACAACCAACGCGCACGTCACTTACGAAACAACAATAAAGTGGCCGTCTTAGATCAAAGATTTTGTACATCACAGTTCCATGCAATATATAAACAAATAGGTATATTGTCCCTCTAGAGCATGGCGTATGGTCAGCTGCTCTAACTCGTAACAACTCGGTACCTAGCCACGTTACCTTAAATGTCCTACTGACGTAATTAGTTACGCGGAGGTTTAATGTGACAAGGTACTGGTGGTACATAAACTAATGCCACCTGTAGGGAGGTGACTAGTATCAACACGAGCACTGCAAAAAAGGCCTAAAGTGTCAGATGATCTAATTTAATTTAAACCTTATGTGATCGGCTTGAAGCCTTGTTATACCGGTGCCATTGATCAGGCTGCAACTGTGCAACTACAAAATCATTGATCAAACATGGCCGTCAACGAGCGAGCTACGCGGGTACAATGTTGCTTGCGGCAGCCGATCGATCATTTATGCCCGGTTTCAATATTTGAAAAACAATTATAAATTAAACGAGGCGTAAGCTAAAAAATACTGACGGCAGCTAATATGGAAAGTAAACTATGGACCGGTATTCACGACTCGTAGTCGGTTGGAGAAAAACGTATAGTAATTTTTGACATATTACGAATCGTATAATATTGGAACAGGGCATTAAAGTATTTACTGTGCATCGTTAAAATCACTACAACAGATCTACAAGAGCAGATTCATAATAACACAGAAAAAACACCCTAAATCCAGCTTCGACAACAAACGACAAATTTTCATTGTTATTAACATTCAGTCATACCCATATCATCAGTGTATTAAGTAGCTATATTCAATATATGACAATCTGTGAACAGGCATTGTGACTGGGTACAAAACTATGACTCTATTTTGTCCGCCAGCTATAGAGACAAAATATAATAAAAACGTATTTTTTACTTCAACAAATAAATTAAAATTGATGACAACGCATCCAAGTTCAGTGAAGGTATGTGTCCCATGACTAATTCGTAGAAAATGTGCGAAGTGATCCGCATTAAATATTAACTCATTGTATCGTAGTATTTTTCCGTTTAAATGATAAAAGAAAAAATACGTTTGTTGGTAATCTAACTGTTATTACCTATTATATTAACTGTGAGTCCCGAGCTGATAAGACATACGGGGTACAGCAAACCAATTGTTCTGAGTGAAGAGACAAGAGCAAGAGCTAGCCTACAGGCAAACACGTTCGAGCACTACCTAACACGGGTCTGACCTTGCCGCATTTCTTCTTTAGCTGAGTGTGAGGCAAACAAAATTAAACATAAATATTAGTAGTAACGATTTCAAGTTTAAATGTTTATTATATAACAAAAAAGACTGACTTCAAATGGGAAGTAGAAACAAAAAAAAAATAGCAAAACCTTCTCCTAAACGTGAAAAACATTATTTTAATAACCGCATAATAATTGGTTCAGCCACAGGCGAGATATTCGGGTACATCACAAAAAAAAAAGAGAGACAACATCACATATATTGCTCTTATTCTGCGGTAAGTAGCTTATGCACTCGTGTTACAGAAATAAGAAACAATAACAATACCATAACATCCCGACACAAGACAATACAGAACAGTTCGTTTTCCATATTGACTGATAAATAAACGGATGTCAGAGATGGCGCGACGTCGCTAGGTGTCACCTATTAGGTGATAAAGGTTTTTGGTTTCTTTTAGTGGGAGTCCCCGCTCAGAGCGAAGGAGTCCCACTCACGCCGTTGTCTTCTACACAAGGCAAGCCGGCATGGCATGGTCGCGGCGCGTACTCACCTGGCTGGGTATGATCTTGATGAGGCCGACGTAGTATCTGGTGGCGTGCAGCGCGGTGAGGTGCGTGAGCAGGCGGCGCGTCTCGTACTCGGCCTCGTCCACGCCCTCCACCGCTATCAGAGTCGATGTAACGGTAAGAGCAGGCATGGCATGGTCGCGGGGCGTGCTCACCTGGCTGGGTATGATCTTGATGAGGCCGACGTAGTATCTGGTGGCGTGCAGCGCGGTGAGGTGCGTGAGCAGGCGGCGCGTCTCGTACTCGGCCTCGTCCACGCCCTCCACCGCTATCAGAGTCGATGTAACGGTAAGAGCAGGCATGGCATGGTCGCGGGGCGTGCTCACCTGGCTGGGTATGATCTTGATGAGGCCGACGTAGTATCTGGTGGCGTGCAGCGCGGTGAGGTGCGTGAGCAGGCGGCGCGTCTCGTACTCGGCCTCGTCCACGCCCTCCACCGCCTCCGCGTCTTCGCTGCCCGCTGCCCACCACCACAGCTGCAGGATCAGCCTAAGGACGTGGATCATACGTGTAGAGTAAAAGATAGCCTCACAAGCAAGCACGTACACGACGTTTGTGTTATATGTAGAATCCTAGAAGCGATGTAGACGTTTACTGGTATTTCTGATATCTACTGGCAGGGTTTCAAAGGACTGACATATAGATGTTTCATGCGCGAACACCCTAATAGGGCAACGTAAGCCGGTGGTACCTCTCCTCGAGGCGCACGGCGAGCGGGCGCAGCGCAAGCACGAAGTGTCGCAGGAAGACGGCGTTGTACAGGCGCGGCCGGCCCCGGGCCAGCTCCAGCGACGCGTGCAGCGCCGGCGTCGCGCCCGGCCCGCGCTCCGGCAGCCCGTACAGCAGCACCGGGCTCGGGCTGCCCAGCAGCTGCGCCCGCGCATGCAATACAGCCGTTCATATTAACACGCCGGGGGAAATAGAAAGTAAACACATTTTATCACAAGGGTTTCGAAGTATCTTGTTAGCTGTTCAGCAATAAACAAAGTCAAAGTCAATCTTTTTTTATTCATATAGATTACTAATACTTAGTAATACTTATGAATAGTCTCTATATAAAGCAAATAAAGCTACCTCCGGTTCGGAACCTATAACAACAGAGAAGATACCGGCAAAAAACGCAGTAGTTTTTTTACAAATGAAAGCTAAACTTATCACTAATATTGCACTAAGACACAATCAATTGTAATTAATAAAAATTAATAATCAAATATTAAGAAAAAAAGAAAAAACAAAAGTATTTTGTAAATTAAATTAAATTAACTGTAGAACTTACATGCGTCATCGTGGCATAGTTCTGACATTAAAAACTTTTGGTGATCCAATATAAGAAATCAGAGAATAAAGAACAACATCATCACATTCTTGTGGATCCATCCATTTTTTCCATCTATTAAACTTCTATGATATCTCATGATCAATATGCCATAACAGCCGACAGCATGGACATAAACCTCTCCTAGCAAGCGCCATAGCACTCTGTTTTTCTGTCGATACATAAATAAAGACATTTAGCCGCTGTGCGTGCTAGTCGCGTGAGAACAGTTCATACATACCACGTAACAGTTTTTGTTCGATTCCGATTAAGTGAAAAAACCTGGATATCTTAGTCACTATATCATATGGGCCAAACTGTATAGTGTGTAGTAACTGTTTTGTCACTTGCTTTATATGAATGTAACGCAAATTGATCCATAACTTGTACGCTTTTTGAAGTTACGCGGTACGAACGTACCGTTCTGCCACGGTTTTGCACGCGGGTAGACGATTTTCGATTGTATGAATCTGTAAACAAGTTGTGTGGGCACCGACCTGGTTGTCCCACTGCATGTGTCGCACGGCGAGCGCGACGGAGACGGTGTCCGCGACGGCGAGGTCGAGCGCGAGGCCCGCGAACACGCAGTGCAGCAGCTCGGCCGCCGGGCTGCGCCCCACCAGCGACACGCCCAGCCCCCCCAGCGACACGCGCACGCCCCACTCGCGCCGCGTCGCCCTCTCGCTCCGCTCCGCATCCTCCTCCGCCTCCTCGATCCAGTCGCATTCCTGGAACGAGAAACGGAATCAAATTTCAATTTTTATTCAAGTAGGTACGTTACATATAACACTTTTGAATCGTCATTGAATATAATGCAAAGTCCACCGGCTCGGAACCTATGCCTACCTACACATAAGAAACTCAGTAGAACAATTACATACGCAGAAGATACTGCGGTAAGGTAAATACCTTACCTTAAACCAAGCCATATAGTTTCGTTTTAATGAGAGAAGAAAACCTAAGTATTAACTTTTAAGAGGTAGGCGGGAGCTGATCAGTCCCGAAGGTAGCACCTGATCACATGCATCACGAATGTGCCAGCCATCACTTCACTTAAAAATCTCTTATGCGATAGTTGACACTTTTAATATGTTAATATACTATAGAAGCAAAGAAGACTTCTAGTTATAGGCACAACTTGTTCGGTGTGTGCGCGTGCATACTGACCGGCGCGTCGGTGTCGTGCACGACGAGCACGCGCGTGGGCCCGTCGGCGCGCAGCGACACGTCCAGCCGCCCCGAGCCGGGCCGCAGCGTGTGCCACGAGACGGCCTGCTCGCGCTCCCGCCACTCCTTGTCCGGTAGGGACAGGACCACGCGGTTTCCTAAGGGAATAAGAAAGAACATTATTAGTCTAGTACATTTTTGACAGTATATTGTATATTAGTTGTGCGTTGTTGTTGAGGTACCTGGCACGAGCCCCCGGGGCGCGGCGGGGCTGACGCAGAGGTTGGCGTGCGCGCAGGCCATGCGGCGCCGCCCCGTGACGTCGGGCGGCGTGAGGCGCCAGGCCTGCGTGGACGCCCGCCGCACGTCCGCGCGACGCACCACGAGCCCTGACGCTACACCTGGCCGGGGAGCCGCTTCTTCGATGTCTAGCACCTTATAATCAAACACAATACATTCAAGTAATTTCATATAACAATCATAAAATCAGTAATATGTGTGATTTTCTTCAATATTTATTTCTTAAAAGGTAAGAAAATGTACCATAGCGTGCGGCGATATTGTCTGGTCGTCTGTCAGCAGAGCATCAGTGGGCTGGGGCGGGGAACTTCCTTCGTGGATCAGCTGCTCGTTCGGCCCGCGGCGCCACAGCTGGGACCTGCGTTCGAATGAAATTACATTTAATTGTTACTAGCTCTCCGAAATATAATTAGACAAGTTATGGGCGTTGTGTATTTTTTATCTCACCTATCCCCATATCGCTTCTTGCCGAGAACAACCTTGGTAGAGCCGAGTGGTACCTCAAGCACTAAAATGTCTTCATTTTCAGGAGGACCAGCAGACGCTGATCTGCTTAAGTGATCCCTGCTGTAAAAATAGGAAAATTGTATCGTGTTTAAAAACATTAATAGATTAAATGTAAGGTTGTTTCAAATGGACATAAGAACGGCGTCAAATAGGTGTTCAGTAAGTTGACAAAAAAACTACCTACTTCATCGTTAATTTTGAACAGTATTATAGAATTCTCGCTAAGATTAAACAAATACGGCAGAACATGTACATTAATTTCAAAATAAAAGTCTTTAGAATAAAGACAATCGATTTCATACACGATTACAAAACATTGGTGTGACTTAAGCGAGCCTTATGCCACCACACGACGGGTTCAATGAACTTTTTCGTTTGTTTATATGGCACGACCTTCTATGTGCCGCTATTTTAATGGGAATTCACAAATTATTTTATGTATGGCGTTAAAAAAATTGTTTCTATAAAAAACCCATGTTAAAACCTACCGAAACCATCGAATAGCCATTTAATAATTAAAAATAGTGACGTCATTGTTTTGTATTTTCAATACAAATACAATACAATACCTATGAAGAAATCGTCTCATGATATATTTTTTTAAAGTATCTTATTAGTCTAGCCAGTCATGATGAGTGTGTATTGTATATCGTCGGTGACCTGGTGGTGGCGCTGAAGGCGCAGTAGACGAAGTTCTGGTAGGCGAGGCGCAGCGCGGGCGCGTCGAGCGCGTCCAGCGCCGCCGTGGCGCGCGTGCCCCCCGGCGCGCGCAGCACCAGCGCCTGCGCCCCCTCCGGCTGCGGCAGCGCCCAGCGCGCCCGCCCGTGCGCGCCCACCACGCTCTCCTCCGCGCACCCCACCTGCGACCGCCGACGTATGATTAGAAGAACCAATAGTCCGACGTTCAGACCTATATGTTTATACCTAGTGGAGCCTAGCTATTGCCCGCCATTTTTTGCGCTTTACTTTGGGATAAGAATTAAGCTAGATATTATCTAATCTATCGGTAAACCAAATTTTACCCAAATCCGTTAATTAGTTTTTGTGTGAAAGAGCAATAAACATAAATCCATTCATCCATATATTCTGAAAAACTTTGTTAATAAAACTACTTACAGAAGACCGCAGCCAAATAACAATCACTTCGGTGTTGTTGTGTTCCTGCGTGTGAGTAAGGTTTGCAGAGCTCCTGGGGGTGCTACATTAGTAGCAGGGGTCAAGCCTTCAAGGTAAGGGGGACAAGTCCAGTAACAGATTTAGTATGCTGTACTTGTCGCCTTTAAGCTAAGACCTTATTACCACTTAACATCTGGTGGAATGAGATCAATCTTGAAGGGTAATATAAAAAAAAATACTAGCTGTTGCCCGCCACTTTGCCTGCTTCAGTTCGGGATGAAAAATAACATCGAACATCCACACATTTTACCAAACTTTCGCGTTCATACTAGTCGTAGGTTACGTTTTGTACCTGGTGGAACATGATAGAGACGGGCGCGTAGTTGTCGATGCGCACGGGCGGCGGCGCCGTGTGCGCGTCCGTCAGCACCACGAACAGCGACGCGCCCTCCGCGACCACCTCGACGCGCACCGTCAGGTACCCGCCGCTGCTGTTGCCGCTGCTACCGCCGGAGCTTTCCCTGCACAACAATGTAATTAAGCCCTTGTCTATGATTCGTTACGTAAGCTGAACTACGCTTATGTTCATATTACGTCAATTAGGCACGCTCATGTCATTGTTATGATGTCTTTACTTCAATGGAACATTATATGAAATAGGTAATGTTACACGACTATGGTCATAAAAGACAGAAACGCTGTCCCGAAAGCATGCTGAAGATAATAATAAGGCTTTGCAGCCATCATCGACAGTCACGTAGGCAATAAGACTATGGATAAAGACTTTTTTAACTATAACGCATTGTATATTTTTAGATATTCATGTAAAAATAAACATCTTTAATAATTCGGTTTCTGACAGTTCCCAATATTACTTTCAATTCCCACATAATTTATTTTATTTTTCCTGGACTTAAACAAGGCATTTGATACTTTATACTTTCTCAAGTTTACGGGTAACTTGATAAATGCATTTACAACACAATCATATCATATTAGGAAACGGGCTATGTTCTATTTGCAAGACTACTGATAAAAGTTAGGCGACGGCAGATTTGAGTTTGGAGTTTCACAAGGAGACATTTTGGAACCAATGTTATTTAATTAATTTAAAAGTATTAACTTAATATTCTCAAGTGCTAATTTGAATGTTTTACTATATTTACCTGCATGCGAGGTGTAACGTCCGCGGCGTGTCGACTCGAAATCCGCCCGACCAGGCGGTTAGAGGCGCAGGAGAGGTACTCCCATTGCCGTTACTGCTTGCGGACAGAAGTCGCACGCAGAGGAGCCGCTCGCGGTCGGGTCGCGGCCAGTGCCACGGCAGGTAGCAACCAGGGACCGCACAAACATGCGTCGCCATTGCACCAGGATCAGTCTGTTTAACCAAAAAATGAGCTATAGACCAAATACAAAAAAACATTTAGAGGTGTGACCGAATTTTTTTTGTCAAATTAAGTAATCATAAATATTATTGGTGCAATTTACATAAATAAAAGAATATTGAATTAAATTGAATTAACGACCCAAAACATAGCGCCACCATCCAAGTGAAGTTTTAGTGAGAATTTAGTAACTTGGATGTCGCAGATGTTACATGAACTTTAAATCGTCCACCATTTTTCGTTTCTCTCGTATATAAATCTACGGTTCAATGTTCTTACCAGAGTAGTAGCAGTGCACTTCTGCGCGAACTGTAGCCGATGTGATGTATTGTTGTGCAGTTGGTAGCGCGGCGTGCACGTCACGATGTTGGTATGTCTGTAGCGACCTCTGCCGGCGCGGACCGATACGCCTATAGTGTACTCTCGTTCTTCTGCTTCGCCCGGCCCTTCGGCGCCTCCTCCTCCTCTGCAAGTCAGTCGTTTCACAGCCACTCCCGGACCGAGGCCGAAGGGGGAACACCACTGCAAAACAGAATATTTGTGTTTCATACAAACTGATATTATATTGCTTGCTTATATAGCTGTATCTGCCATCCCCGGTAACACGCAAAGTAGTAGGGGGAACGCTTAAATAATATCGCGCATTAATAACTATTTTTTATATTCCCGACGCCAAACTAGGTGTTATAAGTTTGACGTGTCTGATTGCGTGCGACCAGGTTTTTTGTTTGTTTAAAATGTGTTTTTTGTTTGTTTAAAACAGTCAAAAACATTCTATGTTTGACGGCACTTGATCCAAGACTTCGGATTTCATAATTTAACACATCTACCTCAATAAAGATATCAAATGAAACACGCGTTGGTTAGGACTATACATTTAAACACATTTCAGATCCAAAGTTTCGTTAATTTCATATCGTACTGTCTAGGGCTTTTATTTTTTATTTTGAATGAATCTGCGGTGGCACCTCAGCGTGCGGCGCGCGGTGCGAGCCGAGCCTGGCGGCGAGCGTGGGCCCGCCGTCAGCCGACGCGAACGAGAACAGCAGCGGCTGCACCACGCGCGCCACCTCGTGCTCCGCGCCCTGCCCCGCCGCCTCGTGCGCCGCGCCCTCCGCGCGGAACACCAGCGGCAGCCCCGTGCGGTTCACCAGCCAGTACTCCGCTGACACAGACACCTTAACACATTCACAAACATTTCAAGAAACATAAACATTTCATGCATTATAAAAATTGACAAATCTGTACAAACAAGATGTTTTCAACTAAAACTTTGGATTTAGCTCCTTAAAAGCGAATGCCACTGTAGTGTGAAATTTACATTATGTTGTGTAATCGATTGACTGAAGCTTGGTAATGAAAATTTGTGGCAGGACGCAAATAAATCATTATTAATAGGTGCTTGTCGCGTCATCATATTTTTCAGGCAGAACGCGGTCCAGCTACCTTGATCCCGTCGGTGGGCGCGTGCACGACGCGCGCGTTGAGGTAGAGGCGGCGGTCGCGCGCGTCGCGCAGCTTCAGCCGCGCCGTGAACGCGCCGCCCCCGCCCCCGCCGCCGCCCCCGCCCCCGCCCCCGCCCACGCTCAGCGCCGACGACCAGCCGAACCCGTCCAGCTTCACACACAGCTCCACGCCTTCTTCCACATTTACCTATTGATCGTTAAAGTGCAATATTAACGACGAGCGAAACGTTCGCTCTAAGCTACAGGGTCTTAGAGGCACTAAAATTTTCAGTTGGTATAGGAGAAGAATGTACTAAAAAAGGGAGGGCGCTAATAACGAGGTTTTACTAATCTCATGCCACTAAAATGACGATTTGGAGCCGGTGCTGGAAGAAAAGATTCTCAGCAGTATATAGCTACATATAACAAAACTAGTGACCGGTTTAAACGTTAACAGACTCTTATCAGGGGCACTAGCAGGCACGTTGGAGAAAAAATTGGCATATTCAGCATATTTTTAGCAAAGCGTATCAAACAAAGATTCACTAGGTATTTGGTTTAAACTTGCAAATAGTAGCTGAACTGCTATAGGGACAATAGCTGACACCAGAATTGACCTATTCAACTCATTCTTGGCAAAACGAATCAAACAAAGTTTCAGAAGGAGTCAAGTTTGAACGGGCAAATATTAGCTAAACTCCATCAGGGACAATAGTTGGTACCAAGGTTAACACAGGCAATTAAGTACATTCTCACCTCATGGAAGGGCCTCGTATGGCCAGAGGAGAGGCCGCCGAGCACGCCGGAGCCGCCGGGCGAGCCGCCGGCCGACACGGACGTGCAGCGGTAGTGCAGCTCCATCGGCAGCAGGTTCTCGAGCCGGAGGGCCGGCACCAGCGTCAGCGTGTGCCCCGCGATGGGCGGACCGCGCTCTTGGGGAAACCGCTCGCGGACTATTGAACAGCAAAACCTGGAAGAATATCAAGAATACCTTTAATAATAAACTTGACAAACGTAACTATATTGTTTGGTGTAAAGTTCAGTTTCTTTTGTAACAAATACTATTGACTTTTTAAAAATATATTTTTCGTTATTAAAAACTGCAATGTTGTGATAGTCATTTTTGGTAAGATAAATAATAGAAACTGCACACGCAATTTTCTTGATTGATTTCCTTTTATGTTTTTTAGACGGTGCAAATCGGCGAACTTAATCGCACATGTCATGTGAGACGGATTTTAGTTGTTAAATGTAGAAAAATATTTGATAATTCCAGCTCTTTTATAAAAGCGATGCGTCCGTATCAAATGTGTTTTAAATTATAGCGGTGGGAGGGATAACCGTTGAGATTATGTAAACTGTTTTTTGATGTTACATTTGCTTGCATAGTGTTTTGGGCGATTATCTGTGCATGGTTGATGTGTATGTGGTAGTTTACTTTACAGGAATTATAGGTGTAATTAAGTGTAACATGTGGCTTATTGATCCCAATAAAACTACCCAACAGGATTGTCCTATCTATAATTATTTCGCGGTACTAATACATATTGATATTTGAGTACTTTTTTTTGTAAGTATAGGCATGGAGTGTAGTATTGTTATCGTAGTAGTAAGGAAACGAGTGTTGTAACCTGTAGACTTGGTCGGGCGGCGCGCGGCACTCGCAGTGCAGCAGCGCGCGGGGGGCGGGGGCGGCGCGCCAGTCCAGCAGCGCAGGCGCGGGCGCGGCGGGCGGGGGCGGCGGGGGCGGCGAGGGGGGCGCGCTGCTGCGGGAGGGGGGCGCGCTGCTGCGGGAGGGGGGGCGCGCCAGCGGCCTCGCCCACAGCGCGCCGCCCCCGCCCGCCAGCGGCGCCGCCCACGACTCGCCCGGACCCACCTGCGCCACGCGCACGCCGCTGCCGCTCCACTGGCCTGCCGACAACGCAATACATATATTAATACGTTGAAAAACTAAATTGACTTTTAATAAGAGAAAATATAACAATTAAAGGCTTGAATGTCCAGAGCCGTAAAACTTAAAAAAAAAAAAAACACGCACTACAGTGGATGCGCTAAGTATGATGCGAGTGACATCTGTGTACTGACCACGAGACTGCGTATATAGGGTCTTTCTAAATTAGTTACATTCCTTTCAATGGGGGTTTCTATACGTCATACTGAATACGTCCAAAAAAAATGAGCCAAAAATTCAGGCTAGTTTTGAAGATAATCAAGGAAACAACAATACTTCTTGTCAACATAATACAACGCCCTATGTCAGCTGATTCTACTACTACATCGTCGACAAACGCACACTACTAAACAATACGTTTACGATGCATACTATGAAACGGGGCAGCTATGCGGCTAGATAAAAATTATTATCAAATAATTTTAACAGGGCTACCACTAAGTATTTAGGATTATCTTAAAAATAAATTATTTTGGGCTCTTGACAAAATGTAATTGTGCACTTTAGTGATTTAGTGTAGTGCCCTAAAGTGTACTATTTGAAGTATAAAGAAAGAAAAATTTTCAATTCACTTTTTCGCGCTCTACGTGAAGAAATACAAATTTCTCAACTCTTCAATAGTGTAGTATGAGGGTTATCTTTCTTAACAAAAAAAATACTATTAATATTATTGGCAATAAGTTACCAAATGTTTTCGCGCAATAGAATTATCGAGAGGCGATAACATTTTTGCTAGGACGTGTCTCAGTTAGGGTTACCAACTTTTTTTTCAAGAAATAAAGTATATTTAGGTTTACGAAGAAAATTAAACAGTATTTCAGACATATGAACAGTATTTTTATTTTTTATTTATTTTAAACATATATTTTTTAGTACTCCTCGCACAGCTCAATAATTTATCATCATTTTTAAAAATATCATACGCTTCACCACAACTAAAGCTTAAATTAAAGTAAATTTGTAGCTCATTCTTAATTAAATTAATCGATGCTCTATTTCTGTCCTCCCGATAACAAGGGCCATGCGAAAAAAATTACTTAGGTTAGGTTCCGAAAACGCGCAATCGCATGACAATGAGTGACAGTCTTTTTTTAAAATAATTGTCCATTATACGGGAAAGGCAAAGGGATCTAAGCCCATGCTGCCAAGTCGTCTGTTTTGTAAAGGCGTTATATTACTAATGTGTTTGCATGTTGATGCTGAAAACAGTATATTGTATACTTTATTTTTGTTCAACAGTTAAAAGTATTATTGAGTGAAAAACAGTATAATACTGTTTAAAACAGTATAGTTGGTAACCCTAGTCTCAGTGTACCAAGACTTCAGCCAATTGGCTACTTGACAGTTTTTAAAAAGTATTGTAAAATGTGCATTTTATATCCCAAGCAATTCGATTTTTATGGAAAACATTTAAATAACCAGAGAAAAATAAGATTTTGTGTAACACATTTAAAAAGCGCGCGAAAACGCCAAGTCACGTCACTGTTGCAATTATGACGTCAACGTTCTAGACAACGAACCGATACGCATAGGAACGACTTAATTTAGATAAACGGAAACTGTTTCAATAAATTTTTAATACGATTAGAGACAAAATAATTCAATTTAATCGGTAAAATAATCATTATTTCGCCACATTAAAATAAATAATTTTCGCCGACAGCTGTCATTTCCGAATTGCAATGGTGGTTTCCGTTTCGGTTACTTTGTTCTACAGATAAAAAAAGTAAAATTTGTTTTGCAAAAATAAAATACTAACTATGCTTTTAATAAAAAAATAAAAATGTAAAATTATTACTTTACTAATAAGCTAACATATCTAACACTTTTCATATTTTATTGTTAACACTGTCAAGTAGCCAATTCGAAATTTTAACGATATTCCATAATAAAAAAACATAATAAGTATTAACATCATGAATTAAAACGAATCTTATTAAAGTTATTGATAACATGAAAAAGTATTCTGGAGTTGGCACCCCTAATGTCAGCGGTCGATTACAAAAGAGCGACAAACGAGCAGTGTTGCCATCTTAGTGGATTTTCCACTAAACCTGGTGGTTTTAGCCACCCATTCAGTGGCGAAATATTGCTTTTAGTGGCTGGTGGATTTTTTAGTGGATAATTGAAATTTGATTTCAATTACTAAAAGTGCGATCTCTCACACACTTAGCCATTTACTTTTACTACACTTACACTTACGTTCTTATTAATTTTCTTTAATTCTTCATTTTTCATGGTTATTTTCTTTTCTCATTGCAGAAGGAATCCACCTTAAATACTATTGCAGTATTTAAATTATACTGTTCAAGTCAAACCAAATACAAGATAGCAGCCTTAAAATGTTTACTAGCTACCTCAATCAATATTCATACGCGATACTATTGAATAATGGCCTACTATCTGAATCTATCTACTATTGAATATGGATACTATCGATAGTATCAATTATTATTATTCAAATTGTCATGGCCGATACTATCGATAATATCAATAGTTATTTTGATATTGATCTTCAATACTATCGATAGTTTGGCAACACTATTGGGACATATTTGAGTGTGAAAAAAATTTTTTTAGTGGTTTTTAGTGGTTTTAAGAGTTGAATCTGGTGGAAAGCTAGTCGAACTGTTGGCAACACTGCAAACGAACCGCTCGCGCCGAGTGAACGATTCGTGGCTTTTCGGCACGCTCCTTTCGGCGAATGCGCCGCACTTTGGAACACAAAAGACGCGTGCGCCCTTTGATTTTGCCGCGGAGGATCATCAGTTGTTGATTTGAATTCTTTCGCGAAGGTGCGCTTTGTGGTAAATTTAATCGACTAATGTCATACGCATACATTAATGTGGATTATCTACACATGGTACTGTATTATGCGGATTCTAATGATAACTGTGCGCAGGCTGCGCGTACGTACACGAGCATTTACGGAGATGCTGTAAACTCTCAAACGATTTTGGGACTGGGGTATGTTCGTGCCTGTAGAAGATAGTGGAAGACCCCACCTGCCAGTGCAACGAGGAAACCGCCTACTGGACTTTTTCTGTCGGCACCCAACAGTCGATGCAGGAGATGCGTTCGTTGTGGCGGCGAAAAGTGTGTGGCGTACCTTCCTTTCTTACGGTGTGATGATCAACGTCCGTACCACTTCACGCTTGTTCAGGAGTTAAAGCCACAGGAGTTTGCCCCAGATAACCAGTTTTGCCGGTGCTTAAAATTCATTCAAGAAACTCTGGGAGAATTGATTGCGGAGGTTACACTTCATACGCGTCGCAGCCTGTACTTCAAGGATTAGTACTTCAGGATGGTGCTCCAGCTCAGTTTGAAGGTGCGGTGTGTAACCTGTCAGAGACGTATGGCTGTCGGTGAATCGGTCGTGGAGGACCTGTGCCGTTACCGAGCCCCTCCCCGGACTGATGCCTCTCGAGCTCGACTTTACGTGTGGGGCCGAGCTGAAGACTTAGTTTACAGTGAAAGTGGCAAATGTAACTCAGTTAAAGGAGCGCATAGTGAACGTCTTTAATATCATGCTCAGTATAACGGACACTCTTGTGAAAGTGGAAACTCCGTATTAACATCCAGGGTAGATAATTTCAGCAGTATTTGTAAAAGTTGCCCAAAGGCTGTAAAATTGTGAAGAATAATCATTAAATAAAATAAACGTTATGAAACTGAAATGTTGTTTTTTCTTCATAGACATGTAAGTACCTACCTATTTAGTCTTAAATGGCATTAAAAATACATTAACTGAGAAAGTTATGTTAACAGAAATTTCCTTTTCTGACGATGGCCAATATTGATAGTTGTTATTGTAATTTTTTTGCCTAGCTAGCTGACAGACTCTAAAGCTTTACAAGTAAAAAACAATTAAAAACAAATAAAGATGCTTTACGCGCCGCAAACATATTTTTTGTAGGTAGTGATTTTTCATTGACTAAAGACCTAAGAGGAGCAAACTGCGTGTGTTGTTGATTTTTAGATATTATTGTACCTAGTCTTAACTCTTTCATTCTTATTTACAACCTAGTAGGTATGAGCATTTCCGCTTTATTCATCTCTTTCACTCTTTCTCGGACGCTAGATGTGTGAGAGAGCCCGATAATATCCGAATTTTCAGCTATCATTAGTCACAGTAGGGCATCAGCTGATAGTCGTTCCGTGTGTGCGTAAGCCGTAAACCACCAAACAGCCTATTGTGTACGTACAGTAGAAGTGTGAGTTGTATGCATGTACACAATCAATACCCTGCAGTTATGATGTGTTAGTGAAAGATACAGCATGATGTTTATTTTAACCCATTGACCGCCGGACTTCAAATAGAAAATATTGCTCCCGACGCCATGCGTATTATTAGCTAGAATTTTCGCCCAATACGATAGTGATGTGACATGCTGCACTAAGCGATAAGAATAAACGTTTGTTTCGGAACATTATTACCTATTACTAAGGATAAAGAAATAAATGCTCATACATACTGAACGTAATAAGAAATAATAGATCAATAGTAATTTTATATGTCTTAGTAATCAGAAAATTATCACAAGATTTTTTAAAGTATGCAAGGAATTTTGGCGCAACTAGTCGACGCCTTAAAGCGTCATCGGCGATCACAACTTAAATGTTTGACAAATTTTACCTACTCTTATAGTGTTGTTAAGGACTTTATCGATGTAATTGGAGAAAACGCCACTGTGTTGGTTAAAAACAAAATAATATAAATTAATGTCGGTGATTAAATTATAATAAGTACACCTTTTGAACTTATTATGATTTAATTTTTTGTATAAGAAGAGCAACAAAACATTGTATATTTTTTTCTATCGACAGAAACCAAAATATGTAATACGAAGGGGCGTTTTACAAATTTACACCAAAATCATGTTTCCCGGTTTTTACGGTGCATATACACTTAACGATAAACATTCATATTTTTTTATTTAATAAATCAAAAAATCACGGTGCAGTGTTTCGTTGAAATGTCGTATGACGTCACATCTAGATACATTTTAAAACTAGCAGCGACATAGTGAACTTCGAATTTTTATGAGCTTTATCATACATAGTTTTTTTCAGTTGATTGAGTAAACAATAAATATGGGTATTGTAATCTTTATGGAATAACTCACGAAATAATTAGAATTTGTTGATTGATTTGATCCGGTTGTCATGCTCATTAATTTAGTTTGATTCAAATAAATAAGTGCCTCGAAGAAACACTTCTCCTACTTCACTATCAGGCGAAGATTTATTAAAAATATCATCATCATCAACTACTTCCAGAATATGTAAAAGTTCAACACAACCCATTATTATTTAAACTATTTTCGTAAATAATGTATTTGTGGGTTTTTACTCAAAAAATCTACAATATAGAAACACGGACAATAACTTCAGTAGCATTTAGCTTTTGTAGGGTAATTGAAAAAAATATATTTTATCTATCTTCAACTCCCAACACTATCAATAGCAGCATACGCGCTTATGACGTCACAAGCGGACGACTTAAAGCGTCGTTGGCGTTGGCAGTACATTAAAGTGAACATGACATAGTGGAGTTAGGTGGGTATATCGATAACATAAAATTTTATAAATAAATATTAAGGTATATTTTAAGCAGATTAAATTCAATAATAAATAGTAAAAACATTAGTCATGAAATTAATTCACAATGGCATGTCATCTGTTTATTATTACAAACTTTTTCTCAATTGACTGTGAACATTAATAATTAGGTAAAATATAAACAGACAAAAAATTCGTACGTTAACCATATGACGAGTGAACATCATCAATCCATCTATCAAGTATGTGTATAGGCAGAGATAATGATAATAGTTATTTATTAATACACTTTTAATACACTAGCAGTAGAACAATAAAAAAATAATCACATTTTATTGTTATCATCTAATACCTACATATTATATAAAAATAAAAAATGTATTAAAAATGTCCACTTAGTCACATCACTACCTAACGCTTTAAGACGTCCACGGCGTCCTGCAGTGTGATTTTACGTTAATAATTTTAGTTGTTGATTTTTATCATTTTTTAACTCAATTCTATGCTGTAGGACGTTTTTAGACATCAATAATAATAATCTATCGTATCCTGGTGCGCGGTGTGTATAAATATGTATACGAGATGGTGTTCATTACTTTTTATTTCAACGTCAAACATAAGGCAAATAATGACGCTTAAAGGCGTCGTCGGCGTCTGGATCAAAATTCTTGATGACGCTTTAAAGCGTCAATGGAGGTCAATGGGTTAAGGTTCAATGAATTTTTACTTTTGTTAGAAAACATAACTTCGTAAAATCATAATAAAACACCTACTCAAATTTTGTGGACGTATTTGTTACAACGTATAGATGCCTCCGTTAAAAGGAACGCAGCTAATTTAGAAAGACCCTGTATAACATGACAATCAGTTTATTACTATCACGAACGAAAATCGTTGTATAAATCTTTATAGTTGTTATAAAAATTATACATTAATAGCCAATATAAATTACAACGAAAAAGATACTGTTGTAACTTCGCGCAAATTCGCACGGTTTGATCGTGTTTTTTTCTAAATTTAATACACCATTCACAAAAACAATTTTATTTTTAATACACAATACTTTTAATGCTTGTAACCGCTTGAACTGCTATGCGGTAGGATTTTAATAGTCACGTTACAGATGGGAGATTGCGTCTAAATACCTTTCCCTATTAACGTAGAGCCTCGCATATTATAATTAAATATAAAGGCCACATTAAGGCACAGTTGTGTGAAGGGTTTTCAATACACAATATGTCTCTGACAATATAATTCTTCTTAATGTTATGAATAAACTAAAATGAAAACATAAACAATGCATAAAATTAAAACTACAACAACTAAAAGTATGTTAAAGCAAATTAATTAGATAAAAACTAAAAGTCAATTACATCTCAACTTAACTCACTTTGACAAACTCACAAAATTAATATTAATAAACTACAATCCTACGATTAATACCTACTGTATTAAAATATACAGCATGTGCGTATGTACAAACAGCAGACGCAAGGAAAAAGATGTTTAATAGGTTAGATTTAAGGTTTAATTTAAGTCAACGGTGCACAAAAAGACATATTATTTCATTTGTTGATTGCATACAATTATTTAAAAAAACACTTTGATAATTATAGGGTATACGTCACTGGTGGTAATAAATGTATTCAATGTTGTTTTTGATATTAGGTGGAAAATGCAAACATACGTGCCGCATATATTTCTATAATTATACAGACGGACTAAAAAACAATTTTTAGTCCACTCCCTATTTTGTAGTTTCCCTTGCAAGGGTTCAGGAGGTCTGACACTTGATAGCAATCGTCCCAAGGAAATAGCCACGGCCCCAAGCCAAGTTTTTTTTTTTCATATTGAAAAGATCATCTCTGTCCAAGCGTATGCCTAAGCGGTATACTCGCAATCACAACGGGTCGAGTTACCGCAGTTGATAACGAGCACGGGGTGGAGGGCGCTGAGCAGCGCGAGGGGCGCGAGGGGGGCGAGGGAGGCGAGGGAGGCGGCGGGCCCGGGGAGGGGGCCGAGCGCGCGCGCCCTCCACCAGCGGGACACCGAACTAGCGCCCACTATCTCTGCCATCACACACGGCGTATTAGAGTAACGTTTAAGCCTCAGGCACCCACCGCGTTTTAACCTGAACTCTTGTGGGATCAGAGCCTGTTGTCGTCGTAGAATGATCAGAGGGCCCAGCTAAGTGACAGTTAGCAAAACTTCGATATCGTTTTGAGAAGTTTTAAATAAAGTAAAAGCTCCTTATTCGCAGGAGATGTTCTACAAATAATTTTTATCCGCCAATAGTGAAAACGTTAATACGGGAATCGTGAGCTTTATATGGCAATTCATTTAGAAAAGTCACGTGAAATTATATGGTAAATCCTATAAATTAGAAACTTCTCAAAACGATATCGAAAATCGATAACTGACCCTTGGCTAGACTCCCAGTTGTAAATGGACTGTACTATTTAATCTCTTTAGAATAATACTGGGGATATTAAAGCGAACGCTTACGTTCCTTCTAAATGCGATTATAAACGTAGTTTCTTTCCGCGCTAAAGACTAGAAGATATTATCATAATACCTCATTATATTAGGACACGTAAACAGGTATAACGTCTACATTAGACACTCAACTTCAAACTCAAGTGCGGTAACAAGACCAACTAATTTTCAATCCAGTGTAGCTTGTTTGCAATACATTTAACTGCCTTCAAAAATAAAGGTTTCTCAATTCGAGCTTATTTGTATTTATTTAGTGCGATCGCCGATAACTTCTTCGTTTATGATCCGATTTTGATGATTATTATTTTGGTCGGAAAGGAAATGTCTTGACTGTAGAACACGGAGAGCAGAAAATGATTGTGGCCTCCCAGAGAAATCGAAGGAAAGCCGGTATTTTTTTGCTAAACTAATTTATATACGTGTATTAAAATGTATATATATATTTAGAGTTAACATACTGTTGGCTTGCAAACAACCCGTACCAGTCAGTAGTTTCTGTTGGATAATGATAAAATATACATTTCTGTGTAACCATCTAACCTTCGCCACACTACTCGCAAAATCGAACAAAGTTAGACAAATACAGTGTAGAGAGGCACTTTGGCTTGTCTCGTCAAACTTCGCCTCGCCTTCCATTTGCTATCGGTTCATGCGTCCGAGGTTGTTATCGTAAGTCGAACGAGTGTGTAGAGTCACACTCCGGACTTCGGCGAAGTTTGCCGAGGAACTTCGCGAGTAGTGTGGAGGAGGCGTAAGACACGAAGGTCTCTCTCGCGTGGTCGCGCGCTCACCGGTGGGCGGCGCGAGGTCGACGCGCACCTCGAGCGCGTGCGGCAGCGTGTTGACGAGGCGCAGGGCCGAGCGCACCGTGACCAGCTTGCGCGCCGAGCCCTCCAGGCACACCTCCAGCACTATGCGCGCCCTCGCGCCTGTGTTCTGACAAACAAACATCGTTTAGACGTTACTGCATCTTGGATTCGGAACTTGCCATAACGTATAGTACTTTTAGAACGGAGTTTCTTATCGCGCGTTGCGAAAGGGGGCTAGATGGAAAAGTTGTCACGACAATTTTTACTATAGTTCTAAGCCTATATGTACATACGGCGTACCACAAAATGATTATTCCGGTTTGGAAGGTGTATCTTCCGAGAAGTTGAAACTCAGTAGATTAGTTCCAGTAGCAGAATATAACTTAATGCCATACTAGCTGTGCTCGCGACTTCGTTCGCGTGGACTACTTACTTACGTGGTCGGTTTTACCCTATCTCCCCTAATATTCGATACAAACAGTAAACGTTCTAGAGGTTCAATGTATACCTATACTAAATTTGATCAAATTCGGTTCAGTGGTTTAGGCGTGAAAGCCGGAAAGACAAACAGACAGCCAGACAGAGTTACTTTCGCATTTATAATATTAGTATGGATGCATATAAATTTGGACCAGGTCATAATAATTTTGTTTTATGATATTTAAACGTAACCTTTATTTTAATTAGAAATGCCTGTATGTAAGGTGAGTACCTTGTGCGTGACGTGTCTGAAGTAGACGCCGACCCGGTCGACGCAGACGGGGTCGGGCGGGTCCCAGCCGTCGAGGCGCAGCGCCAGCTGGTGCAGCGTGGCGGGCGCGTCGTGCGCGTGCGCGTGCGCGTGCCCGGCGTGCTGGCGCGCGCGCGCACGTCGCGCTCCGAACGAGAACGGCTCCGTGTCGCCGGCGCGCACGCACACCCACGAGTCGTCCGGCCCCGACCCGCACAGCTCGGGGGACTCGCACAATCTGTGCACAGATTCAAAACATCAAAATGAAGCAACGACTAGATATAATAGTTGATCTATATTCCCACGGCACCAATAATACGAGTACGAGACGTGTGGGGAGATTTTAGTGGGTAGTCCCACACACGCCGCTGCCAAATCCATGGTCCGGGACAACGGTACGGTGGTTCAATGCATTTCCGAAAAATATAAGACAAATGCTGAGTGGAAACTTTTTTAGTACAATTAGTTAGTACAATTTAATAGTAATTGTTTTAGTTCTAACCTATAGCTAACTCTTTAGTACCTCATAAATACATTTTTCATTTCCTTTCGTCTGAATCACATTTATATCGAGTGTAAAGTTATGTTGAACCTTATTTTTACACTACTAATATTGATATATTATCAAATTGAGCCTGTTCTGTTACAATACAAATATTACTCTGTGGTATTGGCGAACAGTTTTAATAGCAAAGGCTGGTTTTATAACCAAAGTTGTATACATTCACTTACAGTCCAAAGCACATCAAGGTAATGTGCCGACCTACGACATGACCTACAAGTCGACACAAATACAGCGTCAGCAGAATTGGCGTAGTAAACAACGCTCCATACGTAATGCGTGACATCGATATCCTACATCGCGATATCAGAGTTTTCGTCGCCACTAAGTATATATACAACGAACCAAGATTGGTAGTTGGGCCTTGTTCCCCGAGCAGATAACACCTAGCTCGGCGGAAGTACTTCCACTTTTAGTAAAGAACATACGTTCCTTACAGTAATAATTGCAGTTCGATATTAATCCTTAGTCCCTCGACATAAAGGCGGCGCAAAGTCCAATACTCACACATCAGCGGTGGTCAGCAGCGTGGTGAACCACAGCCGGTGGCCGGTGTGGTTGCGCAGCGCGTAGGGCACGAACGGGGAGCGGCGCCGGTGCCCCGCCGGGCTGCCCTTCGGCGACTGGTCCGATGCGTTCGACGTCTGTGAACCAACACACACATCACCAACACAGAACATACGAATACATGTAGGTACGTCATGCTTGTCAACGGGAGCCACCTTTAGTGACCGGTGTACGTTAGCTTTCCTCGAAAATGCATACTTAATTGTCATTACACCCATGCAACTTAAGCTATTTAATATTTGCTAATTAATCTATATATATAAAAGAAAGTCGTGTTAGTTACACTATTTATAACTTAAGAACGGCAGAACAGATTTGGCTGCAAATTGGCTACTTGACAGTTTTTGAAAAAGTATTGTAAAATGTGCGCCCGTTCATTTTATATCCCAAGCAATTCGATTTATCTGGAAATAATCTAAATAACCAGATAAAAATAAGATTTTGTGTAACACATTTAAAAAGCGCGCGAAAACGCCTAGTCGCGTCACTGTTGCAATTATGACGTCAACGTCCTAGACCACGAACCGATACGCATAGGAACGACTTAATTAAGATAAACGGAAAATGTTTCAATAAATTCTTTATACGATTAGAGACACAATAATTCAATTTAATTCGCCACATTAAAATAAATAATTATCGCCGACAGCTGTCATTTCCGAATTGCAATGGTGGTTTCCGTTTCGGTTCTTTTGTTCCACAGATAAAAAAAGTAAAATTTATTTTGCTAAAATAAAATACTAACTATGCTTTTAATAAAAAAATAAAAATGTAAAATTATTACTTTACTAATAAGCCAACATATCTAACACTTTTCATATTTTATTGTTAACACTGTCAAGTAGCCAATTGGTGGGGAGGTAGTTTAGAACCAGGAGAAGGACATAGGATACTTTTTGATTAATTTCTTTTTGCTTTTTTTAAAGTCATTTATTGCCTCTAAGGCGGAACAAAGTTCGCCGGGTCACCTAGTAGATTAATATTTGGTCCAAAGTGATTTACGCATAGCTATTATACACTGAAACGTATCTTCTGAATTTCTTGCAGGTATCTTCTCGGTGCAAATAGGCCCAGAACCGGTGCCAGGATCATGTTATTTAGTATTCATGGAAATGATGACACTTGAATAATAAATATTTAACTTAGAGGAGATTTAATGAACAGCAGCACGCGCCCCAGCGACATGCTCAGTGACGGACAGTACCTGTGGCGCGTAGTAGTCGGCGGTCCAGTTGGTGCGCACGAGCCGCAGCAGGTCCATGAGCGCGCTGGTCACGTTGGTGTGCAGCGTGTCGCCGGACGAAACGCACACCTGCACGCGCCCCAGCGACAAGGATCTGCTCATCGTCTTCTCCCAGGTGGTCGTGAATCTGTAGCATAAGACTTGAATTAGTATAGTTCTTTCATACAAACAGGTTCGAATAATAATAGTCGGGTCCACAAAGCGTTCGAGCTATGGCTTGAGAAGCAGTTCTCAGCTGGCATAAATAAAGACTCCGTGTCTCACCTCCAAGGCTCGATGAAGGGCTCCCAGCCGGAGAGTGTCCGGTTGTAGTAGTCAGCGGACAGCACGGCGCTCAGGCGGCCTGCGCCGGCGCCGCCCGTCATCGGAGAGGACTCGGAGGCAGCCTTAGCCTTGCCCGGTATCGTGGGCGGCGGGCCCGCCGGCGTGGACACCAGCAGCGGGTCTTCAAGGCTCTCCTCTGTTTTGCGGAGGTCCTACACCAACAAAAGTCATTTTACAATGTGGTACAGTAACGTACAGAATAATACTAACGCCTGTTTTGTGTTTATGCATTTTAGCTTATAATAATATATTTTTTAATGAAATTAAATATACCCAAAATAGTTTTAATCGCATGGTTCAACTTAATAATAATTTATTCTTTGTGGCGGTGTGTTTTAAAAATTATGTGGAAGAAGGCACTGACCTGTTCAACTTTTAATTCTGCGAGCGATACTTCCAGTAACGGAACGTCTGAATCCAGGCAGTCGTCAATTACACACAGCGTTATACACTCGGCATTCACCTGTAATACAGAAGAGAAAAATACTTTACACTTATTTCTTATTGAAGGAAGTTCAGCCTGAGGTTAATGGGCTGTTATTTATGCATATAAATAAAATAATAATACTTGTAATATAAAAGTAACTGCTTGTTACTAAATGCATTTTTGTATGTATGTTTCTTCTAGACAATATCTAAATCGGTTGGATTTAACGTGATATTACTGGTTGATAGCTGACCTTATAAGAAGTAACCAAGGCTACTTTTATTTGAAATTATTTTATTTTATTTTATGAAATAAATTCTGTAACAAAATTAATACTAAACGGAGCAAGTTGATGACCAAACGTACTAAAAGAAAGAAGAGTTACAAATGATTACCGAAATATATTTGTATGTTAGTGTGGGACGTAGAAAGCATTTTCCTTTTTTTTTTAAAAATAACTTCTTTACTCACCTCAATAGCTTTGAGTGGGAAGACAGAGGACTTGGCTGGTGGAGGGGGGGGCGGCGGCGGCGCGGGCGAGGCGGCGCGCAGCCAGCGGGGCGCGTACACCCCCCACGCGCCCCCCGCCGCCGGGCCCCCGCCCCCCGCGCCCCCCGCCGTACCGCCCCCGCCCCCGCGCCCTGCCTCCGGGCGCATGTGCGACCGGTTGGCAGGCGCGTCCTCTTCGCTCGAACTAGGAACCAATTTACCTATAAACAGAAACAAGAAATAGTCCCATTATTGTTAACTTTCCTTTTGAGAATAAAAATATACCAGTTTTTGCTTCAAAAGTCAACCGTAGAGGTTAGGTAAGGTTCTATTTGAGTTGATGTTGTACGATTTTTTTTACCACCGCAGCTTCACGCGCGTATGTTTCCGGCGATTTTTTAATGTTTTTAAGAGATCTTATCTTAACATTGTCTTATTCTTTAAGAGGTTTTATCTTAACATTGGCGAATATTTAAAAAAATACTATCCGATTTGACACAATCGTTCTCAAGTAAAGCTGGTGTAAATACATTTCAATATTTAGCATGAAAAACGATGTTTTATTGTAACAAAGTCAAAATAAAAGATATTCTTAGTGTAAAGGCAATTACTTACCGGAGAGCGCCGCCCGCGCCTGCTCGGGGAGCGACTGCAGCATCGCCGCGAACATCCGCATGTCGTGGTACGACAGCCTCAAATTGAGCGTGCCCATCGCCACCTTTAAATAAACCAATCATATAATTGGGATAACAACACACCAGTCCCAAATAATTATAAAGTATCGATGCTGTAAAATTTAATGAAACGTTGGACGCATAGGTTTTTGAAATAACTATATTAAAATCCTCTGAAACTTATTACATGCAGTAAACAAAAAAAACATAAAAGCATTTCTAACGCTTGAAAATGGCACCACAAAAACTAAGGCACGGTGGGCGTGGCTTATAAAAGTGAGCTAACGACGGTACGGATACCGTTTCCACGGATGCCGAAAGTCACAGGCGCAGACCAATCACAGCGCGTGTTCCATCCCATTCTATGAGATGACTTAACTTCATTTATTTTATTATTAATTTTTATACTTATACATTTAAGTATTTTAGGAATATATTAATGCCTACCTGTTTCACGAATGAGTCATTGCCTATAATCCTAAAATATTTGTTGTCAGCTACAAATTAATACATAATTTGTTTCAGCTTCAGTTTTCAACTGTCTAGCTATCACGGTGCTTAAGATACGGCCTGGTGAGGGACAGACGGACAGCAAAGTCTTATTAATAGGGTCCCATTTTTACGCTTTGAGTACGGTTCCGCGTAATAATACTGTATGTAGGTGGCGATGTGGCTGCGTAGACACTTACGTGTAGTACGCGGTCCGCGGTGAGCGCGACGTGCAGCGCGGCGGGGTCGACGATGGACAGCGCCGTCTCCTCCTCGAGGCCCAGCACGCACGAGAACACCTCCAGCTCGTTCAGCTCGCACGAGACCGGCTTCAGCGGGTCCGACAGCCGGTACGTGATCACCGTCGTGCTCTGCGAACGGTTACGACACGTACACTAGCGACACACTTTGTGTACACAGCCCTCCAGACCCGAGGTGCCGAAGGAAAGCGATCGGAAACCCAGTTGTATCCGTACCATGCGGTCAGACAAAGTGTGGCCCTATTAGTGTGTTAGCGAAATAGCGTAAGTACATTTGAAATTAACTAAGTGAGTGGAAACAATAATACCTTCTGATTGTACTTAACAAACTCTTACAAATATATTCTAACAAATTCTAATAACTAGACTAATTTATATTTGCACGCAGGCAACGTACTAACAACACACTATAAATTGAAGTCAAAATATAAAATTTTATTTTTGCAAATAAATAATTGATTGATTCATTCATTCATTTAAATGCTTGATTAGTAGTCAAACTTCTAACAATAAATTAAATAACAATTAAAATAATTTTCCATTTAGTTGATTTTGTTTCTGGTCCGCCATAGCGGTTTATTTTTAAATCAGTGCGCACGCTTGCAACGCTCGTAGAATGGAAAGTACGGTATTAGTAGCACGTAACCAAACCGAACAACTGACTCAGGGGGGGGGAGCGATAGTTCAACTTGGCTGTATGAGCGAACTTCCTTTGCGTGCTCTATGGTTTTCTTACTTTCAAGAATAATATTCGAACGCCTCTAAGAGATGGCGTTAGTAATACCAAATAAACTTACATAATGTATTCGACATACTTTACTTTGTACAGTATATATACAGAAATTGGTTATAAATAAGCGCAGTAGTAAGTATTGTTTTTATATATATAATGTGTGCCATATATTTTTTTGTAATCCAACTCTTGGACCAACCAGAAATTTTAGTGTAGATAACCGTATTACCCTCAGTATAACGGCGTTGGTGTCCCAGACGGAGGCGTCCTCGACAAGCACGAGCTGCGAGTCGGTCACGTTCAGCTTTAGCTCCACCTGGCCCTCGCCCTCGGGGCCTCCCGCCTTGGGGGCCCCCGGGGTGTGCGGGCTGCTCGGCTGGTGATGAGAAGTTACCGCGTCGTCTCTGTGAACATAAATCACACCAAAAACATAAATGTAAAAAGGAGAGCCAAGATCAATACATAAATATGCTTAATATGGGCATCGCCGCCATAAGAATGGAGTTTTAAGACTTTCGCGTTCCATTTTAAACATTTAAAATAAATTAATGGGCCAAAACGCGACGCAATTTTTATTTAGAAGTCAATACGAACTACTTACTGCCCGACATTTTGGATAAGTTGTACCAACCGTGGTCACGAGCCGACTGGACCAGTCAGCTTTTTGACCCGTTAATTTATTTTAAAAGAATGGTGATCTAAATGCGTGCCAAGTTCTATGCAACAATCCAAATATGTACCTATTTAAAGAAACAGTATATATCTATAACAATGGCTGTTTTTTAAAACAATGTGTCAAAGATAAACCACGAGTCTTCTAAAGGATTAAGCTGTATGATTTGGACTCGCCGTGGACTCGCTTTGGAATTAGTATACTTAAAGGTAAGGATGGCTAATCGATTCATAACATAAAAGACTCACAATCTCATCTGGTCGGGGTCGGCGGGCGGCGGCGGCGGCTGCATGATGAACTGGTTGACTGCCTCCCACCAGTCCAGGATCGCCATCAAACGCATATTATTTACCAGAATGGTATAGGCACATGATTCGCCTCGTTTCCTAAAAAAATTACATCAGTGAAACAAGTGCTTTATCATCATGTCAGTTTGAGAAGGAGTAATAAACTTGTAGTCATTCAAGTAAGTGCGGAAAAACCGTAACATTGCACCCGTGCGGAGCTATGCCCTTTATACTTATTATAAAAAACAAATCCTACTAACACTATGAACATGAAAGAGTGAAAGAATGTATGGATCTATGGATTTATGTTTGTTACTCTTTCACTCTAGAATTACTGAACAGATTTGTATGAAATTTGGTAAGAAGCGAGATTTTTAGATTTTTTTTGCATGTTATGTTATGTTATGTTGTGTTGTTATATTTGTAAGTTTTTGAAAAGAGTAACTATCGAGTTTCTTGCCGGTTCTTCTTGATAGAAGCAACATTCCAAACACGATGGTAGTATAATCTGAGGATTCATAAATGCTTTTGTAAAAGTTTACATGAATAAAGTAATTTTCTATTCAATTCTATCCGAAATTAACGCGTGCTAAGTAGCGGGCAAAAACTATTCTAAATAATATAGTAGCGCGTGAATCACCTCGCGTGCACCTCGGCCTGCACGCTGTGCCGGTGGTCGGGCATGGGCTGCACGATGTGGCTGAACACGTTCCCGCGACGGTTGGCCGGCTCGCGCGCGTACCGCGTGTCGCTCACGAGGATCTCCTGCAACGTACCGACGACGTACAAACACGTTGACTTGTCAGTCATCCATGATCTAGATTATACTCGATTATAATCGTATAATATTCTTTTAAAAGTCAGACAAGTGATTTGCCCATTGTCTGTTTTTCTAATTCTTACGGTCATTTATATTTGCTATTCACTTACTACATTAATATATTTGTAATTATATACTCTCATAAGATTATTATTTATTCAAATAAAGCCTATAACTAATGGGGTATTTGACATAGTTAACAATGCATGGATCGAAACGAATTTAAGCTCCAAATTAAGAAAAATTGATAAATTACAAACCATAATGATTTATTTTCGCCAAGCAAATTTTTGTATTTATAAAGGTTCTAAATACAAGCTAATGAGTTATCTGTGTGTGTGTGACTTTAGGAAATTTTGACGAACTTTCCCAAAGTTTGATTAAATAACTTATTTATTGGTGTCATGTTGTCATTTTTTGAAAATAAAAGTCATAGTCAAAGTATTTATTGCGTTCATGAATGTAAATAACAGGTGTTATTCAAATGTTTACAGTACATCATGTTATCGATTTGGGCATAGCCTAATTAGGATGAAAAAGGAAGCAATAAAATCTTGATATCCTACAGATCTATTTCCGTTTATCTGTCGAGTCACAGTTAAGGTCTAAGACCCAGGAAACGCAAAGAAATCCAATTGTATGTGCCTTTTAACAGGACACTCAGTCTTACGTAGATAAAGTAGTTATGTTCAGTAATATTATAAAATGATGTATATACCTGTGAGACAAGGTCAACGTCCTGGCTGAGGTCTGAGTACGTCTCGACCAGCAGCCGCGACTTGATGAAGTTGACGCAGGCGAGGGACGAGACGCCGTGCTCCGGCTCCAGGCGCACCGTCACGTCGTGCAGGTCCAGCTTCAGCGAGCTCGTCGTCCACACCTACGCAACAAACAACACTTCATTAGAAACTACCAGCCCCCGCGACTACGTACACGTGGATTTAGTTTTTTCTAGAAATAAATATATGTAGATAGCCGGTTTTATCCCTATCCCCTTCTATTCGAAACAAAATGTAGTTCATATTTTAATCCAAGTTTCAAGCTATATTTGTGTCAAATTTCATATCTTTAACTTAAATTATAATAATATTTCCGTATAAACCTTCTAGAGTGATATTATCCCCATCCCCTCTTATTTTCAAAACAAAAAATAACCCATGTCCGTTCTAGAGGTTCATAAATACCCGGTGGTTTAGGCGTGAAAGCCGGACAGACAAACACACTGACAAAGTTACTTTTGCATTTATTATATTAGTATGGATGGATATTGTACTTCGTAAATTAAGCATAGTACCACATGTACCTGATCAGAGTTGTTACTGCCGGGGCTGGCGGTGACGTCACCGGGCGGCAGCTCCAGGTCATCCAGGTTCTCGCCGAGGTTGTGTGAGAGCACGCCGCGCACCAACCGGTACTGGGCTGGGTCCAGCGCGCACTCCAGAGTGGTAAGCGTGCCTTGGATCGTCATGTCAGGGACTGGGGGTAGGAGAACAAGAATTTAAGAAGCACATTCGAGATAATAAATATCAGTATTAAGATTTCCTGTAACTCTTGCGTCTCAAGTGTAGCCCGGTGTAGCGTGTATGCCTGTGTACCTGACTTGGTCCTGCGCGAGATGTTCTGCTCGATGGTGAAGGCGAGGTGCGCGGGCGCGTGCAGCAGCGGTCCGGCTCGCCTGCTCACACGCGCCTCAAGTGTAGCCCGGTGTAGCGTGTATGCCTGTGTACCTGACTTGGTCCTGCGCGAGATGTTCTGCTCGATGGTGAAGGCGAGGTGCGCGGGCGCGTGCAGCAGCGGTCCGGCTCGCCTGCTCACACGCGCCTCAAGTGTAGCCCGGTGTAGCGTGTATGCCTGTGTACCTGACTTGGTCCTGCGCGAGATGTTCTGCTCGATGGTGAAGGCGAGGTGCGCGGGCGCGTGCAGCAGCGGTCCGGCTCGCCTGCTCACACGCGCCTCAAGTGTAGCCCGGTGTAGCGTGTATGCCTGTGTACCTGACTTGGTCCTGCGCGAGATGTTCTGCTCGATGGTGAAGGCGAGGTGCGCGGGCGCGTGCAGCAGCGGTCCGGCTCGCCTGCTCACACGCGCCTCAAGTGTAGCCCGGTGTAGCGTGTATGCCTGTGTACCTGACTTGGTCCTGCGCGAGATGTTCTGCTCGATGGTGAAGGCGAGGTGCGCGGGCGCGTGCAGCAGCGGAGGCCCGCGACGGCCGCGTGAGGCGCACCACAGCGACGCGCCCGACAGACGCGCCGAGCGCACGTCCAGCACCTCCGGCTCGCCTGCGCACACGCACATAACATTGTGAATAAAGCCAACAATGTAATAATAACTTAGATAACATTAGAGCCTTTTTATAAAATCGGAATGTATATCGAAATTAAATACAAGATGATTTATTCTTTTATTTGAATGATGAAAGGCGGCTGTGATTGCTTTAAAATTATGGTCTTTGCTGAAAACGGAAGTAATTCCGACGAGCTAGGTGTTATCTGCTCGGGGTCCAAGGTCCAACTAATTTTGGTGTGTTTATATTATATAGTTTGTAGCTACGATAACTTTAACAACTCGATGTAGGATCGATGTATTGATTTGGCTAATCGTGCATTACGTATGGAGCGTTGTTTACTATGCCAATTCCGCAGACGCTGTATTTGTGTCGACTTGTAGTGTAATGTCGTAGGTCGGCACATAACCAAGATTCTGTTAATGCACAGTTGTTCCTGTTACCAGTGTGCGAGTCTGCGACAGTGCTGACGGTGCCGGGGTCCCCGGCGAGGCGGAAGCAGTTGTCGAGGTGCAGGTGCGCCAGCTCGACGGCGAGGGCGGCGCGTGCACGCGGCGACACCGGCAGCACGATCACGGGCGACGCGCACGTCACCGTCAGCCGCCGCCGCCGCGAGCGGCCGCCGCCGCCCGCGCCCCGGGACACCTGAGTAAACACATGCACATGTTACACAATTCTGGGTAAAATTTGATGATATCGTTGCAAGCGCTGGAACTCTTACAATTAATTTTTGGAATTATTATCGTGACAAAATCTAATAACTCGATACTACGGGTAGCGTGCACGAAAGATGACGTCATATCCCCGTTACGCTGTTACTTCAACCACAAATTAGTAGTAACATAATATTATAATTTTATCGCGAAATAACATGAACAAAGTTGCGAGCAACAGGTATGTATGTATAATATATATTCAGTGATGAGAAGTTATTTGCTTTACCTTCCGCCGTGCTTGTAATATAACGCGCCGCAGCATGCTGAAGTCACGGCCTATGCAGTGCATTTCGTTGATGAAGCGCTTCGTGTGGACGTACGTGGCCGGGCCCACTTCCACCTCCAGGCTCGACTCGTACCCGGCTGACGCTGCTTCTGCAGCGCTCAACCTGTGGAGATATAATAAAGTTGTTAATGATTTAAAGCAGTCAAGCAGCTGATTTAACTTTTTGGCGTATTTGGTACTGACCGTGTTGAATATTCGTTTTTAGTATTTAGTTATTTTGTGAGTGCATGGTTATAAACGTGTATTATGATTACATTTTATATATTCTTTAGTCGTTGTTTTCTAAATTATTTATTAAAAGTACTAAGATTTAGCTAAGATCGATAATTTTTTTTTACAAACTATTATTGAAAATTGATTAGTTTTAAACGGATGATAGAATGACATCGTGCGTTTTAATTTTGAACGAGTTCCCGTTATTTTTGTATACATTACAAACACTGTTCGCTGCTTTACAATCGGTTACAGTAGAACATTTTTTTGATTTAGCACAAAGGTATATATTACAAAATATTATCTAAAGCGAATGTTCCGTTTGTTTGTACATAATGTAAACACAAGTATTAAGTTAAACAGTATCTCACCTCTGATAATGGAAAGTGAGCGCATGATCAGCGTGGGTGCGGAACCGGTCCCGCCAGAGCGCGTGCTTCGGCGACAGGTCCGTCAGCCGCAGCGCGCCCAGCCGGCCCTTCAGCTCGCGCGCCGCCCCCGCCTCCGCTCCCGCTGCCGCCCCCGCTCCCGCCTCCGCCCCCGCCCCCGCCCCCGCGCGCGCGCACAGCCAGGCCCGGGACACGCGCGCGCGGCACCACTCGCCCGCGCCGCGGACCACCACCACGCTCAGCGATCGCACAGAGATCTCGGTTTGCGTCAACCCGACCTCTTGTGTGGCTAGTGCCGGCGATGACGCTGAAGCCGCTACACGGAAAAATATCATAGCACACTTATGCCCCGTTCCAATATTTTACGATTCGTAATGTGTCAAAAATGACTCCATATTTCTACAACCGACTACGAGGTCGTTAATACTGTTCCATAATTTACTTTCCATATCAGCTGTCATCAGTCGCCTATCGGTCGTTTTTAGCTTAAGTATTTTTACGAATCAATTTTCAAATATTGGTACCGGGCATAAGTCAATAACCGTTACATCTACACACCTGACTATCCTGTTCTTAAGTCTGCCTTGCACTACTAGCGTGCGCAAAAGATCAAGTTCACACTTTTGCATTATATTCCATGCCGATTCAAAATAGATATAACTTTCTTGAATTAAAAAAAATTGACTCATTAACGTAGTGTATTGATATGTCAGTTATCAAACATCTAGTAACTATTGTGTTTATTGAAGATCACTATTCAGATCTTCATAATCCTTTGTTCATGTATATCGAAAGACGTAGTTTGAAGTAACAATTTGGTTGAAAAAAGAAAAACAAAAATTTTTTTCTTAAAAGTTTCAACCAAATTCAAATTTCGGACTGGCATATGATAAAACCTACCCATACCATAAAAACTTTTAAAATGCAGACTTAATCTGTTTATATTTATCATCATTTTGATTTTCTTTGAAATCTATCGAGGCACTCACCAGCATTCTGCGGCTCCGGCCCGGCCTCGTCTTCGGGCAGGTCGTCGCCGGCGACGCCGAAGAAGTCCAGCACGGCCACCCAGCTGTCCGCGCTCACCACCAGGTTCAGGCAGTTGAAGTCCACCTTCGTCAGCTTCGTAATCTACATTAACGACAAATGCTTGTTTATGTCAGATATAACATTTAAAAAAATATAAACTAGTGGCCCACCTAGCTTCGGCCGGGTTTAAACATACTCATTTCATTTTCGTACATATCTTAACATTTTCAAATTAGACCCATGTCCCAATGACGCTTATATTAGATGCTGCCTAGTTAGCAGAGCGGGATGAGCGGCAACCAGGCCACTTTTTATCTAATACTTTCATTTTATAACTTGTGATACCTGATCTACTCAACTATCTATCGAACTTAATAGATTAATACACTTTATTGCAATTAACAGAAATTGGTTTTACAGACATAATATAGTACAATTTAGGCGGTATTATTGCTAGAAAGCAATATATTCTAGACAACCTTCATATTATATCTTTATATTCTATCCGAAATTATTGGAATGGAATAATTCAATAAGTTTTTTTTTTAAATAAAGGAGAGCCAAGCAGTCCACCCGTTAATAGTCAAACGTTCACCTTATTGTACTTCTCCTCGAAGAGCGGATGCGCGGGGTCGCGCGTGTGCACGGACACCCACACGAGGTTGTCCTCCGGCGCCAGCGACTCGCCCGCGCGCCGCCCCTCCGCCTCCGCCTCCTCCTCCGCCTCCTCCTCCGCCTCCTCCGGCGACACCTCCGGCGAGCAGGGGGGCGTCACGCCGCACTTGCTGTCGCGCTTGTTGCGCCGCAACTGGAACATACCAATCAATAATTAAGACAGGTAGGGCATACTGGAACCGACTGACTGGAAGTAACGCTTTCAAATATCCTTTTAAACGAATTACAGTTAGTTAAGTACAACATTTGCAAATCAAAGTGCATTGGAAGTAACACCACCTAAACAAGACTCACAATTATCAACTTTAGGCCTACATTAATAAGGTAATTATTCACTCACCACTTTATCGATAACGTTCAATTCGCTCGGTAGCGAGCTGCAGTTGGCTCGCAGGCAGTGCAGCTCGCTGATGCTGGAGCCGTCATCAAGCGGGTACTCGGTCACGAAGTCGGGGCAGGACTTGGAGACGAACACCGCCTTCGGAGGCACCTGCGGCTGGTGAGAGACCATCAGCAGCCGGTGCTTGGAGCCGGGCTCCTTCGTTAGGTCTTCCATTGTTATTGAGTGAAGGGATACCTAGGAAACAGATTTAACGTTTCGGTTCACGTCTCATTAAAATGATTAATGCACATCCCTTCCCAAAAGGATTATACCATGAAGTTTCACTAGCATGTATTTGAATTACATTATTCATTTTATTCGTGATACAAAGCGGTTACTTTGGTACACAATTGGCTACTTGACAGTTTTTGAAAAAGTATTGTAAAATGTGCGCCCGTTCATTTTATATCCCAAGCAATTCGATTTATCTGGAAATAATCTAAAGAACCAGAGAAAAATAAGATTTTGTGTAACACACTTAAAAAGCGCGCGAAAACGCCTAGTCGCGTCATTGTTGCAATTATGACGTCAACGTCCTAGACAACGAACCGATACGCATAGGAACGACTTAATTAAGATGAACGGAAAATGTTTCAATAAATTCTTTATACGATTAGAGACACAATAATTCAATTTAATCGGTAAAATAATCATTGTTTCGCCACATTAAAATAAATAATTTTCGCCGACAGCTGTCATTTCCGAATTGCAATGGTGGTTTCCGTTTCGGTTCTTCTGTTCCACAGATAAAAAACTAAAATTTATTTTGCAATAATAAAATACTAACTATGCTTTTAATTAAAAAGTAAAAATATAAAATCATTACTTAACTAATAAGCTAACATATCTAACACTTTTCATATTTTATTGTTAACACTGTCAAGTAGCCAATTGGTACTGTTATGCTCCTAGCATTAAGTCCATCTGTAGTATTTTTATTTGTGATTATATTTTTTAAATAAATAGATACAAAATCTGCATCACGAATAATCAACAGGAATAAAAAGAAAGTAAACCTATTTATTTTACGAATTCTCCAAGTGCGTGTATGCAGATCTCATAATCACATCAGTTGTCTGCTACTGACTGTAGAAGTGAAATCCTTATTTTAAGAGTATAATTTATTTGTGTAATTTAGGTGTTTTTTTCCAGAGACATCAACAATAAATCTATTTAGACCATTTTTCAAAATACATTAAAAACTTTTTTTTTCTTCGATAAATAAATACAAATTGATGATGATACAGTCCATCAAAGTTAAGTTGTGGTGTGTGAGTCACTAATTCGTAAAAACTGCGCAATGTATCTTAGCAAACTTTTGTTTATATGGTTAAAAAAATATGTGTCTCATATTTTTTGGTAATTATACTGTTACACCAAACAGAACTTTTAAGTCATCTGCCCTATTGTATATTAATATCCATTGCGCGGTCTGACCTGCAGCTGCGTCTCGTGCGGGTGCGCGGCGCGGTAGTGCAGCGCGAACTCTCTGAAGGCCAGCTCCACGAGGCTCCTTTCGCCGTCGCCCAGGTCCGCGCGCAGCTCCACGCTGAGCCGGCACACCTCGAAGTTCACTGTACACAAAGTAAGCCACAGCTCAGAAGGTACAGTCAGCATCATCGGTTGCTACACTATCGGTAAATAAATAACTATACTAACCGGTGAGTTGAGTGTGCCGCCTACGTGCGGGATGCGGCCGGTGCGGCGCAGGCAGGGCGGGCACCCGGTCGGCGGGTGCGGGCGCGGCGGCGGCGGCGGCGGCGGCGGCGGCGGCGGCGGCGGCGGCGGCGGCGGCGGCGGTGACGGCGGCCAGGCCGGCGGCGCGCAGGGCCGGGTCCAGCTGCAGCGTCGGCACGGCCGGCTCCAGCAGAGCGCCCGCGCCCGCTACGGCCTGACACGCACCACAAAAATATTACTGTATTTGTTCTTAAACTCTACATGTTTCTACCAAATAAAACCGAACCGAAGTTAATCTGACTTCTAATCCGTCTAGCTACCAAATTTAATTTAAACAGATTATGCGTAAAAAAATAACAAACATATTTAATTTTACAAATGTATTATAAGATTTAATTACTACAAAATTGGTGAATTACATGTCATGGTGATAAGACTGTCAACACTTTTTTGACGTATCACTCTAAACAATTAGCTGAATCATTGTGATGTTTCTAAACACGGAACAGAGTCAAAAATAAAATAAACACGGAACAGAGTCAAAAATAAAATAAACACGGGACAGAGTCAATAAAAAAAATAGCAGTTGGGCCTAACGCCTAACAAAGTGCTATATATGCGTCTATAGAACCAAATTCTAAGTTGTCAACAAAAATGAACAATATACAATACAAGGTTTTCCATGATTACATAATGTTTCTACCTTTTTTTCTATGTAGCTGTTTCGCTTCACACATATACAGTGGTCTCACCTGTGCGTAGGTCATGGTCCGGTCGGGCACGTCGGGTGCGCGCGCGTCGCTGGGCGGCTTGTGGTGCGCCGTAGTGACCCAGCGGACGGTGTCCAACACTTGCTCGTACTGTTCGCGACGTGACGTCACGTGCAGCCCGCCCACCACGCATCCACTCACTTCACACTGGAATATATAAAACGACAACCTTCAAAGATTTGTTACTTTAATACCCTATTCTGTCCTCGGTGACAAAACTTAATATGCGCCAAGACCCTTTCCCCCCTCCCCCTTCTCGTCTAATTTACAAATAGTATTTATATTAATTTTTCGAACAACATAAACAACAACGTAGTATCGTACATAGAGTCGCGTTCTTTGCACCGGAATCCCACGATATCGGGAGAAATGGAAACAAAACAGAAAAATGTCGTCTCCCCTTGCGGCGCGGGACTCGAACCCACGACCTTCACAAATCGCGCGTGCTACTCTTCCAACTAAGTTAATTGCAAGGTATAGGTGATGATTTTTTCTGCTGTATCAACCCGTTAGCCTCCGGTAAGTGCCCTCTGCCGAATATGTTTAGAACTACATACTTATCGGCGTAAAGCACTATAAAAAATATAAAAATCGATGTAGGATTTCGGATAGTCCGAAATTTGTCATTAAAGTTCTTAACTACATGACCAAGATCTCAAGACTCCTCCCCCTTTAAATAAATGTGGTATTAAGAAGACCCTCCCCCCAAGGCAAGTGAACTGGCTCGTCAACTGAAATATTTTTAAATACCTGTAAAAACACGATTCTAAAAAGATACCACACCGATATAAACCTAGTTTAGAAGCATTTTAAAGATGATTTGCAAAAGACAATAATATGATAGATGTAACACAAAGTCGTCTGTTACCGCATTAGTACCTTAAAACTATTTGTGAATGGTGTCAACTAGCCTATTGGTCTGGTACTTAATAGTTAATAAAACATCATCGTCACCTGATGCGTCAGGTCGCCCTCGCTGTAGCTGACGGCCAGCTGCAGCGCCGTGTTGTGCAGCACGGGCTGGCCCGCCGACACGTCGTACATCTCCTCCATGTTGTCGCTCGTCACCCTGAGAGACTTCAACTTCTCGCTCACGTCCAGCTGTTGCACAGACGATTGATTGTAAGTCAGAGTCGAGCAAACGACCTTCATACACCGTAGAGCGTAGACTATCGTAGGTGCACGCCTTTGAGTTTGGGCCGTACGTGCTTATTAGACTTTACAGTTTGATTATTTTTTATATCGGTAGGGAGCTACTGTTGTAATTTCAACCGGTTCAGTCAGATTCTTAGAATAGATCGGTAGATTAACTCCTTATTTACCTACACGTATTATACGTCAGTACAAATAATATAAAAATGTTTAATTACGCTGTTTTCCGTTCGACGTCTAAGGCATCTTTTGTGGGGGAAATATTTTGTATCTCACAGCGGTTTTATTATACACAAAATGTTTTCACACTTCTACGGACAGACTAACGGTAAACATATTTTACCACAAACAAACTGGCTATGTTTGTGGTAAAAAATGTTCTGTATCTGGATAGAGCATGGATCGGTATCAATTTGAATTTCGCGCACAATCAACGAACGTAATTTACGTAAGACTTTGTAAAGGATGTTATCGGAGTCTTTTTGAGACTAGTCAACGGGGTGTGCCGCTGCTCTCAGGTGAGCTTCAGTGGGAATCATGGCTCATAGCTTGATTAACATATACTATCCCCTCTGTAAATGGCCACTTCAGCGACAGGCGCGGCTCATGCGGCCCAGGTGCGCCACGAGGACCTGGCTGCTGAGTCCAGCTCGTTACCGTGGTTAGCGAGATGTCCCTGAGGCGCACGCGGTAGGTGGTGCGGCTGGGCGGCCCCGGCGTGTTGGCGAGGCTCATGCGGCCCAGGTGCGCCACGAGGACCTGGCTGCTGTTGGCCGCTCGAGGCACCACTACTACTGGAGACTCCAGCTCCACGCTTACGCTGAAAAATACATTACAATAAAAAACTGGCTTGTAGGCCTTTCTCCTGGCCTTTTTTGACCTTAATGCCGATGCCCTTAAGATGACGATTTAAAATGAAACGATAAAAGTAAATAAATCAAAAATAAAGACATCAGATTGCAGTTGGTAATAGCTGTGTGAATCTGTATGAATCTCAACCTCTGACAATCGATTAGCACTTTAGTAACGTGTTTAAGTTTAGTTAGAAGTTCTATAAAAATAGTTAAAATATGTGACGTCACAATTTAAATATTTAAAATAGCATTTTAAAGATAATTTGCAAATAATCAATACATAACATAAATACCTCTTTTACGGCACTGATACCTTAATATTTTTTGTAAATGGTGTCAATATATAATTGGACCTCACGTCTACGTATTCACTAGGCTGCTAGTGTACGCGGGCCCTCATTGGAATGGAAGCACTGCAACCTCCCAGTGAGCAGATCTCTTACCTGAGTACAATCTGCTCCGGTCGTATGTCAGGCGGCTCGTCCAGCGAGCAGCCCAGGCTGACGGTGCGCCGCCGGGGAGACACGCCTTCCATTGAGCTCGAGAGTCGAGGGTTAGCGTACAATGATTCACCCCTAAAAATAATATAATACGTCACACAAAGTGTACTATTCAAAATATTATTATTCATTATAAGTAAGCAGAAAGCGACACATCAAATTTTTAAAAGAGAAAATAAAGTTTCACGTAAATTTAAACTATAGTTTATATTCGTCTGATTCAATGCTCATTCATTTGACTTTTAGAACAGTTTGACAGGTGACGGGTGCAAAATCATTTTAAACCTTATTGCTGCAGTGAGCCTTGTTCCACGCGACCCGCGCAATTCACTGAGCTTGGCGAGGTAGCGCGTGAACTCGGTCGAACAGCATATAATGTAAGGTAGTGGTGCGTGTACCTGGGGTGCACGAGGCCGAGCGCCATGTCGGCGGCGGCGGCGCGGATGGAGCGTGCGAGCTCGGCGAGGTAGCGCGTGAACTCGGTCAGGCACGAGCGCAGCATATAATGTAAGGTAGTGGTGCGTGTACCTGGGGTGCACGAGGCCGAGCGCCATGTCGGCGGCGGCGGCGCGGATGGAGCGTGCGAGCTCGGCGAGGTAGCGCGTGAACTCGGTCAGGCACGAGCGCAGCATATAATGTAAGGTAGTGGTGCGTGTACCTGGGGTGCACGAGGCCGAGCGCCATGTCGGCGGCGGCGGCGCGGATGGAGCGTGCGAGCTCGGCGAGGTAGCGCGTGAACTCGGTCAGGCACGAGCGCAGCTCACGCAGCAGTGCGCCCGAGTGCGTGTACCACACGCGCGCCACCTGCACGCGCACCGACGCCTCCACCACTGCGCGCGGGGTACGAGATAGGGGAGTTAAACAACTATTATTTTATCTAGTCCGTCAGTTAAATATTCAAAATACAATGAATACCTACGTACAACAAATAAAATTGATGATGATACAGCGCATCAAAGTTCAGTAGAAAGGTTATGTTTGCGCTACTACTATATAAAACTTTGCGAAGAAGTAACGGTGCGCTAAATTTTAACGCAATGTATGTTAGTATTTTTTTGTTTACATAATAATAACTGAGGATTTATTGTTTTTTTTTTACGGTTGGAGATACCTACAAAAGCGAATCCCCATTAAACAAAAAAAGTAATAAGAACTTCAGACTCTCGTTCACCAAAGTCAAGCTACATAAGTAATATGTTTGGACATACATATTGTGTGCATATGGTCTTTCGAGCCGGTTAATAAGAACTCAAGTAAGCTATCAGTAGCATAATCACACTTTATACAGGAAAAAATATATGCATCGGCCAATGGTTTACGGACTTTGGGCTCAGTTCGACGTGTAACGAAGGTTATTTCTAAAGGCGGGACGTTTATTTGACTCACCCGGGCCGGCGTCGCCCTGCGCGGGCTGCACCCTGCGCTCGATGGTGAAGTGCAGCGCCTTCTCGTCGTGCGGCGCGCGCGGCGGCCGCGCGTGTGGCGGCGGCAGGCGGCCGGCCGACACCACGCGCGAGTGCACGCCCGCCTCGCACAGCGCGACCACCTGCACGCCGCCCAGCGACCCGCCCACTGAGATGCTCGACGCGTCTGAATGGAACGCGCATTTTAGATTCAGCCTTTATTTATTTTGCTTGGACGTTTTAACTTGCCGAAATGAAAATTAAATACGCTTCGTACCCTTTGCTGCTTTTCAGGCTACACACTCAAATACAGAGAGGATTTTCATTTCTCAAAATTAAAATGTTTAGGGCCGCGTGGTAGATTCAACTCTTGAGTTTGAAAGAAAAATTATCATGCTGTCATGAAGACCCCAGAAAAGGCGTTCACACGAAAAATAACATAGCGATTCGAAATTATAAAAATTGAGTATTTAAAATTAAAAGAAAATTTAATATTTTAAAGAAACAGATTTTTTTTCTCCCCTTAAGTGATCATCTGATCCTTATAGATTGTAATTGAAATGAGCATGTGTAGTCGTACCCAGCGTGGCCTGTATCTTGGCCTCGGCGATGGTGGCGGTGGCGATCTTGCGCGCGACCAGCGTGCCGTCGTGCAGCGCGGCGCGCAGCAGCAGCACGCCCAGCCGGTGGAAGTCGAACGTGATCTCCGTGCGCACAGACACCTTACAACAAACGGTTAATATTTATTTACAAAGTCAGTTATAAACTGGTATTGTGATGGTTGATGATCAAAAACTACTAAATTAAAAGGCGGTTGCAATTTAAACACCAAAATAGTAGGACATGATTTTTCAACAACCATTTGACAACTGCCGTCAAAAAGCAACAGCCATGGACTTAGTATAATAAACAGGACCGAGCACTCGCAGCCAAAAAACGAGCCGAGCGAGATAGCTACCACAGAGGCGCGTGTCCCTTTCTAATAGGGTGACAACAAGATTTATTTTGATAACGGACATTTGATTAAATAATTAAAATTTAGCCCGTTGTCCCCACTACATCTAGTAAAATAAATAAATATTGGACCACATCACATACATTGCTCAGATTCTGTGGTAAGTAGCTAAAGCACTTGTGTTACATAAATCATAAACAACGACGGTACCACAACATCCAGACCCGAGACAATACAGAAAAGATCGTTTCCCTTATTGACCCGACCGGGTTCGAACCCGGGACCTCAGAGATGGTACAACAACAAAGTCCGGCCCGCTCGCATCTGGCCACGGTGGTCCTCATGTTCCAAAGTTATCGTCTGGACAGATTTGACTGTTGAAAACAACCGGGACAGCATTACTTTTATGTTTATAGGTTTGAAAAAATTATCTTGAATTATTTCAATAGAATTTATGTATAATTTTACTCCCTTTTACTCCAATGGGGACAATGGCAATAAATTGGAATCATTTATTGAATTTTCCACTGTCCCTACTGCTGGGGACGCGCCTGGTAGGGACAACGAGAATAACCCTAAATTTATTTATTATTATTATTATATTTAGCCATTTACATGCTTTGGTTGATACAGATGACAAGAAAATATAGTTGAAACAATGCTTAAAATAATTGCTAGTAAGTACAATTACAGCCGCTTCGGCTACATGTTTAATGAATGGCTTTTGTAATAATTGTACGCCAGTCTATGTCTACGATTTTTTACCTAACTTCTGATCACGGTGGGTAACAGATTGTTTTCAGTGCCAATATTAATATTAACCAAAAAACATCGTTTGAACATTTTGATCGATTAAACGACTTTTTAAACATGATAATATCTTCAAGAGGTGGCAGGATGTAGGATTTCTTCGTTAGAGTCTGGTAGTGGTCGGTGGCTCAATGTATTACTGAGAACTTATTTTTTTTGGTCTGTAAAATAAACATTACAGTTAACTTAGTGCAACATATTACATCCATTTTATGACCTACAAAATAATACTCATATAAAGAATTAAGTAAAAATAAACCGGGCCAAGTACATAAGTCGTAAAGGTTTTACTATATTTGACTGTAAAACGAATCCTTCTTAAGTATTTATTTTATTTCAATTTAATTATTTGTCTTTAAATAAAGTGTATTCCGTCAATATTTTAAGTGTCTAACTGTAATAGCTATCAATATTCGGCAAGCTATAAAATCACGTATGTTGTATGGGAGCCCTTTACATACGTATATTATCTTGTTTTTTAGTATTAAGTATTTGATGTTGTTATAAAGGCATCAAAAAATTAAAATTATAACTAACTATCACTGTTCACAAGATACAGCCTGATGGCAGTTAGACGGAAAGCGAAGTCCTAGTAATAGGGTTCCGTTTTACCCCTTGGGTATGGAACCTAAAAGACTATGTATAGTGTATATACAAATAGTGTTTTTTAAAATACTTGATTAGGTATTTAAACAAAGATTCCTAAAATTAAATCTTGTTGTGTGTTGTTGCGTTGAAGCATGATAAACAATTACTAATGATACTTACCACAGGAGAAATCGTAGGTATAGCAAGTCCCAGCTGCATACGACAGAATTTTTAGTGATTTTTTGCTTTACGTGTATTGCTGAGCCATTTTTGTCGCATTACTTCATTTTTAAGGTAGATAACTGTAAATAAATGTACAACAGTGAAGAACTAACTCGAGCACACAATTGAAATATTACGAGAATTATGGGTACCCTAGTGGTAAGATTTACAGTAAGATTATTTTAAGCTTACCTGTGGAACGATATATGGCATTCACTATATGATTCACTTGAACAAGTATAAAAGCAACATTTTTTCACCATTTTATCTTAAAAGGTGCCTAAGAATTGTTTATTTTGATAAACTCAATCAATGACAGTTTGACTTACTGACACCATGACAGTTCATGGTGATGCTTTAGAGGGTTACCACTAGGAAATTAGAAATAAGCAAATACTATTTTACGTTTTCTTTATAGTTTATGTATAAAATCAAAGAAATAAATTAAAATATAATTTATTATTTTACAATTGTTGAAATAACAATTAAATACAAGTGCATAAACTGAGTTTTTGATCAGGCAAAATTTAGATCAGAAATATTATTTTATGCTGGCAAGATCTAAGAAAGATCAAAGAACGAGACACACGCCTCCGGCCTGGCTATCTCTGTCGGCTCGGATTTGCATCTGTGTAAAGCGCACAGGAATTAATACTTTATTGCATTGCAATAGTGTTCATTTTTCATAATGAAAATTTTCAGAGTTATCAGTCCTGTTTATTATATTAGGTCCATGGCAACAGCCGACCATTTTGTTTCTTTATTTTAAAACAAAAGAGATCGAACCATGCATGTGTAATATCCCTAAACACGAAAAGTACGGGGAGTAGTTACAGAAGCGCTCCATTGAATCTGCTGCAGACGTCTATTTACCCGTCAAACAGCAAAATTGTGTATTTTAACGGCCCGCCGTGGGTTCGCACGCATATTCATTTGTTACAAAAAATATGATAAATTATAAACCGCAGGACCGATTTTGTGCAAACTTCACATAAACCATCTAGTACGAAACAATAGTACGAACAAAGTTTAAACATTTTGGTTTGGATAGGAGGGTCCGTTTTTGAGTTATACAATTACAACGAGAAGTGGCATTGATAAGTTGATTTTATATATATTGATGAAATGAGATTTATGCTGGTCCAATTTTACGATTCGTAATGTGTCAAAAATTACTATGCGTTTTTCTTCAACCGTTTACGAGTCGTTAATACCGCTCCATAGATCACTTTCCATATCAGCTGTCATCAGTCGTCTGTCAGTCGTTTTTAGCTTACGCCTCGTTAATTTATTACTATCCGTAACTACAAGATCGATATTGGAACCGGGCATTAGACAGATCGATGTGCTTCCAGTCAATGTCTGTGTGTGCACTCAGATGCTACACTCTTGGTACAAACCTTGGGCTCCTCTTCAGGCGCTTCGGCGGCGGGCGAGAGGCCGTCGAGCACGTCCATGCCCGCCAGCTGTCCCTGCAGCAGGTGAGCGTCAGAGGGCGTCTTCTTGGCCGCGGGAGGGCCCATCACGCGCTGGGCGAAACCGATCAGCTCCACTATCGTCTCTTGGTTCGCTGGGATATAATAATCTAATAAGATTTCCGTTGTACATCAACATTGACGCATGTAAGCCCTACAGTTAATTTAATTTATTTTACAAATACTTTTGTTTTATTTTTATTTTTTTCAATAATTGATTTTTAATTTTTATTTTACAATTGACAAACTAACTGTGTATCTTTGTGCAAAATTAGTAATAAGTTTAGCTTCCATTTGTAATAAAAAAACTACTGAGTTTCCTGCCGGTATCTTCTCTTTAGTTATAGGTTCCGAACCGGAGGTAGCTTCATTTGCTTTATATAGAGACTATTCATAAGTATTACTAATGTAATCTATGTGAATAAAAAAGATTGACTTTGACATTTGCACACTGATTGTAATAAGGTATCGCTCCTTTAAAATTTAAGATGACAGACATTCTTTCGACAATTATTCACTAAAAGGTGTTCTATAACTGATTGAAAATGAGGATGACGACAATCGACAGGTACCAATTCCGTAAAAAAAACTACAAAACTCCGCAAAAACTGATTTGATGCAAAATTTCTTGAACATTTTTGAAAAGTTGATGAAAAAGTTCGTGACGCCATCTTTATAAATAGCCATTAAAATCTAAAGGGAAGATGTTTTAAAATGTATCTTGTATGATTGGCCAGTTTTTTTAACAATAGCCTTATGTCTTTACACTAAACAATTCATCAGCAAACTGTTTGCAAGAAGTTGTAAGCAACGAGAAGATACTAAATTGATCAAAAGAAGGTTACTCAGAAAGGTTCTAATTTTTATTTGAAAAGTTTATAGAAAAAGACTAACCAATAATATCCAGATTATTAAACAGTATATTCGCAATATGCAGATCTTCTGACTCCCCGTCTCCCTTCACAAAACATAGCTCTACCGCTATCAGCGCCTCCGAGTCTACGATTCCCGGCATAGCCCACCCCGGGCCGCCGGAAGCCCACCCGGTGTTCGTGGCGCCCCACCCGGTGCTCGTCGGGCCCCACCCCGAGCTGGCGGAGCCCCACGCGGGCACGGAGCCCCAGCTCGAGTTGGTGGGGCCCCAGCTGCTGGCGGACTCGAACATTGAGTCGGCGTGCCACGTGCTGTTAGTCGGCCAGCTCGGCCCGGGACTTGTACGCTCGATGTCCGGGTATGCTGGTGAACAGTAAAAAAACCTATTTCAAACTATGCTATATAAAAATCCTAGGATCCATGCTACCTATATAAAAAGCGGCTTCGCACGCATACTATCCCCATTTTTCCCAGTGATTCAACGCTTGTCGTGACAGACAGGAAAATAAACTGAAGGAATATAAAAAACATATGTCAAATTTTAAATCATAACCTAATAAGAAAATTAAATAAAATTAGCAAGTAAGATCGGTTGGTCACAAACACCATGAAAGACCAGATGACATCACTCACGGCTGGGTGCGTGCGTGTCAGGGCAGGCGACGTGCGTGGCGCGGTGCAGCGAGTCGAGCGCGTGGTGCAGCGCGAGCGGGTGAGGGTGCGCACGCGCAGGCGCGGGCAGGCGCGGGTCGGGCGACGCGGGCGACGTCGGCGACGTGGGCGACGTCGGCTCCGACCCCAGGATGCTGCCCGACGCCGTGTCCATGCTGAGGGCATACAACGACATCACTCAACATGTTGCGCACGCGCCGGGCGACGTCATCATTGTCACGCGACGGTACCCGAGGTGCTTGTGGCTGGCGACGAGCAGCTCGAAGTCGGGCCCGTAGGTCTGCAGCGCGTCGACGAGCAGCAGCGAGTGCACGCTGAGCGCGACGGACACGTCGGCCGGCCGCGCCGCCAGGGACGCGCGCACGCCGGACACCTGCACCTCCGCGATGCTGCGCCCGCGGGACTGCACCTGCATTCAACATCGCAAACACATCTACAATACGGTATTTTATCACTAGGCACATAGTATAACACAAAATTGCTTTTTCTTTATGTCCTCATGTTTGCTTAGATCTTTAAAACTACGCAACGGATTTTTGTGCGTTTTGATTTTGATAGATATAGTGATGTATGAGGAAGGTTTATGTACCGAAAAACCGAAATCTTAATTTGTATTTACCCGTGCGAAGCCAGGCCGTGTAGCTAGTTCTGTATATAAGAAAAAAACTGAAAATATTTCGCTGAGATAGCTTAATGCGAAAACATTCAGTAAGTGTTGATAATACATTTTGCAATTAAATGTAATATTTTGCTTTTTTTATCTGTGCTATACTTTAAATTAAAAACAAATACGAAGTGGCAATAACAACGCTTTAATTTAAAAATTGCTCTGTTAGTATTAGTAATAAAGATATTTTGGACCCCTGTCACTAACCTCCAATGACATCTGTTCAATAGCAAACTGCAGCAGGAACAGCGTCGCGTTCTGGTGCGCCGATGCCGAGGACTGGTCCGCTTCAGATATATCGCCTTCTTCTTCGTGCAGCTCCTCACCGGACCGCTCCGTTGAGACGGTTTCTTTAGGCCTGCAAATTTATTATACCGTTGCTGAACACCATGCTAAACTTCGATCAGATCATAAGTTATGTCGCAGCTGTTATGATGCTCTGAATCACGCTATTAATGTTTTAATTTAAAAGTAGTTAACGTTTGATAATTTAGTATTAGTGATGCAAACTTTGATTCCATGTTAAGAATCTTAATTTTAAGATTTACTAGAACAATATAATACATACACATAATTACTTTTATAGAATTTAAGATTTTCGCATTCCATTTTAAACATTTAAAGTAAGTTAACGGGATAAAACTCGACAACATGTTTATTAGTTGAAATGAACTACTTACTGCAGTAATTTTATTTCCCGAAATCGGTAAATGCGTGAATCGGACAAGTATGAAGTATCTTACGTGAAAAACATAGAAAGAAACATTTATTACTTCAAGACATCATAACATTGTCATATAAGTACACATATACAGAAAGGCGACAGAGAAAGAAATAAATTATAAAACGTGAAAGTCAGCGTTCTCTTTGTCAACCGGGCGGTGCAGACAAAGTATCCTGAGCTACGTCGACTGCCATTGGGTCATCAGGTGTGCGCAAGCGACGTACTGCCGCCACTTTAAGTGTCTTAGGTGGTATACGTACGCATCGTAAGGTGCGAGCGGCGCGTTGAGCACGGCCCGGACGGCCGCCAGCTTGTGCTCGCTGAGGTGCACCACCAGCGCCGGCAGCGAGCCCATCAGCGTCGCGCACGGGTACTGAGGGTCCGACGTCGCGACCACTCGCCGCTCCGCCTGTAAACAAAATAAATACATGACAGATATCATCCCATACCTCCCTACCTGAGTGGCAAGTGGCCCGGCTACCTACGTACCGCCTAACGCCTTTGATACAATAAAAATATCATGTTATGATACTACGAATATAAATGTGTATCGAGCAATATAAATTGAGTTCTTATTGTTAAAATGAATAAAACTCTATGTTGCACGGCAGTACCCATTTCTCGCAATCTACTATTTCCTCCACCTAAGACAGCCTAAATTATATTATTTGGTTGTTAAACAAATTTCTGTAAAGTTTTATTTTTTGTTTAAAGTTCTAAATTATTTTATTCATGTAAATTACATCAGTAATGTGTATAAATGTCTATATAATGCAAATTTATACCTAGCTACCTCCGATTCGGAACCTATAACTTACAGATAAGATCCCGCCAAGAAACTCTGTAGTTCACATAACAAATAGTGAGAATGAGTAAATTGTGACAACTTTGATCAATGCAATAAAATGTCTATTCAATTTATCCAAATATTTCTCTGTTCACCTGCAAGGATATGCTGAACCGGTCAAGCAGATGCAGCGACGACGTGGTCTTAGTGTGCGCGTACTTCCAGTTGTCCCGAGCACGCCCTACCAGGATCTGCAGGTCGCTCAGCTCGATCTTATACCTGCAGTAAGCATGTTAAGGAATAGTTGCCTTTTATTTCCTAACTGACTATAGATGATAGCCGCAGATGGCCTTTTCATCTTCACCTAGCTCGCGGGAAAGCAGAAGGCCCGTAAAAATTTAAACAACAAGAAATAGTTGACTGTAAACTATTATAACTTATTAAAACTTGTACTATGGTCGTAAACGGTATATTCGTTAACTACAGACACAGAATGTTCACAAGCATGAAACAAAGAAAACGAAAACTTAAACATATGGACGTATGAATCAAAACGGACTGTGGAGGTCAGATCACAGCTGTCGCTAACAAAGGCGATTTGCTTTATTTGCAACTGTTTTTTTCAGGAGAGTCTACTTGGTATCAGGAGTAAGATAACGCCGTCTCCATACATTGGCACTGAGGTGGTCCCCAACCTTTTTTGGTATATGTAGACTGAGAAATTTGCATAAGTCCCAATGTTGGCTTGAGCATTGGGGGATACCCTCGCGTGTCGTTTTTATTACAGGAATTCACGCAAACGCTCTCGACCAATTCACTTGTCAGTGACATTGCGAGTTTGGTTCATATTGCTATATGTCTGTTTTACGAACATTTCAACTGTCTATTACGGTTCTTAAGATACAACTGATGATAGACAGACGGAAGATAGACAGCGAAGTCTTAGGGTCCAATTTTTGCCCTTTGGGTACGGGACTATAAAACGTCACGTGATGAATGGGCAGTCCCTTAACGTTGAACAGTTTACCTCTCGTATAGCTTCGCGTGCAGGTGTCCCGCGTCCAGCGGCTGGTGCAGCGGCGCGCCGGGCGGCGACGCGGGCGACAGCAGGCTGCCCGGCGGCGTCGAGCACGGCGTCATGAACATCTCTGCGCGACACAACAACAACAGTCAACAACCAAAGAATATTACAACACAACAACAAATTTATACAAGCACCCAGACACAAAGAGGTCGCATAGAATACTTGAATTATGAAAATTTGGTCTCTTCACCATAATCTAACACAATCATTGAGTAGTTTGGTTGACCTTTTTTTAGGGGGAAAGAAAATTTAAGGGAACCACTTTGGTATTAAGACTAAACATTTATAATGTAATGAACATTTAGAGAAATAGTATAGATTGGAAAATATCTTAAATATCACTTATGAATTGTAAGTACAAGTTCAGTGTTCTACCGCTGTGTTCGGATTGTTGATGATGCCACAAATAATCGGCAAGAAACTCGACACAACTGATTTCAAATATAAGAATCCTTCCTTTTATTAGGTAATTATATAAAATCTACAAGCTAGACTTTCGAGAATTGAGGGAGATATTCTAGATCCATCCATTTTATAAAAGCTCCACAGATTAAAAAAAGTGTAACCTTCATCGTCGAGGGGCGTGTCCTCGGGCTGGTCGCGCTCGTGCACGTTGGCGAGCCGCAGCCGGCCGAAGTCCACGACCAGCACGCTCGCGTCGCGCGAGCTCAGCGCCTCCACGAACAGGATCTGGGGCGCAGAGATGTCCAGCTCCACTTGCCAGGATCGCCGCTCGCCCTGATGGCACCAATAGCGTATTAAAGACAAGCAACACGCAACGTATGTTTACGTTGTATGTGTACGTGTATGTTTTTTTACATGTTCACTGTTTATTTGCTCCTGTTAGTTGCAGCGTGATGTTATTATAGCCTAAAGCCTTCCTCAATAAATGGACTATTCTAAAGCTTCAATGTTTTTTTTACTTAAACAAAATCTTAAGCTTTATAATATTAGTATAAATGAGTTAAATTTTGTTCGGAGACTGTTAATGCTTGAGGGTCGAGAGGAGGTGCAAAGATTGAAGTGATACGTGAACATATACGGCAGGTGTCAAGCTCTGCCTTTGTTCGACGCCGACCGGAGTCAGCAAGGGTCGCTCGCACTTCGCAGTTTTCGGTAGGTAACGCGCACGTGCGCGTGTGTACGTACGGGGTGCGCGCGCATGATGTGCGCCCAGTGGCGCGTGAGCGTGGCGCGCGTGTGGTCGCGCACGTGCGCGTGTGTACGTACGGGGTGCGCGCGCATGATGTGCGCCCAGTGGCGCGTGAGCGTGGCGCGCGTGTGGTCGCGCACGTGCGCGTGTGTACGTACGGGGTGCGCGCGCATGATGTGCGCCCAGTGGCGCGTGAGCGTGGCGCGCGTGTGGTCGCGCACGTGCGCGTGTGTACGTACGGGGTGCGCGCGCATGATGTGCGCCCAGTGGCGCGTGAGCGTGGCGCGCGTGTGGTCGCGCACGTGCGCGTGTGTACGTACGGGGTGCGCGCGCATGATGTGCGCCCAGTGGCGCGTGAGCGTGGCGCGCGTGTGGTCGCGCACGTGCGCGTGTGTACGTACGGGGTGCGCGCGCATGATGTGCGCCCAGTGGCGCGTGAGCGTGGCGCGCGTGTGGTCGCGCACGTGCGCGTGTGTACGTACGGGGTGCGCGCGCATGATGTGCGCCCAGTGGCGCGTGAGCGTGGCGCGCGTGTGGTCGCGCACGTGCGCGTGTGTACGTACGGGGTGCGCGCGCATGATGTGCGCCCAGTGGCGCGTGAGCGTGGCGCGCGTGTGGTCGCGCACGTGCGCGTGCCGGCGTGCTCCCCACGGCGCCCACACGAAGGCCGCCGCCCACCGCGCAGCCGCCGCGCAGTACACCACCTCCAGGGACGCTGACTTCACCCACAGTCTGACAAGAAACATAGGACATTCAATTAATAAATGGGTTTATACCCAAATACGAAAAACACAAGACACATAAGTATTAATTGCTAACAAGGTGCGAGCTGTATCGACCCGTAGGCCGCTGCAGCGCTGGTCTCCTGACCCTGAGTGACTCCGGTTAGCAAAAAGCATTTACTGTATTACACTAAATACCCTCATCAAACAGAAGCCAATCTATACCTTAAAAAACTCTGCACTGCTTCATCGCTGCTCGGATATTGAGCTGAGTGAAGACCGAGAGAAAGTTTATTCATGAAAATGTGAACAGGTGACCGACCTGTAGTCCGCGTTCACCCCGAACGGCTTCTTCTCGTAAGTGAGCTGGAACAGCGGCTCCTGCGGCTGCGCCTGCGCCGGGGTCGCGCGGCTCCACGGCATGCCTACGGACGCCGCGTTCATAGTGCTCAACCCCGACCTAATCATGCCCTGGAATTAACAATACATTGAAAATACTCATCTTCCCAAGTCTATATAAATTATTTATACGTAAATTTGTTACAAAGCACCCTGAATTCTACCAAAAAAGATAGTAGAGTGAAAACATGCTTCCCGTACCAACATCCTGTTAAAATTTACACTCATCAAACCCCCTTGTAATTTCGATAATAATCTATAATAAACTACCCGGGTTAATAAGGAACAAGAAGACTTACTTATTAAACGTTATAAGAATTGGCAACTTGACAGTTTTTGAAAAAGTATTGTAAAATGTGCGCCCGTTCATTTTATATCCCAAGCAATTCGATTTGTCTGGAAATAATCTAAATAACCAGAGAAAAATAAGATTTTGTGTAACACATTTAAAAAGCGCGCGAAAACGCCTAGTCGCGTCACTGTTGCAATTATGACGTCAACGTCCTAGACAACGAACCGATACGCATAGGAACGACTTAATTAAGATAAACGGAAAATGTTTCAATAAATTCTTTATACGATTAGAGACACAATAATTCAATTTAATCGGTAAAATAATCATTGTTTCGCCACATTAAAATAAATAATTTTCGCCGACAGCTGTCATTTCCGAATTGCAATGGTGGTTTCCGTTTCGGTTCTTTTGTTCCACAGATAAAAAAAGTAAAATTTATTTTGCAAAAATAAAATACTTAATATGCTTTTAATTAAAAAATAAAAAAGTAAAATTATTACTTAACTAATAAGCTAACGTATCTAACACTTTTCATATTTTATTGTTAACGCTGTCAAGTAGCCAATTGTTAATTAAAACACATTATTAGACAATTAAAGACTGCCTACAGTATTACTTATAACTATCAAGTACGTACCTGCAAAAATACTATTACAAAGAATATTTTTCATTTATATTCAGACAGACGATAATTTTTTTATATATATCTCTCTTATCTTTGCCATGCTCAACAGGGCAAAACTTGTTATTTGATTTTTCAAGAAAGGAAAATACATGTTACGCCATTATTGACATATTAGAGCAATAAATAATATGAATAATAGGTAGGTCACCTGCGGCGCGATGAGCACGGGGTAGAGCGTGTCGGGCGTGACGCGCTCGCGCAGGCACACGGAGCCCAGCTGCAGGTGCAGCGCGTGCGACGCGGCGCGCGGCCGCGACTCAAAGCACACGCGTAGAGACACGAACTGCAGCTCTACGCCCGTGCCTGGGCTCGGCTTCTCTTGGCTCCCTATGCTGTAAAAAGTGTTTTTTAAAGTTGAAAATGTAAAGACAACATTAAAAGAACATGACAAAGAACACAAACACATGCTTAGTAGTGACGTGCACTTCCTAGAATATATACATACATGTTTGTTCTCTTCCACGCAAAAACTGCTGATATATATAATTAGAAAAACTGGTAGAAACATTAGTTTGGATGTATCTCCGTAATTCCTTTGTCATCAAGCATAATTATTGTCACATGGAAAAACAAGCAGAACGCAATATGATTTTTTTGTCTAAATCCTTTGACTGCGTTGATCATCGCAAATAGCTAATGAAGTTGCTCATTATGGTGTTACAAACTATTCCCTAAGTATACTACAGTTATACTTGCATGACTGAATTAAAAAAGTAAGCGGTAATGGAAATAACTCTTCTATTGCCCTTTTATCTATGGGAGTACCCCAGGGTTTAATATTGTGACCTTTACTTTTTTATAAGTATATAAATGTTCTTCCGTAGGTTTTAGAAGATCTCTGTGAGATAGTATTATTTGCTGATGACACTTCACTCATTTTCAAAGGTGACAGACAAAAAAATCCGACATAAACACTAACTTGCAGTTCCATATTCAAGACTTTATAAAATTAGTCATTTGTTGGGTTTAGTCTGAATATGTTTAATAAGCTGACTGAAAAGACCACTGCATTACCTACGCATAGATTTAAGTTTCTAATAAAAATTTACCAAAGGGTACTATAAAATAGAATAGAAAAAAACTATACGTTATGTTTGGATTTGATAGCATTATTTATGTACAATAGATATAAGCTATATTGTTTGTCTGTTTTTTTTCATGTTTTCATGATTTTAATTTTTAGAAGATTGATAGCATCAACATGCCGAAGACGGCGGTAGTTTAACTTAATCTGACGATTCATAAATGCTTTTGTAAAATAAAGACATTTTCTATCATATTTTACACAAAAACTACTAAATAGTATTTGATGAAATTTGGTAAAAGAAAAAATAAGTTGAGTTTTTAGCTCAAAATAATGAGAACGGAGTCACCGGCAACAAATGGTTCACACTAATAACGTTCATAAATATCCAAGAAAAAAACAAGTTTTACTCCGTTCCAATCAAGTATGTAGGTACGGACTAAAAAAGGGCACGTAGATGATTAGAGTAATAACGTAACATGCATTCGCATAAAACATAATTCGCATACATTGAATACAAAAGAGTTATAGTTAACGTCACATACCTTGTGTCTTTTGTTGTTGTATCGTCTTCCTCATTTTCCGTGCACAAATTAAGGCTTCCTTTATTCAATTCAAATTCGAACTTGCCGAAGACTGTATCCCTCTTCAGAAGGGTATTGTTCTCTATTGAATCTGCTAACACATCAAGGATTTCCTCCTCAAGGTCAGGCGCGGGCGGCTGGGGAGCAGCAGCGGAAGCGGCAGGGGCAGGGGTGGGCGCGACGGGCTGCGCGGGGGCGGGGGCGTCTGCGGGGGCGCCGTACCAGCCCCACCACTGCGGGAACCAGTGCACTAGCATGCTGCGCCCTGACCCTCCTGGCTTCTCGGGCGTGGACGCTGGAGTCGACTTTGGCACTTTTCGCATGGCCACCTGCAGCAAAGAAACAGCAGTTACATAAGAATCCAAAATATATTCAAAAAACCTACATACAGGTAGCCAGTAGTTTTAAGTTTAAATTAAGAGCGGAAGCTTCACGATACATGTATGAGAAATGGGACGAAGAGCCATAAAGAGGCTTTAAATTCTCATATTGTATGTTATGCGTTACAGCAGTATTCATAATGCTGTAAATTAAAAAAAATGTTTTAATGAGATGCTAGCTGTTGCCCGCGACTTCGTCCGCTTTATTTCGGTATAAAAAGCATCCTATGTGTGAACCTAGTATCCCATCTATCGTTATACCAAATTTTATCCAAATCCTCTTGAGTAGTTTTTACGTAAAAAACGTAACAAACATACATTCAGACATGCATACAATTTAACAAGCATTCGCGTTTATGATATGCCCTATAGTATCAATCATGATGTGTATATGACACCGTAGTAACGATTGACCACAGTAAACTAAGAGAGCAGACACACTTCTCAGTAGAGAGGTGAGTTAGGAGATCAGAATTGAGCTTTATGTAACTGTAATAAGGTTGAAGGTTTATACAAAATGACGAATGTCCAATTATAGGCACATGTGCCCGCTCACCTCTCTCAGCGGCTTCAGTATATGCAGCTCCGTGCGCCACTCGAACTCGTCTTTCGCCTGCTTCTTGTCCGGGGGCAACGTCGCCGCCGGGTTGCTGAGAATGCTCAGACAAATATCCACGTATTGCTTCGTCTTACGGGCTTGCTCTAAGCATGACTCCCATGTAGGTTTTGGTTCTGTCCCTAAGATAGACAACATGTTTATAGGTAGGATTTAAATACGGTTATATTAATTGAGCCTACATAAACCTCACCTAAATAGTTAATAGTTTGAGGTTAAATTTAATAAGTAAGCCATTTGGGTTTGCATAACCTATGGCTGAGTCAGTATTTTTCGCCCAAATGAATCAAAAGCTCCCTGTGAAATTAAGTTTTATTTGAATAAAACAATGTTCTCATTAAATTGGTTTCTTATTGAAATATATTAAAAGTGAAAAATTGTGATTTTCTATGAATCCGGCTCGAAGGACCATTTAACATTTAATAAGCAAGTATCCAAAGTGCCGTTTTATTTGTTTTGTTTTATATATTTTACTTTAGTCATAAAATAACCATACTCTCAATGTGCAGTGTCTGCTCTACACTCAGAAGTTTTGATACAATACTAAGAGAAAAGCGACTCGTCGTTGTTAATTCCAGACTATAATTTTAAGTTTATTTACAAATGTTTATGATCATGTCCGGTAAGCGCTGTAGTTACTAAGACAAAAACACTATTTCATCTTTTGGCTATTTTCTTGCTATTTCGATCCTATTGAAAAAAGTAGTGAATATAAAGAAGAAGACTTAGTGCAATCACGCAAGCATCTGTATCCGGTTTCTACATATAAGTAAAAATGTCTGCATGAACATTTGGGTATTGTAAACCTATCGAGTATTAAGTACTAGTCCGACCTTATGTACTGGCTTATAAGGAGTGTGTAGCGTACTGACATGTGTGGCAGGGCATGTGGCAGGAGAGCGCGTAGAGCCACCAGAGGCGCGCGTGCGCGTGCACGGGCGCGGCGGGCCGGCGCCGCCTGGCGCTGCGCACGCGCGCGAGGCGCTCCAGGCCCAGCGAGCACCCCACCGCGCCCGAGTACTGCACCTGCGAGCCGCGACACATGCTACGTTATATCTGTTACTATATGTGCGCTTGGGTTACTTGCACCAACTTTAAAATCAAAATTAAATTAATGTAACTGGCGTTTAACTTTGTAAAATTTAGTCAAAACATACATATTTTGAAATAAATAAATAAAAGAGAATGTTGGTATAAATGGATAAATTTACTTTAACATGCATTTATGGGGTTTTTTTTTAAATAATATTACCGAAGGTATTCAATAGATCAATTCAATTCAATAGATACATCTCTAATCAACGTGTATGAAGCAGCGGACGAAACGAAAGTCAGCGTTTCTATAAAGTTTACCATTTAAGATTCATTACGTAAGTTTTAGTATCAAACTCGCACGCATGCTAGAAAAGCGAACAGAGGCCACAGCTGGAACCTTAAAAGATGCCAAAGCCTGCCTGAGTTTAGCGTCGCGCGTACTTGCCTCTCGACTACGAAGATCTTCTAATATGGTTTTCAGTAGGTAAATGGGAAGTAAGCGAATGAACTAACCGAAGTGAGGTTGAGCGTGACGGCGTCGAGCGTGAGGTGGCAGGCGAGGCGCGGGCGCGTGCGCGAGCGCAGCGGCTGCTCCGAGCGCTCGCGCCGCACCCGCGCGCGCGCCGACGTCGGCTGCACTATGTAGCGGTGACTCGCCTGCCAGCTCTGCGACATGCGCTCCTACAAACAAACAACTGATATCACAATAGAACATAATACAACTAATCTTATTCGCATAAGTTTTACAAAAGCACTTATGAACCGTCAATACACGTAGAGTATTCAACCGCCGTGTTCGCAAATTTTGATGATGTCGAAGACAACCAGGAAAAAACTTGTCTCTTCAAATAAGTAAAACAATGTTTCCCTATACTACCTCTACGTTAACAATCCGTAATAAAAGAAACATATTTTTTTTGTTGGAACGGCCGCACGCACGTTACGGGAGATGAAAGTTGTCTGTTTCTTCATAATATTTAATAATAAATGATTAAACATTAAATTCTCACGGTAAGCTCCGATATGGCACACTCTGCGAACATGCCCGCAGGCACCTGCACGGGGTCCCAGTAGACGGCCAAGGTCTGCAGCTCGAGCAGCTTGAAGGAGCAGCCGTCAGCGTCGCTAAGCAGCGTGAACCCGCGGCGCCAGGTCGCGTCGCAGGACTCCGCCGTCAGCGCCTCCACCGTCAGCCCGCACGCGAATGCGCGCGGCGCGCACGTCAGCGCGTCCTCGTACCGGATGTGCACGTCGTACAGTTTCAGCTGGACACAGTATTATTACTTTAACCAAAGCGTGAGGACAGTGAAGGTCGCAGTAGTATCGACAATATTTATATAAAATTGGCGACTTCTGATCTCTTAGCAAAATCGAACCATGCGTAAAGATACATCTTGCAGACCAGAACCGCGATGCTAACGATCCTATTCGTTCTACGGTATCAAATCGCAATATGGTTTCCTCTCTTACTTACCTTCAGGATGGGACGAGCCAATATACTGTGCTTTTATAAAAAAATACCTTACGTTCTAGAAATCAGAAAAATTACCACGTCATGTAAAAAACGAAACAATACAGAAAGATTCGTTTTCCATATTTACCTGTTCGGGAATCGAACCTGAAACCTCAGAGAAAGCCCGATGAAGTCTGGCCCTTTCGCCTCAGAGGAAGTAGTCAAAAAAATTTTTTTTTTTACTTTGTAACTGCCTTTTTCTTCTTCACGTCAAATCAAATTACATATTGTCTATAAGCCACATTTTTATTATTATCCGTTAATGCGTTTTTTAATCTATTTTCGAGTTCCGTTTAACGCATTTACAGTTCGTCCTGTCATATTTAAAATGTTATTTCCAGTATTACAGGCGCACAGAGCGACCACGCTTTACAAAGCCCAGCTAACACAGGGCACACATCTGATAATCATGAAACGAGGTAAGTAGCACATACCTGCAGATTCTCGACGATGTTGGCCAGCAGGCCGGTGCCGTAGCTCAGCCATGAGGAGTAGGAGGTGGCATAGTAGCCGGCGTCGCTGGCCTCGTGCTCGGCACGCCACTGCGCCTCGAGCGCGTCCAGCAGCGCCACCTTGCGGTCGTGTGCGATCTGCGCCTCCACCTCGCTGTCCCACTGACAACGCAATACACTCTACTGCCTTACTTGTATATCTATGCGGCTTTGCTCGCGTGTTAATGATGTTGACTGGCTAGACTATTGAGGTACTTTTACATAACTCTAAAAACACAATTTCTTTATAGTATTTGTATGAAAACACGAATACGAATTTCACTTATCAACACACTGACTATTAACTAGTTTTCGCTGATTAATGGTAACTTACAAAAAAAAATATCACCGACGTTTCGTTTTTTATAATTATTGCATTATGAAAATTAACTTAAAATTAATTGGGAATGGTGGCATTTTCCCAATGGGAACTGATATAAAAAATCTGCTGGATGGCAAATATGATTGGTGATTAGCATGTTATGTTTCATCTCTTGCAATGTTATGTCACCAATAACCAATCATGTAGATGTTGGACCTTCCGCCCATGTATTACCATCTAGCAGTTTTTCATAATGTAATATTCCCCATTGTTACTCAATGGCAGCCTACAGATGGGCGTTCTTATAAGTTGAGGTTTTTGAATATGGGTCTATTTGGATTTTTTTTTAAAAGGAACTTGATATTCTTTTTTCTTTTTTTTTTATAAATTATAATGCAACTGTATAAAACATAAATTGTTAATTAGCTGTTGGTAGACCTAATAAATTTTTTTTTTTTTGTTTGGTAAATCTGCGATCAGTCTATTGACTATAAGCAGGTGAGATGACAGTGAGGATGGCTTTCAGAGCGTCTCCTCCATTAAGGAGATCTCTTCATTTAACTACTAGCTGTGTTTTCTAGCTACAGAGGTCTGCGACAGCCTTTCTATTTAGTCTCCGCTTGTGGCCTGGATTGGTCAAATTTAGGGCCAAGGGATTTGGATGTTGTTTTAGTCTTGACATGTAACGTTTAGCAGCAACTTTTATTTCCTGTTGCACTGTGCTCAAGTTCAAGATCACATGCATCTCAGAATTTCTAATGAACCACGGTGCATTTGTTATATTTTTAATTATGCCATTCTGGAGTCTCTGTATTATATTTATATTGGAGGTACTTGCAGAGCCCCACAATTCTATTCCATACATCCAAATTGGTTTCAAAATAGTCTTATACACTAATAATTTGTTGTCGATAGAAAGTACTGAGTTTCTCCCCAGCAACCAGTAGAGGTTTCGGTATTTGATGTTCAATTGGTCTCTTTTTGCAAGTAGGTGCGTCTTCCACGTTAGTCTCCTATCAAGGTGTATTCCTAGGTATTTCACCATGTCATGATGAGGTAGCTCTTGTTCGCCGAGTTTCACGGGTGGGCAGTTACCTGGTCGAAGAGTAAATGTTACTTGGACAGACTTTGAAGCACTAGCCTTCACTCTCCATTTTTTGAGCCAAGTATTTATTTTATTCAGGCCATTTTGTAGCATGTGGGATGCCATACAGGGGTCCTTGTGGGTAGCGAGTATAGCTGTGTCGTCAGCATATGTAGCAATTGTAATGTCATTTGTTTGTGGCAGATCAGCTGTGTATATTGTATACAACACAGGTCCCAACACAGAACCCTGGGGTACTCCCGCTGTGATTTCGAAAAACCCTGATGTACAATCGGCCTCTTTTACTTGAAATAATCTTTCAGTAAGGTAGGATTCCAGGATTTGAAAATATGTGTGAGGAAGCGATTGTTTGATTTTACAAAGTAGTCCTCTATGCCACACCTTGTCAAACGCTTGCTGAATGTCGAGAAATACGGAGGAGCAGTACTCTTTGTTTTCTAACGAGCTTCTGATTTTGTTGTAGACTCTGTGCACCTGTTCTGTGGTTCCGTGTTTTGATCGAAAACCGAACTGGTGATCAGGGATTATCTTTCTTTCTACAAGTATAGGTGCTATCCTAGAGAGTAATAGTCTTTCAAGTAGTTTTGATACCACTGGCAGTAAGCTAATAGGTCTATATGATGTTATATCATTTGCTGGTTTGCCTTCCTTGTGGATCTTCACTATCTGTGATATTTTCCACAAGGACGGGTAGTTCTTGGTCCTAATAATGCCGTTAAATAGTGAAGCCAAGTACACAAATGCTTTCTTTGGTAGTTCAATCAGTACCTTTTTGGTGATGAGATCATAGCCAGCAGCTTTTTTGCTGTCGAGTTTTTGTATCTGATTTAGTACTTCTTTAGGTGTGATTGGTTTGATTGGTATGTCCAACTTAAGGTCCTTGTTCATAACATCATCAATATCTGAGTCATCTAGTTTTGGGTCTGCATTGTTGGGTACAAACACTTTTGCTAAGTGTTCAGCAAATGCAGCAGCTTTTTGATTGTTGGTCCTAGCCCAATTATTTAGTGTTCTTATAGGGGGCCTGATAGTTTTTGGTTGGTTCATACTTTTAGTGACCTTCCACAGTGAGTAGTTAGAAGCCTTTGTGGCCGATAGTGACTCTAAATAGGTTTTTGCAGTGTTATTTTTCGCTTCAGATAAGGCTTCTTTGACACTCTTGATGGCTTTGTTGAGTGCCATTTTGTCTTCTTTCTTTCGACTGATATGCCAGACCCGACGCAGCCTTCTCTTTTCTTGGATTTTTTCGCGTATTTGCCATGATATATTATTTTTTGGGTGTGCTTCTACTTTTACAGGTGTACACTGCCAACATGCTAATTGCACCACATTGATGAACTGTCGTGTAGCATTTTCAATGTCATCTTTTGTTTTTAGTGGAATTTTTAGATCTAGTTTTTCATTGATTATGTCTCTGAACGAGGTCCAATCTGTGCGGTTGTTATACAGATGGGTGTCATTTTTATAATGCAAGACCCTTGTGCTGGCTGTAAGTATTACTGGTACATGATTTGACGACCCATCTAGACTCGAATCCACTATGTAGTTGAGTCCTGAGAGTCCACCAGTTACAAAAAAATCAATTGTGTCTGGCAGTCTATTTGGGTCAGTAGGCCAGTGTGTAGGCTCTGCTGGTGACAATGTGGCAAACTTGTTTTTGTCAACACATAATTTTAATTCTCGTCCTCTGGTAGTAATGAGCCTTGATCCCCAGTGTGTGTGTTTAGCGTTCCAATCGCCACCGGCTATGAAGCGTTTCCCTAATGTTTTGAAGTATTTAGAGAAATCAGGTTCTTTAATTTTGTGCTTTGGTGGGCAATAAACTGATGACACATTGAAATTGCCAGCCCGTGTTTCTATAGCCACTGTTGCTGCTTGTATATATTCTGTTTTGAAGTCAGACATAAGGCAGTGTTTTATATTCGACTTTATTATAACTGCAGCTCCTCCATGTGCTGTCCCGTCAGGATGATCAGTGGCGTAAATGTTATAACATGGTATACTGATTGCATGTCTCTTGGTGAGATGAGTCTCCGATATCAATAGCACATCTAATTTGTGTATGTTCAGTAACATTTCAACCTCATCTTTATTAGGCGCTAGACCATTTATGTTCCATGTCCCTATTATGATGTCCGCTATTTTAAAAGTCTGTCAATAACTTTTGTCATAAGTCCCATAAGAGAGCTTATCTGTTGTAAGAGTGAATCTATCTTTTCAGATTGTTTAATAAATAATTCATAAAATAAATAAGTTCTTGTACAAAGAACACTTGTTTATACCAATTATATTTAAAATGCTTATCCACTTTTTTATGTTTTGAATTTTGAGTTTTTATTTATAATGATTTAATTTTGTTACCTTAGTGACAAAATGTCAACAATTATACAAAAATTACTTAAAAATATAAGTTAGAGATCTCTGTTTCATCTCATTCCATTTCCATATAGCAGACAATCCCCACTGGACGCAATTAGTTTTTTAACTTTTAGAACTTAAAGTAAACTTTCCAGCACTTGTGCTTTTTATTTTTAATTTTTGTCAAGATAAAAATAAAAATCTAAACAAACTATAGATTACAATAGCATGATTTGATAAGCGGTTTGTAGTGGACGATAGATAAGTCTAGAAATTCATACAATCTCAAAAGATTACTCACCAACAACTATGCTGACATCACTAATCTACATACCTACTTATGATATGAATTAGAATTTGACACTTGTTATCATATAATATTCAAGGTCACTTATCTTTGTTTTATTTATCACTAGCTTCCTTCAATGACTTTGTATGATTAAATTTTACTATTTTAAATTATAGCTTAATTTATTATTTTTTGAAATCATGTTTTAAGTGACAAATCTTAAGCAATCATCTGATTAACTCAAAGTTTTAAGGGAACAAATGCTGATATAGACAAACCTCATCCAAATTGACTGGTGCTGCCACAACATAAAGTTTCTCGATGATAATAATCCATGGAGCAGAGCGTATTTGCCGCACGGGCACCTGCAGCTGCACCTTCCCAATGAACCCTGACTTCACCTCCACGGGGAGACCCCAGTGGCGTAACGCATCTTTCTTGAGTGGGAGATTCTCTAATTCTACTTTGCCTGAAATGTATAGAGTAAATAAATAAGTTAAGTTAATAGTTTAATGAATAAATTGCTAATTTTTCTTCCATTGTTACTTTCCTTTCAAATAACTCTTACAATTGAATTAGCACTCAGCATAAAAGTAATACTAGTATAACATAAACTTTAGTTTTCATACATACTTCAATTTACCCAAGATAATATGTTTTTTTGATAGCAGGATCAATTTGGATATAGTTGGTTCAGACGGACAACAGTGAAGTCCATTGGAGGCCTTAGCCAAAAAGGACAGCAAACTAAGATACATTTATTTATTTTACAGATCTTGAAGGTGTAAAATTCTAATCTAAAACTACCCCCTGACCCTAATATTATAACTAACTTGTAATTATTTTGTTTAATGTAATCCTTACAAACACACAAATCTTTTAATTTGATACCTCTGCTACATTTCCTCTATTTATAAACAAAGACAGTTGGTCAATTTAAACTGTGCCTTAAAGTAGTAAGATGAAGAGTAATGTTTGATGTTTGTACATAAAGAAGTCCTACATGGTCTAATTGGATACTCACCTGACAATAATGCTACACTCAGCTGATCTGTGTTTAAATTTTCCACATACTTCCCGAGGTAGTTGTTCAGAACCCAAGCCACTAAACCCTCCAACATCGTGCATGATGCTCTTGGACATCAACTTATGTTAACAACTCATAAATACACTCAATAAAATTTCATTAAATCACTTATTTGGTCAATTTGAAATCTTGTGTAATGAAACTTTATTTTATAATATCCGCGAAGTAGTTAACATAGCAAGATTTATGCCGAAAATATCGTAATAAATTGCGCAATCGGCGCACTCATTCAAATCGTAATATTTATTTCTGTTTTGCTTGCTTTCAATCGTGAAAACAGAAAAAAAGCCTAGAAAATTGGCACCTTTCATGACATTTGACAAGTCAGAATTGACAGATGACAGCTGAGCAGACAGATTAAAAATCGATTTTTTTTATCCAATTAAGGATCAAGATTCATTTCACGCAAAAATGTACTGGACGGATTGGAGGCTGAGTGACAGCTTTCAATTTCAGCATAACGAAATGCTATTCTTACATCGATGAGTTGAACATCGGAAATAGATAATTTTAACTATTGTATTTTACGCTAAATAACTGGATAAATTGTGTAAATATGCCGGCAGCACGAGTTATCAAACGATTATGTGGTCGACCTCTAGCTATCTCTAGTGTATGTTGTGTCAAATCCCAATCGAAAGTGCTAGTGCGACATAGTGCTTCAGTGATATTTTCAAATTCTAATGTATTTGTTCCTGTAGCTATCAAAATACGAAATTTAGGCTTAGGACCTACGTCAAAGGAATTTGAAGAACCGACACAATTTTCGGGTCCATTGACGAAGGCGCATGCCACAGAACTAGTTCTCCATTTAAAAGATGAAGAAAGAAAAGTGTTATTTACTGCTTTACAGGAATATGAATCAAACAGGATCAAAGAGGAATTCGAGGGTAATTTAACTTTGAACCTTTAATCTGTACTTAGTGGGCTTGTTTTGCATATAAGGAGGTTTTATTTTACAGACAAGCTAGCTGGATTACGATGGAGAAGTAAACTTGGAAGGCCCAGCAAAGTGCCTACGCTTGGCGACGTTGACCCTACAGGCACATACTGCCCTGTACCTGAAGACTGGCTGAAGAAAAAATATGGTTAGCATTAAAATACATTATTTTATGAAATAACTTGAAATTGGTCTTATCTAGTTTGCCCTAATTAATGATGTTGACTTTAGTTTTGTACTGTTATCACTGCTGTGAGGTATAATACAATAATCAGAATGTTGTACATACAGAACTTCTACAACTTAAGAATTTGTAATATAAATCTTATAGGAATCCAGTCCTGTGTGTATTAAGTTGTATAATGAAAGGAAATTTTGAACTAATATTATTTTCCCATTTCCAGCTTCAACAGTTCCCAAACCAACTACTAAGGAATTACTTCACTGTAAGTTTTTTCAAGTTGTTTTACTTTGGTTAAGTTTTTTAATCTTTACTCTATCTGATGGATTTTTTGATAGTATTAGGGAATACATAGTTTGAGATTAAATTCTAAAACAGTTCATAATTTTGAACTAAATAGTTTTCTTTTAATCAATATAATTAAATCTAGGCATACCATCTACTCTCACCTATATCTCTTCAGAAATTTTCATATTTTTTATTTCATATTGTTTTTAAAAGACTTATCATGAAGATTAAATTAATTTTATATGTTTACAGTGTCATTATCAAACTCCATTCCATTCATTGGCTTTGGATTTTTGGATAACTTCATTATGATAATTGCTGTAAGTATGATTTTTATCGTTAAATATTTCATTTGCAAAAAAACTCAATAATTAAGACATTGCGACTAGGCACAAATATACACTTAGATGTGAGTCATGTTGTCTAAAGTTGACTCATGTGTGAGGTAATTGACCATGACTTAATCTTCTCATTATTTACCTACTTTAGACCAGAAATACTTTTTTTTTTAACCAAAAAGCAATATTATTAGCAAATCTGACTGTCCATTATTCTGATATATTGTTATATTATGATATACTTGATATGTAATTATCATAATAATAATAGGCAACTGTTTCTGACTGACTGATGAGCTCTGACCACTTAATTGATTGCACTGAAATAATTTGACACACAGATTGTTATAATGATGAAAGGATTTTCGTGTTTCACCCCCTAAGGAAATGACAGGTGGGTACATTATGAATAAGTTAGTTTAAGAGTTTCTTATAATTTTCCAATTTTTAATTTGTGTTTGTATCATACAACAGCATAATTATGTCTATCTTTTATTATTGACTCACAATAACATGTGTTACTTTATTTAGAATCTGAAACTGCTTATTTCTTTCAAAATACAATTTAGATCTATGATGATTATTAAAGGCGAACGTATTATTGCTATAATAATGTTTATACGTACGTGTCGCGTTCGGTGTGTGAGATGTGTGTGTTGGTGCAGGGCGACAGCATCGAGAGCAGCATGAGCGCGTACATCACGCTGTCGACGATGGCGGCGGCGGCGCTGGGCAACACGTTCAGCGACGTCATCGGCATCGGCTCCTCGTACTACGTGGAGCGCGCCGCCGCCATGATCGGGCTCGGCGCGCCCGCGCTGCTGCCCGTGCAGCTCGACATGCCCATCACGAGACGCTTCACCAACATGGTCAGACACTACCTACTACCCTTTCGTCCCTCATCGCATTGCCTAAAGGACGTGACATTTACTGCATCAGTATACCACTTATAATCAATGCTACTGAAAACCTAGAAGAGCTCTTGGGGGGTGCTACATTACGAACAGGGGTCAAGCCTTCAAGGTAAAGGCGACAAGTCCAGTAACAGTTTTATTTTGCTGTAGGTAGGTACTTGTCGCTCTTACAGTAGGACCTCATTACCACTTAATGGGTTTGGTTGGATGAGGTGAATCATTCTATGTTTTACGAAATTAGTTTTCGAGTTTACATGAACAAGGGATATGATTCGAAGCGCATTCAGCGCTTCTGTTGTTAGTTCGAAAAATTGGGGGCCAAATTGGCGTGAGGATTGAGTGAGCACAAGAAATCATCTGTAAATGTTTAATAAGTGTTCAATGACTGTCTTAAAACTTTTGACTGAGTGAGCATACATTTACCTATTTATCTCAGCTTGTATCGTTTTAAAAATTCTGAGATTGGTTTTACAAATTGTACGAGACCTTTTAATTAATGGTAGGTCATCATTATTTTTTCTAGAAGGTTCTCACTCAATCCACATGCACATATAAAATACAATAGGTAATAATTTTAATCATGTACGGTTTAAAAAAACCGCTCCTGAATTGGCTACTTGACAGTTTTTGAAAAAGTATTGTAAAATGTGCGCCCGTTCATTTTATATCCCAAGCAATTCGATTTATCTGGAAATAATCTAAATAACCAGAGAAAAATAAGATTTTGTGTAACACATTTAAAAAGCGCACGAAAACGCCTAGTCGCGTCACTGTTGCAATTATGACGTCAACGTCCTAGACAACGAACCGATACGCATAGGAACGACTTAATTAAGATAAACGGAATATGTTTCAATAAATTCTTTATCCGATTAGAGACACAATAATTCAATTTAATCGGTAAAATAATCATTGTTTCGCCACATTAAAATAAATAATTTTCGCCGACAGCTGTCATTTCCGAATTGCAATGGTGGTTTCCGTTTCGGTTCTTTTGTTCCACAGATAAAAAAACTAAAATTTATTTTGCAAAAATAAAATACTAACTATGCTTTTAATTAAAAAGTAAAAATGTAAAATGATTACTTAACTAATAAGCTAACATATCTAACACTTTTCATATTTTATTGTTAACACTGTCAAGTAGCCAATTGTCAGCAATCAGCACAAATATTTTCCTAACAACAAGTTGGCCACCACTCTTGTTTTACAACCTAGCGCTTTTGCTACAAATCTAACCAACACAAGGAATTTTACTAATTCAAAGTCAGGATTATTGTTTCCGTTATAATAACTTCAGAGAATATGTTATAATATCACAAAATACAATAATGTTTATTCCACAGGGCCGGGTGATTGGCATCACGCTAGGATGTTTCCTAGGTATGACACCGCTTTTATTCAAGGATGATGAAAAGAAGGAGAAGGCGGATGCGGTCAAAGAGAAGCCGAATAAACCAGACAAACCCGATAAACCTGAAACCAAGTAGACGGCAACCTCCCGAGGCACTTACACTATTTAGGTAGAATTTATGTCCTGTATGACGCACTCACACATAGTGATCTTAAGCAATACAAGCCAAAAGGAATTGAAGTTCCTTATTCAGAAACGAATCTGATACAAAAATAATGTGTTTGGCTCTGTAGTCTTCGGTAGTTTATTTTGAATCTTGTTCCCACGTATTGTGAAAGTAGGCAATTAAACATGAAATAAAATTATATTTGTGCAATGGCCCAAAACAGATCACCTACAAAACCGTGTGTGTGAGTGCGGTAGTTACAACGAATAGTTACAAGAATGTCACCTGTATATTTTGTGGCATTCGTCTGATGCACACTTTTACAGACTTAGTCTAATGTTATTATTCTCTAATCACGACTTTGTATTATACCTATTTGTAAATAATAATTTATTAGACGAATCTAAAGTCACTGGTGTCTAGTTTGTCACCTTACCTGCGGATAAGCACAACGTGTGCGGTACTTATGAATATCTCGATATTTTTATAAGCTTGAAGAAATTCTATCGAAATGTATGCCTATGCCTAATATCTATGTAATGTTATGATGACGCGTAATCGAATTTATCTTTAATATTTAAGCGAAAATTATTGAATAGGATTGATAATTTGTTATGAATTATACACAGCACAAAATGTACCGAAATTTTTAAGATAAACGATCTTCCTGTGCGATGTGATTATTAAGATATTTAACTAGGTAAATACACTGTATACTTACTATTTAGTATGAAACGATAATCAAATTTAATTTACAAAACAATATTGATCGTGTTTTATAATTTTTAATCAATTCTATTTAGCTTATTTTATGGGTCAAGTGAAAATGATTGGCATTTAAAATGTAGATTATAGGCAATTTTAACAACTTAACTTACCTACTATGTAATATATGTGATACACCGGTAGGTAATATTGCCGCTGGCAGCTCTTAGTTGCACCAAATAAACATTTTAATCATTATTCTACTCTCCATTAGATTGTGTAGAATTATTAATATTGAAATAAAGTTAGGGAGAAATATATTTCGCTGTTGTTGCATTGAATTTTTATAGTATTACTAAAAGCAATACTCTTTTCTCTTAAAATATGTAAGTCGATGTTGTGTTAATCAAATCCTTTCTAATGGTTGATTTTGCAGATAGTTTATCATATATCTATCTACTCACGCGAGCCAATAATTATGTCACAAGTAGAAAACTTTTATATTTAGATCAAGTATTTCCACTGCCAATGTTTTACACTTATTTATAGTTAATGCATTTTTTTGAGTACTAGAGTAACGTCTAGTCAATAAAACAGTAAATAATAATGAATCGATATTGAGTAAGTACAATTAGTACAAATAATATTTTTGAAATCTCATTAAAAGGAATCTATGATATTAACACGTCACAAGATATTGGACATTGATCACTCCCAAAAACGAAACGAACCAACGAAAGGTTTCATTTGTTAAGATTAATCGTTGAAGTATATGTCTATTTTGTTATTTTAAAACGCTGCATTCGTATTTGATGTGCGTTGGTTACGTTTATGAGAACAAACAATTGCTATTCGTCATCGGAACCGACAAATTTCGTTTATGGGAGTTTCGGTATTCCCCCTATTTCGGTTCACGAAAGTTAAACCCATTAACGGGTGTAGTAAAACTCAGTTCTCCAAATAACACAGATATTTATTTTCTTAAATACAAATACAAGTTACACCGTAGAACACCGTTACACTCTCCGATATCTCTGTAGCGTCCCGATTACACGTCCGTCTCGTTTGAGCGCCAAGACAAGAATGCCCCCACTCGCCGGCCGCCATACTTTTCTGCTCGGTGAATTCAAATTTCGAATAACCGGATATCGACTATTTTTAATTTTTAATTGTGAACCTTACACTCGTCCATCCTGACCTCGTGCATGTCCTCATGCACGGTGCCAGAATAGAGCGCCGCTTAAAATAACAAAACCTTTAACCTTACACTCGGCGAATGAGAGCATTATAACATCCTTATTATATATACCATCATATTTAAACCATCATCCAAAAACGAATCCTGTAAACCCATCCAATTCTTACAGGAAACCTTTTTGATCGCAAACCCATCCAATTCTTGCGACCAAATTAACACTGAACTGATAATGCGAACCCATCCAATTCTCGCATACCAAATCCATATTTATCACTGTTAATCGTTGCTAACCCATCCATTTCTAGCAACGATACTCCGTAACATAATTAAGCAAAAAAAAAAATCTCAATATTAACACAAAAGTTTATAAAATTATCAATTACTTTTTCATAACATCCTTATTATATATACCATCATATTTAAACCATCATCCAAAAACGAATCCTGTAAACCCATCCAATTCTTACAGGAAACCTTTTTGATCGCAAACCCATCCAATTCTTGCGACCAAATTAACACTGAACTGATAATGCGAACCCATCCAATTCTCGCATACCAAATCCATATTTATCACTGTTAATCGTTGCTAACCCATCCATTTCTAGCAACGATACTCCGTAACATAATTAAGCAAAAAAATCTCAAAGTATTAACACAAAAGTTTATAAAATTACCAATTACTTTTTCATGTGTACTTATGAAGAAATACATTCCTAAAAAGTAAGTTCATTCCTTTTGCATTTAATTAAAATCAATTCATTAATATAATACACAACAATTAGCAAAATAAATATATAAAACGATTCTAGACCTTACTAAACCTTTCATTAAATAAATAAATTATAAATAAATAAATATTGGACAACATCACATACATTGCTCTGATTCTGTGGTAAGTAGCTAAAGCACTTGTGTTACATAAATCAGAAACAACGACGGTACCACAACACCCAGACCCGAGACAATATAGAAAAGTTCGTTTCCTTTATTGACCCGACCGGGGATCGAACCCGGAACCTCAGAGATGGCGCGACGCCAATGTCCGGCACGCTTGCCTCTCGGCTACGGAGGTCGTCATTCGCATTCATTTTTACCGTACTTTATATTCCTATATAAAATAAGAGTAATCAACTACAATTCATAATAACACAAGCATGTAATTAGTACATAAGATCTCATGTACCTACTAATAATAACAAGCTTATTTGATATACGTACAACAACACTTGTAAATACTACTCTATATATTGTTTTTTCAATTCTCATAAGTAACAACCATTCCAGTATTACATTATCACTAATCATCTATTCCAGAGCCTGAGTAATTAATGTTTTCATCATTAGAATCACTATTAACATTAAGAGCGGCGAGATGAACCCAGGGCAACATTCGATCAGTAGCTACTGTGGTTTTGCGTTTATTTTTAGTGCCTGTTAGACCCGGTATTGATTAGGTTCAATACTTTATAACGGTTATTTACCAATATTTTTACTACCTGATAAGGCCCAATCTATGAAGGAAGAAGTTTTGTACTTTTACCATCGTTGTTAAAAGACACATTCGTTATTTTAACTAATTCACCGACCTTGTACGTGCGTGCCGGTTTTCTATTTTTATCATAATTATCTTTCTTTTTAGTTTGCTCTAGTCGTATTTTATTTTTAACTTCCTCCTTAATCGTTATTAAGTCGCAATCTTCACGAGTGGTCCGATTAAATTCATTTAATTTTGGATCTCAACGGGCTCATTCCTGTTAACATTTTCACCATTAGACTTAAAGTTACATTGCTCAGACTTATGGCCAAATTTATTACAGGTGAGGCATTTTATAAGAGGTTTGGGGCATTTCATAAATGGATGCCCGCGCTCTTTGCAATTGTAGCAAAACAAACTTGAGTTAACTACTGTTGTATTATGTCTTTTACCGTCCGAGTTAATAATGTTTGTAGTCTTAACATCCTGTGAAAGCTCATTTCTAAAATTTAACCGGTCAAATGTTAGCGTTGGTTGTACTACATCTTTATTACTCATGAGAAATCTTAGGAGTTGGTCAGGTTCCGAACATCGCAATGCTAAGGCACTAGTTTTTAGGGTCTTATCGCTTAGACCATGTATAACACAATCGACAGCACGCTTACCGACGATGTCACACTGATTCAACATCGCAATCTTTTCATAAAAATAAGTTTCAATAGGTTCGTTAATTCTACTCCTTCTTTTAAGCATATCTTCCAGGGATTGGCCAAAATTCTGTTCACAAGGAAAAGCAGCTACTAGTTTTTCTTGCCATTCTGGCCAACTAAATAAAATTGAATTTAATCCCTCGTACCAGGTCTTGGCCAATCCCTGAAGTTTTTGCATGGCAAAATGGATAACAGTTCTATCGTCCCATCCATAGACGGTGGCACACTCGTTAACTTTTCGCAACCACACATCGATCCGTTGATTTTTGGATGAAGGGTCAAACTCGGGTAGTATATTTTTATTATGTATGTTATTTACACTATGTGCCGCCGTTGATGGTTGAGACGATTTTAATGACTTTAAAATATGTACTATATCACGGGCAGAGAAAGCTGGACTTGGCGACTTCCTTAAAGATCGAGGGGTCGATTCTCCATTACGATGGTCTCGTCGATCATGTTGCCTATCTATCTCATCAATCCGAGACTGTTGCTGCTCGGATCGTCGCAACGTTCTGGCTGGTGCCTGTTCATTGCGCTTAGAGCAACTTCGCGATCTTGACCTGTACCGCAATCTACTCCGCCTATGTTCTATTTCCCGCTCCAATCTCCTAACTTTATCCCGTTCACGTTCTAACTCACGTTCCTTGTCCTGGATACTTCTACTGCGCCCATGGTGCTGCGTGACGCTGCGACTTCGACCGCTGCGGCTTCTCCGTCGTTGCGCCATGCTGCGAAGGTGGCTCCGGCTTTGTCTACCTCCATCACCATCGCCAGACTCAGTACACCCCGGAGTTCGCAACCGGTGATTCTCGCCACTGTCGTCTTGCTCCATTATCTTTAGCTCGGAACAACAAATTATATTTGAGATTTTAAATGTGTAAGACAGGAATTCATTTAAACGCCTATAACTCGAAAACGGAACATCCTAGCTTGGAAATAACAGAAATTTTGACCCACTTTATAAAACTTCACACCCGTCTTGTTACTTTAGAATTTGACCTTAAGTGACCTTGACTTTGACCCGAAATTTTTCTACCAAAACTTATTATACTAAGAACTCTGTTGTTAGTTACATGCAAATAACAGATTTAAAAACTTTTAAGGAAAATATATTTTAAAAGGGTACCCTCAAAAATTGCATAAATATTCTTCAATTAAATTTAATTAACGACCATTGTCTTAAAATTGGTACCAATAAACATAAAGTGCAGCAATATATTATTAAAATCCAATAAAACAACTTGCAAATTTAATTTGATCAAATATTAATAGAAAAACTATAAAAGTGGGCATGTACATCCCACTTCTGATTTGTAGTAAAACTCAGTTCTCCAAATAACACAGATATTTATTTTCTTAAATACAAATACAAGTTACACCGTAGAACACCGTTACACTCTCCGATATCTCTGTAGCGTCCCGATTACACGTCCGTCTCGTTTGAGCGCCAAGACAAGAATGCCCCCACTCGCCGGCCGCCATACTTTTCTGCTCGGTGAATTCAAATTTCGAATAACCGGATATCGACTATTTTTAATTTTTAATTGTGAACCTTACACTGGGAATATTATGAAAATGTCCTTTATCATTTGTCTGGAAATATTCTTTATCAGTTCAAGTGAGGTGTAATCTCACTTGGTATAGTAATTCCCAATTTCTTTTATTTACGTAATGTTGTTGAAATATGTAATGTTTGTGTTTTATATTATTTTTATGACTTAAGAATATTATATGTTTTAGAATCAATAAAAATATTTTTATTTATTCTATGGGTAGTAAACTTTTTAAATGTAACTTGACATTTCCTAACTTTTGCCAATATGGATCTTGTGCTATTGCTCACAAACAAAAAACCACTTAGATACCATCGAAAGTATCTCATAACACTATTAACATAACATTTTACAGTAGTGCTTTTGTCTCATACAACAATGTAAGAACAAATAAGATCCTAGACCCATTTCATGGGAATTAAGTATTTATAGAGTTCAATGTAGGGCGAAGCATTCGCAGAAGGTTTCAATGCTTCATAGGAGTGCAATCAAATAAGACAATGCGTCGTCATAAACAGTATCGCTTTAATATCCGACCAGTATGCACAAGCTGCTACCGCCCGCCCAGCGGCGTCGCGTCAGTTGCAGCGCATCTTGTGAAGCAAAGGGAAATAACACCTCGTTCAACTTCACGTCAGGTAATAATTAACACTTTGAAAGTTCACAACAATTCATCTTACCATAATCTTTTGAACTATAGTTAGTTGCGAAGGCCTAGACATGTCTCTTACAACATTTTTTTGGTCACAGGAAAGTGTATTATTTAAAAATCAGCATAATTTCAAGGAATCATTTATTATAATTTATAAATTTTCATGTCAATAACGCCATAATTCTAGCTAGAATAATTAAAACAGGACAGTAGTGCTCCCTATCCACACGGGGCTACCTATTAATTACGTCTCACGAGACTTCAACTTCTCCATTTAAAATAATAGTTAAAAAAAACAACACTGCGTACGACCTCAAACAACAAAACAAAATACAAATTCTAACACCTCTTCTTTCAGACGTAATTTATAGATAGCCGCTATTATGCTGTGAAGACTAGAAAATTACACAATTTCAGCGTATCTGAACAGCGGCGCGAGTCGAAACGGTAAGGTTGCCGCACGCACTTCAGATACGATCACAGTACCTACCTAATAATTGAAGCTTATTATAATAGGTACTTCCTTTTGCCAATATATAAATAAACGTAATTTATTTTCAGTACGTATTTCGGTCACTTATGTAGCCCGTCCGGGCACAGACTTTAATTATACCTACTACTTAATTGAATCAATTTTGTTTGTTCTGAACAGATTTTTTTTTTCGAATAAGATGATAATAAACTACGTACAATCAGCATCAAAAAGATGTATTAAACTCGCGGTTAAGTAGATATTTAGGTACGTCGTAGTTCTTAATTTCGTATACATTATTTTGTTGCTGATTTTGTACCTTATGGAAAGCTCATGGTTGTTAAATTTACTTCACTATTTAACGAACTACCTTTCAATGCGTATGCTCAGATTATGTTTATACTGATATCAAAATGGTTAGGCTTTACCGAGGCGCAGCCGAACGCTGATATTTGGACCGTGTTACGCCTTCATTGCTTACACGTATACGCACTTAGGCTAGGAGAAAACACGCGACGCGTGCCCGACGCTGGGGAAGCTCGCCTTACGTTTATTAGATTTATTATAGTTTAAAAAGAAGTGTTAAGGATAAATGAACACGGGAAGTATATCTTACTAAGCAGTGGGCGAGTGGCAACCCATCAGGCAGGAGCATGAACTTCCCGCAGCGGCAGACGCGCGTCGCGCTACCTCTTACGCTACAAACTATGAGTAAATACAAATTTAGGAAACGTCTAGTGCAGCGGTCGGCGCTTGCGACTGGACTGTTACAAAAGGTTATATTTACAACTGGTTATTACTATCATACACGTACATGTGTTAAGTAACAATGAGATCTTTGAATTTTATTATACTTGTAAATTGTAAACGGAGCCGTGCGACCGATCTTGGATAAATATCAATGCGCATGCCGGATTCGCGTCACCTTTGAAACTAAATGTTAAATATTAGTTATAACATCGTTTCACATTAGCAGCCTTCCCGGCGGTTTTTTACGTCTTCGCCTGCCCGCACATTATTTAGGTAATTAAACAAATCACAATTTAACATTTTGATCTAGATTATTAATTATCAAAATGCTTATTTTAAAAACTAAAATTCTTCCTATTCCGAATGTCATTTTAAGATCAATCATAACACACATTATCAGATAATTGCATTATTGATGGACATTAAATTAAACAATATGAAAAATATCTACAAGATTGAGCAAATCCGGCACAACGAATACATTAAAACACTAAACTACACAGCGTACAACGTAACACAAGTAATAAAACATAACGTGAAATTTAAAAGAATGTTGTAAATTGTCCGCACAGGCGCGCTCTAACGCTAACGCTTAAGTATATCACATTGTACCTCACCGACTACCTACTGTTGTTCTCGCCTGATACCGAATCACAACACTGCCCGCACTCACGCTGCGCCCGCGCACCCAGCCGGGGACTATTATCGAAATGTCTATCAAATTCAGCTCAGGAGGAAAACCCCAATCGTATACGTACCTACGTACGAAATACGTCTTGTTCGCGTCTAATAAGTTGAGGAAGTAAGACACCAATCTTAAATCTTAATTAACAAAACCGAGTAATTAACTATTAATGTCTTGACATTTCAAATACTAATATTTTTTTTACAATTAGGTAGATTATTTTCAAGTCTCCAGCAATCGACGTGCGCGCGCGCACCGCTAATGCAGCTGTCTAAACCTAGTTATATTATAATTAAATTAATCATAATCACACACTCACGTTGCATGTCATTTGTATTATGCATGGGTAAAATAGAGTATATAATAAATAACTTAAAATTTAATACATGCGCAAATAAAACATGCTGTGCTAAGCACCAACCTCCAAAATCCTGGGCAAACATTACTAGAAAACACTTGTACACATCAGTTGTATTTACAACGTCGACTTCCAGTTTGAAAAGTATCACGAATCACTCCAAGTTATCAGACAAAGGAGGAACTATTTTTCTACCTACCTTTTTACATGACAGATTATGAATGAAAAGAATGACAACACGGACCAAAGTAAGTTGCATCACCTCTGACTCAAATAACTTGGCGGGACGAGCGGACAGTAATAAACGTCAAATGACTTCATACTTTCGGAGTCGACTGTACATTACTAAATTTTCTAAGTTTTGCCCAGGACCTTAGGGAGAGAAAATGAGCTAAAGCCGAAAAAGGTTGAGCCAAACCCTTACAAGTTCTGATAGTGCACCTTAAGAAGGGCTAACGCACCGTACGAAAAATACTGTATAATAATGAAGGTTAAAAATTCAAAATATATACGTGTAAATGGGTACAGGTGGATTAACGAAAGCTGGGGCGAACACAAGAACGGTAATGCAATGTCTAAACAAGCTTAGAACGTGGAGCTACTATTATACGGGGACCGCGGTGGCGAAGGCCGTTTTAATATATTTTAATATATTTATTCCGGCGATTGGGATTATTAGTTGCCAACCATATTATTATTAACTACAGTATACTTATTACTGTTGAACAAAAATAATGTATTTAAAATACTGTCTTCAGCATCTAAATGCTTTTAATTAACTAAACTAGAGTATGCTATAAAAATATTTTTAAAGCAAAAATAAATAAAATACTGTTATTTACTAAAATACTGTTTAGTATTCTTGTCAGATCTAAATATAGTTAATTTCTTGCAAAACGTCGTTGGCAACAATTCTGGGACCAATCATAATTGTTTTTACTATTAAATATAAAAACTAAACCACAAATAATAGGTACTTGTCTATGATTCAATAGTATCATTCAGTAATAATACAATTACAATGGTGAGAATACAGTGAACGCGCCAGCTTTACAATAACTGCCCCGTATAGCTCACCCCTGAAAGGAACAGTGGAACAAGATTAGTTGCTGCACACTTCATTACCTTTTCACATTAAACCTCTCGAGCACCTAAGCACGTCAGGAATCCTATTAACTTAATATGACAAAGTACTGAGCAAAGCAACAAAAAATGGTGTACCTATCTGTATACCGTAAACATTTCTAGATTTTTAGATGAGCTGTATGAACTTCCACGTATTGTACAATAATTCGTGTAAATAATTATTTATTGCTCAATCAAGCCTAAACCGTTTCATCGAGGACTCACTAAACAAAATAGACCCACCAATCTATATTGTGCGGTATTGCAAGCACCCCTTGTAACAGCCGGACTGTGAACAGTCTTAAAACGCGATATATTTGATAGACAACTGTACTTATACCAAAAGTATGGAACCATACAAGACCATGGAACATCTTACCTACAACGTAGGGCTACGTGAACAGAACTAGAACAGATCTATCCGTGGATCAGAGAGATCACTGTTCCAAACATAATACCAAATAATTAAGAAAACGGCCGCGCTAACCGTTTGGTTACAGCTCTCACAAAGTATAAAATAAACGTACTTATAAAAAAATAAGTTGCAAGCAACATCATAATATACCGTGTGTAGTTGTGCAAAAGATAAATAAATATCTTAATTAAAATACTATGGAGTATCACTGTTTGGGGACTGCCGAGAAACAATTCTCAATAGAGGCTACTGTCTTAATCTCGAGCACCTCTTTTAACGATATTTCTAATGAGTAATAATAGGTATTTAATTGGTGTCTTTACAATTTAGCCGTTGCCCAAATTAAGCTAACCTCCTCTTTTATATCACACAATTTCTAAAACAATAACTGGCACGACAATAAAAATCAAATATGTAGTTACATATAACCGAACAATTCGAGTTTTAGGGAACATACCCAAACACGTTTAATATTTTAGCAGGTGATGGCTCATAATTTGAACCTTATTCATACTTTAGTACCTTTAAAACAAATGAAAAGTATGTTTCATCGTACTAGTTAAACCATTGGGAAGCAGAGCAGAGTGGTCGCGAGGAGTATTAAGAGGGGTCTTAGGTTATGGTCCATATGCCCACCGAATGAAAGGGGTTTCTGATAAGACTGAGAGGACCTGTATAATTGAGATTCGATGTGGCGTACATACGATTATCTTACTATTTAAAAATATTTTTATTAATTACCACGTAAAACATAAGGGGTCTTGGCAATACAGTATGTTATGCAAATAAATACTGACTTCCCATCGATGTCTCTAGGGTGCAATCATCACACCCTAGTTTATAATGGTACCACCCTTGGGAATCATAGACTATGGACTCATTCGCGAACACATGAAAAAACAAAAATGATAAATGCGGTCAAATTGAGAAAGTCCTCCTTTTTTAAAAGTTGGTTAAAATATGTCACTTAATATGGGTACGTTCCCTAATACCAAAAATAAATATATTCAACAATATGTTTGTAGTTCATACAATATACTTAAAAATGCATATTCCAATAATAAATAGGTACAATAAATAAGTTTTAAATTAAAACGTGGTAAATCAGAACTGTAAGACAGCCATTGCAATTACTGAATAAAGCTTATCTACCTAGTTTTATTGAAACACCATTAACAGCGAGGTACCGCTGTATATGATATTAGCAACGAAATACAACAGATTCTCGAATTGACATTATTCTTACGATATTAACATTCGCGTACGAATATCACTCGACGACAGGGGACGTCATATTGAATTATTTAATGTGACGTCTTTTAACGTCATATGACGCACGATATGCCGGTACTTGAGCGTCCCTTACAAGGGATAAAAAGGGTATTTTTTAGAAGAACTACTGAAATGGAAGGAATCAATCATTTCGCATTTAAGGTTTTATTATTATGCCTTGTCTTTACATAACCTTTCAACGCATATGCACTTGTATCTGAAATCAACTGATTACCGGCAATTGACTAATTCTGGCAACACAGCAATAAAAAATGCAAGTTTGACATTAAATATTTCAATGTTTCGAAATCGAATCCTGTGTATTTTTTTACGATTCAAATTATGCACATTACGATTCAAATAATTTACATGTTGGCATGGGACATTCTTAAAATTCTACCATAAATGTTATTATGATCAAATATTTAAAGAGAGTTATGGCACTCAGCTTAAAACTTGATGGAGGATACCTTACAATCAACAATCAGCAAGTACAATCGGTACTCTGCTACGGATCAGTACTATCGAAATATGTGGCTTTCAACCGAACAGGACATCCCAGTTTGATTGAAATTGAACAATCTTTTTTAAATGAAGATGGTTCTAAAAAAAATTCATCAAACAAGTCCGATCGAACAGAAAACTTTTATCACATTCAAATATCATATTCAAAATAATAATTTCAGTCGGGCGACTTCAGCTGCAGCACGCAGAGATCTAATATTTCCTTATGGAGGCCCCGTCGGATATCAACAATAATCTTCGTGTTCACTGGATGGCTCAAATAAATCACAATCAAAAGTACGCAACTAAAATGGAGGGACTTGCGGAGGTGGCGCGGAGCTAGACGCGTCTCGCGGCGGTCGTGGAGCGCGTGCGCGTAGTGTGCGGCGTGCGCGGCGTGTGCGTGGGTCGCGTGGGTCGCGTGGGTCGCGTGGGTCGCGTGGGGGGCGGCGCGTCGGCCGTCGCGTTGCGGTCGCGCGCCGCCAGGTCCGCGCGCGCGGCCGCGTCGGGCACGCGGCGCCACTGGCCGCGCCCGTGCACCGCGTACTGCGCCTCCTCGAAGCCGGACCGCAGCCCCAGCACGATGCTGAGCGCCGACGCGTCCTGCCCGTGGCACCCCGAGTACCGGTACTGCGGCTTCTTGTCGAACCGGCACCCGACCGATTGCGCGCCTGCCGGACACATACATACATTCATATTAAAACATTCTTACTCAAGTTATTGAAGTACAAGATGGACCGTATTTAGAGCTCCAACGGATCGATAAGTAGTCATAATAAAAAACATGTTTTAATTAGCTTTGGCCATTTATGACAAACAGTAAATTACTGGTCAAATATACTTCATAAAGATGTTTATAGCAGTTATTTGCAGATTAGAAGTTTTGAGGCGTTAATTTAATTTCACATTTCCACATAGTGGTGACTCTGGCAATGAAAAATAAATATTTTAATAAAAATACACACACCTATTTCTTGTTGACAACAATTTACAAATTTAATTTCAAACTACCTTGAAAAATGTACTATCAAACATTAGCAATTTGAATGATTCACTAAGACTACAATTGTATTCGATCATGGTTAAATTTGATATGCAGAAAAGGTCTACACAACTGAACTTGATATAAAATACGAAAGGGAGCAAAAGAATGCTAATGTATTGTTATGCCGGTGCCCTTTTTTAGAACGCAACTATGCACCAACAAAATGTTTAACGTCAGACAATCAATGTATAAACACAACACAGGCACAGACTGACCTATGGGCATGATGCAGTCGAGCGTGAGCGCGCACTGTATCCAGGGCTTCATGACCTCGGCGACGGCGGGCTTGCGCGCCAGGATGAGCCGCTCCGCGTCCACCATCTGCACGAAGAGGAAGTCGTCGATCCTCGCGTCCAGGTAGTGGAACATGCGCGGGTGCGTGAGCGAGGTGACAGCGGCGCGCTTCGGCCACGCGAGCACGCCGCCGCCGGCCGCGCGCGCCCACAGCGCACCCAGGGCGCCGGCCCCGCCCGCCCACTGCACGCCCGCCTCGCTGAAGATCACGCCGCCCGTGCGCGACAACGCGTGCTGAACAAACAAATCAAACAAATATATAATAGAAACAGAAAATTTGTATCTCCCCTTGCGGTGCGGAATCAAACCCACGACCATCACGTATCGCGCGTGCTGCTCTTCCAACTGATCGTGGGTTCGATTCCCGCACCGCAAGGGGAGTTCATTTTATTCTGTTTCTAAAATTTAAAGTTCGCTAGTACGGCTTAAAGTACTATAAAAATAACAAACAAATATATCATTATTCACGTAGGTTACTTCAAACATTTTGGAGGTAGCGTCATTCGGGCGAGACCGACTCTCCCATGGTTGGTTCTAAAAACTCAAATTAACGTGACATTGGAGTGTAATACGACTCCAGTATTACAGCACTTTGACCATTTCAATTATGAGGTACGAACCAAAATTCCTGTAGATTAACAAAACAAATTGGAGTCAAACACTAAACTGGCGCTCTCGTTGACCCTGCCCACCGAGCGCTAATTAGCTCTACGTGTGGATTAATCAAGGAAGTTGGTTGAATTGAATCATGTACAGACAGAAGCACGTCTGCCTACACACTAAGCTATCTGTGACGCCCTTATGTCGTACGCATTAAAACTAATATCGAACTGCAAATGTTTGCTGACCATGACGTGCTGTCGTATACGACAAAATAAAGTTGATAATTAAAGATTAATGTTGGTTCATCAGTTAGAATAGTAAAAAATATAAGGCACGTATTTACACGTAAACAAAAAAATATTATTATTTGTTATTTAAAACTTTATTACACAAAAAGTAGTACAAAAGGCCGACTTAATGCTTGGAGCATTATCTACAAGTCAACCATTGGGTCATCAGTTTATGGGTGCGGTAACAGTAAAAATACTAAAATACGTTCAATTTAGCACGACGTCACTTCTAAGTAGAGTTTTTACGACAAGTGACGTAAACGCGCACCTGCAAACGCTTCTACAAAAATTTGATGCGCTGTATCATAATAAATTTTTATTTGTTCCAGCAAAAGATACGGACTAATAGAAACTGGTTTCTGTTTGTTAATTTTGTGATGGTCAATAAATGTATTGTTTCTTTCTTACCTACCTACACCAAATTTCATCAAAATCGGTTCAGTGTTTAAGGCGTGAAAGCCGGATAAACAAACAGTCAAACAGGTAGAGTTACTTTTGCATTTATGATATTAGTATAGATAGACACTTGAACCTATATTATGTTAACACAATATTGGACGCTATTTTAAATCGCAATAAGTTGTCTTTCCACATTTCCGAACCACGTTGACGAGTATTTACGTTGCATCTATTTCTAACGTGGAAACCTTAAACTAATTTCGTTATTATCGTCGATCATAGCAGGAAGTCTTCATCAGTCTGAATAGTGTGTCTGCAGTGATCGCGATCGGTATCGAGGCCTTGAGACGGTCGGGCGCACCGTACCAATGAGCCTTACGTTAACCGAAAGTGCAAACAAGGCGCGCCCGCAGAATAAATATATAGCGCACGTTTTAACATTTTTATCCCCAACGTAAAAACGATGGGGTATTGGTAACCCGATGCAAAAACGAAGAGTTGTTATTACCGCCGATGCAAAAAGAAGGGGTGATATTACCCCAGATGCAAAATCAACGAGGTGTTATTACCTCCGATGCAAAATCAACGGGGTGTTATTACCCCCGATGCAAAATGAACGGGGTGTTATTACCTCAATGCAAAATCGAGGGAGAGTATAAGTTTATTATGTACTAGCGGTCCCGGCGAACTTCGTTTCGCCTTAGATAATTTTTCCCGCTTTTCTGTTGATTTTTTTCAAATTTTACCAAGGATTCCTAATTTTGTAGCCTATGTCAAATTGGAAGAATGTAGCATTCTATTGGTGAAAGATTTTTTTAAATCGGCCCAGTACTTTTTGAGCCTATCCATTACAAACATACAAAAATACAAATCTTTCCTCTTTATAATATTAGTATAGATATATATTTTTATTTTTATACATGACCACTTCTAGCTATATCTAATATAGCGACCTGCCCCGGCTTCGCACGGGTGCAATAGGTACTAAAATATGTACGTATTATACATATAAATATTGAAATTTATTTTATTACATTGACTCCTCCCTTACCCCAGTGACGCTTGGAGCCTACATCGCATGCTGGCTAGCTGAGCGCGGTGAGCGGCAACCAAGCGACTTTTTTCTAATACTTGCATTATTAAACTCATGATATCTTTCGAATTAAATGTCCGAATTGAATAATTCAAAAAGTTATATAAAGGTATTGAAGCTATTTTGAATATAAAGTAATTTATTTTGATAAGGATTAATACCAAGGTACAAATAAAGAGCCTTTAAAAGAGGCGGCATATTAATAAATTTTTTAGATTAAAAAACCGCTTATTGTGACATAACTATAATATTTAGTCATATGCTATCCCGACACTTTTTGTAGATAATGATGAGTTCTGCAAAGTCGTAGTGCATGACTTTGTTCTATCATCAATAGTTTTCGCAGCGCACGCGAAATAAGGAATTTTTCAGGTCACCTTTAATTACATTATTGAAGTTTTAGTAAGGATCCCTAATTTTTTTTAAAATATAATATAGCCTATGTCACCCGTAGATAGTGTAGCTTCCCACCGGTGAAAGAATTTTTCAAATCTGCCAAGTAGTTTCGGAGCCTATTCAATTCATACAAACAAACAAACGAACAAAAAATCAAACCTTTTGCTCTTTATAATATTAGTATAGATGTCTGTAAGTAGCATCGTAGCTCTCTAACAGATGAACCGATTTTGGTTTTGTTTATTGTTTGAAAGGTGAATTAGTCGCGAGTGTTTTAACTATGTTTGATGGAAATCTATCCAAGATGGCTGGCAATCGGAAAATATGTGACTAAATGCAGATGTATTAAATAAAATAGCTTTAGTAGTTTAAAATAATTTAACGGATCAAAACGCGACACCATTTTTATTTAGTAGTTAATACGAACTACTTACTGCCCGACGTTTCGGTTAGGTTGCACCAACCGTGCTCACGAGCCGACCACGGTTGAATAATTTTAAATGTTTAAAATGGAACGCGAAAGTCTTAAAATTTATATAGCTTTAGTAGTACCATACATAATATATTTCAAACCCAATATGCGCAAATATCTGTGAGGGTTTTAAAATACAAAATATCATTTACGCGATAGTACGTACGTACCTACGTGGTAATCAATCAATCTTAAATCTAAGAGAAAATTGTTATGTGATTGGTGTTTAACGAGCTAGATAAAATCTTGCTAGAATGATATGCATAGCAGGAGATTTATATAGTTTAAACAAGAATAGATTACCGTCCGGTGGTAATGCAATGGTAGGGATTACTACCAAAAACTAAATATCATGGATCCGGTAATAAATAGCTTTTTTTTTAATTCTCATTATCGTAACTAATTTTCCACTGCGAAATAAGCGAGTTCAAAAACATAAAAAGCGGTCCCCCGACCGCGACAAAATTTAATCAAAAAATTCATAGGAACGGTCAACAGCAGGCCAAGATAACCATTTGCAGTTCAAAATTAGCGGTTATCCCTCCGACATAAGGTGGCACAGAGTTCCGAGTAGATAGTCTGACACGCTTTAGTTGGTACGTACCTAGTGTCAAAGTTATTTTTTGCTTTTTATAGGGTTTAGCATTTTTAACCTTTTGTCATAATAATTGCGTACTTTTTTTGGGTCGGGGGTTTTATTAAATTTTTTATTTCATGATTTTTGAAGGAGCTCTTTAATAATTCATTCTTTCATTTAATTTCTTTCATGTTTTGTAGAAATATTTATACCTTTTGGTTACAAAAATACATTTATTGAAAATAGGCTGAGTGGCCAAAGGATCTTGTCCAGAAGAGAAAATTGCAGAGATTAAGAAACAATAAGGATTAAACGTTGGTCATTCTAGATTTTTAGCATAAATATAAATCGGTTTAAGGCTCCCACAGACTCATGCGATATCGCAACGCAAGAAAATCGCGCGATATTATTCTTAATACATTTTGTTCTAAATCGCCTGCCGCAGCAGTGCGTGGGGTGACATGCGATTTAGAACAAAATGTACTAAGAATAATTACCGTGCGATGTTCCTACGTTGCGATAGCGCATGAGTCTGTGGGAGCCCTTATACGTTTCATTCCGGCATTCCAGGGTTTCATCTGTCACATCTCATTTTCAGCATCAGGTCCTCGTCAGTTAGAAACACGAAGAGATCCAGTTAAGACAAATTCAACGAGCCCAAACTCAATGGGTTTACTAAAAGGCAGGCCAGGGTTACATCTCCTATCTTCGAGCCCTAACAGGAGACCAGCTCAGTGGTTCCAGAAGACATTAGTGTTTCGAATGTCAGATCTCACATATGCTTGCAAGCAAACTGTGCGTGTAACATTCCTATCACACCTAACAAACGTCCTGATGACCTTGAAGACCTGAACCGATTTCCACCAAACATAGCTAAGAACACTCTCGACGGATATTCCTTTCAAACAAAAAAAAACGCATTAAAATCGGATCATCCGTTTGGGAGCTACGTTGCCTCAGACAGACACATACACACACTGACACACACACACACACACACACACACACACACACACACACACACACACACACACACACACACACACACACAGACACGTCAAACTTATAACACCCCTTCGTTTTTACGTCGGGGGTTAACAAAACGGCGAGCATGCTCGACGTTCGGTTTAAGATGTTGACGGTTTATGATAAACTAGAAAAGTTAATAGAGCGGATCCTTACTCTAGTCTATACCTACCTTACCTTAGGTTGTGGTCTTGATTGCCAGCCTTGATTTTGGATTTTGGCGGCCATATTGGATTTTAAATTTGCCGTAGTGTGCTGTATTCTGCTACTAAATCTCTTTCATTTGATACCTATATTGAGGCAGTTGGGCCAAAAAACAAATGGGTTATTCGTCATTTTCTGAAGGCGGCCATCTTGGATTTGAAATTTGTCACAATGAATGTATTTTGCTACTCAATCCCTTTTATATGATACCCATGTTATGGGAGTTGTGTTAAAACATACAATCCATATCTTTGTGACGGCGGCCATCTTGGATCGATTTTTATCCAACATAGCTAAGAACACTCTCCGCTTATTCACTTTTCAAACAAAAAAAACTAAGTAAAAATCGGTTCATTTGTTCGGGAGCTACGATGACATAGACAGACACACACACACACATACACACACACACACACACAGACACGTCGTATTTTGTGCGAAAACGATATATTTTGTTTGATCGTTTCGTTTTTTGTTAGTAGGTCTACATTTCATAATCTTCCTTTTTTATTGAGTACAACCTCGGGTAGGTACATAATGATTATAAGTCTTCAATACTCATTTTAAAAAGTTTTTTTGCTTTTAATATACATACTCCGAAACTATAACACGGATTCAAAGGATACTTTATTGGAGTTTTAGTAAGGATTTGTCTGATATTCAATTACTGGATTAATATCTGGTTCGGGTCGAATCCCTGGTCGCATGAATATGGAAAACCAACTTTTCTATGTGTCTAGAGTCTGGGTGTTGTTTTTATTATCTGTAACGCAAATTATTTAGCTGCTAACTACTTACGAAATGTATGTGATTTTTTTTAAATTATCTTTTGTATGAATAGTATTTATTAAATACAAATGAATCGCCGAAACGTATGTACGCGCATAACTTCAGATATCGCGCGCTAAGTACATAGGTACTGCACCAAATTATGTTCATCATAATGATCAAGACAAGGTTCGTAAAAACATTGATAAAATTCTGCAAGAAGCCGCTAGTTTATGATAAAAACCGTTTATCACCCAATCACAGGTGAATTATCGCTAAGTGTGCCGAGCCAGTCGTCGCTTATCAGTTGTAAAAAGGGTAATACACATTTGCTTATTCAATGACTCTGAGATAACGCATAAATATGGCTAATATTCAATAAATGGTATATATTATCTAATCATAATATCATACCTACCTACCAACTAGATTTAATTTAATTGGAATAATCCTAATTATCTAACATTTAAGTAACTAATCGCTCATTGATTTACAAAATCACTAGCGTTCCGCCCCAACTCTGCCTGGAATAATTTAGTTCCATATAGATTTATTACGTTTTTTAATAAAGCCTGTACCACAGTTACACCCAGTTTACATAAGTGCTGCCTGGTTAGCCGAGGTGGGTGATCGGCAACCATGCAACATTTTTGTAATAGTTACATTATTCAAACTCATGATGTCTTTCGAATGGATGGATTTAATAATTCATAAAGCAAGCAAGCCTTGAGTATGAAGTGACTCATTTTGATAAGGATTTTAGCGAGAGCCTTTTTTAGCGGCGGCATTTCGAAGGTGTTGTTGTGTTCTTGCATGTGAGTAAGGTTTCCAGAGCTCCTGGGGGGTGCTTCATTAGTAGCAGGGGTCAAGCTTCAAGGTAAGGGCGACAAGTCTAGTAACAGTTTTACTATGCTATACTTTTCGCCCTTAAGCTAGGAACTCATTACCACTTAACATCAGGTGGGATGCGGTCAATCTTGAAGTGCGTTATAAAAAAAAAATAAAAAAAAGAATCGTAAGAAATCTTGATAAAACCTGGAATCAGTGTAAACTTATAGTTTTACAGAAAAAAATCACTTGCGCGATGTAACTACATCCAACGCCATCTATTAGTGAAACATGTGAAACTTATTGTAAATAAAACATCTTGCTTCTATTTGGACACCAGGCGTAAGACACTCAAACAAAAGTACTTGTGGCTAGCTACTCCCGCATATGGACCGAAGAACTGTTGCATGCTCAACAGGCCTAAGGCCAGTGCTGTAGTCAGAGCCTTTACCGTACGCCGTAAACTAAAAAGACACCAACCTCACATGCAACTAATTGACTCTGCGAGGATGAAAAGGAAACACTTGCAACTCATATATGACTGTGAATCCTTAACCCACAAACAAAGCATCCACCCACGACACATTGCCCAACCGGAGGAACTAAAGACTCTGATAGTCAGGAAGATACTTCATTATCTGTAAATCAAAGGAGGATCCGATAAGTCGCAGTGACTACAATTTTACTAAAATAAATTAGCTTACTAAAATCAAACGCCTACTTTTTAAATTTACTTGTGACGTACAAAAATACAAATTTTAACAATACAAATACAAATATCCTCTTACCTATATTATTAGAGTAGATAAATACGTTAGATAGTTGACAAGTACAAACAACACAGGTGGCTAGTTGCACAACTAGTTCTTATCATTTTTATCTGTTTGACAATTCAGAAAAAATATTTACATGCATATAACAATCGTGTGATAATCCAAATAAGATAAAGCTATGACCAATTTGTGATTCACACTTTACACACCTAACATACGCAAAGGTTTGCGCTACCTGTAAAAATAATTACTCCTTCTTTCCAATGATGGAATAATGATTTTGGCTAAACCGATGATCGTGAGTTAGGTTTTCACCCAGTATAATCTTTCGTATGATAAAACATTTGTGATGTTGTGACTGGGTGTTTTTAATTCTTTAAAAATTGTATTATCATAGTTAGTTCTGGTTTTCACAATACGAGAGCTTAACTACACGTAGGGACCAGCAAACCTATTAACAAAACTTCGGGAACATTCTGATTAGGTAACTATGTTTTATCACATTTTTACCATAACGGTTGGACAGAGACAAAAGAAACTTTTCGAATGGGAGGCCTCCAGGTATTAACCTTGGAATGTGTTGTCTGATATTTATTAAATCCTTGAAGATGCATTGCCACTGAGGCAAATCTCGACCGCGTGCATCCTATTCGTAATGTAACATGGTTATAAGAGAGTTGGAGATTGAACTTAGTGGCGCTCAAACTAAGGCCTATGCCTGGACAATGATGCACATTTAGAGTGGGATTACAATTAGAGTGGGATGAAATACAGACAGGCGAAGTCAATCATTTATAACAACGTAAAATTAAACAAAAAAACTTCCAAATACGTGGCACATACGTCGTTAATTAAACAGACCATCTACATCGCACCAGATACAGTAACAAAGGAAGCTTGCAGCAAGGTTGACGTTTTTGCACGCCTCCACTAGTAACGTAAAAAATATGCCATTGTTTTTTGCACGCACGAGCGGCGCACCATAATCGGGCGAGACATAACGGAGGGCTCTCCTGCTATCTTATCGCCTACTCATTGCACAGCCATTGAGCTGCACAAACATCACAGATAAAACTGCACAAATAGATATAAACGGTAAGCGTGAGTGCGCAAGGGCTACGCATACCGTCGCTATGTCGCCCTGCAGAGAAATAAAGCGGAAACTTTACAAGTCAATTTCATCCGCTATAATTTCATCTACGAAAGAGATGAAAATACTTCACAAATTCTTACATGTAAAAATGAATCGCTGTTCATTAGTCTCAATTTGGCTAATGTTGGTATTGAAATAATCGTGGAGGTCCCTTCCCTGGTTAAAAAGGTAAGAAAATTTAGAAAAAAGTAGGCGGCACGACGTTTGCCGGGACAGCTAGTAGCCGTATATTAATTACATAGCGAAGGGAAGGAACCGTCTAAGCTAACAGATACCCGCATACACATACGTATGAACCCTTTGACAATATCCCCTACATCAAAAGGCACTTATTATTACGCGCTTACACAACCGTAACTATCCATAAAATTCACAATAGACCTCCATCTCAAATGATAATTCAAAAATCAACAGACGTTATCTGTTCAGTCGTCGTAATTTAGATCGTATTATCTCATTGTAATAAAGTGTTGTTAGCTCAACACATAGTACCTCATATCTGGCTGACCATCTCCTAGAGTTTAGTTATATCGCTTCGGAATCTATGCTATATATGTATAAACTAGCATGCTCCTCTTTTAACGAGTAAAAAAAAGATCTTCATCTATATAATCTGCTTAGAGTAAGACAAAAAATGCTACTGCTTGAGGAATATTCCAGTAAACTCATCAGTAACAATGAAACGATAGAACGTTAACGTATCCTCGCTGCATTAAAAACAGATCGTCAAATCTGGGATCACGGTGAAGCAGAGTCCACTTGACGATGTGTTACAAGAGCAAAAGGATTTACTTTTGTACATATCTATCTCTATTTACCTAATTTATATACTATTGAATAGTAGCTCTGAAAAGATCAGTATAGATCAGTAGATCAGATAACAAGCAAATTAAAACCAATGAGTTACGTAGGTGCGTAGATTTTACCTTCTTAGTTTGTATCTGCGCAATGATGAGAACAAACTATTCCTTAACTAGTAAGTGCAGAGATGTTAGTTTAACAATTTAACAAATTGAATGTCTGTCTGTTCTTATGAATGCTTAGATCTTTAAAACCGCACTACGGATTTTGAAATGAGGGAGCAATTAAAAAAAATGATATTGTGCAATATTGATTTAAATGAATAAACTTACAATAAAATATTTTACATTTAAAAGCTTGATCTTTAAAAAACCGCACAAGAATATTCGACGTTTTATACTCGTTTAAGGTTTCGAGTTGAATCTTGGTTTTTATTTTTACTACGTCGTTTCTGCTCGAATACAAAAATGTTGCTACAAAATGTTTATTTCGCAATATAACTATACATTCCAGATAGTACAAACTGTTGTGTGGTAAACATTTTAATAAAAAAAACTTTATAAATTCCCATTTTGAACACAAATATTTCTGTGGACCATCAACAAAAAGACCCTACCAACTGTTTGCGCAGAGATCAAACGCGCGACCTTATAGTGTCAACCCATTATTCTACAGTATTAACTTCGTCAGTTGGTCTCAATTAGAGCGTACCAAGGATAATGAGCACTCGGGATAACAGTCGCTTAATATCTCATTGTACTAAAAATCTAAACTGTCTTAATTGATTCTCTATCAACGCCCAAATACTTGCAGTCGACGAGCGTTGCCTGCAATCACGTCACAGCGACGCGCTAGTTTATTATTTCGAAAGGGCCACACGCGTCCGCGGCGGGTGACAATCAAGAGGATTCCCGTGACACAATGGCCGCAATTACGGTGTCCAAAATGCGCGCGCACAAGGTCGCATTTTCGGCGCGTTCACACGCAACTACCAGTGACGTCACAAAACGCATTCATTGATGTTGAATAACTATCATAGTCGCTTTATTTGCTGAAAAATATTAAGGCCGTGGCAGTTAATTTACCTATTTAGGTAATATTTGAGGAACTAAGTTGCCAGTTATTTTTGAAGACCTGTGAGGTCGTACGTAATACTCTCTAAATGTTCCATGACTACCACTGTCGATAAAAACACAGGTCTCATAAATCTTAAGAAAAAAATAAAATAAAACATCAAACGCACTCCCTAAATAACAACATATTGTTATCAAACTACGATTTATAGAAAAACTACTTTTATGTTCCAGAATCGTTTGAAACCTAATAATAAACGACTAACAATATTGCTACAGAACACTAAATTAATTTACTAACCTTTCCCAAATATTACTTAAATTTGAATTCTTTATAATTCAGGGCTTTCTTCGAGTTCAACCCTGCTAGCAGTAGCTAGCGGGGTCTATTCCACTAAGCCGTGATCTAATCCTCAACAGGCAGTCATAAATTGTAATAAATTTGTTCTAAATGGCAGCGGTATTCCCAACCCGTACATGCGTCATATAAAATGCATAAGTTACAGCTTACCTGTATAATGAGGGGGCGGAACGCGTGTATGCTCTCGTCGCTGACGTGCGAGGGAAACTCCTCCAGGTCGAAGTCGATGACGGCGCACTTGGACGAGTTGCAATAACTCGACACCTGCAACAGGGAGCACGCCTACTAAACCTACTTCTCCTCATACTGCAGCTTCAATTAATAGGTGAACGATATCAGTTTGTGAGCATCGAGCATTTGCAGCGTATGGTCATGTTAACTTAACTGTCATCTCCCAAATGACAAGTGGTCTGGTTATGAGCCTGTTCAACACTACATCTGGAACGATTTCGAACAGCCACTTAAACAAATTTAACAATCGAAGTATAGTGAAACTTAAACAAGGAGGACAAAAACATAAGCATTCGCTTTTACAGAACATGGCATGTTTACATTAGTCTTGGCAAATAAGGTAGGTAGTAGTAGGTACTAAAAACATATTTTCCCTGTAAATATTTGTCTTAGATTGAAAATTTCATCTTGTCAAAACTCACTTTAATAATTTTTCATTATCTACTGACACTATCTCAGCAAACATGCCACAACACATACCTGTTGTTATTATGGTGAACATACAGATTTAGTATTGAGAACAAGAAACAAAGATAAAACTCATCTATTTAGATGGTTAACAGATTCACTTTTAAATTTTATGAAACATGCATGGGCGTACGCAGGGTGGGGCAGGGGGGGGCAGCTGCCCCCCCCCTGGATAATGTTGACGTCCCTACTAATTATGTATCTTATCTAGTACTTTTATTAAACATAAATATTAATAAACGCATTTTTCGCCATTTCTTTGCGATACAATAAATTACACGCGGCGCGTTCGTTAGATACCTACCTACGACAGCTCGCTTGCAGCGGCGCCGCGAGGCCCGCCCGCGCCTGCACGACACGAATATTACCGAACCTAACCGAGCGACATCGAGTGCCGCGAAATCGGGAGAGAGTAGGTACGAGCTAGTGCTGCCGGATAATCGATTATCGATTATCTCCCCCTCAAATAATCTAATAATCGATAGTATCGATACTATCGATATAATCTAATATATCGATACCTATTTTTATTAGATATAATCGATTATAATCGTAGTCAAATACAATATAATCGATATAATCGATTATATCGATATCAAGTTGAAAGCGATACTATCGATATAATCGATTAATTTGCAATTATTTTTAGATCATAATCGTCATTCATATAATGTCTTCTTAGACATAACACATTCAAAATGAAACCGTGAAAACGTTATTTATACCCTACTTTTTATTCATAAAACGTGATAGCTAAGTTTCTTGGTACCTACCTGAACTGTACCATCATGGCGATACTATCTAAAAATAATTGCAAATTAATCGATTATATCGATATATCGATAGTATCGCTTTCAACTTGATATTGATTTGACGACCTCCGTAGCCGAGAGGCGAGCGGGCCTGACTTTGGCGAGCGCCATCTCTGAGGTTCCGGGTTCGATCCCCGGTCGGGCCAATATGGGAAACGAACTTTTCCATATTGTCTCGGGTCTGGGTGTTGTGGTACCGTCGTTGTTTCTGATTTCTGTAACACAAGTGCTTAAGCTACTTATCACAGAATCAGAGCAATGTATGTGATGTTGTCCAATATTTATTTATTTTTATTTATTTATTGATATTCTGAAAGCGGGCGGAACACCAGTACTGAGAGTCCTTCAGAAGCTATTTAATTCCTCCTTGCTCGATGGCAAAACGCCGGAGACATGGAACAGGGGTGTTGTGGTCCTGTTCTTTAAGAAAGGTGACAAAACCTTACTGAAGAACTGTAGTTCTCGTATGTATGTGTTGTATGGGCCTGTAGGCCCATAACACTGCTGAGCCACGTCTACAAGTTGTTCTCGAGAGTCATCACGAATCGTCTCGAACGCAGGCTTGATGACTTCCAGCCTACCGAACAAGCCGGTTTCCGAAAAGGCTATAGTACCATAGACCACATACACACGCTGCGACAGATTGTACAGAAGACTGAGGAGTATAATCGGCCACTATGCTTAGCGTTTGTGGACTATGAGAAAGCCTTTGATTCCGTCGAAACATGGGCGGTTCTTAGATCTCTTCAGCGATGCCGTATAGACTATCGGTACGTCGAGGTGCTGAAATGTCTGTACAATAACGCCACCATGTCAGTTCGAGTACAGGAGCATTGCACGAAGGAAATTCCCTTAAAAAGAGGGGTAAGACAGGGAGATGTCATATCCCCGAAACTGTTTACCGCTGCTATGGAAGATTCCTTCAAGCTCCTGGAATGGCAAGGACTTGGCATCAACATCAACGGCGAGTACATCACTCACCTTCGATTTGCCGACGATATAGTGGTCATGGCAGAATCGTTGGAAGATCTAGAACAAATGCTCGGTAGCCTCATTAAAGTGTCTCAACAAGTGGGTCTTAAAATGAACATGGAGAAAACAAAGGTCATGTGTAATGTCCATATTGCACCCAGCGCACCGACTGTTGGGAACTTTACTCTTGAAATTGTAGACGAATATATTTACCTAGGACAGGCAGTTCATTTAGGTAAGTCCAATTTTGAGAGAGAGGTCAGTAGACGGATCCAACTCGGCTGGGCAGCGTTCGGTAAACTACGAAATGTCTTCTCGTCCAACATCCCTCAGTGCCTTAAAACAAAGGTGTACAACCAGTGTGTGTTACCAGTGATGACTTACGGCTCTGAGACGTGGTGCTTCACAAAAGAACTTTTTAGAAGGCTCAAAGTCGCTCAGCGAGCTATGGAGAGGTCTATGCTTGGCATTTCTCTACGTGACCGAATCAGGAATGAGGAAATCCGTAGACGAACTAAAGTTGCTGACATAGCCCGTAGGATTAGTAAGCTGAAGTGGCAATGGGCTGGCCACATAGCACGAAGATCGGACGGTCGATGGGGCAAAAAGGTTCTTGAGTGGAGACCACGTACCACCAAGCGCAGTGTGGGACGGCCACCTACCAGATGGACCGACGACCTAGTAAAAATAGCTGGGTCTCGTTGGATGCAGGTGGCAATGGACCGGTCGCGCTGGAAATCGGTTGGAGAGGCCTATGTTCAGCAGTGGACAGTAACAGGCTGAAATGATGATGATGATGATAGCTTATAAAAAATCTGATTAGCCCCCCCCCCTGGCCCAGAACCTGGGTACGCCCATGGAAACATGTATGTTTCATCTTAGAGGATATGTGTATAGCCACAGCCCTGACTGAGTGGCCTGTGAAGTAATACATCAATAGTCTTGACCAATAACTTACAAAATGCATGCTTTTTGAAAATTATTTAAAATAGTGATAATACATGTGTGCAACATGTGGGGTTTGTAGACAAAGCTTAATCATTTGTTCCGCGCGCCCTCCAGAAGCGCGACTGCTTTGTCTCCTTACTCACCACAGCCAAAGAGTAAGGCTTCAGCCCTAAGTTGTAGAGCAGCACGGTGTAGGGCAGGCGCGCGGCGTTGCGCACGTAGCTGACGGCGAGCGCGTGCCCGTCGCCGCGCGCGTACGTCACGAGCACGGGCGTGGTGGTGTTGTGCCAGGGCTCCACGTGCCCGTCCAGCCCGAGCAGCCGGAAGTACCGCTCCTCCGCCACCAGGTGGTTCTCTTCAACATCGCGAAGGTTCTCCTGTGGCGACACAGACACCTGTTTTGTTGTTTTACATATCTGTTACTAACCAAACATATAGAAAGGGAAAGTTTTGTCATGTTGTTTCAATATATTCTGAAAGACTAGTTAAAGCCTTTCTATTCTATTCCCAATGCTGTAGGTTTTTTTTTTGTAATAACCTTTAATCTTGTTAATATAATTTTAATCACATCATAAGAATGTGGGTTGTATAAATCAAGTCTTATTACATGTAAGAACATTATTTATTTACATTAATATAATAGAGGCACTACTCTAATAGGTATGTGCTTTCACATTCACACTAAACAGTAGACAAAAATCGTTGGATTTCAATAAATAATTTCTCTGTAATATTAGATTCAAACGCCCAATTTCAAGGCTTTTGATCTGAATATATGCTCAGGCAATACATTTCATATTAACTTACTATTTAGAACTAGATATTTAAAACCTGTTTAACCTATCATTACAGATTCAGATCAAAGGCATGCATTGGACAATCTATCAACACAAATTTTCCACATAGATAAATATTATGAATTTGATTAACCCCTCAAGGAGATAGAGGGCCAGAGTCACACAGACGAAGTCAAAAGCGCCAAATAGTTACTATTAATTTTGTTGTAAATAAAATAAATAGTACCACTAATACTATCACTATAAAAATTAAACTAATAAAACCTAAATAACTAGAATTGTTTTATAATTTGATATAATGCATACTGCTTAACAAAATATGCCTACTATTATTAAAATACTATTTAAACAATATTATCCTGTACAGTTATTGGAATATTGTTATGGTATACAATATGAAATGTTATGTGATACTTGTTGATAAAAATAAAAGGTATTTATTTACCTGAAAGTCTTTTATATGCTGATGTGTCTGGGTCACAATGTTCTGAATAGACTGAGGCGGCTGTGAGTGAAATACTATAAGAAATATACTAATGGCAAAAACAAAGGTGGAAAATAGAAGAAAACTTTTAGTTTTCATATTGTGAGTACATTATTCTGAACTCCGTCCAAATATTGACATCTTCACATATGCGCGCTAATCAAAACTAAATCGATTCTTAAATTTTGCATCTACATATTTTTCAAACTCTTGTAAGAAATAAAAGAAATCAATATCACTGACAGAAGCCTACACACAAACGACGAATTAAAATCCTTCATCCATTTTAATATTTCACTTATTGAACATTAAAAGGTCATATTCTTCCGCTACAATAGCCGCTCTCCTACATTTATTGTTACGCGTAAATATATTGAAAAAAGATATTTGCTCGTCCTAAAAAACCGAGTCGCACCAAGTCTTCCGTACCGCTTTGCAAATTTGACATAAAGTTTGACGCAGGGTTTGACGTTAAAAGCTTTTTTTTGTGTTGCCATAAAATTCAAAAAGTGATATAATTAGATTATAGAATAAGGTTTCGGGCAAATATTTTCGTATTAATTCGTTTAAGATTATCGAAAGTATTTTTTTTAAAGAATAATGATCAAATGACGTACTAACTCAGAGGAAATAGCTTATATTGCAAATTTTAAATGGACTGACTGATTATGTTAATTGAACGAATGATAAATTAATTGAATGATTTGAAAATGACATTGACATTTGCCATGACATTACATTGACAATATGATTTCCCGAATTCTTTGCTGATTCGACAGAGTATTTTGTATTTACCATAAAAACAACGTTGTCGTTATAATATTTGTGTTGTTTTCTCTTAAAACACCTCAACACCGGCACTCCGCAATCATGTCAAATGTTTCAAAGAGGAGAAAAGAAGGATCGAAAGCCAAGATCAAGGTACCTACTATAAGGAGGTCACATCGTGGCTGATTCACATCGCATTTTCACGTCACGCTATTTATCCAGACTTCATCATTAGCACGAACATGTGGTTTAGATAAAATGAAATAGGTCAATATTTCAATGTCACAAGTATTTATATACTGAAGATATCCATTTTTCGACAAGATTCATGCATGAATGCCCAAGACTTAAAATCTTATAAACCGTCTTCTACCTACATTACTTTTTTTGTTAATCACACCGCCTTGTCAACCAGCATTCTCAATTCATAATCACTTTGTTTGTTTTATTGAAAATCATTGTGTTATGCATACAAAAAAGTATTATTAAAATATAATGTCAAGCCAATGATTTTAAAAAGCACATTTTAAATCATAAAACATGTTTTCCAAATAAGATGTTTCCTATTTGCAATTTAAATATGGCAATTAATATTTAGTTTTATTTAAACTATCATTATCGCGTTTGCATTAAATTTGTTACGGTTTACTTTCACCGTTGAATAGTCATTATCAACAAAACCAAGCCAGGTTATATCTAAACGAGTTTATTACTTCAGAATGTGAAAATAAGTGTGTAAAGGACACTTATTTAGATTTTCAATAAATGAACACACTAGGTACTACAAAAAAGATTTGTATTATAGAAATGATGATGAAGTGAAATTTCCTCTAATGGGGTAATCTTTATTATATTAATATATGGGTCAATCAACTTTTAAATGTACATCAATGAAAAACTTTATTTTTTTAATTTTATTTTTTTTTTTATATTTTAAAATTTTTTCTTTAGATAATTATTTATATTTTAAGAATTCACATAGAGCAGAACTATTTAAATAAAATAGGAAATTTTACTCCGAAATCCACATAACTCTAGTTATTGATTAATTAGACGGCAGTCGTTACACAATCATGTCAGAGGCCTACTGCTAATAGTAGGTGGTTTGAAAACTCTGACCAGAGATCATCTGATTGTTCATCGACTCAGTGTTCCACACGTCAAGAAGTAAAAAGTTGAAATTGGTCAAAATATCAATCTTATTTATATTAAGCAATAATAAATGCTCTAGCCTTTGCAAGAGGCTCTTCAGTAACTAATTATTAAAAGAAAAAGTATTGCTTTATGCTGATTCTATCATTAATTGTCCTATGGGCAACCAAAATGTCCCACGCACAACGGTTTTGGTTGTCCAAGTGACATTTATCAGTCTTTGCGCTTCCTAATAATAAACAATGATATTTTGAATTTGGTCTTACGCATAGTTAAAAATATAGATAAAATAGAATATATTTCACTTTATTTACTACGAAATATCAAATACTTACGTTTTTGTGCTGGTTATCCAGTGGACACACAAAAAAGCCACCCAATTTATCAAAACGCGCGCGACCGACTGACACCGCGGCAATAATGAAATCAAAATAGCGGTTAGATGAGTGTTGTCACCAAATCGACCGACTTATTGTCAAGGCACTGATCACTCCATCTATGTTTTGGTTTGGGAACTTTTTTACCGTTGTCCAGTGGAAGTCGGAATAAAAAAATATAATAGGGACCAAAATGAACATGCAAAAATTCGGTAAAATTATGAAACAAACAAAAATCTATATGCTAGCATCTTAGTGAACACTGTTTCTCCTCATTTCCACTCAACATCAGGGGGGATGAGCTCTATCTTAAAGATTAATTATAAAAAAAAAACTGTAATGATTAATTATGTACAAGCGTAATTAATTGGCTACTTGACAGTGTTAACAATAAAATATGAAAAGTGTTAGATATGTTAGCTTATTAGTTAAGCAATCATTTTGCATTTTTACTTTTTAATTAAAAGCATAGTTAGTATTTTATTTTTGCAAAATAAATTTTAGTTTTTATATCTGTGGAACAAAAGAACCGAAACGGAAACCACCATTGCCATTCGGAAATGACAGCTGTCGGCGAAAATTATTTATTTTAATGTGGCGAAACAATGATTATTTAACCGATTAAATTGAATTATTGTGTCTCTAATCGTATAAAGAATTTATTGAAACATTTTCCGTTTATCTTAATTAAGTCGTTCCTATGCGTATCGGTTCGTTGTCTAGGACGTTGACGTCATAATTGCAGCAATGACGCGACTAGGCGTTTTCGCGCGCTTTTTAAATGTATTACACAAAATCTTATTTTTCTCTGGTTATTTAGATTATTTCCTGATAAATCGAATTGCTTGGGATATAAAATGAACGGGCGCACATTTTACAATACTTTTTCACAAACTGTCAAGAAGCCAATTGCCATATAGTATTAATTTGTATAAAGTAATGTTTCATTGTAATAAGCTACTGGGGGACAAATAAAAAAACATTACATCCAGATGTTTTGTCACCTGGACAACCATTAAAATTCCAGTTTAATAGTGATTTATTTAAAATAATTTACTTGTATGTTTGCTTAATAATAAGATAAATGCGACATATGCCAAAAAAACCACTTAATTTTCTTTAGAACTGCGATTATTGGTCAGGGACAAAGATAGTACTTACAGGACAAATAAAAGTTGATTGACCCATATACTATTCTTCTCTAAAAGGGTTACAAACTATTTGTTAAATAAATAAATAAGTACCTATATTCCTGTTGTTTTGTTTCCGTTCATGTGAGTAGCATTGGTGCGTTTACATGCACGTATATTGTGTCTTACTGCTATTTATAAAAATTGTTATTGATGTTACAGGTTATCGATGGTGAAGTACCAAAACCACCTAACTACCAGTGTCCAAATTAATGAAAATATGGTTTATGTGGTTAAAAATAAGGTCCTAAATTATTTCTTCAAAAGTATACAGTTAGGTGGTATTGGCACTTCACCGTCGTTATATTAACAAGTAATGGGCTATTTTCTTTTAGAGCGTGGGTGATCACAAGGAGTTCCTAAAGCGCATAACCAAGACACTGTACTACGGGCAGCTGCCCACGCTGCCCTGCCTCAGCTTGCCAGTCACTGGTGAGTAGACGCTCTTATCTCTGAAATAATAAATAACTGAAATTGATAAGTACATTTTAAGTACACCTTTATCTTTCCGATGCATCTGTAAAGTTATTGTCAAGCTGTATTCTGTTATCTGTGGTCAAACCAATAATGATAAAAATAAATTTATATTTTGAACACAATTCTATTTCTGTGCTTTTTTTTGTATATTTATTTATTTTGAACATTAATTGGTATTGTTTTTCTTATTTACTTTATTGGCTATTGTAATTTTAATGCCTGTGTTAGCTGGTAAGAAATAAACACACAGCCTAAACATTTTTAAGTATGTTCTGTGCAAGGTGTATAAAATGTAGTAGTCAAGTAGTGGTTGTTGTTACAGAGATATCGTGCGACGTGTGGTCAGTGTCGCAGCGCGGGCGGTCGCTGCGGCGGCTGCACGCGGACGCGGCGGCCGGCATCGCTCGAAGCGCGTGCGTCTCGCCGTGCGCGCTCGTGCTCGCCATTCTCTACCTCGAGCGGCTGCATACCGCCAACCCCGACTACCTCGCCGCAACGCCGCCAGCTGATCTCTTCCTTGTCTCGCTGGTAAATTTATAATACCATGATCACCCAAATTCCCATAACATAATAGATTTACATTTAAATAATAAAATGATTATGGTTTTGTCCCAGATGGTGGGAAACAAATTCTTGCAAGACGATGGAGAAGATGATGAAGTTATTTGCTCCGAATGGGCAGCTTCCGGTGGCCTCGATCTGAAACAGCTCAAAAAATTGGAAGTGGAGTTCCTCAGTGCAATAGTAAGAAGTTAAAATTTACATGAATTTAACTGTTGATGGAAATAAGTAATACGAATTGTTTGTGGTCAAGTTATTTATGTCGTTCAGGTAATGAACAAAAGTTTTGTTTCTAGGACTGGAACGTTTTCGTGAGCGAGAAATCATTCGAATCAGGCCTACGATGGTTGGAGCGACGAGTGGCATTGAAACAGGCCCAGACGCGCGGCTACTTCACGTACTCGGACCTGGCGGCCGCCACGGCGACGGCGGAGGGCTCGCTGCTGGGCCCCGTGGCGCGCGGCCTGGGCGCGGGCTGGCTCGCCGCCGTCGCCGCGTACGTCGCCTCGCTCGCCGCTCTGCTCGCCCTCCTCACCTCCGCCCTGCTGCTGTCCCGAGCGGCCGGAAGCCTCCGCGCGCACTCGAACCCCTCTAGCTCCACATCAGCCGCTCCCGCAAATATTATAACGCACGACGTTCGACCTGGCCCGATCCTCCCGACGAACGCCACAGACAACCTTCCATTCCCCCCGGTGCTCGACGAGGAGGCCGCGACCGAGCGGCTGCGTTGCTGCACGCAATGGTACAGGTATCGAGATATGGAGACCGAGGACGTCCGGAAGACCTGGTCCGACAGCGTCGTGATGTACGACTGGCGCTCGCTGGAGCCGTGGTGGTCGACGACGTCGGTGCTGAACTGGCTGTACCAGAGCTCGCTGATCAACCCGATGCAGCGCTGGCTCGAGAAGGTGAACGAGTACGGCGCGCTGGTGCGCAGGCAGCTGGCGTCCCTCGCCAGCAGCGGCCGCGCGGGGCCGGTGCAGCAGCCGCAGTGCGTGCAACAGTGGCTCAACCTCAGCAAGCTCAGTGCGCTGGTCGCCTCCGTCTCCGATCGGTAGTCGTTCGATTACCTAATTTAATGTGAAAGTGAATGAGACGACAGCTTAGCGACCGATGGACTCTGAATATTTTTAAGTTTAGAAACCTGTCCTTTCGCTCACGAATTTCATATCAAGCAAATTGTACTTATTCTAAAAAAAAACTTTCTTAACAAATTTTAAAGAGTCTCGTTGCATACTGTAGTTGTGCATTTTAATTTTTGAGTAAGTAATGAGTAATCTTTTGCACACAAATATTTTCTGATTTTTAAATACTAAATATTTTTTACAAATGAGTGTAATTTCCCTCCTTGCATGTTAATTAAACTGAAAATAACATGTCTGGCAATGGCCAGCAACAAATATTTATTCTTAACCATCCCAAGTACAATGTGACTAATGATGAAAAAATAATAATAAATAAAAATGCTCCATACAATAGCATCAATCACATCTAACTTATGTTCTTCCTTTTAATAAAAGCAACAGACGACGAAAACCAACTAAGAAAGTCAATGAACACCCAGATCCATCTATTAAGAAAAGTTTGTGGAATCCCCAGTGTCCTGACGAAGAATTGACCATGGGAGTTTTCTCGCATCGCATAAACAAAATATAATGCAAACCAAAAACTGGGTGATACCAATTCCAAAGGGTCATGCTTTTGTCTGTACAGATCAAGTTAACTCAAAATGGTGTCCCTTAGTTGCGCAAAGTGATTGTATCTAAAACCTGTTGTAAACCTTTCTTAATGGAAATAAAAAAAAACAATTCTTAATATTCGTTTATTTGATTTAATAAAATGTATAAAATATTAGTAGAAAAATATTTTCACTTTACCTACGTAAAACACAATGCCATTTATTGCTACATGATATTAAGATCAAAAAAGTCGTCGAAATGTAAGTCTAATTTTCAATAAGGATTACATAATGCTCACGATGATCAATGGCATAATCATCTATGTTTATTTTTAATACTACATAGTATACTCGTATGAGCAGAATTAAATAAAGTAAGTTAATTTTTAACATTTAAATTAAACTCTTTCGGAAGCTCATTAGACAACTTTAGAGCTCTGGCCCACGACAACACACTCAACCTAAAAGTTAAAGTCAACGCCATACTTGGCGTGCAAATCGTGCGTAGCCTGTGCAGCTGTGTGACAGCGGGTTTTTAAATGAAATAAATTCACATATCAAATGTTCAAACAATGCATCTCGATTCGAATGATTCAACATCTGAATTAAGATGGTAAAGTAATTAGATCACCTATTTACACTTTATAAAAAATAAATCAAATGTGAGGTTCCCCTAAAATATCATACAAACATATAAGGTAACAAAACAATAAATGCATTCTATGAGTTGTTCTTATTGAAAGATTTTTACAGTACTTACCTACAATTTATTATCACAGTAAAATCAGTTATTAAGCTATGTGTTTTTATGAAGTGGTAAAGTGGCTACAGGATTGACTGATATTTCTTATAATCAAGATTATAATGGATATATAGTAATTTCACACGGAAAAAAAAACATAGATGATGATTGATTAAACAACGATAGATAAAACGATGTACGATAAACCATCGTTTTAGAGATCGCAAGTAATACCATATTTTTCTTTTACGTGGAAAATCAATTTATTTTTCTATTCTAAAACACATATATAGAACTATACAATGTGCTGGCTGGGTCTGTTACTGGAGAAATATATATTTTAAAATGCACCACAATGTTTTGCCTTACCATATCTCAGTCACAGATCAGATCTCTAAAATTATTGAGATTTGTATTCTAAATTAGTCCATAAACTCATTATAGAACTACTTTATGATAATTATTGTTTTCAATAGAACTTCATAAGGAAAGGTAAAATGGAAATGTTGAAGAGTATTGCTCAAGTTTAAATGTATTTATTGTAATTACATAATGGATTTTTAGGAGGGGAAAATGGCGTAGCATCTAAGGGACTGCGCACACTATCGAGATAGCATGGCAGGGGATTTTTAAGTGACGAACAATAATGTACATGCAATTAATTAAAGTTCAATTTTGCACCATTAATGCGGAATGGTTTGCTGAGTTTAACCTTATTGTAATAAAGTACATTTATTCGTCACCTGAAAAACCCTTGACGTTCCGTCCTTATTGTGGGCGCATTCCATTAGTAATACCTACCAACCCTAGTATTATTTCTTATGTACAAAAATTACATAATCAGTTAAATTAGCACCAGAAAACATCATTCAGATACTTTTGACGCATTTTGCTAAGTCATAAATATCACCAACTATCTTATAATTTGGATACAGTTGCTTGGTTCCGTGCTATCAATAGTCCGTCTTTAGATGGAAACTTTTTTTACATTACACTTCAATATTGACCTCATCCCACCTGATATTAGGTGTTAATGAGGTTCTAGCTTAAAGGCGACAAGTACAGCATAAGAAAGCTTTTACTGCACCTGTCGCCCTTACCTTGAAAGCTTTTACTGCACCTGTCGCCCTTACCTTGAAAGCTTTTACTGCAACTGTCGCCCTTACCTTGAAAGCTTGACCTCTGCTACTAATATAGCCCCACCCTGGATCTCTGGAAACTTAACTCACACGCAGGAACACAACAACACCGAAGTTATTGTTATAAGACTGCGGTTTTCTGTAAGGTATTTCACCAGTCGAGCTGCTCCAAATCGACCGATAAATCACTATGCCGGACCTCTCACTATAATTAGTTCCGCAACTCTAGACTAGTAAAGGTATGTAGGTGTTAGCGTCACTCGTAGAGGCCGGGGTGCAGATAGAGGCGGCAGTTGAACCCCCAGCGGTCGACGGAGGAGGTCTGTATGGCGTGCAGGTCGGCGAGCCGCTTGTCGACGAGCGTGAGCAGCTCCTCGACGTGCGCGTGGTGCGCGTGCGCAGCGAACACGTGGCACAGCGCGCGGATGTACCACGAGCCCTGCTGCTTGTCGCGCCACGACACCATGCCTGCGCACGCGACACGTCATTGCACTACATTACTACTGACTGGACTAGGTACTCATTATTTATCACTACATAGAGCAAAGCAAAGTCGCAACCCGCAGTCTGTTCTTATGCGTACACGTGGATCTTTTAAACTACGCCACGGATTTTGAAGTGGTTTTTAATACTACATAAAAAGTTTATACTATTATAATACATACATATTATACTCAGAAATTCCGATTAATTAATTAGTATCTAAATTTACACAAGCGCGAGAGCGGGATGGGTTGCTTGTTATAAAAGTAATACTCTTCATTACATCAAATACAAATTATAGACTTAAATAAATGTTACAGAGGCCATTTTTAAACGTTTTGCGCGCTTATCTTTTAACAAGTAAATACATTTCTAACTTTTGCCATCTTTATATTCGAGCAATTATGTAGGTACTTGACTGGAGAATTTAATTCGGATATTCTAGTCTCAAACAATAATTTAACAAATTCCATACAACCCACTGAATAATGTTTACGTGAAAGAGTAACAAACATGAAACCTCTCTATTGTTTAATATGAGTGTGGTACCGTACCGGGCAGCGTGGAGTGCGCGATGAGTATGTCGGAGTAGACGCGGTCGCGCGCGTCGCCGTGCGCAGGCGCAGGCAGCGGCAGGCCGGGCCGCGCCGGCCTCGCCTCGCGGAACACGCCCACGTCCGCCTGCGTCGACTCGCGCGGCATCGGCATCTCCTTCCAGTCCACAGACGAACCTCTGAACACCGACCACCACGTTATACACAGGGCGCTAGCCTAACAGGCGCACTGACCTTCGAGTTCTTGGGACATTATAAGGCTTTGCAGCCATAATAGATACTCAAATATAAAAACAAAACAGCAATGCTTATAGTTCAAATTTCTTGCATGAGACGACAAAAGTTTTGATAATTAAAATTGATTGTCTGATAGAAACTTTTATCGTTATTTACAGCTGTGTGTCCGCTGCTAATTATAACCTAATAACCGCCAACTACTTCTATACAAGTTCAGGATTTTCGTGCCGTCAACGCCACTACTTCTATAGAAGTTACTCATTGTACCTACTTTAATTAAATACCTTTACGGTGCATTAAACATTTGTTTCTCTTGTAATTTTGTAAGATGGACAGGATTGAAGCCCATTTTTGTTATTTCGCCAGAAGAAACAGGCTTTATAGTGTTTTAAATACAGATAAAAACAAAAACGCCTGAAATATTTTGATGTCCCATACGCCAACGACTTCATATCAAGTAGGCTAGTGATGTGACGCGATAGTTGCATTCATTACAATCCTACATGTTTACTTTGTTTTGTTCCATACAAATATTCATAGATTTTATGATTGACAATTAATTCCGGTCTGAAACTAACGTATTACAAAATAAATATTAAAATTAATTTATTTCACGAAGATCCTTATTAATATTATAAATCGGAAAGTGAGTTTGTTTATGTTCTGCTTTCACGACATTACTACTGAACGGATTGCTTTTAAATTTTGCAGACGTATAGTTAGAAGTCCGGATTAAATAATAGGTTACTTTTTATCCCGAAAAAAACTGATATTCCCGAGGGAAAAAAATATAGATTGCTTGATGGATGGATTGGAGATTGCGCTGTGTGGCGTTTTAATCAAGGTAAAATATTGTAAACGAATATAAACATGTACATTTAGAAGCTAAATGATACGATAATAAATCCCCGAAAATGAGGAATTCTCGAGTACAATTTGTTTTGTCGTCTAAACTGATTTTTACATCTACTTAGGTATATAATATACTACTACTTAGGTATATAGTGTACTATTCAGTTTTTGTTTAACAACTAATCGTATCCAGCGTTACATAGCGCTTCTTAGATTTTTCCGTGGAAATGAGAAGTTTTCTTATAGTTGTGCTTTATATTGCAATATAACCAAATTCCAAGCGGGCGAAGCCGCGGGCGGAAAGCTAGTTAATTTATAATTTATTTAGGATCTTCGATATTGCAACACCCATCCCTACGCAATGACAAGATTTCAGTGCTACGAGCGCCACCAACTTCTATGCAAGTAAACCTGTGACGTCGCAAGCGTACAGGCGTCAAGGTCATTGTGTCATAGTGCCGGCCGTTACAAGCGTGCGCTCGTCTGTTTTTTCTTTCGTACAATAAACATTAAATATAATAATCGAAAATATAAAAAGTAAAATATCGAAAGGTAAACTTACTCAAACTATAAAAGTTATAAAATATACGAATAATAACTTACCATTCATTCTTTTGTCTTACTTTTCACCGTAACATATTTTTTATGGTTTATTACTACAAGAGCCGTCTATTCTTTATAAGAGAGATAGAGAGATTCACTCAAGGTGAAGAAAGAAAAGCATAGACAACACTTCTATTCAAGATCTTGCCACGAGCGCCAACGACTTGATATGAAGTCAACGGACTACGTTATAAAATGAATAGTGAAGTGCCTATTATAATATATGTTTTGCAAGATTATACATGTATGTTTGTCTATGATAATACATACTCGTTTTTCTAAACTAAAAATGTTCATAGATTTGCAAAATTGTAAAAAAATCTTGATTTAGACATCTATTTTTTTATCGATATGACGTTATGCCACATCCTTGCTTTCGTACTATAGATACTGTTATACATTTATACGTTGGCGTACAGCGGGCCACTGCGTATATGATAGCTGGGCTGGGTAAAGGATAAATACGATATGAAATATTTTATGAATTTCGGCGTTTCAGCCCGGTAAAATTTTCTCATATGGTGCAAGTAAAACGTGCGTGGACGTGTGTAATGTTGCTAGATGTTCAGATTATATTGCGACATTTTTTATTATTTATGTGTCGACGAAATAATGCCGCATCTTACACTATTTTATTTTTAATTCTGACTCGGCAAATAATAAATAAATTGGCGATCCTTGTCAACAGGTCGGCTATGAATGACCTGATTAAAATGTAAAAGACCAAAGGATTTCATGGTTTTTAACAAAAAAAAAACTGAATACCTGCAAATCTGAAAGATGAAGACCTTGGGTATCCCGTGCAGCGCGGGCAGCTTCCTGTTGTTGAAGTAGGCGAGGAACTCGTAAATGGACATGAGGCCGCCGTCGTAGCAGCGGAAGTCGTTGTCGGAGGAGCCGGAGCGGTCGTACCCGTGCGAGGACACCAGGATGAACACGCACTCCACGCCCGCCAGCACCTCGTTCAGGGACTCAAGAGTGCTCACCAATTTCTGGATAACATCGACATCAATAATAATAGTCAGACAACAAAAATTAACCTGATCTCAAACTATGTACTTTATTCATTAAAATCAAACCGTTGAGTATTACAAAAAAAAACTAAAAAAGAAACAATTAAACACAAATTAAATTTAAAATCAAAGCAGATTCTGAAAATCCTTTTTCTGAAATAAATAAGACAATTCTAGTGTTTTTCAATAACGATTACGAATGTGGGAAATTGAACAATTAGTTTAATTATGCATGTGTCGTTACACATAAACCGTTGTTCACTATATTAAATTTTACGTTAAGTGGTATTATTTGTAATGTCAGATTAGTACCTACATCTAATTAAAAACCAGAGTATAGCTCGAGATTTATTAAAAAGTAGACAATCTAATTTCTGCCTTAAAAGGCGATAAACATTGGATCCCGATAAACAGAACTAAAATTATATAGAAAGAAATCCAGTTGTTGGTGAATCAGCTTCAAACCAATTTTTTTCTAGAAATCATCTGATTGTGGCTTTGGAGCTGATTGCAGGTAAGAGGGACCCCACACTAGCGTCTTTCGAGCGTCAGCGTCTTGCCGCGCCGACGTTGTTTGGGCGTTGCGTCGACGCGGCGCCCGCTCAGCGTCGACGCGGCGCCCGCTCAGCGTCGACGCGGCGCCCGCCCAGCGTCGGCGCGGCGTTTGAGCGGCGCTTGCGCTGGGCGTCCTCTGCACATCGCGTTCGAGCGTCGCGCCGCGCTGACGTCATGTACAGTTATTTCGGAAATGGAAATGTAAGATTTGAATAACGCACAATATAATGTTTTATATTGCAGTGATAAATTAATGCTTTCAACTTGTAAAGGAAAAAAAATATTTTACCTATTTGACACATGGCACGAAAAGGCAACTTTAGCATTTATTCTCTCGAAAACTAAAAGTACTTAATTGAAAATGGGTTTCTTCGGCAATATGAGCTAGTATTTTAAGCTACATCCATATTTGCTATCAGCTAAAAAGTCTTCTACCTACTGATTCTAAAACACGGGCGGGCCGAAACAATTGAGTTGATCATTGTACTGTTGTCAAAATAAACGCAGCGCAGGCGTCGGGCCGGCGCGGCGCCTGTGGAGCGCAGTCCTGGCGTTCGTCATTTCGACCGCGCCTCTGCGCAAGCGTTGCGTCGGCGCCGCGTCGACGTTGCGTCGACGTCGCGTCGGCGTTGCGTCGACGTCGCGTCGGCGTTGCGTGGGCGTCGACGCTCAAAGAACGCTAGTGTGGGGTTACGCTAAAAACTATACATACATCCTTAGTAAGATTCCTATAGAAGAGAACTTTGAAGCCAAGCTCATCGAAGAGGTACTTGAGCATGAGGTTGTCGACCTCGACGCCGGGCCGCGGCTCCTCGATGTTGTTCTGGAACTCGGTGTACGTGAACACCATCAGCACGCCGCGCGGCCGGCCCCGCGTCCGATACACCTTGATGCCTGTTCATATAACATCATACCTTTTTCAGCAACTTCAGAGAAAGGAAATTTCCCTGTTTTTAAAATGTTTTTAACGTTATAAATGCTTTCCTTACTTCTTTATTTGATAAGTAGTAGGAAAGTCTCCTAGCAAATTAAACATCTAAAATTATTTCAGTAAGGTTTGAATTTTATGGAGACTCATTTCTTACTTGTTAATGAATTAACAAGAATGAAACATAATGTAGTTTGGAATCTTTTTCACAATAAGGACAAATGCTTTAACATTTAAACTATTGCAGAATTCGTACCCATGCATTTGACTAAGCAGATTGATGATACAAAATGTCGGTTGTTCTACATTATTTAACATTGGACCAAGCCTTTGATCAAACATTCTGTAGACCCACAGTTTGTTTGAACTTTGTTCCATGCAAAATACAAATAAATTATTATCCGCCGCGTTATAAGAGGCATCTAGCCTGTATATCAACATGAGCATTTCTAAACCGGTCTATATTGTCATATTGATACAGTTTATTCTAATTTAAATCTTAAATTTTCGACGTAATGTTACGCGTGCGGCCCGATGCGTAAGAAGGGTTAAGCCTTGTTTTCCCAGTGCCATTTTTTAAGTCTCAACTGTGCATCTACAATTTTTTTATCAGTGTCCAAGTTAAGTTTCTTATAAAATTTTATTTCTTATAAAATATTTAATGCTATTGCATAAAATTATCAACGGAATTGCGGATTGCCCCTTTCTTTTAAGTTTGATATGCTTTAATATACCTTATAAGTTAGCGCGGGTCAAAAGATATGTGCCTTTTAATATTAGGAGCAGCAGGACCAATTTGAGTCACCACGCCACCATGACCAGACTACAGCGGCAGTATAATGAACTTTGCAAAACATGTGACCTTGACATCTTTGCAGATAAGCCCTAGAAATTTAGGCGTCAGATACTTCGGTCTTTTGATATGGGGCCAAAATAGAGACTGACTGTTTCATATCCAATTTACTTCAAATATTATGTTTATAAGCCCTTATATTCCTTAGTTTATAAAATTAAAAATATAAGTCCACATCACTTTAAGTTGAGGTATGTTGTTCTTTAATATGTAATGTCAGCGTTTTTTTTGTTGGTTGTCCTAATAAAACAAAAATAAAATAAAAAAAATAACAAAATACACTCACCTCTCCCATTATCATCATCTTCAACAAACCTAGTGCATTTCTTGATGTCGAAACGGGGAATTTCTGTTACCAAATCTGGGAACGGATTATTGTCCTCATCACATTTGACTGTAGTTGATTGTGGTCTTGAATCAGCTGAAATTTAATAAAATATTTACACTTACTAGTTTGAAGTTTTAAAAGAAAAACTGTGAGTATGTGCCACAAACCCTCAGCATGATTTGCATAGAATGCTCCTTGCGTTAAGTTACCTGTTGTACATTTTGTGCAGTAATGTTTTTAAATAAATAAATAATTGAAAGGTACTTACTTTTTGGCAATTCAGGAACACGAATTGTCTTATTTCTCTCAGTTCTGATGCTAATAAAGTCATCATTTGTTGGAATAGACTGTGGTCCTGTATGTAATGAAAAAATTCAATATGTAAAGATATATTTCAAAGATACAGTCATTGAGACCCGAATCCTAGACCTTCACGTATCGTGCGTGCCTGAGCTAACCGCAAGTTATCGCAGGCGATAAATGTCAGTATACATTTTTCTGTTTCTTCAAAACATTCAGAGTTTGCTATTATGGCATAAAGCACTATAAAAAAATCGATTAAGATGCCAAGGTGTCTTCGATTCGTTTTCAAAATTTATTGCAACATACAAATGTATGTTGCAATAAATTTATAAATTATAAATATACCCATTATAAATATAATGGGCCATAAGTATGTAGTTCTGAACATATTCGGCAGAGGGCACTTGCCGGCTAACAGCACACACGAGACATGAAGGTTGTGGGTTCAAGCCCCGCAATGCAAGAGGAGATGAAATTTTTCTGTTTCTTTAAAATATTTAAAGTTGCTCGTCTGAAATAAATTATAAAAATGGATGTAAAGATATATCAATACTTAAAATAAACTCGAATATCATAAGATCTGAGACTTACTTCGATTACCAATGGCGTTAGTGTGAAGATGGCTATCAGGATCCAAGTCACGTGCCAGATTCCAGTAGCCAGCTTCCGTGAGAGCATCAATGAGGTGCCGGAAAGCATCTGGGCCCCGTGTCATCACATCCATATACAACTGACGCTTCCTGTGTCTTACATCGTGCCTGAGGTCCTGTAAGTGTCCACTGAAGTGTACATTAAACAGTCCTTGTAACAAGTACACAACTGTTTAACTATAGTATTGTCTCAAACAAGAGACTAATCTTGGTTTATTATTTTGTCAGTCTAATAGAAAAGATAGTAATAAATATACGATAACATACACAACAGATAAAATTAATAACTTAGGAAATTAATAACACAGATTAAATAAAAGTAGCTGAAGGTTTGAGCAGAAATAGGCCTAATGTAAAAGTGAATTAGCTGTAGCAACCCACATAGCAATGTTTAGTGAAAGTTGAGCATATCAGCAATACATAATTATATGTATAAATTAATTTCCAAACAACAAATAATCACTCCATTTAAGTTGAGGTGCAGGTATGTTGTTGGTTGGTTTTGGTCCTCACTGAACAAAAGACACTCATATATGCATGCCTTTACTTTTATAGCACTGATATTTAATAAAAACTTAATTGCATATATATTTTAAAAAACAGTAAAAAAAAGCAGACTTGATTATAGCTGTCTCAACTGCCTGCATTTTGGTACATACAAAATAATAATATCATATACTATGATGAATATTTTAACCAACTTCCCATCATTATTTGGCCAATAGCCCTTATAGTTGAATTGAACAGTCATAAAAAAAGCATAATACAAATACGTATGCTAAACAATAAATGAAAAGTTACCCACCCTTGTTTATTCAAAAGAAATACCTTGTATCGCTCGATCATGTGGTCCGAGAAGACCCCCTTTTCGTAGAGCGCTGACACCATGAGCTCGAGATCTGTCTGCTCCACCAGCGACGCATAGTTACTCTGAATCACGTTTCTATGAACATCATCCATAGTGATCTGTAGGTGCAAAACCTTCTCGAAGTTTAGTTTCTGATGAAATGGAACTAGTTTTTCTTTACAATTAATATAAACAATACTATTTCATCAATAAATTAGCACCACACTGAACCAGTCAGGTTGCGACATACCATCAATCACATACGCAATTTTCAAGTAAACACGAAACTCGAAAAAAACAAGTAGACGAACTCCTCAGAGTACCTATGTGTCATCAAATTACAAAACTAAGTCCATACAAACACACAGCCACACACACAACACCATGGACTTAGTATAATAAACAGGACCGAGCACCAGGGTTGCCGGAGCCAATTCATCCAAATCCCCAAAAATCCTGATCGAATTCCCCAAATTTGGGGATAAAAATCTGCTGATTCCCCACAAATTCCCCTCAAAAGTTTTTTTTAACAATAACAATAATAACAATAACATTTATTTATTTGCATTAAATACAGTGTGATACAGGAAGATGTTACAAGTCGTATCTTGAGTTGTATTTGACCTGCAAGCAGGTGTGCAAACAATAGTGTCATTTTAGAATTATCTTAAGTACCTACATATTTAAATTTAACCATTGATATATTCGTTGACACTATAAAAGCATTTTTGAAATAGCCACAACGTTAACGCTTTTGTGAAAACCTTACCATCTAATAATTTAATCGAGTCAGGTAGTTTATTAAAGAGGGTGATCGACATGTTATATACATTTTGTTTATATATGTATGCATGGCAAGGGGGCTGATACATCAAATTCTGATATTTTGGCCGCAGTCGTCTGGAAGAAACCTCCATTTGTTTTTTATAGTAATTTGGATGTAATTTTACAAAAGAGCAAACTTCTCGTATGTACAAACAGAGCAAAGGAAGAATATTCAACTTCTGGAAAAGCGGTTTGCAACTGTCTAAAAACGATGCGTTACTAATGGCTCTAATGCATTTTTTCTGTAATCTAAATGCTCTTTCGACTTCTACTGAATTTCCCCACAGTATAAGACCATAGCTAAGATTTGATGATACGTACGTACCCATGGTAAGCTATTAATGCGGCTTCGGTGGAAATTGTCTGCCTTAATCTTTTAAGCGCGAATACGTAGCGGTTTAATTTGTTGCAATGTGGTCTTTCCAGTTTAAATGCTCATCAAAATTAAGTCCCAAAAATTTAAATTTGTTTACTTTTTCTATCGGGGTTTGATTGTATTTTATTTCTAAATTTTGTGTTTTAGTGTTATATGAACGGTATTCCATGAGTTTAGTTTTAGCTATATTTATTTCAAGATTGTTTGATTTCATCCATTGTGCAATTGCCGATAAAGTTGTGTTTATAAAATGCTCGTAAAATCGCTACTTTGACAGAAACAAACACAACTTTTTAAAACTTGGATCTACTAATTAAGTACAAACAACAACGAACGAAGCCAATGCATGCATTACATGTTCAATCATTCATTTATCAGTCACAAAACAAAACATTTAATAAAGAAGAAAAGGAAGGGATGTGCCGTCATATCATAAGTACTTAATAATTAAAAAAAATGTTGTTATCCCTACTATACTCCGTAAAGTATAGCTTGATCTCTGCGACATAAGTCAAACTGACATTCCTAGGGTGGCCATGATATAAAAAAGTCGATAGATATTATCGACATTTCTTACTATTATCGATGCTAAAGTAACATTTAATTGGGTTTAATTTAATTACAAACGTTACTAAATAAAACGAATATTTGAATATAAATTACATTTATTCTTGTAAAGGACCCCAAATCCATATCTGGATCCGTTTCTGAATCACTAGAACAATCTTGTAAATTTATTATAAACTTTTATTCGCATATATTATCATTATGTAAATAATGTTATGATATTAAAATTAAAATATACAATAACATTAAAAAAAAAATTAAGTTTTATTTGAAATACCGATAGTTTATAGTCAGTGGTCACGTTGATTCATCGCCCATCATTATGTAGGTTGGCATGCCCATAAAGTATGACATTTACAGGTATTGTCTGTACTACTATTAAATTCAGAACTTCTTAGGCGTGATTTAACTGACAGCTGTAGCAGAGATCAAGCTATCTTTTACGGAGTATAATATTTTAGATGCGAAAGTAACTCTGTCTGTCTGTCTGTCTGTCTGTCTGTTACGCTTTCCCGCTTAAACCTCTCAACCGATTTTGATGAAATAATAAATGGCGAAATATTCTCCGATGAGAATATGATGTCAAAATCCCCGCATTTTCCCCACATAATGCCAATCCCCAATAAATCCCCAACCATCTTGAGATTCCCCGCAGTTTGGGGAATTCCCCACAGATTGGCAACCCTGCCGAGCACTCGCAGCCAAAAAACGAGCCGAGCGATATAGCTACCACAGAGGCGAGTGTCTCTTTCTAATAGGGTGACAACAAGATTTATTTTGACAGTGGACATTTGATTAAATAATTAAAATTTAGCCCGTTGTCCCCACTACATCTAGTAAAATAAATAAATAAATATTGGACAACATCACATGCATTGCTCAGATTCTGTGGTAAGTAGCTAAAGCACTTGTGTTACATCAATCAGAAACAACGACGGTACCACAATATCCAGACCCGAGACAATACAGAAAAGATCGTTTCCCTTATTGACCCGACCGGGTTCGAACCTGGGACCTCAGAGATGGTGCAAAAACAAAGTCCGGCCTGTTTGCATCTGGCCACGGAGGTCATGTTCCAAATATTAGAAACAGAAATTTTTTATCTCCCCTTGCGGTGCGGGAATTGAACCCACGACCTTCACGTATCGCGCGTGCTGCTCTTACCAACTGAGCTAACTGCAAGTTATTGTAGGCGATGAAATTTTTCTGCTGTATCAACCGTTAGTCTTTCGGTAAGTGCCCTCTGCCGAATATGTTTAGAATTACATACTTATCGGTAAGAGCAGCACGCGCGATACGTGAAGGTCGTGGGTTCAATTCCCGCACCGCAAGGGGAGATAAACATTTTCTGTTTCTAATATTTAGAGTTCGCTAATACGGCGTATAGTACTATAAAAATAATAAAATCGGTCATGTTCCAAAGTTATCGTCTGGACAGATTTGATTTGAAAACAACCGGGACAGCATTACTTTTATGTTTATATGTTTAAAAAAATTATCTTGAATTATTTCAATAGAATTAATATATAATTATACTCCCTTTTACTCCAATGGGGACAATGGCAATAAATTGGAATCATTTATTGAATTTTCCACTGGTGGGGACGCGCCTGGTAGGGACAACGAGAATAACCGTAAATTTTTGGGAATAAGGAATGAATTATGAAATAAATAATACATCTTATTTAGCCATTGACATGCTTTGGTTGATACAGATATTATATTAAGTCCATGTCCATGCTCTCAGGCCTAACAAGCGTCAAGCGAGTTAAATTTATCGCGCTCTTAAAAAGTGTCAAAACCAACGCATCAACTGCTGGTTGGCTGAAAATACGGTATGCTATCAGCCAATCAAGAGTATCGAAATGTTTCTCGTGTCATGCGATAAATTTGACGTATTGGGCATGCTAAGCTTGTAAGACTCTTGACATTTCGTTTCTTAATTGTCTTGTCTGTCTGTCACAATGTCACTAGGAAGTGTTATTAAGAGCAATTGTATTACAGGAATAAAAACATTTAACGTTTTATTTCAGAACTGATGGTGTTTTAATTTATTTTTATTATCTTTAAACTTAAGAAGGTTTCCGTTTAGTACTTTTTTTTGATAAACATCGGTTATCTATTTTCCCGATAACCGGAATTAACCGGTATATGTATAAATTACTATTAAATACATCACTACAAGTTTATGACGTCATCACAGCCAATCAAATTTGAGTTGGTGAGCCCGTGGGAGTACCCTACTTAAATGCTGGTAAGTGCGGTAGAGACGGGTAATGTGCTACGTCACAGTGTTCAAAAATTTCTCATTATTCTCATACATGGAAACTACTTATTTAGAGCTGGCAATCCTGAAAATTGCTGGAAGAAGACGGGTTTTTGGCGGGAAACTGAAAGCGCGAATATCAAAACTCTCATAATTTTTTTAAATATTTTATTTAAATTTTAAAGTTTTCATTAAGCCGTTTTCCTGAAAATGGCTTCGGAGAGTGATGGGGACGATGTGGGTGGAAAACCCCGCTCTTCTGACCGCAAAAAGAGAAAATTGCAGGAAAACTCGGACGGCGGGATGTACATCACTTATACAAAAACGGGATACAAGAGAAGCTATCCAGATAACGTAAGCGTAAATGAGGAGTACCCGGTATTTGTGGAAGGCTCATTTAAAGATGATAGGCTCGGCAACAAGAACCCTCTGCAGTTATCGAAAGCTTTTAAAAATGTCAAGGGAGTGCATGAAATGAGGAGAATCAATGCCTCAAAAATTATGCTTGTATTTAAACAAGCTGCTGCCGCAAACAACTTCCTGACTAATGATTGCTTGAGTCAAAATAATATGCGTGCCTACATACCTGCAGCCTCTGTGGAGAGAGTGGGGGTAGTGCGTTTCATACAGGAAATCAAGAGCTATATGCAAAGTTGACATCCGACGCTGAAATCATTGCTGTTCGGCGCTTCATGAAGAAGGTTGATAACGTATTGACACCATTAACAACAATTTCTGTAACTTTTGCAGGAACCCGGTTGCCCCAGTTTATTTACTTAGATAACTGGAGATACAAAGTCCATGAGTATGTGCCCCCTGTATTGCAGTGCTACAAATGCTTAAAATTTAATCATTCCGCAAAGGTATGCAGAAATGACCAGGTATGTTCCAAATGCTCAGAAGCGCATTCGTTCAAGGAATGTACTTCTGAAGTATTGAAGTGCAGTAATTGCGGGGGTGATCACCTAGCAATATCAAAAAATTGTCCTATTAAAATATCAAAAGTAGCCAACAACAAAAAAAGTTTTGCAAATGTTGTCAAAAGTACATCTAATTCATATCCTCCACTGCCAAGTAAGCCTTCTTCCAATTTATCTATTCAGTTCAATAAATCAAAACAAGACCAGTCACATATATTCAAAGTTAATGAAATAATTAATAATGAGAAATTATTGAATGGAATCATTAAAACTCTTGTTACGTTGGGTAATTCTATCTCTACTCTCAAGACAACTGCATTAATAAAAGAAACATTAATTAAAAATTTGAGTTTGTAAGAAACAGTAGCATGAAATTAGTTTTGCATAATATTCAGAGCATTAAAAACAAAAAACCCTTATTAATGTCCTTACTGTGGGATAACAATATTGATATTTGTTTATTAAATGAAACATGGCTAAAAGATTCTCAGGTTCCTATCAATTTTCCAGGTTATCATTTTATCAATAAAAATACCAAAAAAGGTTATGGTGGTGTAGGTATTTTATTAAAAAATTCATTAAAATTTAATGTGTTGTCGCTTCCTTTCTATGAAGATGTCCAATGTGTAGCTGTTTCACTCCAATCTGACAGGGGTCCTATTTCTATTTTATGTGTGTATTGTCCACCTGGAAATGAGAAAAGATTTAATATTAATAAACTTAAAAGAATTATTAATTGTCTCCCTAAACCATGTCTGGTTTCTGGTGATTTTAATGCTCATCATATCGCCTTTGGCTGCCAAACAACTAAAACAATACAGTTGCCTACCCCGGGGGTAGGCAACTGTATGATGTAATAGATGAATTGGACTTGTGTATTTTAAATACTGGAGAGCATACTACAGTTCAGAGTCCGAATAGAACTACCTCGGCAATTGATGTCAGTTTTATTAGCCCTAGTCTGGCCCATCTATGCGAGTGGAGAGTAGGAGACGACCCTATGGGCAGTCTCCATTACCCTATATTTGTAGACATTCGTATGTCGCCCATAGCTTATCAAATAAATACACCAGTAGACAGATATCTTTTTCACAAGGCTGATTGGGTTAAATACTATCTTAGGTCTAAAGATCTCTTCAGTAACTTTTTAGTAGACTCAGCTGACCCTAACGGGTCAAATGACCACTTTTGCAAATTGCTTGAACAATTGAAGGAAGAATGTATACCTCTATACAAACCTCAAGAGGGCAGCATTAGGCGACGTAATCCGGCACCTTGGTGGAATGACAAGTGTGCTGAAGCAGTCAGGAATGCACAGGATGCTCTGAAATTGTATAGAAATAACATGAGTATGGAAAATTATATTAACTATAAAAAAACAGATGCTTTTAAAAAAATGGTTATTAGGGAGGAGAAGAAAAACAGTTGGTATAATCTTTGTTCCTCTTTTAACAGATATACTCCTATAACCAAGGTGTGGAATTCCATTCGCCGTTTTAAACGAGTAGGTCACAAATGTTACAGTAAAAATGATGAGTGGATTCCAGATTTTATAGATAAATATTCTGATTCTGGTAGTGATAGTTTGGAGAACTTACATGACCTCTTTCAGTCTAATAATAACAACCCTAATAGCATATTTTTTTTAAAAACATTCAGCTGGGATGAGTTTATGCAAACACTTAGCTCAAGACGAGATACAACTCCAGGCTTAGATAATTTACCCTACATAATGATTAGGAAATTAAATAGAGTTGCACAAGTAATTTTATTAGATATTTATAATCTACTATGGGCAAAACAGATCATACCTAAAGCATGGAAAACTCAATGTATTATCCCTATCTTAAAACCAAATAAACCAGCTGATGATTTTAATTCATATAGACCTATATCCTTAGCTTCATGTCTAGGTAAGCTATTTGAACAAATGATAAAACTGAGATTAGATTACTATTTTGAGTCCAATAATATCTTACCCCAATGCCAATTTGGCTTTCGAAAAGGTAGGAGTGCTCCTGAAAGTTTTATGGCTTTTATCTCAGACATGAAAAGTTGTTTGTTGGCTCGTTCTTCAGCAGTATGTGTATTCCTAGATATTCAGGGTGCATATGATAATGTTAATTTAGACCGTCTCTGCCATATATTGCATCATTTAAAATTACCTGGAAAATTGATAGAATGGATCTATAACTTTTTGAATGGGCGCAATATTTATGTTAAATATAATAATATTCTACATGGACCCACTATGTCATATAAAGGTTTGATGCAGGGGGCATGTCAGTCACCAATTTTGTACAATATATATACAGCACAAGTACTGAAATATGTAAATAACAGTAATGTGAAAATCTTACAATTTGCTGATGATTTGCTGATGTACAGTGTGGATAGAAATGTAGAGGTGGCACAAAATAATATCAACTCTGCTTTAAAACAGCTAGAGAATTACTATAAGAGTGAACTTAGACTAAATATAAACACAACAAAAAGCTCAGTTATGGTTTTTGGTTCAGATAGCCCAGTTCAGGTTAAATATAATCAACTAACTATTCCAATATGTAACAGTCAAAAATTTTTAGGAGTTATTGTAGATAATAAGCTTAAATTTGAACAACATATTAATTACATTTCTACTAATGCATTTAAGGGTATTAATGTCATTAGAAGTCTAGCGGGAGTCTTCTGGGGTGCAGATCCAAAAATTCTATCCACACTCTACAAGAGCTTAGTTAGGAGTCACTTTGATTATAGCTGTCTGGCATATATGAATTGCAACCCTACTTTATTAAAAAAACTTGATGTAATTCAAAATATAGGTATAAGAATTGTATGTGGGGCAATGAAATCCACCCCAATAAATGCCATGGAAGCAGAAACCTGCATACCTCCACTTACACTGAGAAGATATAAGTTAGCTCTTAATTTTGCTATAAAAGAGTTATTTGCTAGTAATAAATTGTTAATGCAAAAGTTCATATTGCCTTCTCAGCTCTCACAGGAGTTTTATGTGGAAAATGTTTCCAGTGACGATATTATAAATAGGAGACTTCCTACAATGTGTACAATATTATCTAGTTTAAATGAAACCTTTGTAAATATGTATAAATGCACTGATAATATTTTACCTCTTTATAAATGTAAATATGAGTCTTTAGTATGCAATAGATTTACAATCAATTTTCCTAAAATAGATAACAATATAGATTATCTCCAATTTATTAATAGTAAACAAAGCTACTATAAACTTTTTACAGATGGTTCAAGAAATAATAATTTTGTTAGAAGTGGGTTTTATGACCCTCAATGTAGTTATACTAAAGTACTTGAAATTAACTGTGAGTGTAGCATTTTTACAGCAGAGGCTTATGCTATCTTACAAGCTTTGTATTATATTAAAATTGTAAATAGTGTTGTAAATAGATTCATTATTATAACAGACTCTAAGAGTGTTTTGCTAGCTTTGGAAGGTAACAGATTAGACTTTAAATTGAACTATCTTATTTACACAATAAGGGATGTCATTGAAGACCTCATACTAGAAGGAAAAGAAGTGGAATTCTTATGGGTCCCCTCCCACAGAGGTATTGCAGGCAATGAAACCATAGACAGAGCCTTAACAGCAGGATATGATGAAGACCAGAAAAGGAATCTGAGAGTACCATTTACTGACTACCACAGCAAAGTAAATGAGATGATAAGAATTTTGTGGACCAGATATTGGACGACTATGAATCAATCAAAAGGGAAATGGTACTCTGAAATACAAAAGTCTCTACCAATTAAACCTTGGTATAATGCTGTATCATGCGACTCCAGGAAATTTATAACAGTGATCAATAGATTACGGTTCGGTCACTGCTTAGTGCCCACTCACCTGCACAGACTAAGGATAGTTCCTGATGACAATTGCACCTATTGCCGAGCTCCTCAAGCGGATATTGCACATTTGGTATTTTCTTGCCCAGAATTTGGTCTTCAGCGTCTTAAATTGGTTGCTGAGTTACAAAACTTGACAGAAGCTGAAGCTGAAACCTCACAACTTAGTGTTCCCCGCCGTCTTCAAGATCTATTAGCCAATCCAAAGTTCTACAAATTACTCTACCAATACATGGAAAGCACAGTGGGAAGAATTTAAAATTGAATCCGTTGGTCAGGTTGAAGAATGTGACATTGGTATCTGGCATTTTTGACAAAATATGATTCCTGCTCAATGGACTGGTATCCAAGCCATGGACACTTAAACCAAAAAAAAAAAAAAACTGGAAGAAGACAGCCAAAAACATGGACATATTATAATAAACAGGACTGATAACTCTGAAAATTTTCATTATGAAAAATGAACACTATTACAATGCAATAAAGTATTAAATCCTGTGCGCTTTACACAGATGCAAATCCGAGCCGACAGAGATAGCCAGGACGGAGGCGTGTGTCTCGTTCTTTGATCTTTCTTAGATCTTGCCAGCATAAAATAATATTTCTGATCAAAATTTTACTTGATCAAAACTCAGTTTATGCACTTGTATTTAATTGTTATTTCAACAATTGTAAAATAATAAATTATATTTTAATTTATTTCTTTGATTTTATCCATAAATTAGAAAGTAAACGAAAAATAGTATTTGCTTATTTTGAATTTCCTAGTGATTACCATATAAAGCATCATCGTGCGACAGTAAGTGACACTGTCATTGATTGAGTTCATCTATTAAACAATTTTAAGGCACCCATAAATTATAAAATGGTGAATAAGTGTTGCATATATACTTGTCCAAGTGAGTCGTACAGTGGTTGCAATATATCGTTCCACAGGTAAGCTCAAAATAACCTTACTGTAAATCTAACCACTAGGGTGTCCATAATTCTTGTAATATTTCAATTTTGTGCTCTAGTTAGTTCCTCACTGTTGTACATTTATTTATGGTTTCCCAAAAAATGAAGAATGCGACAAAAATCAACAGTGTCATCGCAAATTAGACTTTTACAGATATCCCAATACCACATAACATACGAATCACTGTGGTTAATAGCTGGGTTTGTACATCACTTGAAATATTAACTTTAAAAAATAGGCCATGGGGCATTTAAATTTGCGTTGAAATGACACGATTTGTAGAACAAGCATTTCAGTGGCCAAACGTTCAGAATCGTGTCACACAATACCCGCTAAATCTACATAACCCCACTTTTTATCTTTATTTTTATAGACAACTTCATCTGTTCATATAGACATTGCATTGAATATTAGAGCAACATTCTGTAGGTTATTTTCCGTTACTGAATTTTAAATATTCAAATACCTCACTCATGAATCCGAGGCTACATTCGTAAGTCGCTAACATGTCACGTAAGGTTGCAGGTTGTGGTAATGCCAATTTATTTCGTAAAAACAAATATGATTTAGCTGAGTAATAATATAAAGTTAGTGCAAACTTCTTAAGCTCCTCTGAGTATCGTACGCCTTTGTTGCTTTTATCTGTATTGATATGGTTATGAATATCTTTAAAATTATGGGTCATTCCATGTTCCACCTCATAATCATTATTTTTTTAACTTTTAAGTGTGTTAAAATTGACTTTAAACTTTATATTGAAGCATCGCGTCTGTTTAACTTCAGTGACAATATCTTCACTTTTCTTTTTACATTTCTTCCGAAGGGCTGCTGCGATTAATTCCTGTCTGGACTGCTGCAAGTTTAGAAAGGGACAAATGGCTTCGGTTCGAACTATTTCTTTCGGCTCGTTTATATTTATATATTTACTAACCCTTTGGCCCACGGTGATCAGAAGTTAGGTAAACAATTGTAGACATAGACTGGCGTACAATTATTACAAAACCTATTCATTAAATATGTATCCAAAACGGCTGTAATCTACTTGCTAAGGTTAAAAATATTTACTAGCAATTATTTTTAGTATTGTTTCAACTATATTTTTTTTCTTGTCACCTTTATCAACCAAAACATGTCAATGGCTAAATAAATAGGTATCTTTGACAATTTGTATCATTTATTTCATAATCCTTTCCTTATTCCCAAAAATTTAGGGTTATTCTCGTTGTCCCTACTAGGCGCGTCCTCAGCAGTGAAAAATTCAATAAATGATTCAAATTTATTGCCATTGTCCCCATTGGAGTAAAAGGGAGAATAATTATACATAAATTCTGTTGAAATAATTCAAGACCATTTCAACAGAATTTTTCGAACATATGAACATAAAAGTTATGCTGTCCCGGTGGTTTTTAACAGTCAAATCTATCCAGACGATAACTCTGGAACATGACGACCTCCGTAGCCGAGAGGTGAGTGGGCCGGACTTTGGTGTCGCGCCATCTCAGAGGACCCGGGTTCGATCCCCGACCGGGTCAATATGGGAAACGATCTTTTCTGTATTGTCTCGGGTCTGGGAGTTTTAGTACCTTCGTTATTTCCGATTTCTGTAACACAAGTGCTTTAGCTACTTACCATAGAATCAGAGCAATGTATTTGATGTTGTTCAATATTTATTTATTTTATCTTGTTATATTTATTTTACTTGATGAAGTAGGGACAACGGGCTAAATTTTTATTATTTAAACAAATGTCCGCTGTCAAAATAAATCTTGTTGTCACCCTATTAGAAAGGGACACACGCCTCTGTGGTAGCTATCTCGCTCGGCTCGTTTTTTGACTGCGAGTACTCGGTCCTGTTTATATATTAAGTCCATGGCCAAAAATGACATGTCGCAACGAAACAGACCAAATGTATGAAGTTTCAAGTTAGTCGTCTGGTTCATTATTTGTCTGTGCCTGTGGTCTGTGCTTAGCTCCATTTGGAATTCCGTCCGTGTCGGTTTTGTTCATTTTATTCATTCAATATTCATTTTTCACTAGCTTAGCTGTGATCGTCAGTCGTTGAATAATTTTGCTAGTGGTAGTTTGTGGTGTAATTGTAAGACACTTTTACAGAATGAAGTTACTCCTTGTTTTAAGCCTATGTATTTTCATGACCACAGTAACCGCCTACGAATTGTCCGATGTGGTATCAGCTCGGATAGAGGTAAGAGCTCGTCCGTTTTTAATCATGAGAAAACATTGTCGTTTATCTCTGTAAATCGGATCTATTGTGTTTCTGTATTGTGTACAGAGCTGCAGAGGATGTTCACTGAACCGGCTTCCAGAAGTCAAGCAGTTCATTTTGAACGACGCGCCGTTTTACGATCGTGTAGAAGTTAAGTTCATCTCGGGCGCGCCTCCAGAGCTAGTGATCCTGGGCGCTGGCGACCAAGAGCTAGAGCGCCTGCCGCTCTCTGAACTGGGTCGCAGCGAGTGTAACGATCTTTTACAAGAAAAGGGCTTCCAAAAAAAAGAAAAGAAGTCAGAGTTTTGAATAAGTCACATTCCATGTAGAATATTTACTGTTTACTATTAATTGTTTTCCATTCTTCAGTAAGTTATGAATAACATTGCATGCATTTACAAGTGTACGTAAACCAACATATTCAGAGATGTTGTAATCTAGCAGTTTATCCCTTTAAGTGAATTTGCAGTAACATTAGTGTTGTGATAATAAATACTTTACAATAAAAAGCTGAATCAAATTTATCAGGAATTTATTATTTCTGTCATTCCTTGTATGTAGTGTAGTGTAAAAAGAAGAGCCTTATCATATTAAGAGTTATTGTAAAACTTGTAATTTATTTTGATTGCTTTGATTACCAATCATTTCACAAGAACACTTTTAGTGTTTCTAGTACTATTTTGATAAGATTATCTTTAAGGGAGCAAGCAACAGAAATTCAAATGAGTAATAGCTACTTATATTTATATAGTTATGTAATTGTATTCATGTGTCTGATGAGAAATAGAGTTCAAGTGATATCCTTACTAATATTATAAATCGGAAAGTGAGTTTGTTTGTTTGTTCCGCTTTCACGCTGCAACTACTGAACCGATTGCTTTGAAATTTTGCAGACGTAAAGTTAGAAGTCTGGATTAAATATAGGATTTTTTTTTTAAATTGATATTCCAAACAAGAATATATAATTTACTTGATGGATGGATTGGAGATGGCGCTATGTGACGTTTAAAACAAGGTAAAATATAGCAAACAAATTTAAACATGTAAATTTAGAAGCTAAATGATACGATAATGAATTCCCGAGGGATGACATACAATTTATTTTATTGCCTAAACTGTTTTTTTTACATCTACATATATAATATAGTGAGGGTAATCCTGTATACACAAATGATACAAATCGGGATTGGATTGAGGTTACCAAATAAAACGGCAAGTAATGGTAAAGAGAATTAAATATTGATTGTATCGTTGGTCGGCGGCGTGGCGCGCTCAGGTGAGCAGCGTGCAGTCGAGGTCCTCGTCGCGCGCCTGCTCCGTGTGCGCCCGCCGCAGCACGCGCGCGACCACGTCCGCCAGCGCCTCGCGCGCGCCCTCCTCCAGCAGCGACATGCATTGCTGCAATTATACACCAAATGGTTCACATTTGGAAAACGCATCTGCCCCTCTTATTCACTATCATCTGATCCTATACGACAAATCTACGTTTTGTTACTGTCTGCCAGGTACGACAGAAGCAAATTAGTTTTGTTGCACAAACGTGAATAAAAGGTTCGGCGTTTGCCAAAAAACACTTTAATATGGAAACTTTTGTTTCGTTTCATTTTTTTAAAGTAAAGAATAGAAAGTGTACTTTCAGGGTTCGAATAAATTTTCGACGACTTGCTTTTATTATGATTTAAAGTTTAATCCTAATTTTATACCAAATAAAGTTAATGAAAGCATACCACATACCTACTTATAAATATTAAAATAGTGTTTACAAAAAATATTACTTCGCCTATAGTTTGCTGTATAGAAATAGAATAGAAAATGTCTTTATTCATGTAAACTTTTACAAAAGCATTTATGAATCGTCAGATTATACTACCACCGTATAACTATATATGGTCGCGTTCGGCGGTTAATATCAGGCAGATAAGAGAGATAAGTGTTCTCAAATTTCATCTGTTTATCGTTGACATATTGACGAGTCTCCACTGAACGTACGCCCCTAATTTTACATGATAAGATAACGGTATTTAAATTGCTAATTTTAAATTAGAAAATTAACAACGACAATGTGCAGACATTAATTGTAGATTAAATATATTTATAGCATAAATTAAATAAAATGAGGCAGCTAACCGCTGGATTGATCTGATCTTTTTGGTGGTTTATAACAAAAAAAAACGTTCACCATACGAATATTTGTTTGGGTGGGTTCGATAATCTTCGACCCGCGGTTGCAATTAGTTCAGCCCGGAGTTCTAAGCATGATTCCACCGGGACTGTCGCCAAGAAAGAGAATCTCGTGTGTGACCTGGTGGCGCGTGTCGTCGGCGGGCAGGTGCAGCACGGCGCGCAGGGCCAGCTCTGAGTTGGCGCGCACGTAGGTGTTCTTCTCCTTGGTGCCGTTGACGAGCGCCGGCAGCAGCGCACGCAGCACGTCGGCGCCGCCGCCGCTGAGCCGCGCCGCGCGCCCCACCAGCGCGCCCGCCGACGCCATCAGCTGCTTCACCTCGTTGCTCGAGTGGTTCATGCTCTGCACACACAACGTTGTATTTCAAAAAATCTGCAGTTAGAAGCTGGTATGAGTACACGTACGAGTTGCAATAATTATGAAAAATATTACTTGGCAGTAAATGGAGGTTTTAGCTTCAGTTTTTAAACAACAAAAAACAATGGAACTAGTACACAGCCCTGAGGGACGCCAATTTATATTACTAATTTAACATATCTTTAGCCAATGAAGTATGGTATTTTGGACCAGACAAACAGCTACTAAACCAATCTTCAGCGAACATTTCAAATCCTAGATGATTAACGAACTTTTGTAACAGAATAAGCATTGAGACCGTATCGAAGGCTTCACTTTAATACAGTGTAAAACTAAGTCGCTTTCCGCAGTCTGACCCTTTACTGATATGGCGCTCCTCTTACGACCTTGTGGTACTCACCCTGACGAACTGCGAAAGCAGGTTCTGCGGGATGGGCCGGTCGGTCTCCAGCAGATGGTGCAGCAGGTACCCGATGCCGCGGATGCCGTTGCACGCGACCGGGATGCGCTCGCTCGCTAAGTATTGTAGCAGGGTTTTTTCTATCTTCTCTTCGAAGTGGTCGCGGTAGATCTGTTGGCAAAAGTTGTTTTTAATTAAAATATATCTTGAGAGAAAATTAGATTAAACATGGACAGGATATTTACGGTGGTATTAAAAAGGGAACTATTTATCTAAGGGCGAGTTATCTGTAGATGGCACATTCATATTACACATGATTGTATTTTTATTGGAAACTTGATTAAAAATTCTAATATACTTCTAATGTAGCTGAATTTGTTGTACTGAGTATGCCATACCACGTCATATTGTACCTTAGTTCATTGGTATTAAATTAGTATACACATTCTGTATATCAGAATGACAATGTATCAATAAAAAATGATATATGATGCTCAATAACAGAGTTGGTACAAGCCCTGGGCAGACACCCAATGGGTTAGATGGGTCTGTTAGCGACCACAGCGGATGCGTTCTGCACGGTTCCGCCATAGTAGCGGAGCAGTTACCTCATTGGGCGACTCCTTGAGCGCGACGAAGAGCGCGGCGGCGCGTCCGTGCTGCAGCAGCCAGTCGTCGTGGTGCGGCTGGTGCTGGTGCTGGTGGTGCTGGTGCGGCTGCGCGGCCAGCACGTGGTGCAGCAGTGCAGCGTCGCGGTGCGTGGGCGGCAGGCGATGCAGCAGCGCGCCCAGGCAGCCGCCCACGGCCGACCGCGGCGGGTCGTCCGGGTGCGCCAGCAGCGCCGGGCCCGACAGCGTCGTCAGCACCGCCAGCGCCAGCGGCTCCGACATCTACAATTATGTATTTATTTATTAATCACTACGAACAGCCATGAAAAATATAAGTCGTTTTTTGCTATATTGTTTATTTATTTATTTATATTTATGAGTTTTATTAATGTTTTTTATTTATGAGTCGCTTAGTACAGGTATATAAACTAGCTGGATTTTGTTTGCATCCGTACTAGCTGTCGCTCGATAAAAGGTAAGAAACACAGCAATCGCCATTCGGAATACTATATTTTTATGCGAATTTTAAGAATATGTCGATCAGCCATTATACTTTTTTGCTAGCACCTGATAGAGAACTGAAATCTGATTTGCTTTTTTTGGATGTATGTATATATGGATGTATAAATTAATACAAATTTCAAAAATTCTTAATTCATTTGAATGAAATTTATATAATAAAGCATTTGGAGAATAACATACGAGATATAAATAAAAGATGCCTCAGTTTTAGAAAGAGATTAAAAAGAATAAAGTCAGCCGAAGCTTGCTAACCGCAGCGAGGACTACATAGTGACGTGTAGGGTTCACATACATAAGTATTACACATCACATACATTGTTCTACTGCTATCGCAATAAGCACTTCAGAAATCAGAGATAACGACAGTATCACAACACAGAGTACCGATACAATGTAGAAAAGTTCGATTTCCAATATTAGCCCCACCGTAAACCGGGACCTCACAGATAGGGCGATACAAAAGTCGCCTGTCGGCTACGGAAGTCGTCAAAAACTGTGAGGCGTCTACCAGACGAGGCTCACCTTGTCTCCTCCCCCACTGATGATGCTCCTGAGCGCCTGCAGCATGGTCTCCCGCACGGCGGGGTCGTCGGCGTTGCGGATGCCGTTGTGCATCTCGACGAAGAGCGGGTCCGCGCGCGTGTGGATCAGCACCAGCTGCGAGAGCGCCAGGCCCGCCTTGATGCGCACCACGCGGTTCGGGTCGTTCAGAGCCTTCAGGAACGTCGTCTGCAGCTGCGGCAGGAACTGCTTCAGCATTGATCCCACCTGCGTCGGTAAACAAAATACATTAATTGGGATGATGACACCATTCACAAATCATTTTCAGGTACCAATACCGTAAAAGAGGACTTTATTACGTTACATCGACCATATTGTTCTTTTGCAACTTATTTTTAAAAATACGGTAAAAGGCCGTTAGTTCGAATCGCACACCGCAAAGGCATTATTATTACATTATTTTGTTTTTGTTTCTTTAAAATATTTAAAATGCGCCGAAATTATTATGGGGGTATAGTCTAATGAACAACAGACTGACCAAAAGGGAAAACTGTGACGTCACAGTGTGCTATCTTCATTAAAAATCTATGAAAAAAAAAGTTTTTTGACGAGATATTTGAAAGTAACCTCAATTGACTATCTAGTCAATGTCCCTATTGTCCAAATCGCTGTTCCAGCAGATCGTCGGCCAGGTGAGTGCTCTGATGACGTCATACCGACCTTAGAGAGCAGCGAGGCGAGCGTCTCGAGCACGGCGGCCTTCACGCTCGAGTTGAACCGGTCGCCGAGGATGCGGATGAGCGGGCCGGTGATGTGCACCACGCACGGCTGGATGGCCTGCGGCGACGTCAGCTTGATCACCTCGCCCAGCATCAGCGCCGCGTTCTCTTTGTCCTCCGGCAGACCGTTCAGTATCGACTCACGGAACAGGGGCAGGATCGGTTGAATGCCCTGCACATGCACAACGAAATGTTCATTTATCTAGTACGTTTAGTAATGTCTAAAGTCGCGCACGAGATGACACAAAAATCGATACCGTTGATTGGTTAATATTATCATACCATACTTTCGATCATATATTTCGTAGATGCAAAATGCAAACAAATTTTTGGCATCCGCATCAATACGTACAACTTGCAAAGGCTTACAGTGTATACGATTCAATATAATTCAAAAGTCGAATGGGAGTGAAACTAGGTATTATAGTATTTTATGACTTTTGTCATTGCTATTTTTTAGGTTGCAACGGTGTATCTACAAAATTTTTTTTTTACCGCACTCGTAATTGGCTACTTGACAGTGTTAACAATAAAATATGAAAAGTGTTAGATATGTTAGCTTATTAGTTAAGTAATCATTTTACATTTTTACTTTTTAATTAAAAGCATAGTTAGTATTTTATTTTTGCAAAATAAATTTTAGTTTTTTTATCTGTGGAACAAAAGAACCGAAACGGAAACCACCATTGCAATTCGGAAATGACAGCTGTCGGCGAAAATTATTTATTTTAATGTGGCGAAACAATTATTATTTTACCGATTAAATTGAATTATTGTGTCTCTAATCGTATAAAGAATTTATTGAAACATTTTCCGTTTATCTTAATTAAGTCGTTCCTATGCGTATCGGTTCGTTGTCTAGGACGTTGACGTCATAATTGCAACAATGACGCGACTAGGCGTTTTCGCGCGCGTTTTAAATGTGTTACACAAAATCTTATTTTTCTCTGGTTATTTAGATTATTTCCAGATAAATTGAATTGCTTGGGATATAAAATGAACGGGCGCACATTTTACAATACTTTTTCAAAAACTGTCAAGTAGCCAATTGCATCAATCTGCCGTAGACAAACTGTACAATGTCTATTTTGACATTCGAAAAGAGCTTGGTAAACTTTTATAAGCTTTTTTTCTCAAGCTCACTCATAATTTTTCTTGCACAATATGATGGATAACATCATGAAGAATGTGCTGGTACCTTTGTTAATAATATCAGTATGATACAAGTGACTGTAACGGTCTTTTTGTTTTTGATAATAAGTATGTTTAAACTGACTTCGGGTTTGTGGTCGCGTCTCTGTCACGCAGGTCTGTGTGGCGCTCACCTTGGGCAGGCAGAAGCCGGGCATGAGGTCGCCCTTGAGGTCGGCGGCGGCCAGCCGCAGGGCCGTGCGCACGTCGGGCACGTGCGCGATCATGCGCTCCGCGTCCAGCGTGCGCGTCAGCGCCGTCAGGGCCTGCAACAGAAACAAACTTGTCTCTGTAATGTGAGAACAAAGAATAGATCAACGAATTAAGAGACTATTATTTATTGTAAATAAGTAAATAAATAAAAAATCCCCTACACAAATATATGTACTTCTATGTTAAGCAACCATTTTTAATAAACTAGTAATAATAATCAAAAAGTGCCTTACAGAACTGATACTGTTGGATTGAAGTTAACAAAAAAAAAACAGCATAGAAATCGGTCCCTTCGATGGAAAGGTATAGCGCCTTATACAGATGTACACACACATACATCGACGTCAAACTGATGGCATCCCTCTTTTAACGTCAAGGCTTAAAAATGTAATTAGTTGATAGAGTAAGTGCGGGCCGACCTCCCAGGCCATCTGCAGCACGTCGCGGTCCTGGTGCGCGAGCAGCATGAGCAGGCCGCGCAGCAGCTGCGGCACGTGCGGCGCCAGGTCCCCGCGCGTGTGCGTCACGAAGGCGCACGCCAGCGCCGCCGCTGCTCGCCTGCGGACGCCTTCGCTGCTGCGGACCGTCTCCAGCAGAGTGTCGATTATGCTGCAATTGACAGAACCATACCATAATACCATACACTTATTTATATTCATACTAGCTTTATCCTCGACTTCGTTTCCGTGGACTACATACTTTCATGGTGGGTTTTATTTCCCCTAATATTCAAAACATAAAGTAGACCATATTTTAATCCAAGTTTCGAGCTATATTTGTATCAAGTTTCATTTTAATCCAAGTTTCAAGCTGTATTTGTGCCAACTTTCATATCTCTAACCTAAAAAAAACCATTTTCCCGAATAAACTTTAAAGGGCGGTATTACCCTCATCCTCCATATTTTCGAAACAAAAAGTAGCGTGTGTCCGTTCTAGAGGATCAACGTTTACTTATACCAAATTTTATCAAGATCAGTACAGTGGTTTAAACGTGAAAGCTGGCCAGAAAAACAGGCATAATTATTCTTGCATTAGTAATATTAGTATGGATTCTTTATTGCATGCCATAAGTAAAGTAGGTGTTACTTATAACTTAGAGATTACTCGATTTAGCAATATCTCATAATGAACATAGACTGAATAGCGTTTGTTATCTGTTTTTCGTGTGCGTATGCTTGATACACTGCAGAGTTTCCATTTGTTAAGGGACCATGATAAAAAATATTGTATTACCAGCAGTCATTTTCAAAAGAGCTGAATTGGCGAATTGGACAGAAAGAGTAATCAAGTTTGATATTTGAACAATCGTTTGGTATTTGCGCTGGCTGACATCGGCAGACGGAATTAAATTCCGAAGTCTGCTTCTAACGAGTCGTTACGTAACAAGGGCCGTGCGTTTAGATTTTTAGCTTTCTTTATGCCAAATATATCGATACCATCGTTGGAAGGCTCATCACGAGCTACGAAAACGAGTCTCAATACATAGATGATGTGTGCGAGCGCAGTAGACCGTGTGTAGTGCGTGTGACTGACCAGCGCACGCCGGTCGCGTCGGTGACGGGCAGCAGCGCGTCGCGGCAGTTCTCCAGCTCCTTGGCCTCGTTGGGCTCCTCGCGCGCCGCCACCAGCGCCGTCAGCAGCGCCGGCAGCACGCGCGGCAGGTGCCGCCCCAGCGACCCGCCTGCTGCCGCCGCCAGTGCCGACAGGGCGCGCGTGTCCACCGCCCCGCCCCCGCCCCCGCCCCCGCCCCCGCCCCCGCCCGTCAGCACCGGCACCAGGTACGGCAGCACGGCGCGCGACTTGATCGCCATCACCTGGTACGGATAAGACCCGTGTAAATAAGGGCAGTATTTTTAAAATAATTTAAATAATTAAAAGCGGAATGACTTTTTATTCTTTCATGTGCGTGTAGATAACGTGTCGAAATATTTTCTAATGGACTACACATGCACTTATGATAAGATCACTGAAAAAAATGCATTGTGCACACGCAACTAGCACGATATAAATGTACCCACTTTGAGACTGTCTCATTTTTATCAGATATTTCAAAGGATTAAATGAATTATTATGTATAATTATCCGAGTATTAGGCGAGAGAAGTTATCAGTTGTTAGTTCTTAAGAGCTGCGCCTTCACAAATTTTTGAAGACTCAATTATTGAATCCCTAACTTGATCTTATTTTAATTAGAAAACGAAGTTATACAAAAAAGCTTAATAGTGTTACACATTTTAAAGTAAAGAGACAACTGTAATTCTTTATGAAGAGGAGAAATGTTTTGGCACACATACTTTATTTCTTATAAAAAAAAGTTGGCAGCTATAGTGCTAGCTACCATATCCCCATGAAGGCATCAATACGGTACACAGTGGCGGCTGGTGGGTTATCAAACTGGTGGTGCACTACACTAAAATATTAAAAATTAGAAAATGCAACTAAACATCAATTGATATATAATATGTTTATTTTTTATACATTCAATCAATGCGAGCTGTCAATCATGACTGCCATCGCCTCGTGCCCATGCCGGCCGGCCAATTCGTCAAACATCAGGTGCTCTCGGTAATCTTCGGTTCGCTCGTGCGACGCTGGAAAACCGACTCAATACTCGGTACATTTCTATGAACTATCTTTTGTTTCACGCGTCAGGCGTATTAATTCGTATCTCATACAAGTTGTATTAGCAGTCTTCGTGCACTCGCCGAAGCGCACGAGAATTTGTCTTTACAGGAAAATAAGTCTCAATAGTTTAATAAAGCGCTGAAACTGTTTCACCAATGGAAATTTAATTTTTTATACGTTTTTGTATGTTTAAAAAATAAATATTAAAATGAATGAAATAAAGATGAAGTGATATTTTGAAATTTTTAAATCTTTTGGATTGGTGGTTCAGCGCACGAGCGCACTTAAGGTACAGCCGCCACTGACGGTACATAAAAAAAAGGTGCACCTCTCATCGCCTAAATGGTGGCGCTGTGGTGATATACATAGATGTACGGTAACGGTGCCGGAGTAGTTAGCGTACCTTTTTTTTTTGAGCGGAATGTCATGCATTGACGCACCGTACCGTCACGCGAGGGAGTTGACGGCGTGTGTGGGACTCCGTGCCCTTATATGAGCAGGATTACCCACTAAACTCCGCCGTTGTCGGTCCCAAGCCCGAATGAGAAAGGAGGAGGGTTGGTGTGGAGGAGACCTACCCTCTCGTAAAACAGTCAACGCCGAGCATCGGGCGGCGGTAACTAACCCGACAACCCCGCATCTACGGGGCGGTAGCCAGTGACCGTGAGGATCTAAATACCCTCTAAAAAACTAACGCGGAAGGACGTGGGAACCCACCGCGCTTATTTCCCATGAAAACCTCCCTTATGATACCAGTATCACAGAGACAGAGTATGCTGGACGACCCGACTAGCCATCGGCGCCACCCAGTACCCGGGCTGGATGGTGTGAAATTGGTGACCGAAGCTACCCCTGGGGCGAACCGACAGGCTTCAGAGGGAAGAGATGCTACTGTCGGTGCTACAAAACCTAAAAAGGAGAAGACCTCAATACGAACTTATCATCGTATTGGCGCTTGGAATGTCCGAGGTTTGCTAATGACGGGTAAACTAACCATCGTAGAGAAGGAATTGGAAACACATGATCTCTCCATATTGGGCGTCAGTGAAACACACATGCGTGGCAATGGCCACTTCACCACTTCGACAGGGAACACCCTCTACTTTTCAGGCTGTGAGGACTCTAGTAGGAATGGGGTCGGAATCATATTACCACCACACATGAACAAATATGTCCTCGGTTATAACCCAGTGTCTGACAGGATCCTGACAATGAAGCTCAACACTAAGCCGTGTGTACTGAATATTGTACAAATATACGCACCGACGGCACAAGCTCCAGTGGAGGTAATTGAAGACTTTTATGGAAAACTGGAGGAAACGTTGTATTCAATACCTAGTCGGGAAATCAAAATGATTCTTGGTGATTGGAATGCCAAAGTCGGTAGCACAGTTGCTGATGGTCATATCAAGAACACAGTTGGAAAATTTGGACTTGGCACTAGGAATGAACGGGGTGAAAGACTGATCGAGTTTTGCATAGGCAGGAATCTCAGTATTATGAACACGTTCTTCCAACATCACCCAAGACGTTTGTATACATGGAGATCTCCAGGCGATAGGCACAGAAATCAAATCGACTACATCATCCTAGATACCCGCTGGAGATCCTCTGTTTCTAATGTGAAGACCTTTCCCGGCGCAGAGTGCGGCTCTGACCACAACCTGCTCGTAGCCAGTTTTTTGCTTCGTTTAAGGGCACCTAGACGTCAACCACCAAAACTCAGAAGCCTGGATCTTTCTGAAAAATCTATTTTCCGTGTGGCATTAGAGTCGAAACTGAAGGATTGTCCAACGCAAGAACTCGCTGACGCTGACTCGCAGTGGAAACACTTGAAAGTACAAATTAACGATGCACTGGACCTAGTCTCTAAGAAGAATAAATTTGAGCATAAGAAAAAATGCTGGATCTCCGACTATTCCTGGGATCTCATTCAACGTAGGAAAAATATAAAATCTGGATGTCTGCAGAATCATGCAGTAATGGCCGAATACTCCGAGCTCAGCAAAGCTATCCAAGCCAGTTGCCGCCGTGACAGGAACAACTTCATTGTGAGTATATGCAACGACCTTGAGAGGCATGCGAACAAGCTACAAACAGCAGACCTATTTAAGAAAGTTAAAATCCTTTCCAAGCAGTTCAAGCCTTAATCGTGGATGATAGAAGATGCAGATGGCATTGTACTACACGACTTCGATCGCATTGCCGAGAGATGGCGTGCGTACTGCGAACAGTTGTACATTGATTCCCATTTAACACCCGGCGACGTCCCAGACTGGAAGGATCTAGACCTGGAACCCATCATTCTTCGTTCCGAAATAACTGCTGCCCTACAGTCCCTCAAGAAGAAGAAAGCGCCAGGAAGTGACCAAATAACAGCAGAGGTGCTTGAAGCCATGGGTGATTTGGGTGTGGCGACGTTACACAAGGTATGCTCACACATCTGGCAATGCGGTGATTGGCCGCAGGACTGGTCGGAATCCGTAATTATTCCGTTGCATAAAAAAGGGTCAACCAAGGATTGCGGCAATTATCGAACCTTGTCTCTCATCTCTCATGCCAGCAAAGTTTTGCTCCATATTTTAAACAATCGTATCCGCTACTATCTGGATTGGCAAATACCGCAGGAGCAAGCGGGTTTTGTGAAAGGCAAGGGCACTCGAGAGCAGATTCTCAATGTCAGGCAGCTCGTTGAGAAAGCATACGAGTTTGATACGCCAGTTATAATGTGTTTCGTCGACTACAGCAAGGCGTTCGACTGTGTCAACTGGAGTTGTTTGTGGAAAGTCCTACGAGAACTTGGAGTACCAAACCATCTTGTCGCCTTACTCCGCAGCCTGTATGACTCAAGCCAGGGCGTCGTAAGAGTCGATAAAACAACCTCAAAACCCTTTAAATTCCAACAAGGAGTTCGCCAGGGGTGCATTCTGTCGCCCATTCTCTTTAATGCCTATGGAGAGTACATAATGAGACGTACCTGCGAGAATTGGGAAGGAGGCATCATGGTTGGTGGCGTGAAAATCACCAATTTGCGCTACGCCGAGGACACTACTCTTCTTGCAGCAAATGAGTCAGAAATGTCTGCTTTTCTAGACCGAATGGAGCGATTTAGTTGGGAGATGGGGCTTTCCGTAAACAGGTCCAAAACCAAAGTCATGGTGGTAGACAGATCGCGAAAGTTGGAACTCACTGGCACGTTAAACTTAGAAATAGTGGACAACTTTATTTACCTGGGTTCCAATATCAGCAATGATGGTTCGTGCGAAAAGGAAGTGCGTAGGGGAATTGGCATGTCCAGGAGCGCCATGTCTCAGCTTGAGAAAATCTGGCGAGATCGTAACATTTCCGTAAAAACTAAAGTCAAACTGGTACGGACTCTAGTCTTCTCGATCTTTTCGTATGGTGCCGAGACTTGGACTCTAAAAGCTGCAGACCGCAAACGCATTGACGCCTTTGAGATGTGGTGCTGGAGAAGGATGCTCCGTATTCCTTGGACAGCATTTCGGACAAATGTCTCCATACTGCGAGAACTTAGGATTTCCTCGCGGCTGTCATCCGAGTGTATGCGTCGAACCCTAGAATACTTTGGTCATATTGCAAGGAAACAAGGTGACAACCTCGAAAAACTTATCGTGACCGGCAAAGTAGATGGAAAAAGGCCGCGTGGGCGCAGCCCTATGCGTTGGTCCGATCAGGTCCGCACTGCTCTCGACTCTACAGTTCACAACGCCCTTCACACCGCTGGAGACAGAATTAGTTGGAGGAAAATCATACGGATGAAAGTGATGCAAAAGGGAGGTCACGACCCTCAGCAGTGAGGAATACGACGCAAGGAGGAGGACCCACTAAAACCCCCCGGTGGACCTCGTCGCCTTGATGGTGATGCCTGGGGAACAGAAGAGTCGGCGTACCTGCTTGAGTCCGTCGAGCGTGGCGTCCGCGAGGTCCGTGTCGGGGTCGTGCAGCGTGCGCAGCATGTGCGGCAGGATGTCGTCGAGCGCCTTGTTGCCGATGGTGGCGTGCAGGCTGTCGAAGGCCCGCGCCGCCGCCAGCCGCACCTCCGGCAGCGGGTCGCACAGCGCCGTGCGCACCGTCGGGACCTGACAGAGTACAACTATTATACAAACGGTCCACTGCAATCATTATTAACCGCGTCTGACGTAATTCGATCCTATATTCCATTCCAATAATTTTTCATATAACTTTACTCTTATTATCTCCGCCATGCGAATTTCAAATCACTGAAAGAAGTTTAAAGAGAACGAATTGACATTTTGTAAAAAGCGAGTGATTACTTTGATTTCGCGTTATAGTAATGTGAAGAAATATAGTCAGTCCAAACTGATCAAAAGTCAAAGTCAATATTTTTTATTAACATTGATTACATAAGTAATTCTTGTGAATAGTCTCTATATAAAGAAAATGAAGCTACCTCCGGTTCGGAACCTATAACTAAAGAGAAGATACCGGCAAGAAACTCGGTAGTTTTTTTTACTAATGAAAGCTACACTTATTACTAATTTGATAATCGTTTGCGCCATCTGTTGAGAAAACTCCTATAGTTATATGTGTCTCGATAGATGTCGCCACATTGTTTTCCATAGCATGTGTCTGTATGATGAACTATACAATACTCGGGCGAAGCTGCGGTCAGACCGCTACAACTGTAATACTCGTACAAGATGATAATTATGAGTATGTCTGACTCACCAGGCCGTCGGCGAAGCTGAGCACGGCGTCGCGCGACGTGGAGGAGAGGATCTCGCTGAGGCCGATGCAGACGCCCTGGCGCTGGTCCGGCCGGTCCGACTTCATGCCGCGCTCCAGGATCGGCACTATCTCCGGCAGCACGCGCTCGCCCAACTGAAACACGCCAACGATTTAAGCCCTCAATAATACGGACGGAATTACAATAACATCACAAGGAACCGAAATAATTGTTGACGATGACGTATGCACAATGCCGTAAAAGATGATATTATGTTACATTGGCCATATCTACTTTTTGCAAATTATCTTTAAACTGATATTAAAAAAATGTAGGGTGACTAAATCCTTTTTCTTGACTTCGACCCGGATAAATAGAAAAATAATAATACTTATCCAGTTACTTTATGAGCCTTAGAATTAGCCTTTTTATATAGGGCTACATGATTAAATGATTTAATCATGTAGCCGATTTATCGTTACAACAAGTGCTGGTTTAAACACCACGCTAGCAGCGTCATGTCGTCACAAACCCAAGATATGTCGAAAAATCTGAAACATACTTTGCTCGACCCGGGAACGGAACCCAGACCCGTGATATTGAAATCTGGTATTTAATCTAATAGGTGATCAAAGCGTTCAATCAACGATTATTTCAATGTAATTTAAAATGAGTGGTGCTTCGAGCCGGATAGTAAATGAATATAGCAACAAACGTGACCCAACCTTCCGCACGAGGTCGCCGAGCGTGCGCGCGGCCACCTGCCGCTTGTCGTAGCTCGTGGAGGCGAGGCAGCCCAGCAGCAGGCTGAACAGCGTCGGCAGGATCTCGCGCAGGGTCTTAGGAGTGTTCGTCACCACCACCTGAGATACAATGGGAATAAGTATCTATATAATATAGATCGAATCTACAATACGATTGCAAGAGAATGCGATATAAAGGTACTTTTTCGTCAAATATTCAGTTCGGTAAAGGTTAAACCGAATCCGAACCAGTTATTTGGCGCATCTCTTAGTTAGCTAGGGGTGAGAGCCTTCCGCTCCCCCACAAGCCCGGTGAAGATGAAAAGCCTTCATCTATAGTCAGTTAGGAAAAAAAAATCTTAGTTAGCATCACCTTCCAGACGTGCAGCGCGGCCTGGCGCACCATGAGGGCGACGTCGCTGCGGCCCATGTACAGGCCGGCCAGCACCCGGTTCCGCCTCTCGGCGCCGAGCGCGCTCATTATCGCCTTGTGCGAGTGTTCTGTGCCGAAGTTGTCGTCCTCGGACGCTGTCTCCGTACTCATCTTGCCCGAGACGCCGGAGATGCGGTATAGGAGGTCACCTGAACAACACGAACGATATTTATATCGGTATTTAGGAAATTAGAACTGCAAGTATGGGTATCTAAGAATGTAACGCAATAAAATAAGACGTTCCTTTAGCAGGGTGTGTTTCACCATGGTAAATAGATTTAGCCACGTCGGTATCGTAAATAATAGTCGAGAAGGATTTCTATACTCTAACGACCTCATTGTATTCTCTATTAACTGGAGATATTAAAAATTCACATACCTACTATCATCTAAGGTAAAAGCGAAATCCTTAGCCAGCTGAAAATGAAGAAAATATCGAATTTCCTGTCCAAAAGCAGAACCTTTCAAACGACGCTACGTAACTTACTCTTAGTCCTTAATTATAAGCTAAGAACGTCACTATCCGCTGGCCCGCCTTCAGCGCCGCCTCCTGACGTACTCGCTCTCACCTAGTAGCTGCACGGAGCTGTATCTGATCCTCCAGTTGTCGTCGAACAGGCCCCTCTCCAGCTCCGGCAGCAGCAGCGTGATCGCCGACTCCGCGTACAGCGTCACTATCCGCTGGCCTACCTTCAGCGCCGCCTCCTGACGTACTCGCTCTCACCTAGTAGCTGCACGGAGCTGTATCTGATCCTCCAGTTGTCGTCGAACAGGCCCCTCTCCAGCTCCGGCAGCAGCAGCGTGATCGCCGACTCCGCGTACAGCGTCACTATCCGCTGGCCTACCTTCAGCGCCGCCTCCTGACGTACTCGCTCTCACCTAGTAGCTGCACGGAGCTGTATCTGATCCTCCAGTTGTCGTCGAACAGGCCCCTCTCCAGCTCCGGCAGCAGCAGCGTGATCGCCGACTCCGCGTACAGCGTCACTATCCGCTGGCCTACCTTCAGCGCCGCCTCCTGACGTACTCGCTCTCACCTAGTAGCTGCACGGAGCTGTATCTGATCCTCCAGTTGTCGTCGAACAGGCCCCTCTCCAGCTCCGGCAGCAGCAGCGTGATCGCCGACTCCGCGTACAGCGTCACTATCCGCTGGCCTACCTTCAGCGCCGCCTCCTGACGTACTCGCTCTCACCTAGTAGCTGCACGGAGCTGTATCTGATCCTCCAGTTGTCGTCGAACAGGCCCCTCTCCAGCTCCGGCAGCAGCAGCGTGATCGCCGACTCCGCGTACAGCGTCACTATCCGCTGGCCCGCCTTGAGCGCCGTCTCGCGCACGTACTCGTTCTCGTCGGCGAGCGCCTTCAGGATCGGGTTGATGATCTGCCCGATGTAGGGCGTGAACTCGTCCGTGAACGCGCCCGGCATGTATATGAACATCATGATGTAGCCGTCCTTCACGTGCGGGGCGATGTCCGTGCGTTCTGCGGTCGCGATTATGTCTGCCGGCAACACGATATTATTAAAACGTACAAAGAGTATAATCGCAACTGAAATGATAGTGTATGATATGTTCTGTCTCTAAAAAAAATGAAAGTGTTCATAAACGTTTTAAATATGAATTGTGGTAACACCATTCGTTTCGGTTTCCATAACGCAAGTGTTGAACTTACTTCGGGATCAATGTATGTTGAGTCTCCTGTTTATTTTTTTATTTAATTATGTACAGAAAAGTTTATGATAAGACGTTTATTGCATAAAACTGGCTTTGATTACCATTGGAACATCTAGGTAATACAAATACGATTTGAACATAGCATTTTATATCCAGCAGATATTAAACATATCTGCAAAAAAGTAAATTATTAGAGCGTTTGGGGTGTCGATTAACGCTTGCCATTAGCAGACATGCATTCCTAGTGAAATCAATGTACAAAGTTACATTGGTTATATGTAGCTTCCTATGTGTAATGCTGGACGATGACGTCACAATCGCACTCACCCGGCATGATCTTATGCAGTTTCTGCACGCCGAGGCCGGCGACCACCTCCGAGAGGCCCTGCGCGGCCCCGGACCGGTCCACGCTGCTAGTCTCCGAGGTGAGGGTGTGCATCAGCCAAGGCAGCAGCTCCTCGAAGCTGCTCTCGCCCATCCCTTTGACCATGGCGCCCAGAGCGCGAGCAGATACTGAACGGACCTGACAATGAGAAAAATCACATAAGAATTTAATGGCCATTTTTCATTAAACATGGTATCGCAAAAAAAATAAATTGAGTGATCCACACTGGGTGTTATTTTGATATTATAAGAGGTATGGTTGTGTACATTCAATAGTTACCATAATGATATATTAGAGTGTTTGGTTTTTTGTTTTCAAACAAACCCCCTTCACGGCCCAAGGATGAATGTTAGAGAATGCTCCTAGCATCAAGTCTACCTGTTGTATTTTTGTGTAAGTAGTATATATTTAAAAGCATGACAGTGACCTCGGGCACGGGATCCAGCAGCGAGCTCTTGAGGCCGGGTATGATGTTGGGCAGGTAGGGCATGAGGTCCTTCTGGTCGGTGAGCGAGTACATGTTGCCGATGATCTGCGCGGCCATCTTGCGCGTCTCGGTGCTGCGGTCGAGGAAGGCGCGCTGCACGACCGGCATGATGAGCGCCAGCGACGGCGCGTCGATGAAGTGCACGAACTTGGTGTCCAGCAGCGTCTGCAGGCACGCCGACGTCTTGTTCGACGGGTCCTGCAGCGCGTGCAGCAGCACCGGCACGATCGCTGCACAAACACACCGCTTGCTACTTTATCATATACTAGCCACCCGCCCCGGCTTCGCGCGGATGCAAGCAAATACTTAGAAATGTTGGCTTTTCTATTCTATATCTTTATTATGGTAAGCGCATAACTCGACAACGCTTGGAGCAATTTTGACAATTGGCTACTTGACAGTTTTTGAAAAAGTATTGCAAAATGTGCGCCCGTTCATTTTATATCCCAAGCAATTCGATTTATCTGGAAAAAATGTAAATAACCAGAGAAAAATAAGATTTTGTGTAACACATTTAAAAAGCGCGCAAAAACGCCAAGTCATGTCACTGTTGAAATTATGACGTCAACGTTGTAGACAACGAACCGATACGCATAGGAACGACTTAATTAAGATAAACGGAAAATGTTTCAATAAATTCTTAATACGATTAAAGACACAATAATTCAATTTAATCGGTAAAATAATCATTGTTTCGCCACATTAAAATAAATTATTTTCGCCGACAGCTGTCATTTCCAAAATGCAATGGTGGTTTCGGTTCTTTTGTTCCACAGATAAAAAAAGTAAAATTTATTTTGCAAAATTAAAATACTAACTATGCTTTTAATTATAAAATAAAAATGTAAAATTATTACTTAACTAATAAGCTAACATATCTAACACTTTTCATATTTTATTGTTAACACTGTCAAGTAGCCAATTCTTTATTTTAAAATGTTCGTGTTCAAGAATAGTTTTTACGGTGAGAAAAATTCCAATAATTGAAAAGGAAAAAAAAAGCAAGCCCTTTTCTTTTTTCAGTACAAACGTTTTCTGTCGGGTTCGGTAGTTACAAATAAAAACCTTCCTCTTGAATCACAATATATAATAAAAAAAACAGCATCAAAATTAGTTGCGTAGAATAAGCGACTGTTTTATACTATGTAGTGATTAGCTATGGCCTGCGACCTGGCTCCTGGTGTTTTGGGATAAAAAGTATCCTATACGGTAATCTAGTGTCCCATCTATATTACAACCAAATTCAATGTAAATCCATTCAGTAGTTTATGCGAGACAGAGTAACTAAAATACATACTTCCATGCATCCATAAATGTTTATGAACTTTCTTGTTTATTTATTACATACTAGCGACACGCCCCGGCTTCGCCCGGGTGCAATGCTGATTTGAATACAGAAAAACTGTTAATGGATGTTATTATACATATAAACCTTCCTCTTGAATCACTCTATCTATTTAAAAAAACCGCATCAAAATTAGTTGCGTAGTATTAAATATTTAAGCGTACATAGGGATATAGGGACAGAAAAAACTTTTTCTACCTGAATTTCGAGAGGAGGGCTCATTCACAAACGTCAGACAGGATTCCGTTTCGTATAGTCAATGTTTCGTCTCTGTCCAATCGTTTTAGTAAAGACGTGATAAAACATAGTCTTTTTTTTTTATTGCACTTCAAGATTGACCTAATTCCACCTGATGTTAAGTGGTAATGAGGTCCTAGCTTAAGGGTGACAAGTACAACATAATAAATCTGTTGCTGAACTTGTCGCCCTTACCTTGAAGGCTTGACCCCTGCTACTAATGTAGCACCCCCCATGAGCTCTGGAAACCTTACTCACATGCAGGAAAACAACAACACAGAAGTGATTGTTATTTAGCTGCGGTCTTCTGTAAGGTGGAGGTATTTCACCAGTCGGGCTGCTCCAGTTCGAGCGATAAATCGCTATGCCCTACCTCTCTCTTGCCCTAGTCTGCGTATTCGGATACGATTTTGTAGATTTGTGAATATGTTGGGCGAAGGCTCTCCCTGAGGAGCTCACCTTGTATCTCAGGGTTCCGTATGACGGAGCCGATGACCTTGAGCGCCTCGGCGCCGGCCTCCTGCACGCGCATGTGCGAGTCGCTCAGCACCTCGATCAGCTTCGGCACGATGGACGGCAGGCAGGACGACAGCTGCTTAGGGGCGCAGTACGCCATAGCGCCGAGGAGCTCGATTGAACCTTGAGAGGATAAAAAAAATATGTCAAGTATTTCAAGCAAAGTTTTTGAGAACCTTGGACAGTTTGATATTAGCGCATCATAGAATTAAAATACGTCATAATACAATAGAAGTACTTCTTTTATTTGATACATATTATATTAAGGCATTTGGGTGACAATACTCACAATATTATAATATTAAATGTAATATGCCATTTTGTGGTGGCGCACATCTTACACAGATTTCAGTCAAAACTAGTAAAAACACTTCGATGAATGCACCTTTAAAAAATATATATTTAATCGGGACCTACGATCATGATAGACAGACCTGTGAAACATTAAATTAGGCGACGCTCGAGACCACTAACTTTCGATTAGTAGTTATTTGGGTGATGCGTGACATTTTGATGTAACGAGGGTAGTCGAGGGTAGCAGAGTATCACAGTACCAACCGGCTTTAGTGCGCCAGTTGTCGTCCTGCAGCGAGGGCAGCACCAGCTTGACGCCGTGCGCGCTGAGCCGGCTCATGATGAGCTTGGCGGTGTCGAGGGTAGCAGAGTATCACAGTACCAACCGGCTTTAGTGCGCCAGTTGTCGTCCTGCAGCGCCTGCAGCAGCGAGGGCAGCACCAGCTTGACGCCGTGCGCGCTGAGCCGGCTCATGATGAGCTTGGCGGTGTCGAGAGTAGCAGAGTATCACAGTACCAACCGGCTTTAGTGCGCCAGTTGTCGTCCTGCAGCGCCTGCAGCAGCGAGGGCAGCACCAGCTTGACGCCGTGCGCGCTGAGCCGGCTCATGATGAGCTTGGCGGTGTCGAGGGTAGCAGAGTATCACAGTACCAACCGGCTTTAGTGCGCCAGTTGTCGTCCTGCAGCGCCTGCAGCAGCGAGGGCAGCACCAGCTTGACGCCGTGCGCGCTGAGCCGGCTCATGATGAGCTTGGCGGTGTCGAGGGTAGCAGAGTATCACAGTACCAACCGGCTTTAGTGCGCCAGTTGTCGTCCTGCAGCGCCTGCAGCAGCGAGGGCAGCACCAGCTTGACGCCGTGCGCGCTGAGCCGGCTCATGATGAGCTTGGCGGTGTCGAGGGTAGCAGAGTATCACAGTACCAACCGGCTTTAGTGCGCCAGTTGTCGTCCTGCAGCGCCTGCAGCAGCGAGGGCAGCACCAGCTTGACGCCGTGCGCGCTGAGCCGGCTCATGATGAGCTTGGCGGTGTCGAGGGTAGCAGAGTATCACAGTACCAACCGGCTTTAGTGCGCCAGTTGTCGTCCTGCAGCGCCTGCAGCAGCGAGGGCAGCACCAGCTTGACGCCGTGCGCGCTGAGCCGGCTCATGATGAGCTTGGCGGTGTCGAGGGTAGCAGAGTATCACAGTACCAACCGGCTTTAGTGCGCCAGTTGTCGTCCTGCAGCGCCTGCAGCAGCGAGGGCAGCACCAGCTTGACGCCGTGCGCGCTGAGCCGGCTCATGATGAGCTTGGCGGTGTCGAGGGTAGCAGAGTATCACAGTACCAACCGGCTTTAGTGCGCCAGTTGTCGTCCTGCAGCGCCTGCAGCAGCGAGGGCAGCACCAGCTTGACGCCGTGCGCGCTGAGCCGGCTCATGATGAGCTTGGCGGTGTCGAGGGTAGCAGAGTATCACAGTACCAACCGGCTTTAGTGCGCCAGTTGTCGTCCTGCAGCGCCTGCAGCAGCGAGGGCAGCACCAGCTTGACGCCGTGCGCGCTGAGCCGGCTCATGATGAGCTTGGCGGTGTCGAGGGTAGCAGAGTATCACAGTACCAACCGGCTTTAGTGCGCCAGTTGTCGTCCTGCAGCGCCTGCAGCAGCGAGGGCAGCACCAGCTTGACGCCGTGCGCGCTGAGCCGGCTCATGATGAGCTTGGCGGTGTCGAGGGTAGCAGAGTATCACAGTACCAACCGGCTTTAGTGCGCCAGTTGTCGTCCTGCAGCGCCTGCAGCAGCGAGGGCAGCACCAGCTTGACGCCGTGCGCGCTGAGCCGGCTCATGATGAGCTTGGCGGTGTCGAGGGTAGCAGAGTATCACAGTACCAACCGGCTTTAGTGCGCCAGTTGTCGTCCTGCAGCGCCTGCAGCAGCGAGGGCAGCACCAGCTTGACGCCGTGCGCGCTGAGCCGGCTCATGATGAGCTTGGCGGTGTCGAGGGTAGCAGAGTATCACAGTACCAACCGGCTTTAGTGCGCCAGTTGTCGTCCTGCAGCGCCTGCAGCAGCGAGGGCAGCACCAGCTTGACGCCGTGCGCGCTGAGCCGGCTCATGATGAGCTTGGCGGTGTCGAGGGTAGCAGAGTATCACAGTACCAACCGGCTTTAGTGCGCCAGTTGTCGTCCTGCAGCGCCTGCAGCAGCGAGGGCAGCACCAGCTTGACGCCGTGCGCGCTGAGCCGGCTCATGATGAGCTTGGCGGTGTCGAGGGTAGCAGAGTATCACAGTACCAACCGGCTTTAGTGCGCCAGTTGTCGTCCTGCAGCGCCTGCAGCAGCGAGGGCAGCACCAGCTTGACGCCGTGCGCGCTGAGCCGGCTCATGATGAGCTTGGCGGTGTCGAGGGTAGCAGAGTATCACAGTACCAACCGGCTTTAGTGCGCCAGTTGTCGTCCTGCAGCGCCTGCAGCAGCGAGGGCAGCACCAGCTTGACGCCGTGCGCGCTGAGCCGGCTCATGATGAGCTTGGCGGTGTCGAGGGTAGCAGAGTATCACAGTACCAACCGGCTTTAGTGCGCCAGTTGTCGTCCTGCAGCGCCTGCAGCAGCGAGGGCAGCACCAGCTTGACGCCGTGCGCGCTGAGCCGGCTCATGATGAGCTTGGCGGTGTCGTCGGCGGCGGCGCGCACGTACTGGGACCCGTCGCCGAAGCATAGGAGCAGGTGAGGCAGCACGTGCACGATGTACGGCTCGAACAGGCGGCCCAGTTTATAGCAGAGCATCTCGAACCCGAATAAGGCGCCTAGAAATCAAACAACCACTATAACACTTAAAGAAATTCTTGGTTGGCATTTCAAATTACTATCGCAGGCCCCGTATCACACTGCGAATTTTGGTATCGTGCTGTAAAATGCGCGTTTGCATCGCGACGTCAGCGACCAGAGAAATGAGATGAAAATTGGGATGTTGACCTCATTTGCAAATTATTCGATGGAATGAATGCAGATGAATGATTTTGTGCATACTATCTATATAATGCGATTTTAAAATGCTCCGAAACAATTCAATTCTCTTTGTGTTCATAAGTAAAATTGTGACGTTACGGTGTGGCATCTTTACGTAAAATCTATTTGACATGTATTTTAAAGTATCTTAGTTGACTAATTAGTCAGCATACCTATAATAGGAGGCCCATAATCAGCTGTGGACGGCCCTAGGCTGTATTCATAAGTTCGTTTGTATTAAGGTGTGTAGCCGCGCGAGTAAACTTCAAGTTCTTTTAATATACCTTCACGATACTTGTAGTTTTTCTTCTCCTGGATGGCCTCAGTGAGTTTGCCCATCACATCAAGCTGCTTCAGGGAGAGGATTCCCAGACCTTTGATGATTCCAGCAATTCCATACGCAGCACCCTAAAATGAATTATACAATAAATGAGTCACTGTTTATTTAATACAATGAGGGTGTTCGCATACGAAAAATACACTAGATGATACGTAGACGTGGGTTCAACTGTTGTTTGATTGGTGATTTAAATGAAATGGTGACATATCGCTCAATGGCATGTAAACCTTAACCAATCCGTTCACACAATTAGCAGCAATAACGAATACTCGCCTTCCTGTCTCCGTACTTCTCCGCCGTGAGTAGCTGCTTCATGAGCTTATTCATGATAGCTGGGATCTCGTCTTCCAGCGCCGGAGAGCTCACCAGGTGCGGCAGGCAGTTGCTCACTGCTTCTTGAACCTGGTAACCAATACTTATTGATTGAAACTTCATATAATTTAAAAAGCCCCAAAAATACTGTAGAGAAAGAAAGAAATAATCTATATGTATACTAGTATTATAAAAGCGAAATTTATGACTGTGTATGATTGTTAAATGTTCACGATATAACTACTAAATGGATTTGGCTGAAATTTGGTACAAAGATTGATGAAATACTAGATTAACATATAGGATACTTTTTATCCGAGATAACGCGAAAGAAATTGCGGGCAAAAGCTAAAAAGTAAGCCAAGCTGAGTGTAAGAAATCTGCTTGAATAAAAAAACTATTTGATTTGATTTGAACATTTTAACGTCTCCTGCGAGATATTTGGCATATTGCGCATGCAGGCCTGAGACCCTGTTTCTATATAGAAAAGATTTAGTATATTATATATAAATTAATAATTATGTCTACGACGAGACAAATTAAAGTAGTTTTTTGGGATTTACAGACTTTGTTTATTAACAATTCGGTAGGTATTTAACAAAACAAAAGGCATTAGGTAGGTAAGTTAAATTATTAGTGCCCACTAATAATTTAACTTACCTACCTACCGGGCGAGATCTTTTTTTTAGAGCAACGGACGGACGTAGACAATAGAGTTTTTTTTTTAATCGCACATTGGTCAAGCGCACGTTCGGAAACCGGCGCGGCGCAGACAAATTATATACAACATAAAGTGATTTATATTTATCAAAAAGTAAAGTACAAAGTTGACGTTGTTGAATAAGCTGTTCATCTCATATATATATTCTTAAATCATTGTTTTGTGTGAGGTGTCAAAGTTTTAAATGCTTCTCCTGAAAAGCTAAATTTTTGCATAAGTGACAGTAAGTCGCACCGGAGTGCGGTATGTTGTGATGTGGTAATTTTGTACATGAAGGTTTTGAAGACCGGCAGCTGGTTGTTGATTTCCTGTTATAATATCGTACCTGTTGGCTGGGCGTGGAGAGCGCGGCGACGAGGCGCAGCGTGATCGGCTTGATGCGGGCGTCGTCGGGCTCCAAGTGGCGCGCCAGCGACCCCACCAGCAGCACCACGCTCTGCCTCACCGCGTCGTAGCCTCCCGACTTGGGCGCTTTGTCCAGGAAGTTCTCGAACACTGGCAGCTGGCTACTGAGTGTTTCCTGTTGATTTAAAATTTACATGAGTAAATCTATATTTTTGTAATAAAGTTCGGTTAGCAAAAAAGTAAAATTTGTTATTCATAATGTGACATACTGACAACCATCATCATCATTTCAGCCTGTTACTGTCCACTGCTGAACATAGGCCTCTCCAACCAATTTCCAGCGCGACCGGTCCATTGCCACCTGCATCCAACGAGACCCAGCAATTTTTACTAGGTCGTCGGTCCATCTGGTAGGTGGCCGTCCCACACTGCGCTTGGTGGTACGTGGTCTCCACTCAAGAACCTTTTTGCCCCATCGACCGTCCGATCTTCGTGCTATGTGGCCAGCCCATTGCCACTTCAGCTTACTAATCCTACGGGCTATGTCAGCAACTTTAGTTCGTCTACGGATTTCCTCATTCCTGATTCGGTCACCTAGAGAAATGCCAAACATAGACCTCTCCATAGCTCGCTGAGCGACTTTGAGTCTTCTAAAAAGTTTTTTTGTGAAGCACCACGTCTCAGAGCCGTAAGTCATCACTGGTAAAACACACTGGTTGTACACCTTTGTTTTAAGGCACTGAGGGATGTTGGACGAGAAGACATTTCGTAGTTTACCGAACGCTGCCCAGCCGAGTTGGATCCGTCTACTGACCTCTCTCTCAAAATTGGACTTACCTAAACGAACTGCCTGTCCTAGGTAAATATATTCGTCTACAATTTCAAGAGTAAAGTTCCCAACAGTCGACTGACAACATGAACGTCAATATCAAAATTGAGAAATAATGTGGCATATTGACAATATGTCCATGTATTATAGGCATTTTAAGTGCATTTGCTCGTGTCTTCCGGCCTGGTCCAGATATAGCAACGAAACAGCTGGTGGTTTACGTCTGTAACTTCGACGGATACTTAATTTCTAGAAGGTGAAGACATTCAAATTTTAAAAATTGACTTTTTTCTCTCTTTCGGAACACTATATATCTAAATATTACCTTCCACCTAATTTCACCACGGGTTCGATTCCCGGTCGGGTCAATATAATGATCTATATGAATAAAAGGATGTGACTATCGACTAATATGAGGTGGGTTACCTTCCCGTGCAGGTCGACGATGGCCATGGCGGCGTCGAGCATGTCGGCGCGCACCTGGTCGTGCCGGTCGGCCAGGGCCGTGTGCACCAGGAAGGTGATGGCGGGGGGCACGGCGTGCGCGCGCAGGGCCGGCGCCAGGGCGCGCAGCCCCAGCCCGGCCCCGCGCCGGGCGCCCCACTCGTCCACCGCCACCTCCACCACGTGCCCGAACTGGTCCAGCTTGGCCGGGATCATCTGCACGCGGACACGCACCACTCAGATCAAGTCAAATTTTTTTTTTATTCACATAGATTACATTAGTAATACTTATGAATAGTCTCTATATAAAGCAAATGAAGCTACCTCCGGTTCAGATATAATTATCATTTGCATTTTAACTAATCAACCAACTTCCGCTCGTATACTCTGTGACGTCATTATCAATTCTGGTCTCCGTACCATGGTAGCACTGTCTCCTTTCCGAGAAAAACGCGAAGTCATCGGGAACACATATTTTATTTTTTATAAAATAGACGGTTGAACTGAGTAACCACTTGCTACAATGTCGTACACAAAACGTTCAATTCTTTTTTAACACTTCATACTTCACATGTAAAAAACGTAAAAAATTAAAAACAGAGCAATCTACTTTAAACAATAATAAAACGTTAGCAGGGCTTGCTGAAAGACAATGGCCCTAAAATTACACCCAACAGAGGGCGCTACTCACAGGCAGCTTCTGCCGGTACAGGTCCTGCAGCCGCTCCATCACGCTGTCGGCGGCGGCGGGGTCCTCGTCCTTCTCCACCAGGTAGGCGAGCGTATGCGCGGCGGCCCTCTGGACGGGGTCGGCCGGGTGCTGCACGTCCGCCAGCACCAGCTCCATAAGCGACGACTCGCGGATCCACTGGTGCGCCAGTGGCAGTTTGTTCCAAAGCTCCTCGGCCAGCTTTCTGGAATATTTAATATGGTGATATTACAATAGTGTATAACACCTTATGAAATTGTATAGACATATTATTATTTCTGGTTATAGGTTTGTACCTTACCTACCTTTCGATGAAAGACTTTGTAAGTTCTAAACAATTCGCTTCATGGTTGCTTAGTTTTACTATTTTATTATTAAATCTCCGACACCTCGATAGTTCCGAGACGTGAACTAAGAGAACTCACTTGTTATCCTCTGAAACGTCGAATGTGGCGATCAGCAACCGCTTAGTGAGTTGCAGAGCGTACTCTGGATCCTCGAGCATAGGCGGCAGGCAGTCGACGACGCACAACAGCGCACGGAGGGCTGCGTCTCGAACCACCTGTACGAATAAACATTTATTAAGACAACGAAATTAAAACTTTACTCATGGAAGAAGCCGTTCTGAACATGGGAATATTCGAGTTTGTATCAGAGACCGGATGTGAAACAAACTATGTCGGTCGTACCTCGAGCGGGTTCTGCAGGCCGGCGAGCAGGCACGACACGTCGCCGGGCTGCACCGCCCCCCGGGCCGCGCAGCGAGCCGTCTCCAGCAGCGCCACCGTGCACGCCGTCTGCACGCGCCCCGCGCTGCTGCCTGCACAACGACGCTCACACTGTGTAGGGTATCTCAATAATTTTAAGATTTTTCTTATGTAGAATAAAATATTATATTGAGTGACAAAGGTGGCGACTTACTGATGAGGTCTATGAGCAACCGGAACATGTGGTCGATGGGGAAGAGCGCCGGGTGCAGCAGGCTGTCGGCGGCGTCCCTCAGCGCGGCGTGGTGCGCGATCACGCCGAGCCCGTTCACCATGGTGGCCTCGTCCGCGCGCAGCGAGCTCCGCGTCAGACCTGCGTGAGTGTTTCATCAACAACTTATTACAACTCTACGTACTGTAAAACCAAATTTCCTTACTTCCCTCAATCCTAACTAATATTATAAATCGGAAAGTGAGTTTATTTCGTTTGTTTGTTCCACTTTCACGCCGTAACTACTGAACCGATTGCTTTGAAATTTTGCAGACGTAAAGTTAGAAGTCCAGATTTATTTATTTATTTATTTATTTAAGGACAACCAACAAAGCATACACCATACATGAAAAAATCTTAAAATTAAAAATACATTTCTATAGTGTTGCCTTACTTAAAGGCTGCCACGACATGCATAAGAAATAAAAATAAAAACAGTACAAACAAAAAGTTAACCACTGGTAGCATGCGCCACCAGGGTGCGCTTAAATGTTGGCAGTGAGTAGGACATATCAATATCAACGGTAGCTGAACGTGCCAATCGGCTGAATCGTGACTGTATCCTATTCATAACAGAGAAATGGCCTAGTTTTGTTCTAAAACTTTTTGGTTTAAACGGTAGGTATCTAGAAAGCCGCGCAAGTTTAAAAGGGACATTGTAATTAACTTGGTGTAGTAAATTAGAACAGCCGATAAGGCCATTAATTAACTTGTATAAAAACATGTGATCTAGCATAATTCGTCGGTCTTCCAAAGTTGTGAGTTTGAAATATTCCAATCGTGAAGCATAGGTAGGGAGTTTTTTGCTAGCCTACTTTGAAAGGATAAATGCCATAAAAACCTCTTTTGAATGGATTCTAGCCGTTTTTTATGTACTTCATAGTATGGAGTCCACACGACACTACAATATTCTAGCCCAGATCGAACAAGTGAATTGAAGACAGATAATTTGCTTGAAGTTCTTTTAAAATCCCGACAATTGCGCAGTATGAAACCCAACAGCTTGAAGCTTCGTGTAGCCAATTTATCAACGTGTATATTGAAGCGAAGTTTCTTATCAATATGCACCCCCAGATCACGAATGACTTCCACTTCTTTAATGATGTTATTATTAATTTTATACCCGCTGAAATAAGGAGACTTGTTGCGAGTAAAATGCACAAAGTTACATTTATCCACATTTAATTCCATCTTATTCGACTCACACCAGTTCCAGAAACGATCCAAATCATCTTGGAGTAGACGCCAATCATTTTCACTGACAAGCTTTAACGCGATCTTTAAGTCATCGGCATATAAATATATTTCAGAATAAATAAAACACAACTTCACGTCGTTCATAAAAATATTAAAAAGTAACGGTCCTAAATGTGAACCCTGTGGGACTCCTGATGACGTCATAAATTCCCTGGAGATAGCTCCATCAAGCGCAACCACCGACGATCTGCCAACGAGGTAAGATGAGCACCAGTTTAGCAGTTTGCCTGTAATACCGCAGTTGAAAAGCTTGTCCACCAATATTTGGTGGTCAACCCGGTCAAATGCCTTACTAAAATATGTGTAGATGACGTCAACAGAAGCACCACGATCCAAAGCCTCAGTCATTAGGGTTAAGAAGCTGGCTAAGTTTGTAGCAGTTGATCTAGCCCTGATAAAACCGTGCTGTTGAGGAATAAGAACATGCCGAATATGCCAAGATATATATAGGGTGAATGAGAGCTTCAAACACTTTGCCAAAAAGCGATAACATGGAAATTTGTCTATAGTTTTTTATGGCTGACTTATCACCCGCTTTATGTATGGGTATCACAAGTGCTTTTTTCCATTTTAACGGAAAACAGCCAGATTTTAAGGAAAAATTAAAGATTATAGATAAAGGTTCTGCTAATGCTTCACTACACCTCACCGCAAGTGTATGGGGTATGCCATCAGATCCAGCACCTTTATGGGGGTCAAGTCTTTTTAAGGCTTTTTGTATCACGTCTTTTGTAAAAGTTATGCAATTTAAGCTATTTGATACAGTAAGGATATCCGAGATAAAAAATTTCGATGTTTTATGTGTCACCTCAGCAACTTTAGGGGAATTATAGACCGAAGCGAAACATGATGCGAAAAGATCACAGATTTCAGGCCTATTGGATGCTGTAACGGAGCCATAGTGCATACTAGATGGATATGAACTAGTGCCATGTCGCTTCTGTTTCAAAAAAGTCCAAAAATACCTAGGATTTGAAGTAAGTGATGTTTCTATTGCCACAATGTAGTCTTTGTAATTACTATTTATCAGTTTATTGCTTCTTTCTTTAAGCAGAATGTAGGTTAATTTGTCCAAGGGATTCCTAAATTTTGAGTACAGCTTGTGATATTTATTTTTTTCGTTTAAAACTTTAATAAGACTCTTATTGTACCACGCAGGATATTTGAAAGTTTTAGGTCTAGATTTAGGTACGTGTTTCACTATAATATTGTTTAATATTTTGTAGAATAAACATACCATAGCATCGACATTACTACAGTCTGAGAACAAATCTTGCCAATCTACATCCTCCAGTTCAGATATTATTTTCAAGTAGTCCGCCTTAAAGAACTTAAATCTGGATGCAAGGGTAGATTTAGAAGTATCGATAGAAGTGCTCAAGTGCAGCTCACATTCTAGAGGCGGGTGATAAGCATCAATGTTACTCAGCGGCGTCGCGCTTTGACGCACCTCGTTCACAGGTAAATCAGATAAAATTAAGTCCAATATTCTGTTTTTACAATTTACTACCCAATTGTACTGAAATAAATTTTGAAAGGCCAAAAAGTCAGAAAACAAGTTTTCACAATTACCATGATTAATAGCCGCGACCAAAGATGTACCTGGCAATCCCTCCCACCGTATACTGGGCAAGTTAAAATCTCCTAAAATTATTTTATTATAAAAACTGTGAATATCGGAGGCGCAGTTGACCTTATTAAAAAAATTATCAAGTGTATGCTGTTGAATCGGAGGCGGAAAATATACGCAGCACAAAGCAATTTTTTCAATCTTCTTGTTGACTAAAACATCGATACATACCCAAACATCCTCACATTTACTTTCTAATTGTGGTAATCTATGAGATGACAAATGCTTAGACACCGCTATTAAAACCCCACGCCCCGTATTCTTAAACTGAAACCCGCTAGACTCACGATCGCGCCTATAGACAAAATAGCGATCGCCAAACAATTCTGAGTCTGATATGTCACTTGCCAACCATGTTTCACACAGCACTATTATGTCATACTCACATGTTAGAACATTTAGATAAAATTCCTTGGTTTTAGTTCTAAGACCTCTAGTATTTTGGAAATAAATTTAAATTTTTTTACTGAATGTTAGTGAGTTTAACATACACTCATGATTAAATAAAGCAAACAAAACAACAATTTTAGCCACTATTCAAGGCTATCCAAAACATCGATGTCGCGAACAAAAACAGCCTCGGTAGTATCAGATTTACGCACGTACACTCGTCCGCCGCGTACCCACACATATTTATATTGAAGCTGCTTAGCGCGGAGGCGGGCCGCTGCGTGGAGGTTTTTGTTTTCGGTGGTCAAGTTCTCCGCTACGTAAACTGGAGTCTTCTTATCGTCGAGGCCCAGTGTGCTCGAGTTAATTTTTTCAGTCTTGTGGTCTTTGTTGTATTGGATTGAGGCAGCAAACACTGAGTCTCTGGTCCGAGGTGAAGAGAACTTGACTAGGATAGATCGAGGTCGCGATGAGTTCGAGTTCGCTTTAGCAATTCGAGAGCAATATGCTATATCACTATCATTAATACTAGTGTTAATGATACTTCCCAGTTGCTTTACGATAGTCAAAACATTTTCTGATCTGTGTTCTGGTATACATTGTAATTCTAAATTTGTAGCTCTAGATAGCTGGTCCATCTGACGGACCCGGCTGGAAAGGGTAACGAATTGCGTACGAAGCGTGTCATTCTCTGTTTGAAGTAGCTTTATCTTTGAATTATGAGTATCAATATTGGACTTTATGCTATCAAACTGCTCACTTAAAAAACCCAAAGAATCCTTGAATTCGCTTAGCTGGTCGTTCAATTCCCGTAGCCTGGCATTCAATGTACTCTTTAGTTCACCCGTAAATTCACACATAACTGACCGTATCTCTTCACGAATAATAAGCTGGATATCGGAGCGCGTGACAAACTCTGATGATGTCCCAGAATTCTGCGTTAACCCCGACCTATTAGTAGCCTTGCGGCGAGTAACATTGAAGGTCACTTCTGCAGTTACGGTAGGGGTACGTGGGCGAACCACAACATTTGAGTTATCCCCTTTGGGTTGTTTATTTCGACATTTAGGGCACATCCATTTCATTATTTCTTCACTTCCCATACACCTTGCTTCTTCTTCAGAATAATTAAGGCATAGGTAGTGATATGCTTCAATACATCGTGCACATTCGAGGTAATCATTAGGTGATACGAATTCATTACAAGCGGCGCAGGTCTTCATTCTGGCCCGAAGTGCGTAGTTACGGTACGTAGTTTATAAATAAATTCTTCACTCCAAAAATTAATTTAATGCTGATACATGTAATTACTGCCTTATTAATAAGCAGTAAGGCCGATAATCTTCTTGCAATCGATTCACAATAAAATGACCGATAACACAATGCGGACACAAAAACCAGTTGTACGAGACACCGATAGGTCCCGTTAACACCCGTATGCAATAGGTCTACTTGACTGGTCAACCGACTGGCCAACGTCCAGTGACACTAGACACGATCACTACACATAAACTTCGTAAGACAGGGGTCTTGATAGCTGGTTATGCGCAGGAGTACTATACAGACGACTGTTCTTAAGGAAGGTACGCGAAACAAATTAAATAATAGAGTACGTATTATCCCAAAAAAAAATTATATTCCCGAGGGTAAACAAAAATATAGTTTGCTAGATGGATGGATTGGAGATCCGAAGACCGAATTCCACGCGGGCGAAGCCGCGGGCGGAAAGCTAGTATTTAATATATTATGCAACATAAGATCAGGCCAGCTAGAATCTCGATTAAATCCTCATCAAGTTTTTTTTTTAGTTTATAGCGACTCAAGTGTTCCCATGTTTAATGACTCACCCTGTTTGAGTAGCGGGAATATGTAGCAGAACCCTGGGGCGGAGAAGTAGTTCCTGACTGGTGGGGCGTTCTCGTCAGTGGGAACTTTAACCCCAGCGGTGGCCGCGTGGACGAGGTTGATGGCGCGTATCGTGGCTTTGTCTAGGTCTTCTTCCTCCCAGCTAGGGTCCAGGTCGCATTGGGGCTTGTGCAGCCTGGAAATGAATTATACTTTAACATGGTATGAAATAAGATGCAAAATAAAAATATATTTATATGTAGCGCGCCCAGCACCGAGCTCACCACGACGCGCAGGTCAGTAAACGTTCGAGGGCTGACCTGATAGTGAGTCGCGCGACCGTGTCGCCCAGCAGCGGGTGGTGCGGCAGCAGCGCTGGGCGCAGCGTGCGGTGCTTGTGCACGAGGCGCGGCGCGGCCAGCAGCAGCACCGAGCTCACCACGACGCGCAGGTCAGTAAACGTTCGAGGGCTGACCTGATAGTGAGTCGCGCGACCGTGTCGCCCAGCAGCGGGTGGTGCGGCAGCAGCGCTGGGCGCAGCGTGCGGTGCTTGTGCACGAGGCGCGGCGCGGCCAGCAGCAGCACCGAGCTCACCACGACGCGCAGGTCAGTAAACGTTCGAGGGCTGACCTGATAGTGAGTCGCGCGACCGTGTCGCCCAGCAGCGGGTGGTGCGGCAGCAGCGCTGGGCGCAGCGTGCGGTGCTTGTGCACGAGGCGCGGCGCGGCCAGCAGCAGCACCGAGCTCACCACGACGCGCAGGTCAGTAAACGTTCGAGGGCTGACCTGATAGTGAGTCGCGCGACCGTGTCGCCCAGCAGCGGGTGGTGCGGCAGCAGCGCTGGGCGCAGCGTGCGGTGCTTGTGCACGAGGCGCGGCGCGGCCAGCAGCAGCACCGAGCTCACCACGACGCGCAGGTCAGTAAACGTTCGAGGGCTGACCTGATAGTGAGTCGCGCGACCGTGTCGCCCAGCAGCGGGTGGTGCGGCAGCAGCGCTGGGCGCAGCGTGCGGTGCTTGTGCACGAGGCGCGGCGCGGCCAGCAGCAGCACCGAGCTCACCACGACGCGCAGGTCAGTAAACGTTCGAGGGCTGACCTGATAGTGAGTCGCGCGACCGTGTCGCCCAGCAGCGGGTGGTGCGGCAGCAGCGCTGGGCGCAGCGTGCGGTGCTTGTGCACGAGGCGCGGCGCGGCCAGCAGCAGCACCGAGCTCACCACGACGCGCAGGTCAGTAAACGTTCGAGGGCTGACCTGATAGTGAGTCGCGCGACCGTGTCGCCCAGCAGCGGGTGGTGCGGCAGCAGCGCTGGGCGCAGCGTGCGGTGCTTGTGCACGAGGCGCGGCGCGGCCAGCAGCAGCACCGAGCTCACCACGACGCGCAGGTCAGTAAACGTTCGAGGGCTGACCTGATAGTGAGTCGCGCGACCGTGTCGCCCAGCAGCGGGTGGTGCGGCAGCAGCGCTGGGCGCAGCGTGCGGTGCTTGTGCACGAGGCGCGGCGCGGCCAGCAGCAGCACCGAGCTCACCACGACGCGCAGGTCAGTAAACGTTCGAGGGCTGACCTGATAGTGAGTCGCGCGACCGTGTCGCCCAGCAGCGGGTGGTGCGGCAGCAGCGCTGGGCGCAGCGTGCGGTGCTTGTGCACGAGGCGCGGCGCGGCCAGCAGCAGCACCGAGCTCACCACGACGCGCAGGTCAGTAAACGTTCGAGGGCTGACCTGATAGTGAGTCGCGCGACCGTGTCGCCCAGCAGCGGGTGGTGCGGCAGCAGCGCTGGGCGCAGCGTGCGGTGCTTGTGCACGAGGCGCGGCGCGGCCAGCAGCAGCACCGAGCTCACCACGACGCGCAGGTCAGTAAACGTTCGAGGGCTGACCTGATAGTGAGTCGCGCGACCGTGTCGCCCAGCAGCGGGTGGTGCGGCAGCAGCGCTGGGCGCAGCGTGCGGTGCTTGTGCACGAGGCGCGGCGCGGCCAGCAGCAGCACCGAGCTCACCACGACGCGCAGGTCAGTAAACGTTCGAGGGCTGACCTGATAGTGAGTCGCGCGACCGTGTCGCCCAGCAGCGGGTGGTGCGGCAGCAGCGCTGGGCGCAGCGTGCGGTGCTTGTGCACGAGGCGCGGCGCGGCCAGCAGCAGCACCGAGCTCACCACGACGCGCAGGTCAGTAAACGTTCGAGGGCTGACCTGATAGTGAGTCGCGCGACCGTGTCGCCCAGCAGCGGGTGGTGCGGCAGCAGCGCTGGGCGCAGCGTGCGGTGCTTGTGCACGAGGCGCGGCGCGGCCAGCAGCAGCACCGAGCTCACCACGACGCGCAGGTCAGTAAACGTTCGAGGGCTGACCTGATAGTGAGTCGCGCGACCGTGTCGCCCAGCAGCGGGTGGTGCGGCAGCAGCGCTGGGCGCAGCGTGCGGTGCTTGTGCACGAGGCGCGGCGCGGCCAGCGGTGAGCGCAGCGCGCCCAGCACGGAGCTCACCACGACACGTGCGCGCGCGCACAGCGCCGCCCGCGACCCGCGCTGCACCGCCTCCAGCAACTGCACGCCCACCACCACGCGCGCGTTCAGCTGCAGAAAAAACAATACTAGTCTTTATTTACTAGACCTTATTTTCAATCAATTATTAGCTCATCTTACAGTTAATACTTTGTTACATAGTAAGCAGTTTGGATTTACAAAAGGTAGGTCTACTACGAACGCAGGTATGGTACTTATCAAAAACATTTTCGATGCTTGGGAGTGAAGGCTGGATGCTATTGGAGTTTTTTGTGATCTATTAAATGCTTTTGATTGCGTTGATCACCAAACATTGCTGTTGAAGTTGAGGCATTATGGTGTTGTTAGCACTTCACTTTGTCTTCTACAGTTTCACCTTTCTGACGGAACTCAAAGGGTCAACGAGACTGGAACTAACTCTTCTGGTGCACCTCTAACGATGGGAGTACCCCAGGGCTCAATATTGGGACCTTTGTTATTCCTTATTTATATTAATGACCTACCTTACTTTGTGAAGGATCTCTGTGAGATAGTGTTATTTGCTTCTCTTATCTTCAAAGTTGATATATGTAAATAATCATTTGAAAATGTAAGTAGTTCACAAATAATAATTTCTTAACACTAAGAAAACGAAATGTGTCAAATTTACAATGCCAAATGTTAGAAACAAGTTGGGTTTAGAGTGTTTATACGTAAACTAAACCAATAAGATCTAGCATCATGATTTTAAACTAGTCGCAAGCTCTGCTGGAAGGAGCCAAGTAGTTTTGTGTCATTTTTACTACGCAAATGTGGGGTTCAATCCGTGAATATAATATATAATATAATATAGCATAAAAATTGAATGGTTTAATAAGAACTCACCGCACTCAGTCTTTGTCTAATAGCACTCTCTTTTGCTAATTGTGCCTTTATAGCTTCTTTCTGTTTAGCTGACTGTGGAACCTGCGAAATAATAATAAATTCGAAATTAGTATCCAACTCCATCGTAATAAATGTAACTTTTTGTATAAGAGTTATATTGTACGAACTTCTTTGATCTTCCCTTCTTTCCTCTTCTTGTCTTCAAACTCGCGGCGCAGTTGTAACTCCTCTAGCTGTTCTTTGTAACTGTATGCCTTACTCTCCCGTTTCAGATTCATCTCTTTGCTATCCTCATTGCTGCGAATAAAAAGTAACGATCATTAGCTTCAACAGCTTGTTTTTTTGGAACTTAACGCTCTCTAGAAAATAGTCTACATAGAATAATTTAATGCTAAGTAAGCGTTACAGATTCGTCGAGTTCCGTAAACGGTACCACAACTCCCCGCCACGAGACAATATAGAAAAGTTCGTTTCCCATATTGACCGGGGATCGAACCTGGGGCCTCTGAAATGGCGCGGTGCCAAAGTCAAACCCACTCGCCTCTCGGAGGTCGTCAAAAGTTATTGGCAGCAGAAACTCACCCGGGCACGGAGCTCTTGTCGTAGAGCTCCCCCTCCGGCGTGAGGTAGGTGAAGTACTCGTCGCGCGTGACGCGCACCAGGTCGGGGTCGAGCAGCGCGTCCAGCGCCACCTGCAGCGCGCTCGCCGCTATCGCGTCCGCGTTTGTCGCCACCAGCGTGCTCACTACGTTTGACATTGTCTGCAACAATAACATTCAGCTTTTGTTGACTTCTTGACAATAACTTGCGTTTAACCTAACCAAACTCATGCGTTTACTAACACTTAACCTCACGTCATACTCTCCTTACTTAAATAATGATAGGACACATCAATCGTACTCTCATGGACTAATACTACAGAATCATATACACTAACACACTCACACGCCTACTTACACACAAGCACATGCGTTTACGCATGTATACATTCACACACACAAACACACAACAAATGCACGCAATATTATTAATAATACAAATGGATACCAATTTAAATTGTTACTGAAAAAAATGTTAAAAAAAGGTGTTAATAAAATTTTTTTTTTAGATAATCATAAGCTAAGCTCGTCTAATTTAATTGCTGGTTATTTTTTAGTATCTACCTCCTAATTATTGAGATTGTTGAGTACATGATTTTAACATTAAACAGCCGCTCGCAGATAACATACAAATGTTTGGTTAAGGACCGCACAGCGCGTTACCTACACCACTGGCGCGTAGAGGCGGGCCTCCCTAGATTAAAATAAAAGGGAAAATAAAATAGCATGTCTCACCTCGTTAGGCGTGTACCCATCGACGTATGCGTGCGTGAGCGTGGCCGCGTACTGGCCGACCAGCTTGTGCGGGTCGAGCCGCAAGTGCGTGCACACCTTGTGCCACGCGCGCTTGTTCGTCTCCACCACGAGCGGGTGGTGGCACGACGGGAGAATGTCTATAGCCAGACTTTGACTGTCCAGTTCTGCGTAATCTGGATGGTAATAAACATTTGTAAGTAAATAATCAGCCGATTTTATGTCCTAACTAGCTGTGCCCGCGACTTCGTTCGCGTGGACTACATCCTTTCATGGTCGGTTTTACCCCTGTCTCCCCTAATATTCGAAACAAAAAGTATTCTATATTTTAATCCAAGTTTCGAGCTATATTTGTGCCAAATTTCATATCTCTAACTTCAAAAATAAAAAAAATTCCATATAAACTTACAAAGGTGGTATTACCCCACTCCCCCCTTATTTTCTAATAAAAAGTAGCCTATGTCCGTTCTTGAGATTCAACGTATACCTATACCAAATTTCATCAAAATCGGTTGAGAGGTTTAAGCAGGAAAGACAGACAGACTGACAGACAGACAGACAGAGTTACTTTCGCATTTATAATATTAGTAGGGATTGCAGGGCTAAGGCTTAGGCCGCACTACGGCTAAACCACCGCGGATTTTAACCGCCTAATTTGTAACTTAAAATAAAATAATGGAAGCGGCCGCATTGATGGTTTTTTGCCGCGAGTGATTTTAAAACCGCGTTTTGTTACAGAATGTCTAGCGGAAAGAACCCGCGCAAAAATTTGTAGTCCATAGAACTTATATTGGCGTCGCGGTTTTTAATCGTAGAGCGTGCGTTTCGGGCGGCTTCACGGTTGCACAATTCACTGCTTGCAGGAAAATAATGCGGCCTTAGCCTTAATCAAGTAATCTTTATAACATTGCGTGATGGTGATCACAAATGCGAACTATGTTCGAAAGATTTGAAATATTCGCTCGACCTGGGAATCGAACCTAGGACCCTGAGATAATTGTTTTACTTTAATTTATACACATAAATGTTTATATAAGAGCGATATACGAATCACTAACTAATTAATCACGCTAAATCTCAGATACTTTAACACCGTCAAACATGAATTTTGCCGGCAGATTCCTACAGGGTGTAGACATCCGCTAAGATCGGATTTTATAAAACTTCCCCGCTAAATGTGTATAACGGTGGTTATAAGTTTGTATGAAATTATATACAACCTGTAACGGAAAGGGGGTAACAATGTAAAGTAGGTGGATACTATACCTTGTATAGATTCTATATACGAAATCCCGAGTTAAAATAAACACTTTATTGTTTTTATGAAATAAAAAATGATTAACTATAATGACTGACTAAAACGTAAACAAACGCATCACAACACTATTGAGGTCAGCGACCCCAAATCACGTTATCACTTCACGACAATCACTGCGATCCTGAATTTCTCCACCTCCTTCCTCGACATGCGCGCCTAGTACTTTCTTAGAAGATGCGCGAACATTATGCAACATTTGTGGTGTCACTGTACAGAACGCGGCCTTGATGCTTTCTATCATCTCTTCCCTTGACGAGCATGCTACAGAAGAAATCCAACGGAGTGAGGTCTGGTGACCGAGCTGGCCATGTGATACGACCTCCTCGCCCCATCCACAGATGGAAACGAGCGTTTTGATGGTTTCGTAAATCTCTTTCTCTAGCTCTCGGTCGGCCATCACGCTGCCGTCGGTTGCTCCGACACAGAGAATCATCTCGAATATTCTTGATTGCTCAAAGACATCACGAAATATCACTAGGCTATCCGTAGTAAGTAGGTAATCCAGAAAGGCAAAAACACAAGATGTTGTCACGGCGACGACAACTCGATGACTTAACTGAATTGTCAAAATGAGAAACGCTAAACCAACAAATTTCAGATGTGATTCAGTAAACACTAAAAGATGAACCACCATTGTGATATTTAATTTAATAGCATAATAGGTAGGTACATCCAAGTCTTTCGACGATTCCAACAATACTGTGATAGTGTTGTGCAAGCGTGACTTAGTCAAAATTTTTACTTGTATTTGACTGATATTTCAAAAAAAATTATTGAATCAATAAATGCGTGTACACAGCTACAAATGGTCCCATACAGTTTGTAACCGTTAACTGCTTTGGTATTTTTGATATTGTTATACCCTTTCCGTTACACGTTGTATAGAGCCACTTCACACTAGAGATTGTTTATCATAGGTATTCACCCTGTTCTGTAACGTCTGCGCTAACGCAGGGTTCAAATAGTTGCGCGTTTATAGAATACGCGGATAAAAATATCACAAACATCGTCAAACGATTGTCTCAATTACGATCGAAAGCATTCCAGGACACTGCCTGCGTTATGCGTTATATTAACCTATTGACATCACGTATTAACCCGTAAACTTCTCGTCGCGGTATCCCAGCGTCTACGTGCCAAACGTTCTTCTAATACCTACTTTGAACATCCTCTAGTGTGAACGGCCTCTTACTTGAAAACAAACAATGATTCTCACCTTTATACGAACACAGCGCTTGAACGCAATCAAGTATCATCTTCCCCGTCACATCCGGCGCCTTGTCCTCCGGCGGCGACTTCTCCTTAGACACGAATATCTTCCCTTCTTCCAGCACTTCAGTCAATTTTAAAACTAAATACCTCGCGATTTGAATTCTATCTTCTTTGGCTAGTAGTGCTTTGACTTGTTCTAGTGCTGAAGCGCGGGCAGCTTTCACAGGAGACAGTAGGACTAGTATGAAAGCTCGGTAAACTGGCGAGTTCTGGTCTTCAGCGACCGCGGGAAATTTTTCCAATACTGTACTGCATAGCGACACCACCTGTATTAGGGCTATAAAGGGGTAAATGTTATAGTGCTACCCGGTAGTCTGAACAAAACAAAAACAAAGTTAAAAGGGAGGGGCTCGACAGCAAGCGACTATTCTCACAGTCACAATTAAAAGAAAAGTAAACAGAATGATTTTAATGTGTAATGCAGTACCTTAAACAAAATAAGCTGAATAAAAAAAAGCCTATTCGTCGTCACACCAGAGCGTTCCTAGATCAGCTTAGAATTTGAAAGTTGTTATTATTAGGTGCACCCTAATATAATGTAATGGCATTTCACATTCAAGGCATCGCAAGAACACAGAATATTCAAGGAAGTTGATATTATTAACGTGTTTTATTAAGACGCCAATAATTAAAACGAGTTAAGACGAGAGCCTGAGTTACATTGATTGAACTTACAGAAACAGTCCGCACGCACTAGTTTCTTTGTCTCAGATCATTTGATTGCTACAGTCGCCGTCAGATATGTTGGAGCAGACGAACTGATCAAATACTTCTGAACAGTTTCAAATGTCAATAAGTTTCATACACTACAAGTTATCATTAATAACTGAACAGATGCATATGATGGTCAATAATTTCTATCCACACAAAACTACTAAGTAAAGCATGCATAAACAAAAAACAAAAGCTAATACAGTTTGTCATAATAGTCGACATAACATTGTGAACAAAACCGTAGTACAGACTACACATGGCTCACACACAGCTCTAAAGGGGGGGCGAGTGGCACAGGGCGGCCCTGGTCCACCGCGGCGGGCGGGGGCGAGGCGGAGTGGCCAGCGCCTTACATTAAGAACCAGCCAAAACTAGAAATTGGAACACATCTATTTGCAATAGAGGCAAACGCTTTTATCTTATCTATACTAATATTATGAAGCCGAAGAGTTTGCTTGTTTGAACACGCTTGACTCTGAATCTACTGAATCGAATTGTTTTTTTTTTATGTTGGATAGTCCATTTATCAAGGAAGGCTTTAGGCTATATACCACGTTGGCACTAAAAGAAGCGACGAATGAGGGTGTTCCAGCATAAAATATCCACTAGATGGCGATACGTCGACGTTAGGTCCAACTGTTATTTGATTGGTGATTTAAATGTCATGGTGACATGTCCGTCAATGTCATGTAAACCATAACCAATCACGTAACACTTGGACCCCACGCCTACCTGTCGCCATCTAGTTAATTTTTCGTACGCAAACACCCTCATTAGTAGAAAACGTGACAATAACGGGCATTATAAATATAATCGATATAATAAATATAAATTAACGTGGGCAAAATAGGTTGGAACATATATCGTGGGAGTGTTTTAGTGCATCAAGTTCGCGCTATCAAATTAAGGTGGTGTATCTAAAAACCCGGCTTGAAAGACCACAATGCGTCATCAATATTTACAAAAATATGACGTCACACATTTTACTTATAAATACACTGACGATTGTGGGTTTAAAATTACTTTTTAAGGATAATTGGTACTCAATCAATTTTTCCCTTCGTCCATATTTCGAACATAAAATAAATGAGCCTTTCTGTTTTGCGATCCATTTCAATATTATAGTTTCCCACTCTGTTTGTTTTCATCACACATAGATTGCCTCAATTGTATAATGTGTGTGTCACACCAATTAGCCAGCCTAAGGTCGGCCTAGAGACTCCCTCCCCCCTTCCCACCGCCAGCGGGCGCATGAGACTCACCGTCGTCGGGCGCATTGGCGAGCACGCGGTCGTGCAGCAGCACGTGCTTGTCGGGATGGGTGAGCGCCGTCCACAGCGCGGTGCGGCTCGGCAGCGAGGCCGCGTCATCCAGCGACGCCAGGCCCAGCATGCCGCTGATGCCCTCGCACACTACTAGGTGCTGGAACAACACGTACACACTTTCAAAAACAGAAATAAATTGATAAATATTTGACCACATCACGTACATTGCTCTGATTATAGGGCAAGTAGCTTTAAGCACTTGTGTCACAGAAATCAGAAACAACGACGGCACCACAACATTCAGTCCGAGACAATATAGAATAGTTCGTTTCGTTAGTTATATTGACCCAACCGGCGATCGACCCCGGGACCTCAGAGATGGCGCGATGCCAAAGTCCGGCCCGCTCGCCTCTCGGCTACGGAGGTCTGCAAAGAAACCCTTGCAGAGTAACCCACACATTTTTATGTAAATAATTCAGGTAAAATTAAAAAATATATATTCAAATCTCAAAATAAGAAACACGACTGAAGGACAGCGGTGGGACCTTTGTTATGAAATGAATATTAATATCAGAGTTCGAAAGTAACAATAAAGTTATTTCTTTTTCAATATTTTTCAGATAGTAAGCAGATAACTGCTTGTGCTGGGTTGAAATAAAATATCTTTCATTCGATTGATCTATATAAATTCAGATATGATCCTAATTTGTCGATTTTGGATATTCACAATATGTATGGTCTTACTCTATTTAGGACTTAGTTACAAAAACTATTGATGTACAATTTAGCGATGACATCATTGCAAGGGATATCTTTGAAAATATGGCTAACATTTTAAAGAAACAGAAAAAATCATTTCCGAAGCTGTGTGAGGCACTATATAAATTATACAAATCGATGGCTAACATCTCCCCTCTCTCTGCACAACCTTACGTAATTGATACTCTGCACACGTGACCGACCTGCAAGGGCTGCTGGATGGCCTTCTCGACGCTGGCGGTGAGCAGCGGCCGCAGCGCGTCCTGCTGCGCGCGCGACCCGCTGCGCACGCGCACGCTGCCCCCCACCAGGGCCGCGTACGCGCACCGCACCGCCTGCGTCGTGCTGCGCGCACCCAAGTTCTTCTGCGGGGGGAAACATACTATTGAAACGATACCCGTAATTGGAATGTTGTACAATTTACAAATCATGTTACGGTATCATTGTCGTAAAACACTCGCTGTCGAGCACGTCGCCGCTCACTCAGTGACGTCACGAGCGTTACCTTGAATATCTCGATGACCTTGTCGGGCAGCGGTGCGGCGAGGCTGGCGCACCAGACGCGCAGCACGTCGAGCGCGACGCAGAGCGTGCGCTCGTGCGACTCGCTGTCGAGCACGCGCGCGACGCCGCTCACTCAGTGACGTCACGAGCGTTACCTTGAATATCTCGATGACCTTGTCGGGCAGCGGTGCGGCGAGGCTGGCGCACCAGACGCGCAGCACGTCGAGCGCGACGCAGAGCGTGCGCTCGTGCGACTCGCTGTCGAGCACGCGCGCGACGCCGCTCACTCAGTGACGTCACGAGCGTTACCTTGAATATCTCGATGACCTTGTCGGGCAGCGGTGCGGCGAGGCTGGCGCACCAGACGCGCAGCACGTCGAGCGCGACGCAGAGCGTGCGCTCGTGCGACTCGCTGTCGAGCACGCGCGCGACGCCGCTCACTCAGTGACGTCACGAGCGTTACCTTGAATATCTCGATGACCTTGTCGGGCAGCGGTGCGGCGAGGCTGGCGCACCAGACGCGCAGCACGTCGAGCGCGACGCAGAGCGTGCGCTCGTGCGACTCGCTGTCGAGCACGCGCGCGACGCCGCTCACTCAGTGACGTCACGAGCGTTACCTTGAATATCTCGATGACCTTGTCGGGCAGCGGTGCGGCGAGGCTGGCGCACCAGACGCGCAGCACGTCGAGCGCGACGCAGAGCGTGCGCTCGTGCGACTCGCTGTCGAGCACGCGCGCGTCGCCGCTCACTCAGTGACGTCACGAGCGTTACCTTGAATATCTCGATGACCTTGTCGGGCAGCGGTGCGGCGAGGCTGGCGCACCAGACGCGCAGCACGTCGAGCGCGACGCAGAGCGTGCGCTCGTGCGACTCGCTGTCGAGCACGCGCGCGACGCCGCTCACTCAGTGACGTCACGAGCGTTACCTTGAATATCTCGATGACCTTGTCGGGCAGCGGTGCGGCGAGGCTGGCGCACCAGACGCGCAGCACGTCGAGCGCGACGCAGAGCGTGCGCTCGTGCGACTCGCTGTCGAGCACGCGCGCGACGCCGCTCACTCAGTGACGTCACGAGCGTTACCTTGAATATCTCGATGACCTTGTCGGGCAGCGGTGCGGCGAGGCTGGCGCACCAGACGCGCAGCACGTCGAGCGCGACGCAGAGCGTGCGCTCGTGCGACTCGCTGTCGAGCACGCGCGCGTCGCCGCTCACTCAGTGACGTCACGAGCGTTACCTTGAATATCTCGATGACCTTGTCGGGCAGCGGTGCGGCGAGGCTGGCGCACCAGACGCGCAGCACGTCGAGCGCGACGCAGAGCGTGCGCTCGTGCGACTCGCTGTCGAGCACGCGCGCGACGCCCGCCACTGTCTCGTCGCACAGCTGCGCACGCGCCTCGCCGCTCACCGCCAGCTCGCTCAGCGTGCTCACGCCCTGACAAGTCATACATTGAATAAGGTTACTAAATATTTATATTTGGTCCAACAGATATTTTTATTTTTGACTCATTTTTTAATTCTGACCATTGTTAAATAGGCAGATGAAAATTTTGTCTCTTGCACTATTTTCAGGCCCTATTTTTAATATTTACCATTAAATTTTAAATTCCTTACATTTTGGGAAATTCCTCCACAAAACGGCAACGTTGATATTATGAAACTCAATATTAACCAATATGTCATTAGACAAACAATTATCTGTTTAAAAGGGGTCAGTCCTTACATTCAGAACGGCGATCTTATCCTCGCTGGAGGTGAGCTTTCCGCTGGCGCCGTTGTACTCGGCGAAGGTGTGCTGCAGCAGCGCGCGCGCAGTGCCGAGGTCCCCGACGCGCCGCGCCAGCCGCGACAGCGACACCTGCGCCTCGCCGCGCACCCACGCGTCTTTAGAGTGAAGGTTCACTGGAATATACAGAAGATTATGTTAAGAGAGGTAGGGCATAGCGATTCACCGCACGAATTGGAGCAGCCCGACCGGTGAAATACCACCACCTTACAGAAGACCGCAGCCAAATAACAACCACTTTGGTGTTGTTCTGTTCCTGCGTGTGAGTAAGGTTTCCGGAGCACCTGGGGCGTACTACATTAGAAGCAGAGGTCAAGCCTTCAAGGTAGGACCTCAGTACCACTGTAAAACAGGTGGGATGAGGTTAATCTTGAAGTGCAATATTAAAAAAAACATTTATGGACCACTACGGAAGATCGAAAAATCATTATACTCAACCAAATGCGCAAAATAAATTTTGTCGTGTTTGAGCCGTTAACTTATTTTAAATTCAATTCTTTTTGTACTATAGTAGCTGTGTCGACTTAGCGAGATATTTCAGGATTAAGTTTCAGGATTAAGTATTATTTGGGTATGTGTGTGTGAAAGAGCATTGCCATTAAAATATTAGCAGGATAACTAAGTTTCACTTTGCGAGAAACTATTCAATTGTCTCATGATAAAAGTGTTTTTTATTCAGTAATAATTATGTAACCATGACAATAATCTGGAGTACTCCTACTCTTAATTCACAGAAATTATTATATTTTCACATATTCCAGATGTATTATTGGACAACATCAAATACATTGCTCTTATTTTGTGGCTACTTATAGCTGAAGCACTGTCACAGAAATCAAAAACAACAACTGTACACCCAGAACCATGACATAATCAAATCGATTTCCATATTGAACCCATCGGTTATCAAAACCGGGACCTCAGAGAAGACGCGATTATCTCTTCACTGCAATGCTTTTCAGTATAGCTTCTGCAACTCAAGCAAAAGTGTTTCTACATATACACTCACCTATCAAACTCTTCCCAATATCAACTGCAACCCCATCCAAGTGTATGTCCAAGTTAGCGAGCACTTCCCCGACGGCCTGCACGATGGTCTCGGGGCTCCGCAGCATGGCCTTCTGCAGCGCGGGCAGCAGCGCGTCGTGCACCTCGGCGCGGGCCAGCAGCCGCAGCAGCGCGCCGCACCCAAGGATGTAGTTCGAGTTGGGCCGACTCTTCACGCTGATCAGACTCTTCGTGAAGTTCTCCAGCATTTTGGGCTGGGGAGAAAGTACTTGTTTAGTAAGAACTGATGCTAAATTTGAACAAATCCGAATAGTCGGCGCAGTCAAGAGGAAGCAACATCAGGTATGATGATCAGGTACCCTAAAGTTTGTCTTCTAAAAATGCCGTCTGGAAAGCGAGCGCTGTCAGCCATCGGCTTAACAATATTTGGTAACTTAAGCTACGCTCAATCACATTAATAAAACAAGATGACAATAATTCGATCATGTTGTTTATTGGTTCACTGACCTTGTATTTCGCGATGGTCTCCTCGTCGCCGCTGTCTTTAGCGTGCCGGCAGAGCGCAGAGAAGGCGACGCAGACCTGCGGACCAGCGTCAGGCGGCTGCGCCAGAAGCACCTCCAGCCACTTGCCTTGCTTCTCCTTGCCGATGCAGTTCCACGAGGAATGGAGCTGCATCAAAATATATTTAAGTTAATACCTGTCCGACATTTTTTTCCTACCTGACTATCAATGATGGCTGCAAAGCTTAGCCTTTATGATCTTCACCAAACTTTCAGAGGAATGCAGGAGGCTCTCACCTCAACCATAGGGTTGTCTTCAACCAGACCATAAGGTCTGGTTGAATATTACCTGACTAGCTTTGCTTTGTAATGCATATAAATTTTAGTCATTTTACAATAATAAATTATCTTTTAGACTAATAACCTGAACTTTAAAGTGTGTAAGTCCCCTCAAACTCTCGAGAAGCACTCAAGGATCGCACCTGTCTGAAAAGTTGTCGTTCTTGCTTTAAAACACTTTATTTAAAAACTGTTCCCAGTGTAAAGCAATTTTCCTAATGAGTATGTTGACTACTGATGTTGTTAACAAATGCAATTTATCTTCTAAATAGTAAGTTACATTTGCCAGGTCTTATGTTACAAAAGCTAAAATATAAAAATTAATTGAGATATGGGAATGCCATTAAAAGGGCTTTAAAATTAATAGTCAGTATGTTGATAAGAAAAATTGTAACATTACAGATTGCTGTCTTCATAATTTTTTTTCATTGACCGATTTTTAAAAGTATTTCATCTGACTAGGCAGTGAACATCCTTAATAACAGAATTCAAAAAAACATACAACTAACCATAGAGTAAGCCTTTTCATAACTCCTTTTTTCTCCAATAGCAGTAACCGCTGCAAGCAGGTTGGCTTGCGTAACCACAAGTGCAGTGTAGTCGAAGGCATCCTGTTCGGGGGCCTTTAGAGTGCCATCTACAAGCACAGTGGTCCAGCGGAGGGCGTACAGCCCGCTCTGACATATGCTTTTACTGGAAAATTAAAGAGTGCTTGATATCATTCCATGTTTTAAGATTAAACTTTAATTAATGTACCATAGTACTAATATTATAAACACGAAAGCTTGTAGAATGTATAGATGTCTGGATGAATATTTGTTACTCTTTCACACTAAAACAACTTGATTTGAATTAAATTTGGTAGAAAGACAGATGAAATACTAGATTGAATATAAAATATAGGATACTTTTTATGCCAAGATATCCTGAAAAAAGTTGCAGACAACACGTAATTACTAATCAACCCATATCAAAAAATAAAAACATCAGCAATTGGCTACTTATAAATTTTAAGGCTTTCGCGTTCCACGCGCTGACTGTCAGCTCGAAACCACGGTTGGTACAACCTAACCGAAACGTCGGGCAGTAAGTAGTTCGTATTAACTACTAAATACAAATGGTGTCGCGTTTTGACCCGTTAAATTATTTTAAATGTTTACTTGACAGTGTTAACGACTTGACAGCGTTTTCGCGCGCTTTTTAAATGTGTTACACAAAATCTTATTTACATTTTTTCCAGATAAATCGAATTGCTCGGGATTTAAAATCAACGGGCGCACATTTTACAATCGGTTTTCAAAAACTGTCAAGTAGCCAATTCAATCAGTATGCATTTTCAGTTAGTGGACATTTCAACCTCTCTCAAATACCTATAATTAATTAAAGCACAAATAAGATGTTTATACAAGCTGAAGAAAATTGAATCTTAGTACATTTTTTATATTTGTGCTGTACATTTTAAAATATTGTTTAATTTGAAAAAATGATTTTTTTTAAGGTCAGTCTTTTCATCTAGGAGTTAGATATGTGAAAAAATGTACTAAATAGTTGACTTAATGCACTGTGACATTAATCAATTCATTATTTTAGTTAATTTTTGCTTAAAATAAGTGAAATCGCTTGTTGGATAAGAGAACTTTAAGAAGACTACCTAATTGTGAGTACCTAATATTAGAATAGGTGTAGATGTATTTTCAAATAATGTTAAGTTTCGATTTGACTCAAATTTCTCGTCATCTACTATTTCCTCTACCTTAAGGTTGTCTGGAAGAGATCGCTTCCTAGCGATAAGACCGGCTAAATTGTACTTTAATCAATCTGTAAAACCTATTTCTGTAAAGATTTGTGCAATAAAGTATATCTATTTATTTATAACACTCACGATGTTGCAGTATTTTTAAGCTGCTCCGAGATGTCCAGCAGCACTGGAAGAAGGTTACGTAGAGCCCATTCTTTATGATTTGCAGCTAGATAGGCTAGCAGTCCCTTAACATAAGATTGTGAAGTGGAGTCGCGGTATCGGTGCAAGGTGGACACCAGCACACGGCACACAAACCGTACAGCTGGCTCTGTGATTCCTGCAGAGTAGTGTATAAATTAAAATGTGTGGGTAATATTTTTCTCAGGGAAATACATCATAATTTAATATATAATGTCGTATACATTTTATATAGGTATTAAAATTTCTAAAATATTTAACAACATCAGACATCAACATTGGATTCAGATCAGGGCCAAACAGATGTTAGCAATATTGTCAATACAATGACATAAGTATCTAAATCAAATACAATAAAATATGTACGTAATTTTTAAAAATAACTAATTTGAATAAATGATGAAACATTAGTAGAAACTAAACAGCTACATTTTATAAAATAAATTAAAATATAAAATTTTAATTGTTCATGAGCTTGAATTAGTAATATTAAAGTTTCAAGTGTACTTATAAAAAAATAACAGTTTGGAAGTTAATAAAGTTGTGCAACTTTGTATTGTATAGGTTAGGATTGTTTCCATAAATATTATTCAAACAGCCTGGGCAACCCAGCTACAAGTCTAGTTCTATGGAAATATATAGGGCATGACCTATTATGCACTCGAAGCCCTGCGCGCAATCGTTACAGCTAGTGCATCTGGGAAAACATCCAGGTAATGGATCAATAATGCTAGACCCAACACCCCCCTCCTCACCTTTGATGCCAGAATAATGCCTGACCGGCTGGAAATTTACACTTATGACATTACAAGCTCTAATAAGTTTACGAAGGTTATCCCACTTACCTGGAGTTGATAAAACATCTTGAATTTCTTCAATTACAGCACGTCTACCTTTTAAACTTGCGGTCTGTATTTTAAATGGTATATCTTTGAGTTTCTTCAAGATCTGGAAACGTAGTCAAAGATATTAGTCAGGGCAAACATTTAGCAGTAATATCCAATTTGATTAGCACGAATATCACCTCAGAATCTGCCATTTTTTCAACATTCAGATGATTTTTTACAAATTTCTAATCAAAAGCACACGTCCGACATCCCACACGACTTTTTAAAAAAAACACAGATTATACCAAACATGAATCTAAAAGTGTAAATGTCAAAGCATTCTTACCATACATAAAATATTAAGGTCGTTCATTCATTAGTCGCATAACTATCCATCGCATACTATGACTTAATAAATAGGTAATTTAAAAGCTAAAAAGTCAAACGTTGTCAAATTTACGCTAAACTTTGACATCTGTACATTTTGATTTTTTTTGTTGTTTTGATTTTGCTTTTCGTGGTACCTATTGTAGGTAGGTACCATGGCATTAATTTATGTGTTTTACTACATTTTTAGTGTTCATTTGGATTCATGAATAATTTGAATTTCCTACAATGGCACATAGACTGCACCAATTATCTGAAATACAATCATTTATAGGAAAAGTCGATACGGAGTTAACAATGGTTTTGCAACATTTGCAATGGGATAGAAAGCATTTGCTGGAGGTTAGAGGATATTCAATTTAACCACTTATTTTATCATTGTAAATAATATTTCGTGGTAATAATATACAAACAAAATGTTTTCTATAAAATTCTGTAATTTCCTGTTTTAGGGTAAATCCATGGTTGATTGCAAATATGATCCTAATCATAGGGTTTTCGAAGGCCTAAAAGATGCTCATGAGCAAAAATGTTTGTTAACGAACCTTGGCTACTCAGAAGATGATGTGATGTTACCTGACCCTTTGGATACCAATGCCAATGCACTCATCACACTCAGTAAATTTTATCTTTCTGTTTGAAGAAGTTTTTAATTTCTTTCAGTTTGTTAAAAAAATCATAGAATGTTTGCTTTCAGATAAGTCTGATATTAGACAGATAATCAATAAAGCAGCTCAGTCTGATCCAACTTTCAAGAAAGGTAATGGAGATTTTTTGTTCTCATAAAGTATATGGAGTTACATTCCTCATTGGACGTTCATTCATTGAAAATGAAGTTTTCTATGTTACAGATTATATTTTAAATGTTGTTTATGTGAGACATTTTCTTTGGATGTTGTATCCTTTACTAAATGGGAACAGTATGGGTTTTGTCTTGTTTAATATTGTTAGTGTGGAGCGAAAAGTTACTACCAAACCTGTTTTGATTTAGGACAATTTTATAAAACTAAAAAATTTATATTTTTATACAAGAAGTATTATTACAGTTAATGTATTATACCTTCAATTACTGAGATAACAAAGTAAGATATTTTTTACCTTTACATCATAAAAGAAAAAAAATGTTAGCTTTCAGTTGAAATAAACATTAAGTAATGTCACTTAATAGTTTTTTAGAAAAAGCTAAATTGTGACTTTTCTCTCTACAGCAATGATATAACCATCTTATTTTTTAAGTTAATACATGAATATGTTCTTGATATGAAATAACTAATTTATAAAAGAAAAGATTTTTATTTGCGTCCTGAAGACATCTGTTTTTTTTTCAAGGAATAGGAAACAAAACAACCAAAAATTATATTTGCAGTTGTGTATGTTTTTACTATAGCTTTGATTACCTCATTTTAATGTGTATTTTAACCTATGTGCAAGGAGTTTCCTCAACTCAAAATACAGAGAGCGTTGACCGGGAGCCTCTGACACTGGATCGGTTGCAGGCAACATATAGTCAAGATGAGCGCCGGGCCCTACATGACGCTGTAGTCACAGCTGTGCCGTTCTGTCATGACTTGTCCGACTTGGCCCTACCGAGGTATGAAGATTTACGTTTTATGTTCCACCATATGCTAACGCTATTTCTATAAAGCATTATCTTGAACCCTTCAATTGGTTGTAATACTCACAATAATTATGCATTGACCTGACCACAACACCAACTGCGGATTGGCCACAATTAAAAGCAGCCTCATCACTTCCCCAGGATAATCTAAGGGGGAGCGGGAGTGCGAATCTAATAGGACCACCCCCGCCTCGCGCAATGGTCAACTGGTTTAAGCACCAGGTCACCGATCTTTATTCTGGTTTAGTTCACGGGTCGAGCAACATATGTTTCTCATTTTTTTAAAACAGCAGGTGCAGGTGCAACCTGCATTTGGTGCTTTGATAGCCATTAAAAGAAGATATTATCTCTGCAGTGGGACATTAAATAAGCAGACACATTAAGTGTTTAATATAATGTGTGTTATTAATTGTCGCAGTGAGAATGGGCAGGCGAGCTCAAGCATCAGGCCGAAGTCGCGAGTGGAGATCCTCGCGGAGTTGCGCGACATGAAGCGGCGTCGCACCAAGTACCGAGTGTCGGCCAAGACGCGCAACTACTCCGACGTGTTGCGTGACGTCATCAAGACGCAGGTACCACTAATACTGACTAGTACGCTGGCACTATAGTCAAGCCTTATATGTTTGGTGCAGATCTTGAACTCTTACTCTTATGGATATGTCAGGATCACTGAATATAATATGTGTACTCCTGTAACTTGAGGTATCTGTATCAATGTAACTTTGGGTTAGTGTTGCCGTCGATTCGATGGTATATCGATTATAATTCTTATTATTCCAAAAGAGGCCTAAATAATCTAATAATCGATATGAGAATCGATAGTATCGATATTATCGATATAATCGATTATATCGATAGTATCGCTTTCAACTTGATATCGATATAATCAATTAAATCGATTATATCGATTATATTGTATTTGACTACGATTTTAATCAATTAATCCATTATAACCGATTATATCTAATAAAAATAGGTATCGATATAATCGATTATATCGATACTATTGATACTATCGATTGTCATATCGATTATTAGATTATTTGAGGGGGGGATAATCGATTATCCGGCAATACTACTTTGGGTAGTCTCCCCACTTACACTAAACCTTAATCCGTCTTTGGTAGTAGGTTGGCTACATAGTTTATGTACAAAAATGTTGTGGTAATTGGGGCTAATCATTACAATCACACTCTTTTCCAAATTTGCATGTTTGATTCAGGAATAAACTTAGGAGATGTTTTATCCTGCTGCCGTAGTTTGGAGATTTGGCGTGACCACAATTGGCTACTTGACAGTGTTAACAATAAAATATGAAAAGTGTTAGATATTTTAGCTTATTAGTAAAGTAATAATTTTACATTTTTATTTTATAATTAAAAGCATAGTTAGTATTTTAATTTTGCAAAATAAATTTTACTTTTTTTATCTGTGGAACAAAAGAACCGAAACGGAAACCACCATTGCAATTCGGAAATGACAGCTGTCGGCGAAAATAATTTATTTTAATGTGGCGAAACAATGATTATTTTACCGATTAAATTGAATTATTGTGTCTTTAATCGTATTAAGAATGTATTGAAACATTTTCCGTTTAACTAAATGAAGTCGTTCCTATGCGTATCGGTTCGTTGTCTACAACGTTGACGTCATAATTTCAACAGTGACATGACTTGGCGTTTTTGCGCGCTTTTTAAATGTGTTACACAAAATCTTATTTTTCTCTGGTTATTTACATTTTTTCCAGATAAATCGAATTGCTTGGGATATAAAATGAACGGGCGCACATTTTGCAATACTTTTTCAAAAACTGTCAAGTAGCCAATTAATAAAGGCAGAAAAATATAATCACATTATATTTCTATCATGTAGATCATGTCAAACTTGATCTTTGGAGGACCTACTTGCAGATATTAATAAATATTATTACTGGCATTAGAGTCGTCTACAATCATAGTATAATTACAAGAATATTTTGCGATATTAAATATATATGTTACTGTAAAAGCTCGAACTGCAGTAAATCCTAAGATATTCCAGTAAAACCTAAGATTTACCAATTCCTAATGGTAAATGTCCCAAAAGATTTGCGATTCGAACTTTTACTACCATTCCGTTGGTAAATCTTAGGATTTACATTAACGGCACGGTAAATGTTGAAAAACAAAACATGTCATAACGTGCTCAGCGCATCGAATTGTAGCTTGCCGCCCCCGCTACCCGCGCACCGTCTCCGCCACTCCGCTCGCCTCAGTCGCTCGTTTGACACGTTTGAACTCGCACGATAAATTGATTTCTAATTGTATTTTTGGTGTTTAAAAGTTATTTGTGAATAAAAATGAGTATGAAGCAAAGATTTTATGAAATAATGGACGAGCTTGTGGCAAACAAGAAAGATAATAACTTTTATCTCGATAAGGACAAATACGCTAAGTGTTTAGAGGAAGTAAAAACTGCAAAGAACATTAAAAAGAAGGAAGCTGTTCATTACAGGCGTATAAAACGCTATGATATTTTGACTATAGGCGGCGAAGAAAAGCTAATTGCCCCGATGAAGGAAGATAATGGAGAAATCAAATATTATGTTTGTTACGACGATTTATTTAACATTCTCAAAGAAACGCATTTTGCTGTTGGACACGGTGGAAGAACAAGGATGCTCAAAGAATGTAACCGCAAGTATAATAATATTACAGTTGAGGCTATCATGACATATTTGAAATTATGCCAACCTTGTCAAAAGAAACAGAAGACTTTGAAAAAGGGTATTGTCATTAAGCCTATACTTCATAGTGAAATGAACTCACGTTGTCAAGTAGATCTCATAGATCTACAAACTAATCCTGACGGGAATTATAAATTTATATTAGTTTATCAAGACCATCTGACTAAATTCGTGATCCTTCGTGCACTTCAAACTAAACGCGCAACTGAAGTCGCATATCATCTATTGGATATTTTTACCACTTTTGGAGCGCCGAGCATCCTTCATTCCGATAATGGTCGGGAATTTAGTAATCAAATAATTGAAAATTTATGCTCTATGTGGCCAGACGTTACAATCGTACACGGAAAGCCAAGGCATAGCCAAAGTCAAGGATCGGTAGAGCGTGCAAATCAAGACATAGAAAATATGCTCAGTACGTGGATGGAAACCAATCAGATTACAAAGTGGTCAGAAGGCTTAAAATTTATCCAGGCCATGAAAAATCGAGCATATCATGAGGGAATCAAATGCTCTCCTTACGAAGCAATGTTTGGTAGTCCAATGAAAATGGGCATTGCGACATCAGCTATTCCTAAAGATATGATTGAACTATTAAAATCTGAAGAAGATTTGGAAAATGTGTTGCATTCCCGAAAAAATGTTGAAAATATGATAGAACAGGACAAGGAAAACAACGTGGTTGGTAATGAGTCAGAAGGAATAAAAAAAGGAAACAGTAAAAATGTGAACAACAAAACACAAGAAAAAGAAATTATTGCACTGGAACAGACCACAGAAAAACAAATAACCGATGATAGTGATGAAACCAATCTAACTTTTCAAATACAAACCGATTCAGAGACAGAAAGCGCTATTCAAGCTGAACAAGATCCAATACCAAAGAAGATAGAATCTATTCAAACAATAAGAACAAAAGCAAAAGTTAATTTGGAAAACCAAGCTGAAAAAATGAAAACCATGTCAGCTGATAAATATTCAAATGTGGAAGTGGGCCAAAATGTAAGACTGAAAGTACCTGAAATTGACAGAGCTAAAACTGACCCAAAAAGCATTATTGCAGTTGTGATAGACGTAAAGGACAATGAGTTTTACCAACTAGGTACCAAAATGGGAATACTAAAACAGCTTTACACCAAGAATCAGTTCGCCGCATGCTCTGAAGATTTTATAAAGATAGAAGAAATTGTTACGGATAAAGAAGTGAGTCTTCGAGAAGTTGTCGGAAAATTGTCGTTAACTGGAGGACAAGGATTCAAAAAATGTAATTGTCAAAAAAAATGCTCGACGAAAAAATGCACCTGCAGATCATCAGGATTACTTTGTAATTCTAAATGCCACAGCAGCAATCCTTGTTGTAACAAGTGAAATGTTTGTTTAGGTACCTTACCTATTAATCAATCACATTTGATTGTCTTTTTTTACTTTTAAACCAAATAATAAAAAAAATAATAATTAAGTTTGACTAGCTTTTGTAAGCATTATGATTGTATGTCGTTGTTAAATTCCAAATAGAGAAGTACTGATTCAGTTAGATATGATAGAGATTGAGATATTCAGAGATATACGTTATGTGTTTTTTCAGAATAATTTAAATAAGTTAGTATTAGTTTGTACTTATTACTATCATTATGATACCTTTAAAATACTATGTACCCGTTTTGTCTAATAGTTCAAAGTAAATAATTCAGAATTAATCATTGTTTTATTCCTAAAACCAACATCTACCAGCTGACAGTGGTAAAACCTAGCATATACTGAATTCGAATGGTAAAAGCTCGAAAACATCGTCGTATCTTCAGAAATACTTACATTTACCAACTCATGTCGGTAAATCCTAAGACTTACACTTAAATCTTAAGATTTACCGTAGTTCGAGCTTTTACAGTAACATATACAATACAAATCTGTAAGTTTTTATGAAACACAAATAAGCTAGCGTTATTATTTCACAGATGGAAGTGTATTCAGAAGTGAAAGAAGAAAAGCTTGAACAACCAGAAACCACATCCAAAAGACATAATTTTGATGATGTAGTTGATAAATACCCCAGCAACTCCTCTCAAAGACACACTAACGATTTTGAAAGAAAATCTTATCATCAGATCCACAGAAGTGGAGGTTCTAGAGACAGTTACGGCGAAGATTACAGTACCAGTCACAAAAGACGACGGACAGATGATTTAGTGCAATATCCGGATCCTAAAGAGTATAAACACAATAAATACAATACTGACCGTATTAGTTCCAAAAGGAGCTGGACTCAAGGTTATGATGAATATTCAGAATCTAAACAAAGATATAGAAGAGAAACATCACGCAATGATAGATGTTCTAGTAAAACTTTCTATGACGAAGTTAAAAAAGAACAGAATAGTGGTAGTGAAGACGACGTCAGTACAAAACATAAAAAAAGCAGGGACCGACATTCAAGTAAACATCGAAGTAGATTTGATGAATCTGAACATAAATCTGATAGATATAATGAAAGAACAAAAGAATACGATACGAAGAGAGATAGAAAATATGATCATAGATCCAAAGAAAGCAAGAAATATGAAAGGAAAGAAGAAGATAACTATAGAAGAGAGAGGCATTCTAGTAGTAAAAAATCTAGTCGACATAGTAAGGATAACGGTAACGAGAGAGAGAAATTCTGATCTCATATTGTAAGCTAATAAATAAACCATATTTAAGGTGTACTGATTTTGATTTCTAAATAGTTTTAGCACAGGCAAATCATCCATACTAATATTATAAATGCGAAAGTAACTCTGTCTGTCTGTCTGTCCGTCTGTTGAACGGATTTTGATGAAATTTGGTATAGGTATACGTTGAATCTCAAGAACGGACATAGGCTACTTTTTATTAGAAAATAAGGGGGGATGGGGGTAATACCACCTTTGAAAGTTTATATGGAAAAATGTTTATTTTTGAAGTTAGAGATATGAAATTTGGCACAAATATAGCTCGAAACTTAGATTCAAATATAGACTACTTTTTGTTTCGAATATTAGGGGAGAAAGGGGTAAAACCGACCATGAAAGGATGTAGTCCACGCGAACGAAGTCGCGGGCACAGCTAGTACATAATAAGGGTAACATGAATCCACAACACACAGGAAACGCGTGTCACTTGCAAGTATCTCTTCTGGTAACGCGAACTACACCGAATAGATCAGTCCACATTTCCAATATCGACACCGATATGGAGCGATATACGGTGAAATGTTACTATTCAGAACCCACCTTATCAGATCAGGTTGTATTTTCAAATATTAATTTCTTGACTTAAATAGTGACATCGCTTATTTTTCTCCTGTACTCATCTTTATATTTACTGTATTTCGTCATACGTCCAATACTTTGTGATGTATCACTTGTTGGCTGGTTTGCAGCCATAGTGCATGACGAATGTTATCTCTCGGAACACACGCAGCGAACCGGCACCTTACCTTCGTTAGAGACCGAACATCAAAATAGTTAAATAATATTTTTTCCTGATGTAACAGTTCCTCCAACGGTTTCCTCGAAATCATAACGCGGAGACGATATGCGCGAGCGCTGTTAAGATTACGATCTGCGAGTTGCTTTTTATGTTATTTCTTGATCTTGGTAATAATTTTGATTTGTTGTCAGCTCTAGTGTTGTATGCTTAAGTAAGGCAAAAGAAAAAAATAGGTATCTACTTAATTACCGATCAGCTACATATCTGTAACTACCTAGCCTTTGCCGCATTTACGAAAATGAAGAAAACCCAAAGTAGAGTTATCCATGGACTTAGTATAATAAACATTAGGTCCATGGAGTTATCTTAAAAACGTTTAAAACATATTTAAGGTCCATAGTTGTAGATACACTCACTTAATGAACCTCATGACTTAATCCTTTCTTTGCATTAAATCAATCAACAGCTTTAGTCCATCCACTACTGAACCCAGGGGTCTTTGATTCGTGCATTATTTCTCTATTCCGGGCTTCCCTCATCCTGTCAGCAGTTCTTCTAATTATCATCCGACTGCTGGGTGTTCGTAACTACGTACGTTTACCTAAACGCATCGAAAGTATCTATTTTATTATTTAATCACGTACCTACACCCGTCAGTGCAAACTGATAATTGTAAGCATGTAAAATGGTTCACTGCGCCATCTTCACTCATTCAAAGCATTCAGTAATCGCTTAAATTTCCTTTCTATCAAGAAACTGAATCTTAAACTTTCCGACGATTTCGCTGTGATGTGAGCAAATGTGGGTAGAATGGAATTATTTCAGGAATGGCCGTTTTTCCTTTGTGCCAAGAAAGTGAATGAGATGTTGAGTATTTCTTTGACGTGATCTAATGTGGGTAGGGTTTTTCAATAGTAGGTAATTAGATGGTTGATTGTTGCGTCTAGCGGGCGATTTGCATAACGCGACGCCTCACACTGGTCCGGATTTTTAATATGGAAGACTTAGGACCCAATGTCAATATTTCGGGCTGAAAAAAATCATGTGGATAGATAAATGAACGTTCATCAACGTTTGTTCTAGCAGTTTTTATGAAATTGGTTATTTTTGCGAAAAAAAAAACATTGAAAAAAAATTTGTATGGAGAAAAAGTGAAATATTTTTTTTTTTCGAAAAGTTCAAAACTGTTAGCAGTGAAACCTTTTGTGTGTTATTGTATTACACTTATTCGTTAATTCCATATTTTTTTTATTTGCATATACTTGCAGCCTTGGCCAAAATATGCATCGGAACTTTCATTGTATTTATTTCAACTATTTGTGACAATTTAATTTTTTTATTGATTTATAGTCACATAATTTACGCATATTTTCAATATAATAAATTTTAAAATCCATTATTTGTTGACTATGAATGATTTTGAAAAATAGATTACAATTTAATTTAAAAAATCAAAATAATATTTTACTTCTCATGGTTAGCTGTTGCTTAAAGCACAGCTAGTGATCGAATGAGGCATTGCCTGCCTGCTAATATTCTCCTATTCCCTAATATAGCTATCACTTTTATTTTCTACTATTGCTGTCTCTTTCATTCTCTTTTGCTCACTCTTTTTCTTCTTAAGACAAGTGGTGTTCCACGCTTATAAATCAGATAAAATAGACAAGAGCTCTACTGGTAATACAAAATATTTACTTGCAGCTTTGGCGTTTATTTCGTTTATCCTAATATATATTTATTTAAAATCAGTACTTTTGCTTCTTTAAGTGGTTTCGGGAAAGTAAATTCGGTACTAAGATAAAATCCATACTAATATTATTAATGTGAAAGTGAATGGGTTGAACAGCTGCTTCTTCTTCTGTAGAACGAGGATCCAAATTTTCGGTCCCTTCAAAAATTTCGGTGAGATTTACTGATTCACATTCAGGCCACTTAATTCTTGTTTCCAACCAGTTCATATGCTTCTTCATGAATGTTTTTTGCACCCTGTGTGCCTCGGTCCATCGACGATTTAAGTTCACAGTAAAAGATCTTGCAAAATTCAATAATTTTTCTGAATCTTCTTGCGAAATTTCAAGCAAAACGCAATCCAAAATTGCTTGATGCAGTCGTTTGTAATCCTTGAGGTCCTCTTGTCGCAGAAACACGTAAATGTCCAGGTTAGTGCCAAATCCAGCCATGATCAAGTTGCTAGATTATTCACGTTAAAATTTCCAGGTATGTTGACTCTTCAAGGGTTGAATGTCTAATGACGCTCCAACATGAGCTCCCGTCTGTTTTATTTGATTCATAAGCGCTCAACTAGCAAGGGTTTCAAGGAGCGAAAGAGAGAGAAGTATGGAATGAAAGAGATAGCGATAGTAGGAAATGAAAGAGATAGCAATATTAGGGAATGGGAGGGGAATATTAGCAGGCAATGCCTCATTCGATCACTAACTGCGCTTTGAGCAACAGCTAACCACTAAGAAGTAAAATATTATTTTGATTTTTAAAATTTAATTGTAATCTATTTTTCAAAATCATTAATGGATTTTAAAATTTATTATATTGAAAATATGCGTAAATTATGTGACTATAAATCAATAAAAAAATTAAATTGTCACAAATAGTTGAAATAAATACAATGAAAGTTCCGATGCATATTTTGGCCAAGGCTGCAAGTATATGCAAATAAAAAAAATATGGAATTAACGAATAAGTATAATACAATAACACACAAAAGGTTTCACTGCTAACAGTTTTGAACTTTTCGAAAAAAAAAAAAATTTCACTTTTTCTCCATACAAATTTTTTTTCAATGTTTTTTTTTTCGCAAAAATAACCAATTTCATAAAAACTGCTAGAACAAACTTTGATGAACGTTCATTTATCTATCCACATGATTTTTTTCAGCCCGAAATATTGACATTGGGTCCTAAGTCTTCCATATTAAAAATCCGGACCAGTGTGCGCCTGCGCGGGCGCAGCGCGGTGACAGTGACGGAGTGTAATGCGCCCCGACGACGCTGCTGGGGTACCGTAGTTTATGCGCTCGGATTATTTTGCTGGAATGGTAAAAAACGTGGACTTGAAGGTTGCATACTCTCCACCGAAGTTTTGTAAGTGGCCAAAGTCGATAATGTTCGATTGAAATAACATCCACTTAGGTAAGTACGTACTTTTTTTTAAATATTTATTTTTGGTAAAGGGCTTTTATCCTTTTAGGACATGTCAGCCCTATCGAAGTAAGTACTTAGAGGTAGGGCTAGCCAGCGCAGATAAATTTTGTCGAATTGCATAAAGATAGTTTTCTTCTGAAAAATCGTAACTTAATTTTTAGGGTTCCGTACCTCAAAAAGAAAAAACGGAACCCTTATAGGATCACTTTGTTGTCCGTCTGTCCGTCCGTCCGTCCGTCTGTCAAGACCCTTTTTCTCAGTAACGCGTGGAGGTATGAAGCTGAAATTTATATCAATTACTCAGGTCTACTGTCCCTTGAAGCTGTGAAAAAATCAAACTTCTAAGCCAACGCAATCAAAAGATACAGCCGTTTATGCCGCATATTTTCGACACTTGCAAGGGAATCAAAACCTTCAGGGTGCTTCCCGTGAACTCAGAATCTTGAAATTTGGTACGAAGCAACGTCTTATAGCATAGATAAAGGAAAAATTACAAAAACCATAAATTTTTAGTTACATCACATAATATATATTTTTTTAATAATTTTAAACTTACTACCCATATCCTCATAAACGCGTAGAGGTATTAAATTGAAATTCATACCAAATACTCAGGTCTATAATACCTTTAAGCTGTAACAAAATCAAACTTCTATGTCAACGCAATCAAAAGAAACAGCAATTTAAGCTGCATATTTTGAAACTCGCAAGTACTCGCAAGGAAATCAAAACCTAAAGGGTACTTCCAGTCGACCTAGAATCTTGAAATTTGGCATGAAGCAACGTTTTATAGCACACATAAAGGAAAAATTCCGAAAACCTTAAATTTTTTGTTACATTACAAAATATTTATGCTCCTCCATCTTTCCCCATTGTAATGTTATGAATTTCATTTTGCAATAAAAATACCATAGTTATGACTCGATTGTCTTAATGAACGAACTTTGTAAACCTTGCAGGTTTGTACGGAACCCTCGGTGCGCGAGTCCGACTCGCACTTGACCGGTTTTTTTGTTTACGAGCAATAATACCACTGAGAGAACGACGATTTCAACAGTTTATTACAAGCAACAATTTATTTCAAGCGATAGAATATATCTTGTCTTTTTCTGAGCTATCGATACTGTTTAGCACGGATATTCTTGTAATTGTTTGTCTATTGACAATACTAGTGATGATGATATCTACAAATTCAATTCTTATTGCATGATGATTGCATGCGACCATTGGGTAAAAGTTGACATTATTTTATTTGAAGACCCTGTTCTGTTTTTAAGTCCTCCCAAATAGTTTAATTAGTGGAAAATAAAAAAATACCTGCAACTAGCCTTAGCGTTTACTTAAATGGCTGTACCTACAGACGGAGTTGTTTAATTTGGAATGTAACGTTCCAAATTATCTAGAAAAAGTATTTCGTCGCAGTCATTAGACATAAAAAAGTGTGTTTGTAAGTTTTTACGGTTATTTCGATGAACCAATTTAGGTTTAAAAAAAGTTTGAATGCGCCAGACAACCACACCAATCACCTGGTTTCAAACTAAAATTTTCCCTTGTATTGTGAGTAGGTTTTTTTCCCCAGCACAGGACGAAAACGAACAACGACCTGACCGGGAATCGAACCCGCGCTTTGGCTGCCTACCTTAGCCACTGCGCCATCGAGGACGTCACATACCAATTTAGGTAAAACTTGGTAGTGTTTACACCTTATTATATGGATGACCTCATTTGAATTGTGGACGTCTCAGTGGGAAAGTACTCGGCTACAGATACTTTAGTTTACTTTTGGTAAAAAGGGAAAAATCGCTAAAATAATAAAGATTTATTAATCAAAAAGCAACTCATAAATTCACGCAAGCGAAGCCACTGTCAAAAACTAGTTATCCATAAAAAGCGTCAACGACAGCGCTAAGTTTTTTTAACTTGAGATAAAAACTGGTTAAGTGTAACTTAAGGAGTGTGTTCCGAAGTGTATCATGCAGATCGATGTGCTTATTTGTAGAATAGGACTTTGCCATAAGCGATAAATATTTAACTAAACGCAACTACCAACAGAATCAGTGCAATTTTTAAATGTACCTACTTAAAACCCGCGGAAAAGAATCTATGTCGACGAAATACTGAAAAGGATTTCACATTTTAAATTGGGCAGAACCTTAGTCTTAGTGCAAAACTAGTTATAAGTTCAGCTATATTTGTAATATGAACGACAGAGTTTCTTGCCGGGATCTTCTCTGTAAGTTATAGGTTCCAAACCGGAGGTAGCGTCATTTGCATTTATAGACGTTTCATAAATATATTACTGGTGTAATTTACATGAATAAAAGAATATTGAATTTGAATTTGAACTTACTATTTAGGTATAGACGAGAAAAAAACTACTTTGAAATATTAAGCAATGGGAATTAATTGCATTTCTTAATGTTTTGTTCAGTCAAAATGCAGGATGTATGGACGGTAACACGGTAAACACGTAATTGCTACATTCGCGGTCAGATATTTATATAGATAACAAGCTGAGCAAATACTTTCCGAAATCCCTACTAATATTGTAAATGCAAAAGTTACTCTGTCTGTTACGCTTTCCCGCTTAAACCTACATAGGCTACTTTTTGTTAGAAAATGAGGGGGGGGGGGGGAGTCAAAGTCAATCTTTTTTATTCACATAGATTACATTAGTAATACTTATGAATAGTCTCTATATAAAGCAAATGAAGCTACCTCCGGTTCGGAACCTATAACTAAAGAGAAGATACCGGCAAGAAACTCAGTAGTTTTTTTTTACAAATGGAAGCTAAACTTATTACTAATTTTGCACTAAGACACACAGTTAGTTTGTCAATTAGTAATACCACCTTTAAAAGTTTATATGGAAAAATGATTTATTTTTTAAGTTAGTTATGAAAGTTGGCACAAATATAGCTCGAAACTCGGATTATAATATATACTACTTACTTACTTTTTGTTTCAAATATTAGGTGAAATAGGGGTAAAATCGACCATGAAAGGTTGTAGTCCATGCGAACGAAGTCGCGGGCACAGCTAGTCATGAATAAAACCACTAACTAAGTTCGACCTCCATCGAATCCTTACATATCTTCCCACTCTTATGAACGCTCATGACCGGTGAAAGCCAGAGCTAGGAGAGGTGCTTCACTGGTCCGGCGTGATAGCACCTCGTCTGAAATGGAAAACCACTTATTCGCACCTAATAGAAAGAAAGTTAACTCATGATCATTTTTCTTTTATTTGTGCTCATAATCGCGATTCCCAAGTATTACGTGGTGGTACGAGCCATTATGGTTTGGTCGTTGACTTGCGCTCTCCAACCGCTTTTATGATGTTCGCACGTGAGATCATTATTGGCATAAAAAAACAATAAACGCTGGGTTTTTTATTTACCTATCACTCATCTGCTCATATTTTATGACTTAATGTGGAAAGCAAATATAGATTGTAATAAATCACTTGTGTCCGTTTCGAATTGTGTTTCATTCAGTGCGGATACAGAATACTGTCTAGCTGTCTACGGACTTAGAATGAAAAACCTTTTTGGTATTTACTTAGTTATTCTTGGATATCATCCAGCGTTTAAAATGAATGTACAGTCACCGTCAGATATATCGGAGCAGACACAGTGACCAAATACTTCTGAACAGTTAAAAATCTCCAATAAGTTCCACACACTACAAGTTACCATTAATATCTGACATTCACTACTTCAGTAATATCTGAGCACATGCTAGTCAATAACTTCTATACACACAACTAACACTCATCTATACAGGTAGCTAAATGAGACACATGACGTGCGTGACGCATATTGACGTTATGAGTGTTCAGATGTTATTGGTTAGTTGTTTGTATAGAAATTATTGACTAGCATCTGCTCAGATATTATTGACGTAGTGAATGTTCAGATATTAATGTTAACTTGTGGTATATGGAACTTATTGACATATTAAACTGTTCAGAAGTATTTGGTCACTTTGTCTGATACGATATATCTGACGGCGACTGTACGTAACATTCAATTTAAGTCACACAATTTCACTATAAAATTCGCAGACGAAAACTACTTGTAAGTAGGTGTGTGTAAGTATATGTGTGGTGGAGTCGGCATCATTAATTTGGAAGTAAGTACTCCTCAGTACCTTGTCACATTAAACATCAGCATAAATATTTAATCAGTTATATAGATAATTTAGTGTGACAACGTACTAAGTTTACAAACTCCGTAACCGAGAGGCGGGCGTGCCGGACTTAGGCGTCGCGCCATCTCTGAGGTCCCGGGTTCGATCCCTGGTCGGGTCAATATGAAATGAACTATTCTATATTATCTCGGATCTGGGTGTTGTGGTACCGTCATTGTTTCTGATTTCTGTAACACAAGTGCTTAAACTACTTACCACAGGATCAGAGCAATGTATGTGATGTTGTCCAATATTTATTTATTTATTAAACTAACGATGCTGGCTGTACCTAGTAGGATTCTTGGTCTGATATCTTTCTTCAGTGTCATAATTAGAAGAGACGGTAACATGATAGGACCACAGGACTGACTACTTGGGGTCCATTTGACACCATGGCGCAAAAACAAGTCCAAATCCCAAAAAATATTTTCGGCTTGGAAATTCGTCGCTGGTCTTGCGGTTGAAGTATAGAGTTATGATTTGATTCCCATAGAGTTATGATTTGATCCCGTTGAGCAAAGTACATAAGTTATGGATTGTTCAAACAAAGCTTAGGTTTGTGGTTACCAGCCCGCATTTTCCAAACGTCATTACCTTATTGTAACTTTGATATTAATTTCAACGATGGAGACCTTTGTGGTACTGTTGGGCATTAGTAGGCTGATATTGTAATTCATCCTTTTTTTATTGGAACATTTCAATTTTAACAACACACCTAACTTATGTTACGAACAACAGCAGTACCTAACATGTGACTATTTTTTTAAACTAAATGTCCACGCACCGTCACTCTCTACGAAGGGAGGGAGAGAGTGGTGTATCGGACTGATCGACTAGGGGTGGTCCTCCTCTGATCCAATAGGGGGGGGGGGCGGTATCCCACTACGTCAAGTAACGCAGAATACATAGGTACATCTGAATACATCGTGTGTTGCGAACAGCATCAGTAAAATTAGAGTATGACCAAAAAAAGGGCAGGAGAATTACACAACGAAACAAAACATACATTCTTATTTTATTTGCCTTGCATTCCGTAATGCACTCGCAGTCTAATACAATTAACAAACAAGCGCATGATAAAATGGAACAAAGTCGGTGAGCTGGAAACCGAGTGAGCAGGCCACGCGCGCCACTGCATCCGGAACGAGGCGAGCTCCAGTCGGCTACGCTTCACACGCCTTATGAAGCTACTAATCCATCTACTTATTAGGATGCTAACAAGCAGAGCCACGTAGGTTCCGAAGCTTTCAAATTCTACTCGTATTATAAACGTCAAAATATTTTTGACGTACGAATGTTAGTTGCTCTTTCACGGAATCGTTTGAAATTTGGGTACCTACGGACACAGAGTGGGCACTAAAATAACACGAACTCAATTACGACCAGCAAGCTGGTGGCAACGTTACCTACTGGTAAACTTAACGTAAACTTAACCATTTTGTTAGTATACTAACTGTAATAGATTTCGTGAAATTGTGCTATCATTTTTAAACTTGAATATTATTACATTATTCAGTTGTAGACTTGTCATTGTAGACTTGTACACAATCATTTGATAAGAGGATTACAAAGAGTTTATTTCTGTCTACATCAAGACTCTTTACAGTGAACGCGTGCATGCGACGACGACTTTCCTGAATCCACAACTTATCAGACAACATCAATTTCACTAATTACAATAGTAATATGTCTCTATTAGCAATTAAAATATTCAAGGAAACATAAGTCATGTGAAACTCAAACACTATAGGTAAGTAGGAACATAGGAAACGCCTCGCGCCCGCATCCTCGTAAATAGTAAAAATAGTAACCAATACATAATAAATCTGGCGCATTTACATGTTACTTACCATGTTCGTACATGATAATTGCGATCGGAACCCGCGGCAGTGTCTTTGCCCAAGTTTAGAACATCTGATATTTTCAGAAGCAATTACATAGGATAAAACATGAACCTACTTTGTTCAAATACCTATATATACTCTCGTACTAAGACTAAAATGAGGTGCAATAGGTTATGCCTTCCAATTTAAAAAAAAAACATTATTTCAGTAGGTACTTCCCTTTATAAATCTGCCTTTATTTGTAACAAACCAACTTAAAATGTTTTAAACATCAGTCTTCACCTCAATAACTTAGCAGTCAGTGTTCTATCTTCGTTTCAAAAATTCAGAAAGCCCTGCATACAGCGCGTAGCTTTAGTATATAAAAAAAAAAAAAAAAAAAAGGCTGTATAATTAAAGGTTTTATTATTTCAGGATATAATTGTAATAATAATAATAATAATGGCGTAGGGAAGTGACGAGCCCATCGCCCGCTGGTGAGAGTTGATGATCTTCGCACCATGAAGGGCGACAACTCTCTATCAGTGCAGTCAGTCTCCCCAGGGCAGCTTGTGGCGGGCTGAATGGGATTGACACCCCTTGGGACCCGTGCCCCTGAGAGTCGACCAGGCCCCTTCCTCCGCTTGCCTTAGTTGGCCGGTGGGAGTGGACCCCACAGGGGCCGCCGGACTCTCACCTCTGGCTTGCCTTAGCCGGCCGTCCAGAGTGGGGCGTCAGAGCTATATGCTCGCAGGGTGGAAGTGAAAGATGCCTAAGTCGCGAGTTGGCACAGTGGCGTAAGCCACTGGGTAGAAAGCGGTGCACACCTCTCCACACCCTGAGCCGCTCACACAATGTTGCCCCCCGTCGCTCCTGCTTCGTGCCTTGAGTGGGCGACCAATGGGGGGCCCATGACAGTGAGATGGCGAGTCACCACCTGCCCATTTTAATCGTGTTTTTAAACATAGATCGGGCAGGTGCCATAGTCCTTCCCATAGTCCCGGTTACCCAGTCCATTAGCACCTCAACCCAATAGCCCAGATTCCTTGTTCTGCCACTCCGTTCCATAGTCCTGCACTGACCGGGGGTTGTCCTTGGCTGCATTTTATAGTGTATACAGGGATAATCGTCGGGCGGTGTCACATTACATTTAGATTATACTTGTTTTTTAAAGGGCCTCTACGTGTTGGCTTCGGCCCCAAGCACGCCTCCCAAAAGTCCGGGACTCTGTAGTCCCGAGATATTGGAAAAAACAAACATAATAATAATAATAAAGAAAATTACCAATCCAAAATCCCAAATATTCTTATTAAAAAGCTGCGTTCTATCTGAGGTACAGGTTATATTTAAGGGTAAAAATTAACCCATTAAAAATAGAAAAAATGTATGTATTAATTTTTTATATTCTTTTATAGTGCTCTACTTAGCTTTAAATTTTTGAAACCCACACGGCAATTTTACTCTGCCATTATCTGTTTTTTTTTAAATAGCAATTAATTTATTTGTTTTTTATCAGAACTTTGTTAGTTTTTACCCCGTCTCCAACGGTGGCATTAGCTCACGTCCGGCTGTCGGATTTGACAAAGCGTTGTTCAATGCAAATGCTGTTGATCGTAATGGGCCAGCGAGCGGATTGAATGACACACAGTGCCGGTCTGATCACACTTACAACTGAAAACGTAATTATTCCTCAGTTTTTTACGACCACATGTCTGTACTATACGTGCAATAGTGAATTTGTATTCGAATCAATGACCCACCACATCTCTTCGATTCAGAAGGTTAGCAATCAAGAAACATTTTTTTATTCTTAGAACCGTTACTAAACATGTTCGTCAATGTTCGTACATTCGGCAAATTTTTGTCAATTTATCGATTACCTTTGCAAAAAGAAATGAAATTTTGAAAAGGCATTTTTTTTATATTAGACATTTCAAGCTATGCTACTTATATTAATTTAACCCAAAAGTTTATAAGTTTGTTACAATTTCACGAAAAAAGAACCTTTAGTAGGATTTGTATGAAAATTGGTAGGAAGAAAGATGATTATCGTTTAGGATACTTTTTATTCCGAAATCATGCGAGCGAAGTTGCGGGCAAAAGCTAACCGATTAATTCAATTAGTTTTCTATTAATGCTATTATATTTATTGTACTAGTGCGATCTTCTGCAAATGACTACCTAGAGAAAGTATGAGGGATGTCGTGATCCTAATGACCCTCTGTTTGATAGCCGCTTGTTATGATTATACACGAGTGTATTCCATGTAAGACGGGATAAACGCTTTATAGCCTTTTAAGTACCGTGGGATTCTATTCAGCGATATCTGAGTCTGGATGAAAGGCATCTAAGGCAGCACCAATTAACATCAATTAGAGTAGATCATATAAAAAGTGTTTCAAACAACGCGTATGAATGCATTCTAATCCAAGCGAAACGTGCCATACATAAATACACATTTTCGCAGAATTGGTTTTAATTATTCTGTACAGCCACGTCATCTTAGAATACATGCCTGCTAATTTGATCTATTTTTAGATCAATTGACTTAATTTTTGTGCTACAGCGTTGCGGAAACTTTTGGAACGAAACTAAACCAACTTTATATTTAATTGCTGACTTAATTTAACTGTTTGAAAAATTGGAATAGGCCAGGAAATTGGAGGTACCTATATTTGTTTGCCGTTTAAGGAATTTGGGCGTGAATAAAGATTGACAAAGCAAAACAGTTACATTTCCTACCAAAAATTTACGACACATGCTTCTTTTATCATGTAAACCGCGATTTCACTTCTTCGTACAATTTTGACGAAATGGACCCGCCACTGAGCTTTGTAGCAATGTATCATCATTAGTTTCAATACTTTTAATGTACCTACCTATTTGTTCAACGAAGTCAAGTTCCAGTGTGGGGGCTCGTTACGTCACCGTCAATCATTTCAATGTACCGCCGTTTTTTATTGATGAGATCGAAGATACAAAAATACGTGTGAAAATTTTTGGAAAATCTAATAGACGGACTAAAAACCAAAATCTTACCCGTGACAATAATTCAACAGTGTTTCAAAAGTATTTTTTTAAATTCAAATCGAACACTTGTCTGTTTCTCGCCTAGAATCCGCAAATGTGATTCAAACAGTCGGTCGACCGAGCCCTGGCCGGCAATTTCACGGCTAGTGGTCACCAATAACTGTCTTGTTTTGTTTGTTTTACACCTGGCGTTCCCCATTTTTCGTTATAGACTTGACCTGTTTGCTATGTTTGAAATTCGTAATAATTCTCTGTAAAAATTTGCAACCTACTTAGGTAAAGTCAGTAGCTTTAGTTCGTGAACAACTCTGTACCTTGTCACGTTAAGTCACTGTCAATCTGACTTACTTAGTTATGCGGAGATTTGGTATGACAAGGTACTGAGGTATATATGAACTAATGATGCTGGCTGTACGTACGGTTATGCTTATTGTGGACATAAGAGCAGTGTATAGTACAAAGTGTAGTATAGTCTATATTCAGACTTGCTTTGACTGTGACTATGCGCAATCACACCAAAAAAAGTTCATGAAATAAAAAATAAATACGAAAGCTTTTGTCGATGGATTGATACACATCAATCATAGCACATACATATCAATATCAAAGATGACATAAAAATCTATTGCTACAATATCTATATTTAAAAGAAAGGTGTGTTAGTTACACTATTTATAACTGAAGTATGGCTAAACCAATTTGGCTGAAAATTAGTGGGAAGGTAGTTTAGAACCTGGAGAAGGACATAGGATACTTTTTTATTATTAATTTTTCTTTTTTTTGAAGTCTGCACAATTATTGCCTCTAAGGCGAAACGAAGTTCTGCGGGACCGCTAGTATTATATTAAATTACGTACGCATCTTGTTTCTATCAGCACTTTCTGATGCCATTCTATGAAGTTTTATTGCCAGTTCGTTGAAGCTGTAAGTCAAATTACATAGGCACTGAACAGCTTCTGAAAGCTCACGCTAAAACGATATGAACTTGATGTTACTCCTTTGCGATTCAACTTTACGATTATTACTACATTCCTTTTACTGCAAAAGGCTACATATATCAGAATTTTATAGTTATTATGAACACTTGTATAAATTTTGAGAGACTAGAAATGAATGAAATAAATATAATTACTTATAAGTTTTAAGTAATCTATACTTTAATGACTTTGAATACTTTTTCAAGTGAAACTACTTTGACAAGTTTTTGGTAGCAATTCCCAACACTGAACCAGCTATTTAGTCACGTTTATCGTACAAAAAATCTTTGAGGCTCACAATATTTTTTCATTCTCCACAATTACGCCGAAAGTTTTTGTGAGATGATTTCGTGATAAGCCGACTTCTTACGATGCATCATTCATTGTTGCGAAGAGAGCGAAAGGGAAGGAAAAATTGGCCGGCCGCGGCGCTGCGCGGGCGCAGAGCAAAACAACCGCACGCGCACGACCGCCGCCCCGCGGGTCACCCGCTAGGTCCGGGGACCACAAGTGAACTGGCTACGAAAACGTTTAAATAGATTGTTTACATTTACATACCTACTTTAAATGAAATACGTAAGCACAAACATAGTACCAGGGAAAACAGCAAAGTGTGCAGGATTCCTCTGAGAGCGGGGTCAACCAACTGAAACCGGGGGTGTTTCAGTGGGCACCTCTCATCGCTTATTGATGATGGTTCCATGGGAATATATTGTATCTTAAACGGCCATAGCATTACTACTCATATCTAGTATTTCTTCGAAGAAAATGGCTGGAGTGCTTGGCAAACACCCTTAGAAAATTATTTGATTTTACAATGAATGGGCTCTACCAAAGGTTCTCTTTAGTCGAGCATCAAAAAATACTAACCTTACCCAACCTAAATAAATAAATAGCTGGCCACAAATTTAATGAGTGAGCCACTTGGGGCTCAGTCAGTATTTCTGTCGCTGTCGGAAATAGTTTCTCAGCAGAGAAAGCTGTTAAATAACGATTAGATTGGTATGAACTGTCCCCAACACTAAGAAAGCACAACAAAGCTCTGGTTCGCCCTCAGGCCGCGGGGCGCGACCCGCCAGTCTGCCCGCAGAGCCGGTCGCGCGCGCACGCCGCATAGCTGTCCGCGCGCTCGCCTGCAAGTTCGCCCGCGCGTCTCTCGGACTAACCTGTTGTTGTGGGAGTATTGTGCAGTTCAACTATGGTGTTTTGTGACAATGTGTTATGTGCTCTTTAGTTTGACGGAGAAAGGATTTTGATTTTTTCTTTTTTGTGGTGAGTTTTCTCTTTATTAAACTTGGAACAGAACTTTAGAAAACATTTTTGTTTTTTCTACGTGACTTGAAGTTATTGAGGTAAAATCTTAAACGAGTTAAGATATCGTATGGCGAGATTAAAGAAGAACTTTTAGTTCTAACCTAAAGGTTAGTACTAAAGTACTTGCGACAGAGCAGGATGAATTATTCTTAATAACAAATCAGTTACTTTAAACATGTTTCTGAGATGCACAAGAGTTCAATTAGTTTCACATTAATTTATCCCCTGTCTAGGCAATTTATTTCTGTAGATTTAGATAATTCAAAAAGTTTGATCGTGTACTTTTTTAGTTAACAATATTTGTGATATAAAATAGCTTGGAATCTTGAATATTATTGTTAGCTTTTGGTAACGTGTTAAATTGAGACTGTTAAAGTAAGATTATCTTTGGATACTACTCATATTCAACTACTGTTATCTTGGTAATTAGTAAGTATTAGGAGTGGGCCAATGCCGCTAAGTGTAATGGGTTCGATCCGACAATTTCGTATGATGAAGACTTGCGTGTCTGGTAACTTTTATATGTACCTATATACCATTGTTGGACCTGGTATCCATTACCCAAGTGCATGATATTTAATGCAACGTAATATACTTTTACGTTCAGAATGGGGGTCCATTAATTCGAAGCTTTCTTATTGGTAGCGTCATTTTCTAAAACCTGGCTACTTATCATTATCAAGTCGTTTAAAGATATTATAAAAATATATTAATAATATTGCATAAGATACGCGTCCTCTTTATATCAACACTTACAGTTCGTTGAAGTAGTAAGTCAAGTTATATCGGCACTGAACCGTTTCTTAATGCTCAAACCAAGCGCTCTTCGTAGGGCGCATTAAAAAGATATGAACCTGAGGTTTTACTCGTGTACCTATTTATGTACAAACTACAACCTTTGAACAATAATTCCAATTAAAAAAAACCCCAAAGTGAAAGTGTTACCCACAGGAATTAAATCCAAGACTTGCAGGTTTTTGAGTCTAACGCCATAAGATAGAGTAGGTAGGTGTGAGTGACCCTAGACCATAGCCGCATTTTATTTTGTTAATATAGAGGCCCAATAGATGTATCTACAGATCTACTATATATTATACTAGCTGTGCCCGCGACTTCGTTCGCGTGGACTACATCCTTTCATGGTCGGTTTTACCCCTTTCTCCCCTAATATTCGAAACAAAAAGTAGTCTATATTTTAATCCAAGTATCGAGCTATATTTGTGCCAAATTTCATATCTTTAACTTCAAAAATAAACATTTTTCCATATAAACTTCCAAAGGTGGTATTACCCTCCCCCCTTATTTTCTAATAAAAAGTAGCCTATGTCCGTTCTTGAGATTGAACGTATACCTATGCCAAATTCCATCAAAATCGGTTGAGAGGTTTAAGCAGGAAAGCGTAACAGACACACAGACAGACAGACAGAGTTACTTTCGCATTTTTAATATTAGTAGGGATTAGTAAAATCCCCAAATATACATTTACCAGTAATTGAGTATTAATACGGTGCTAGCGCACTGGACGCTGTGGCACTGCCGCGAACACGCGTGCAGATGACTCGTTTAGATACCACTAATGACAGTTTTACTTACCCGCCATTTACGATAAAGACTAGACTGTTTTATTGTGTGGTCATCACGTTAGAAATCAACGTATTTTAGTCATACGCTACAGCGTATCCCATACACAGCTGCGAGTAGACCTATATCAACTATTTATACCAAAAACATAATTAACTCGTGTAAGGCAGGCCACCTTAGTGTTTTATGTGTTTTTGACCTGAAGCTCTCACCTGATGAAGATGCGATGAGCGTGTCGGACTACCCAGCATGCCCGATCTTCTCAAGCGCCGCTAGAATTCCCCCCGTTCTGGTGGCCTATGGGCCATGAGCTTCGAAGGCATCAGAGGCTATGGCCCCTGACATGTTGACGTCTGAGGTGGGCCTCGCCGGCTTAAGTCACTGGTTGGGCTCCGGATTCTTGGCGCCCTACACGATTTCCCATATTTGTTTTGGTTGGCCCTCTTGTCGGCTGCACTGCACAGTTTGCAGTGCGGGCCTTGCTCGCGTAAACGTGGCCAAGATTGCCGATAACACCACACCTGTGTCTGGGTGCTATTCCGCCGAATGACCTCTAAGCGACTAAAATCAACATGCACATTAACCGGAACAAACAATTTAGTGGCAGGTATACTCATTTCCTTATTTTCAATTATTTTGACGGTTACTGTAGTAAATTCAGAATAAATATCTTATAGTCATCAAACTGTCAAGGATGGAGAGTCTTGTCTTCACACGATGTTTTAATAATGACTGTATATTATAAACCGTGAAAAAAACTTACGTGACTATTTGAGTTTAAATATTACAATTGCGGTATACATCAACTCTTAGTATCCGCCTATAAAAAAGCTGCGCCCCTATTGTATGTACGAAAGAAACATATTTCATTTTGGTCGTAACTTCTCTGCTATCCTCCGACAACAATATTTTATGATATAGCAAGCGGCTCTCCGGCATATGATCCTCAACGATTACGTATGGCATTTATGACTGACCCCTGGCTGGAGCCAGAACCATTACATTCCGCTATTGACCAATTAGACCCCTCAGGACCTGTTTTGAAGAGCGGATATTAAATTACCCATGACTACATTGTAATTAAAGATCTACACTTCACCATACCAAATTGTTGCAATGTTATGGAGTATGTTCAAATTTAATCAGTTTTCACATGGTCAAATTTAAATAAATCTCATCAAATAAAGACATTATAAAAATACCAAAGTGATATCTTTAATTATTCTTAAAGAAAGTAGTAATAATGTAACTGAGGTACTAAATGAGGCCAGTTACTTCTTAAAACTTAATTTTCCGTTTAGTCATTAGTGGGTTAGGGCCCTTTTTCACGGGGACATTCCGTTTTTTGTAACTACAGTTTTTTGCAGGATGCCGTTAGTAAACGCGTTTTAATGCTAACATTCACAAAGACGTCCTGTGTGTTATGACATGACCCGCAAAAAACAATCCGATCGAATTTGCCTTTTTGTCATTGTACTGTTAAGTAAATTATAACTGTTCCTTAGCAGCTTTCTTCGACAATTTTTATTGGATAGATAACTCTCGTTACCGTATCGAAAAAAATCATACCTGATAAAAAGGTGTGATATTACAAGTGTTTTCTGCGTCATCAAGAAGTCTAGTAGGTAATGCAATAATCCCGTAGAACTTTAGACCGCCGTAAGAAAGAAACTTGAGGCTCTAAAACCCAAGGGTAGTCGTGGGTTCTGATTGGACGAAAAACACTTTAGGATTTCCCTGTTTACTTAGGACATTACGGGTTTGAATCACCTGAATGTTCTATCTATAAGAATGATGATTCCATGTTTTGTTAAGGTACACAAAGCTGTTGGTCCCAACTATAATGCAAATAGGTCAAATTTCTTTTGGGGCAGATGGAATCACTAGAATTAAATAAAGAAGATTTGTAGATATACTTCGGTTAGCCTAGGGTGGCGAAAACCTACGCTACGGCACTGAGACACAGTAACATTAGCTGTAATTACTGTGATTCATGATTTCATTTTGTCAACGAGCAAATGTCGAAATTATTATTAACGCAACATGTTTCTTACTGAAGATTAGGCAAAGAGTTAAAGTATCATGAATGCTATAATGTATCAGGTCGTTAAGTGTCGCTCGTGACTCATGCCGCATTAGTGGCGGAGATAAACCTATTTGTAATAACTCACTCAACTGTGCAGATTTCTTTGTTTGAATTGTGCGGAAGATGCGAAAGTGTTTTTCAGCGAAGGAAATAGCTAAGGTCTGTCAGGAAATAACATTCAATAGGCGCGTTCGATTTTTCTAAGACCTCGAGTTGCACCACGCCGCAATGATTAATGCCCCATTTCAATATTTGAAATACAACCCGTTTTAGTTACGGAAATTATACGAGGCGTAAGCTAAAACCTTTCCAGACTTGTAGTCAGTTGAAGAAAAACGGATTATCATTTTTGACACATTACGAATCGTAATATTGGAACAGGGCATAAATGGAAGAGTAACAAATATTAAGTTCTTTTTTATATGAAAAGACAAAAGCAACCTGATCTTATAATGTCAATTCCATATATTATTCCAAGATGTGTCTAATCTATATCGAATTCGATAGCTACCACTTGGCTAGGCGCCCAGCCCAGGTTTGCTATATAAATTACAGAGTAGTCCCTTCCGTGTCGCCTGCTATATCGGTATCAACAGCATCACATGTTCAATTATGAAGAGGTTTCCTGAGCGCGTCTGTGAAGATCCCGATAAGATACGTATTTATGGATGGGCGGGGTAACCTGGCCGTCCTCTCTACTCACTGTAGCTCACATTTAAAGATATTGAAGACTTACAAACGCACCAGTAGGTATGGAGAAATTTTATGCATTAGCATATCCTTGTCCAATGGAACGTATTTGAGATGGCAAAACTCTCAGTAAAGAAACCTATTGTCTCCTTTACGTAATATTATTTGTTGCTAGTTATTACGTGTGAGAGGGATTTTTGTTTCAATTGTCTGGTTTTGTTTTCTGTTAAAATTTAATATTTAAACGATTGCCCAATCTTGCAACTGACTTGTTTCTACTTATATTTTGTTCTACGCGTACAGTTAATTTTGCTGATTTGCTTTAAGTCAAATTAAAACCTACTTGTATTTAGATTTAATTGTAATATAATCGGGAATGTCTCCCCCATTGGACAAAAGAGAAATCCGCAAGGGGAAAACGACCGCAATGATTTACGCGTGCGTCCAACTAATAAAATCTAATTAAAATCAAGTCTTGGTTCTTCCAACGATTCACGAATTAGCATAATGGCGTGCGTGTGGAGGCCCGTCTCTCATGCTCCCGTCCCACGAGACGACAGCCTGCGCGGGCGCAGCTAGGGACGCGCGTTGCGCGACCGATCTTATCGATAAGGACACCGCTTTGGCATCCGCTTTGGGTTTTGGGCTAAGCGTGATATTAGTATATGATTATAGTATAAGGGCTTTAAAGTCAATCGCCCAATCCCATTAAACGGCAGCCTGTGCAAGCTTAGTTAGTGTGATGGGTTACGGGTTAAACCTGTCCATCCGTATTCCGCTGTATTTAAGGGTAGGTATAGTACCTTGCAAGGCCAATGAGGTTAATCTCAGCAAATACGACGGTATTACTTTTAAAATGCGGGTATTCTGAGGTGGCCCACTTGCTTGGAATTAGTATTTTTTATCTCTAGTTCAAACTCACGTGAATTTTTCTTAGCTGACTATCGATGATAGCTGCGAAGCCTTATCATCTTCATAGCTTTTGGGGGAGCGCAGATAGTTATCACCCCTACCTACGCGAACTTACAATAATTACTAGCAAAGCTATGACAATGGCGCCACGCCTTATCGTAGTTCAAACACAATTCGCATCACTAGTGCGGCGCGCGAGTGTGTCGTGAAAGCATGTACGCGCGCTCGGCACGCGAGCGCTGCTGTCGCTAAGAAGACCGCTCAGCGCTTCCTAGCGCGTAATTGCCGCTAACGCGCTAACTTGTAACTGGGGCCTGGGATCAGAACCACCTACGTTGATCTGTATGAGTAATTGGCTACTTGACAGTGTTAACAATAAAATATGAAAAGTGTTAGATATGTTAGCTTATTAGTAAAGTAATAATTTTACATTTTTATTTTATAATTAAAAGCATAGTTAGTATTTTAATTTTGCAAAATAAATTTTACTTTTTTTATCTGTGGAACAAAAGAACCGAAACGGAAACCACCATTGCAATTCGGAAATGACAGCTGTCGGCGAAAATAATTTATTTTAATGTGGCGAAACAATGATTATTTTACCGATTAAATTGAATTATTGTGTCTTTAATCGTATTAAGAATTTATTGAAACATTTTCCGTTTATCTAAATGAAGTCGTTCCTATGCGTATCGGTTCGTTGTCTACAACGTTGACGTCATAATTTCAACAGTGACATGACTTGGCGTTTTTGCGCGCTTTTTAAATGTGTTACACAAAATCTTATTTTTCTCTGGTTATTTACATTTTTTCCAGATAAATCGAATTGCTTGGGATATAAAATGAACGGGCGCACATTTTGCAATACTTTTTCAAAAACTGTCAAGTAGCCAATTACCATGTGCCAACATGTATATCGGCTAGACTCCGCTTTATTGTTACGTTATTTCTAAGAGAACTCGATAGTATTTTACACAGATTGCAAGAATGTTATGTTGGTTAATAAACGCGATTAAGTCCCGCCTTTTATTATAAAGATGTTGTATATCAACAGTGACATACAGAACAGAATAATTATCCCCCGCTACACGACTTACGCTTGAGTACACAAGAATTGAAAATTAGGTTGAGGATAGTCTAATCGAATCTAGGCCTTGTATAAAAATAAATCATTTTGACATCATGTGATGTTTTTCGGTGCCATTTATAGGTCACAATTGTGCATCTATTAAGTCGAAGCTAGTAAACTGATGGGAAGTTTTAAATGTTTAAAAAAGTATTTAATTAAGAGATTGAAAATAAATTACGACACCCTTGCGAGAACGCATGCCGAGTCCAAAAATCTTCTAAGATAATTTGGTTGTGTCCAATTGGCTCTTTATACCATATTTGTAAATATTGGCTCAAGCCTGCCTGATCACAGGCAGTAGACGCGTGCATATTTTAAGTATGAAATTTGACTCCGAGCAGCGCGACTGTCGCACTATAGCCGCGCTGCTTCAATCGTGTGCCCGACTAACTCTGCTTGGGTTTCAAAGTTTATTTAATTGACTCGAAGCTATTACCTAGTCTCGCGTAAATATGCGTGCACTATCTGAGCAATAATTCTCACTGATATCTTTTGACGCTGAACAGAAATTGATTGTTCTCAATAAAACTTATTTTATCGCCAACCGATCCTGCGAAGCGTTAACACTTCACAAGATCCACCAAGACCACCTGTTCAATTTATAGAAACGTGTCTACGCTCAAGAATCAACTTTAAACCGAGCTAACAGAACTCATATCCGGCTGTAATGTTTCTAACCGAATATCTGTATATTACGAACAAAAAGTAGGAGCATAGAAATAATTACAGCGCCCGGTTCAGATGTTATCAACGGCTTCCTGCGTCGCTCGTGGGGTCTTATCGAAGTGAAACAGGGAGGGGGAGGTTATTCAATGGTAACCTATACAGCGACTTAATTGAAGGGTTAATTGTCTATGGAGACCTTTTGTGAGAGGAAGTACATACATCGGTATTAGTGTTGAAATGATGTTATAGATGAGGAAGCTTTTAATTATTTTAAAAAGTTTAAAAGCCCAACATTTGATATTCATATTGTACTCTAAGTTTGAAGTTAGATGTGCACTTTAATTTAAATATTATAATAAATAAGATTTATCATCATCAAAGTTTACTGTATATATACTTAGCTGTTCTAATGTAAGTAAAAAGTAGTCTAAAGTAAGTAAAAACCTGCTTGCAAACTTACGTACAGTATTATAAAAGCATCTAATTGAAATAATTGATTAACTTGAGAGTTCATACATTTGTTTGTAAACTTCATACAAGTGTCTGGGTGTTTAAAATTTTTTTAAGCTCTAGATACCAACTTTTGGTCCGGTTCAATATGTGTTATGTATAAAAAAAATAACAAATGCGCCAAACAATCACACCAATCACCTGGTCTCAAACTAAGATTTTTCCTTCTACTGTGAGTGAGCACCAGACGACGGATACTAACTGCGAGCGTCATCCCAGCACACCCAGACCCAAGTCAATTTAGAAAAGTTCGTTTTCCAAATTGACCTGACCGGGTATCGAACCCGGGACCTATTGCGCTTTCGCTGCCTAACTTAGCCACTGCGCCATCGAGGTCGTCACGTCACGTCGTATGGTTAGATATTTATTTATTGATATTATTTTTTAACATGCGTTTAACATTCGTTTAACATGCGTTTAACACGCTAACAGCCTATTAGCACATCGTTACTTCTCCAGTGAGCTAGCACCACATTTGGTCCATGACGTGTGTTGGCTTTCTCGGAATCGCACAAAAGACATCAACGCGCCACCGGCACCGCTTGCACAGTTGGCCACTTGCGACAAACACATGCACAGACGCTTACATACATACTATATACACACTAGCTGCTGGTAAAAAGTATTCTTTATGCTAATCTAGTATGTCATCTGTCGTCCTATAAGTTTCATCTAAATCCTCTCGCTAGTTTTTGCGAAAAAGAGTAACAAACACACATCCAGACATCCATACATCCAGATATTTTTACAAAATGTATAGTTTTAGTAACTTGTTTGTTTTAGTTAACATTGAACAATAAGATTGACTTCATCCCACCTGATGTTAAGTGGTAATGAGGTCCTCCTAGCTTAAGGGTCACAATAAATGTGTTACTGGACTTGTCGCCCTTACCTTGAAGGCTTGACCCCTGCTACTAACGTAGCACCCCCCAGGAGCTCTGGAAACCTAATTCACACGCAGGAACACAACAATAAAGAAGTGATTGTGGAGGTATATCACCAGTTGGGCTGCTCCAGGTCGAGCGATAAATCGCATATAACACAACAGTCTGTTTCAAAAATGTAGGTTCAATGCCATGATAAATGAGCAAAAAAAGAAACCGATATCACATTTCAATTTATTTTAATCAGACATTCGTTAAGATGAAAAGATCAATACTAACTTGTGTTATACGTGCAATAGGTTTGATATAATGTAAATAAAAAGCATTTTACTTCGAACGTATCTTCTTACTTACGCAAACATCTATTGTGCTAATGAGTGCATCAACCCCAAATATTTGCTACACAAATCAAGTCAATTAGTTCACCGATAGCGGCATACACTTCTTGTGGGTTTGTTTGTCCTACACAAGCCGGCATTGTCCGCCGATCGCTAATTGTATTGAAGCCGAGCCGCAATTACGCCTCGTCACTTTGTATGACTTTCCTTTATATTGTTTATGTTCATTAAGCGACGCGGTAATTACTTTGTTTCGGCGAAAGCTGATTGCGAAATGAGATGTAGGCTGTGACGCTGAGTTGCGGATACAAGACATTTTAGTAAAGAAATAATTGAATGAAAAAAATGTCAGACTTTCCCCTGGACTATGAGAATCAATCATTGATTACAAGCATATATTTGCATGGGATTAAAAACACATTGATTAAAACTAAATTTATATATTTTTTTCTGTTCGTGTGGTTGTCACATGACTCTTACAAAATGGCTGTACTGGTTTTGATAAAAATGTGTGCTTGCGCCTATGTATATTCCTGGCTGATGCGGTTACAACTGAATTCCGTAGGTGGCGCCGTGCAAAATCATGGCGTAAATGTTTTCAAGATCTTAAGTCTATCGTGTCCGCTAGAATAAATTTAATATAATGTTAGCAGTAATTGATTAATTAATTAAACGAATACTCACAAAATACGAAAAGAACTTTTCTATATTATTTCGGGTTTAGGTGTTGTGGTACCGTCGTTATTTCTGATTTACTGTAACACAATTGCTTAAGCTACTTACCACAGAGTAAGAGCTTTTAAAAAAATAAATTAAGATAAAAAAAAATACACCTTTCGCAATTTATTACATTGTGTCGATTTCGAAATCGTATCTAGAGAAATTGGGACTCCTTAACTAATCAATAAATTCAATAATATTGTTTTAAAATGAAAATCAGTATAAGTTCTAATATTATTTTTAACTTCGCTGCTCTGTGAAAAGGTTTGGAATGGTAGCATAGCTCAAATAACGTCGTTAAACATCTTAATACCATAAATTAAAAAAACCCCAGTGACTATAATTCATTATGGTTTTTTGCTGACAACCTCGCATTCTCGGCGCGGGCGTCGTCGTTAAACCAGTAATTAGTGCGTGATAATTTGTTTAAATGAAGAGAGAAAACTGAAAATGCAAATTTATTAGAGTATCCTACTTAGTTTAATTATTATCTGATGGTTTCACTCTTATAGGAATGTATGTCGTTTCCTCGTTAAAATGGATTCCCAAACGAAAGTCTTTTGATATGGCTTTTTTTTCAATTGTAAGCTTCGGCTTGACTATGAAATGGGTGTAATGGGCCCATGAGTGGTTATTTATAGTCTCAACTATCGGTCGACCTGGGAGGTCGTTTCAAAAATCTACAAGGTGGAGACGTACAGTCGACAGCACGCCAAGATAAACATTTGCTGTTCGATATCAGTTCTAATACGCTTGACATAATGGCGGCCAAAGTGTGTGTTCTGACTTGCTTTTTGTCTGTAGAAGGAACTGTACTGTGACCGACAGCGGGCCGACGTCTAACAATACCGCGGATAATGCTCTGAAGGCGGTAGTACGCTCCGCCGCACCTATACCGCGCTACGATAATAAAACAATACTTACGCCTTAAGGCCTTGGCAACAAGACTTATAGTAGCGCAGACGCTGGGCAAGGGCGCCGAATTGCCGTCGATGAGACGTTAAGGTGCCAGTCCATTGAGTTGTCGGTTAATTTGACAACTTCACAAACAGTGCTCTGATTCTGTGGTAAGTAGCTTGTGCACTAGCACTTGTGTCAACTGACGACGACGGGATCACAAACCAGACCCGAGACAATATAGAAAAGTTTGTTTTTCATGTTGTTCGCGTTTATTGTAATACTAGCTGTGCCCGCGACTTCGTTCGCGTGGACTACATCCTTTTATGGTCGATGTTACCCCTTTCTCCCCTAATATACGAAACAAAAAGTAGTCTATATTTTAACCCAAGTTTCGAGCTATATTTGTGCCAAATTTCATATCTCTAACTTCAAAAATAAACATTTTTCCATATAAACTTCCAAAGGTGGTATTACCCCCCTCCCCCCCTTATTTTCTAATAAAAAGTAGCCTATGTCCGTTCTTGAGATTCAACGTATACCTATAGCAAATTTCATCAAAATCGGTAGAGAGGTTTAAGCAGGAAAGCGTAACAGACACACAGACAGACAGACACACAGACAGACAGACAGACAGACAGACAGACAGACAGACAGAGTTACTTTCGCATTTATAATATTAGTAGGGATTGATAACATGATACGACTTCCTGCAGCTACACTGTTTTTGAACCATCAAATTAACTATCGCACGAATTACCAAGACAGTTTTGTTTTTGTGAATGAGCTTATTTTCGCCAGCAAATCAAATGAGTGAGTACCTTTCGCATGATCTGCGGACAATAGAATCTGCGCGCACGCAGCGAGTTTGTTTGCGCAAGATCCGATTACCGCGCGGTTTGTTTTGACCGAACAATGGGGAAATTTGATACGGCTCGCGCTCTATGCGTTTTTGTGCAACCAATTAACCATTAGCCCGTAAATCAGACAACGTTAATTTGACAGAAAAAGTAAAGCTATGTGTAGGTTCAACGTATCAGATTGTAAGAACATTTCTCGAATGATACTTATCTAAGGAGTGATGGCAAGAATGTGGTTGTAATTAAACGAACACTTGTAAAGTCGATCAAACAATAGGTTGTTTACGTTATTGTTAAATTGTATTTTTTTTGCGATGGCGTTTTCTATTATGGATAGTAAAAAATATTTTTTTCTTATAAACCAATGACCAATTGAGCCGATTTTGCAAGTAAACTACCACCGTAATACTTTTGTAAAAAAAAAAATGTTCTTGTATATTTTGTTGTGTAATCATAGTGTAAGAACAAAAAACATTTGTGTAGTTAATGAGTTAAACAAAGTGTAAAATGTTTTGTGTTCTGTTTTCTCATGTGATTTTTAATCTTTATGAAAAAATAAATGTATTTAATCCTAACCAATATAAGCTAAGTAGATAGGAATTGTTACCAAAAACACTAGTATTTAATTTCAAACGAGGCTTTTGCCATTTTTTATTTTATCCAGAAACCGCTAGATCGGTTGTTCAATCAACCCATATCCCAGGGAATTTTGAAAATAATGTATCCCAATTGAAACACATTGAGAATCGAAACCTTTTGTATTTGGGGCTATTGCTCTAAGTGCGCCATAATTGTTTAGGTAAGTACCTACTTTCGTTCATATCCCTCTACGCACTTAACAGTTTAAAAGTCTAGTGAAAAAAAAATCAACATCGTTAGTTTCTAATAAAAACTCCTTTTTGTGTGGATACAACAGCTGTCGTCAAGAGGATCGATTTTACACATCTATTGAGTTAATTAAACGCGGAGCTATTAATGTTATAGCCCCCGCCGTACATCGGTGCACGCTGGGGTCCGCCGCAGGGGTCCGCGTACCGTTACTGCACCCTCATGCCGGCGCCTCAGTGACATAACAGTAGCGTCACCGAGTTATGAGTGACGTTGGGCTGACGCAAGTTACAAGCGGAGCGATTTGTTGAGTGAGAACATTCAGCCGATCTAGTTTTTGAGTAGTACGGCAGGATGGTGGTTGTATCGGTTATAAGTTTATTATCCACCCGTAGCTACACCATCCTTAACATATTACGAAAATGGCATTCTTCCGTGGTACTAGTGCCAATAATCATTTAGTATAATAAAAGGGCAATGTATCTAATTATAAAAAAACAATTCCTTAAATTCCCAGTTGCAATAAAGTTTTTGAAAAAAGGTTTATTTATTATCTCACTAGTCAGCTCTTGTTACAAATATTAAATTTCTAAATATATATTAATTTGTGTACCAGAGATTGCAACAAGTAGTAAATTTACATTAATAATTAATTTAATAGTTAATTTTGTTTATTTAAAATTTTCGCGTCTCTTGTATTTTAGGTGCTACTTTGTCCTATCAAACGATAAAATTTCGTTGTTTAGTATAGTTTTCTATAAGAATTAGGGCTTAATTAGGCCTACGTAATAGAAAACTGAGGGGTCCGGCCTGTGCAGGCCAATCTTGTTTGAATGTGTTTTGTTGTCCGTTACCATTCATTTACCTGGTAATATCATAAGAAACCATTAAGAAAAGACGACTCGCTTTCTCTCGTGGTCTGCGCCGCATTGCACATGTAACGGGTGCGAGACAACAATAGGTTTGTTACAGTTTATTTATATCGCGTTGTAAACGTCACTCACGTATTGTCAGACGCGACGGCGCTTTGTGATGATGATGTCGCCTCGCGATGTCCCGATTATTTCCGCAATAATAATATCAAATATAACTGCTCTGACATGGACAGTAGTGATGGAATAAAGGAGAGATTGATCGGTGATAGGTTGATGGACGGGAAGCTATTTTTCAATTTTGATTTGATGTTTCTATTTAGGTGTCTGTTCCAACTAGAATAACGGGGCTTAATCACATCACGGTAAACACTTTCATTTCGTTATTAGCTCTAACAAAGACGAAATAATGGCGATACAGATCCTAAGTTTTTATCTGGTGTTGCGTGGTTTTTAATGTACCTTTAGGCAATAAGAAGGGACAGACTATGTCAAGGTTCTCAAATTAGTACGGTACTTTATGTAAATATTATGCCAGAGAATAATATTATTTCTTTGTAATGAAAGGGTATTTATATTCAAAATGATTTATTATATCATAATTAACTAGATAGGTATTATATAGTTATATGCATTTAATAGTAAATAGTGAAAGATAGAGTAATTAATTCCTGAGATAAGTGTCACTAAAAATCTCAATTAAATTACGATTAGTGTCAAAACAAAAAATCCTTTTCTTGTCAAATCATAATTAAGAATCATAACAGCAAAAATTTCATAGAAAATCTTGTAAAAGAAAAAACATTTTCTTGATTACATTATAATAAGTATCATAAAACGAGTATCGAATTTGTTAGATTATTCACTGACTAATCTTTAAAAATATAAGTTTTGTGTACGTTGCCTAATGCTATTCAAATTGAACAGTATGTAACCGTACCTGGTGGCAGTTTGCAATAATACGACCTAGAGTCATCAATCAAATGTGGTAATGATTTCATTTAGAAATACGTTTGGAGAGAAAAATAAATTATTGTGTAAAACCTAATTTATATCTTGTGTGGTCAACCGAAGGTAGCCATACACTTACTTTACTTTGGCTATTCTGAATGTGTAAAGTATTACGACTATTTTATGATCTCAGTGGTTAAGATGTGGCTAAGATAAGCGCCCATATGATGACGACCTCCGTAGCCGAGAGGCGAGCGAGCCTGACTTTGGCGCCATCTCAGGGGTTCCGGGTTCGATCCCCGGTCGGGTCAATATGGGAAACGAACTTTTCCATAGTGTCTCTGGTCTGGGTGTTGTTTTATTTTCTATAGTTTTGATTTTTTTTCTGCTTGGCTTCCCTAATGTCTATTCGTCGCATAGGATACAATTAATTGCGCCGTCCTCGTCAGCCCCGAATTCATAAAATCGTTACCGAAGACGAGTCCATTCATTGCGAAGTTCCGACAGAATAATAAATGTGAAATATTTGCTTACATTTTTCAAAGTAAACCAGTTCCTCACAATGGGTATTCCGGTGCCCGTACTCGACAATGGGCTAAACTCATTAATCTAACGCGCGCCAAACAGAGGGGTGTGATGGGAGTCAGACAAATGCGTGTTTGGGTACTTCAAAACGAGTGTGCGAGTTAGGAGACGAGCTGGAGAATTATTGCCTTTATGTTTTTGTAGAAAACGAAAGTAAATCATTTGTGGATGTTTTTTGTGTAAGGTGGAACATCAAGGTATACCTACACTTGCAGTTAATTACATAAGGGCGGTACTCAGTCCAAAGTGCGTCCGACTTGATTTCGACCGTACGCTGCATGAAAACAAGGAGATAGGAACATCCATTGCGTCACAATAACAGTACATTTTCATACAACAGTAGCACTACATTTTCATATATTTTGTCTATATTTCAATCGTTTCCTGGTGCTGATCTTAATATCTCATATTATAACTACCCTTATTATAAAGGAAACCCTAGTTTGACAACAATTAATACGTAATTTAAAAAGCAGCGTTCTTAACGCTTTCACGCTACGAAAATCTTGCAAAGAAAGTGTTTAAAAAAAATCCAAAACATATTGTCTTAAAACACCATTATTATTCTAATATTATAAAGGGGACAACGGCAACCCGATACTTTGATGTGAGTAATTTGTCAGTAACAAATCTTTTAGCCGTAATCATGGGAGCGACGCCATCGCGCCCGAGACGCCGCGCCAGGTGCAAGAAGGCTCAATCATTGTTATTTAAATTTTTAATCATTTCACGCGCAACTTGATTTGAATATTGTGTTGCATAGGTAATTCAAATCGCTCGCATTTCTATAGTGTCAAGTTTGAATTAGCTTCGCCACAAAGGACTACAACGCATGAAGGTTTGTAACCAATTTAATGGCTAAGGTTCAGATTTTCAATCCAGATTCAATACTCTCTAATGTTGGGACCCAGGAGTGATTGGAAAGACGTGTTGTCACCTCGATTATAGTTTATTGTCTCCCTAATTACTAGAGCTTATACTTATATAGGTACTAGATGAATACACGCGTCGAGAGGTGTGTTATTGTTGTTTTCTAATATAAATTTATAACTTATTACAAAAATTTATATACCTAATGTAGAAAATAATTCTGGTGCGATTACTGAAACATGAATACACGATAATTTTGAAAAGACTAAGCCTTTAGACGATAAGAATCAAGCGAATAGGAACTTGTCCAATAGCGGTGTTAGATCTCTTTTAAAAAGGACTTAAGTATATCGAAATAAATCAAAAGGTCTCACTTGGCAACTGACATAATGTTTAGTAATTTGAATAAACTTTTTAATTTGCACGTCACACGCGACTGAATATGTCGGACATCATACTATTAACACCAAATTTGTAACCATATTCTGGAAAATAAACATTTATGATTTATTATTATTTGGCTATTAAATAACATTGATAACCTACTCTTCAAATCGTCGACAAATTATATAAGATATTTTAATTAAGTCTTTTTTATTCCTATCAATACTAAACGTCTTACGGAAGCCAAAACCAACCATACATAGTTGCATTTTTAATTTGCTACTCTTGATACAATAATGTTTCTAAAAATGATACCACTCTATTAGACTTAGATATCGTCGTTTTTATTAGAAATTATTCGTATATTTTTAAGAATTACAGATAGTATATCATTTTAACGTATTTAAGTGATATAAATTGAAAAAACACGATGAAAGCTATCCTCCTAGTTCGCAAGCTCCAAGATATTTACCCGCTGCCATGAAGGCTACAATTAAATAGTAAACCCCGCTTCACAAGCATTAAAACTGCATCATTACGATCATTACCGACTTGCATTAGACGGCCTGCACTCATGCACTCGCAGTGTGCACTCGCCTTAATGACCGCACTGAGTCCGTTAAGGGGCGGATGTGCACCTCGCTTTAGTTTTGCCGTATCAGCATTGATTACAATTTAATAACTCATTTGTTAAGTTGTAAATGTTGTAGCATTTAATCTAGAACTTGTAAAGTTCTAACGGCGAAGTAATGTGGAGTGACTGTTTTCGATTTCCTGCTATAACCAATGGGTACCAATTCAGAATTTACAAATACGTGTTAATAAACATTATCCAGTTTTTTGTGGAGTGCAACTGCAACCTGGACACTTTCTATGTTCTGTATATGTACCTAATATGTTATTCTAGTATCTAATCTGTCTAGCTACCAAATTCCAAGTAGTTTTGTGTGAATACCAAACAAACATATTTTAATATTTAAAATATTGCTAATATTAAAATTTTATTCGACAGTAACGTGTTCCTATAAATATTCCAATTTGCTTCTATTGCATACTTCTGATTGAAACTGATGCAATAAATCACAAATGTAAAGAAATGTTTCAAGCATGCGCGGGCGCCGACCGGCACGTCTCATTAATTGATGCGCGCGTCTCGTCAGATCGTGCGCGCGGCCAAACAGCACAAAATCGCGTTTTTGCGCCTTACATGGATCCAAGCTACTCCTATAATCACAGCCCACAGACCGTCTCTTACATAGAAATTCAATATATAGATTTTAATTGATAAGTATCCGAACCGTTTCTCGATATGGTAGGACTAGTAATTATGTTTAACTGTGTACTGGTCTTAGGCAAATGACCTGCACATTTTATTGAACACAGGCTCTCTGTATTTGCAATAGTGGTGTATTTAAATAAATTATTTACATAACCATAGTTACAATCAAGAAGTTTTGACAGTTTACATTCGACATATTGATTGTTTGCTTATTCGTGGCACTTCATTTCTCTTTAGTTAAATAACAAAATTAACAATTAATTTGGAGTAAAACACACATTGTTACTAACACATTGCACCTGTGTGCAATGTGTTGTGTGCAATGTGTTAGTAACATCAAGCATTTCTTAAAAAATATCTACTCACTTTAATTTTTACAATTTGCGAACACATATGGTAAAAAAATAATATAAATTTAAAAGTAAAATACAAGACCCAACAATCAAAGTCAAAGTCAATTCATTTATTTATGTAGGTTACAAGTAACACTTATGCATCGTCAGAATGAACACAAACCAAAATTGAAGCTATAGCCGGTTCGGAACCTAATCTTACCGAGAAGAATCCGGCAAGAAACTCAGTAGTTATCCTAATCTTTACAATGTTTAGAGCTAGATAACTTAAAACTATGGTGTGCGAGCGAACAGACAATCATGATTTCTTACAAGTACTTACGAAACGTCTTGAAAATTGTGGCATAAATATCCTTCGAACTAAACCATACAGTTATGGTTCAATAAATGTGTGAATGCTGATGCTCGATGGAAGCTAGAGCGACGAGACGACCCGACAAATAGTAGGAAACACTGTTTTTAATAAAGTATATTGAAGTCTGATATTTACTTTAAAACGACAGTTACTCGTAATTTACTGCTGCACGAGCAATCTCGAAATACGTTATCAACATCGGCGGGACGTGACAGGCAAAAAGTAAACTCTTTTATACGCTCATTATTCCGCGAAAACTGCTCGCCTGAGCTGATTGAAAGCCGTAAGAAAATAGTCGACGTTGAGCTGAATACACAGTGTTGGTGCCATCGACAAATATTTCTGTAGAGTGGTCATGCAGTTGCGCTATCTGATTGTATTTCGTTTATAATGATTCGTTTATTGTTATTTTGCAAGCTTTTATTTTAAATTTACTTTTGTATGTATGTAGGTTTGAGCTGAAATTTGATATGTTTATGTAACTCCGATGACAATACATTAATATGGTAACATAGATCTGGTCAGATAATAGAGTTGGAAAGTATATAATAGGAGGAAAACCTGTACCCGTGGACTAAACTGATTATGGATAACATTAATTGTTTATGGGTCATACTTTTGCTGACACATACAATTATTTTTTTTGAGGGGGAAATAAAAATAAGTTAGAATTACCTTATATCGGCTATCAGCTAGCAAAAACGCGCCATTCCTTATTGCACCACTGATTGTGTACATCAATATCTGTCATTCACTGAATTTGGGTATTTGTGTTACGGCCTTTAGACACTAACCAAACTGGTGTTTACCTCAGTGACATTTAGTAATTTTCTGTGATTAAAATGGCGATTATTGTAAGATGTAACAAATACGGACGGTATTTTAGACTCTATGAATTTAATCATACGGCGTGGTAAATAAAAATAATATCGGTTTTGAATTAATCTTACCTCTCTCTATAGCATAAGCTCTTCCATAGCCGATACAGTTCAGAAGATGATATTTAAGCGGGCGGCGCGCGCGCCTCTGCCCGTTAGCGTAACCCCACACTAGCGTTCTTTGGCGTCGACGTCGACGCAACGCCGACGCGACGTCGACGCAACGTCGATGCGGCGCCGACGCAACGCTTGCGCCGCGGCGCGGTCGAAATGACGAACGCCAGGACTGCGCTCCACAGGCGCCGCGCCGGCCCGACGCCTGCCGCAGCGTTTATTTTGACAACAGTACAATGATCAACTCAATTGTTTCGGCCCGCCCGTGTTTTAGAATCAGTAGGACTAGGCAGAAGACTTTTTAGCTGATAGCAAATATGGATGTAGCTTAAAATACTAGCTCATATTGCCGAAGAAACCCATTTTCAATTAAGTACTTTTAGTTTTCGAGAAAATAAATGCAATATAAAACAGTATATTGTGTGTTCAAATCTTACATTTCCATTTTCGAAATGACTGTACATGACATCAGCGCGGCGCGACGCTCGAACGCGATGTGCGGAGGACGCCCAGCGCAAGCGCCGCTCAAACGCCGCGCCGACGCTGGGCGGGCGCCGCGTCGACGCTGAGCGGGCGCCGCGTCGACGCAACGCCCAAACAACGTCGACGCGGCAAGACGCTGACGCTCGAAAGACGCTAGTGTGGGGTCCCTCTTAAGCGATATCGTATTGCTTGTTGTTTGCTCGCATTGAGAGAAGTGCTGTTTGCCAAAAATGGGTGCTGCGGATGAAGATATAAATATGCATGATAAGTATGTGATTCTCCAAATGTGAACATTTATATTACTAAGTACTATTGCCCTTCGGTCTAATCGATTAAGATTTAGAAGTCCTGTGTGGATTCTAGGTCGGGCAAAGTATGTTCGGATTTTTCGTAGACAGCTCTGGTTTGTGATCACCATTCCTCATTATTATAAAGACGACTTGATTTAAAAGATTAAAGTTAATCTAAAATGTATAGGCAAAAGAACGACAGACTATGCATTTTGGAATACATTTTTCTGTAGATAATACAAAGAAAAAAAAATGTTTGTATATATTGATTCTTTAATAAACAGTTCGGTAAAATTAAGATTAGTGGAAATTTGTCTATTGAAATTGAGCGTAATTTTTAAGGTGAAAAATGTCTTATTTAAAAAAACAAAATAATTATTAATAATTTAAAATGTATCTACTAGAAAACAATTCAACTTGCACAATTTATTTAACATCGAGACACTTCAGACGACAAAGCATCGCGCAGTATACTATAATTAATGTTTGAGTGTTAGGTTAGGTACCATTGAATTACATTGTAAGCAAAGAGACCGTCGGGCGGGCAGCCTCGAATGATACCGTGATATATTGCCAATTACCCATATTAATACCTCACGAATGGAGAGGCTTAATCTTGTCAGATACTGAAATATCGCTCGCGAACGCGCTGACAAAATTACGTTGCTAATCTTTTATTTATTGCTTGCATTGAAATTAATATATTTTAACTGAGTAGGGCACACCTTTCATGGAGGATATTGAGGTTCAATAAAATTATGCTCCAAGATGATTTAAATAAGTTATGAAAAACTGTGCAAAAGTATTTTTTATTTTATAAAATATCCTTATTTTAGTCAACTTATTTTAAAGTAGAGACTGAGAGAGAATGTGAGTTTATCAATATAAAAGAGAGAAATAAAAAAGGTCGTTTTATTAGCAGCATTATCAAATATCAAAATCGACAAAATAAATCGATTATAATCGATTCACTGCGTGATCTAATGATTGGTTGAAAATACTAGTGCGGTGTGCCATTAGCCAATCAACAGTATTGAAACTTTTGTCGTCTTAAGCGAGAAAGTTGACGTATCGCGCATGCTAGGCCAACATACGTCGTGGTGACACTGTGCGCAATACGAGCTGGTATTCATTGGGGGCCATTCAAAGTCGTTTGTATGGCGCTGTCTTGTCAAACTCCTAGAGGGCTGTGGTCGGTCAAGTGCAGCAGCGGGCCGTGACCGCAGGTGCAGGGCGCGCACCGTGACCGGCGAGCTCCCACGACTGCCGCGACCCGCGACCCCTAAGGGACAGTGCACAACTGTGTAACGAGGGCCTCTTGTACCATGAATGTTCTCTTCTTTTACAACTGTGTAACAAGGGGGTTAGGTTACCTATGCATATTCTTCTTGTTTGGAAACTGTCTGAAGCTTACTTATGAGTGCCTGAAGGTAAAAGATAGTTGACGGTTGCGAAATTGCAAAAATGTATGGAATTTGTCAGTTTTGACTGCTGTAAAATCGTCAGTTAGCATTAAAGTTAAGTTGGTGCAACTGAGCCTTGAAATTTGGAGATAAATACCAACTTTCGTATAATTTATAAGATGGTATAATATACTAATTAAAAGTACATACAAGACATATTGTACCGTCGTAACGTTAAACTACTTTTACGAATCGATTAACAAATATTTCCAAACTACCCAGGCACCTAATTAAATACACGAACAAAATTTTAGTCGGATTCATCGGTCCCATCATTAAGGTGGAGTTTGGTGACAAATACATGGACAGTAGAATGATATATTTGGTGTATGTACATATAACATATAGAAATTGGCCGTTCATAAAACTATGTAAAACATCAGTGGAATGACATGTAATTTCTAAATTTATAAAGAAGACATCGAAAGCGTTTGTAGTGTATATCTAATATATTAACAAATATTTAAATTAGCCACCGAAATTGGAAAACGCATCGTCTTCTCTTCACAACTGTTTACATTCATACACAGCTTAATTCAGTTCAGTTAATTTTATTATAATTTAAATGTACCCAAGTTAATAAACTAAATAGATTAAAATTCTATTCAACGAGCATTAGACAAATAAAAGCGCCCTTCTCAATGTTAATTCAACAGATTGACCACCGTTCTTTTATGGACTGAGAATCTTATTAGACCGTACGTACAGACAGACGCAAACATGTCAGATCTTTAGACTTTATACTGCCCTTATATCATGGCTATAAGAATTAATATCGAACTGCAAATGTTTACCGTGATGTGCTCTAGTCCCTACTATAAATGGCCCCGTAGATTAATGTGCACAAGTCCTTATACCGGGGCACCAGTGCAGCGGTACATAAATTAAGATAGTTAGCCCTAATCCCACGCCCGGAGGGCACCGACCAGGTGGGACGAGTCCTACCATACAAATAGTGGTCATAAAATAATGCCCAGTAACTGTTGGGTGTTAGTGGTGAAATTCGCTATTTTATTTCTGTTCTTGTATTAGTAATAAAGCACATTGTGGTTTTGTTTAGTTTAGCTAAAACTGTTTGGAAAAGTGCCTCATTAAAAAGTAAGGACTTCGGTTTAAAGAATTTTATTTCTCAAAAAGAACATTTTACATAGTTCACTAAATATGAGAAACTTAACAATTTTTATTATTATGTAGATACAAATATGGGTTCAATCTATCATAGTTACACAACAGATTCTAGGTACACCGTCAATCTGACTTGAAACGAACAAAAAGAGAAGTACATAATGATGGAGTTATTTCGTTGATGTAAAGGTTGGCGGGGGCCGGGGGCTTTGAAAATAGGATTTTATTTTAGGTTTTAGTGTGCATTTTCCGAATTTCAACTTTGCTAATCCGTATTCTTGCCACTTCCGCCTACGTTTTGGAAAAATGCTGCAGTTGTTTGACCGTGTCTCCAGGTCATGAATTATCTCAACTACGGGCAATGCTTCCAAACTATCATGCGACCAGATCGTCGCCAGATGGCTATCGATTCAAATATTGGCAAGACCTTTTGCATTCTAGACCCATCAGTGGAATAAAGTAGGTTACAAAAACGTCACGATTCAAAACTTCAAAAACTGAGCCTAGATATACACCTCAGCGTTAGTAAGAAAGCTATTTCTATTATTCTCTAAACTTGTCTAAAAACGCACTCTAAATCCCTATGTAGAAAAAGTAACTAACTGATTCATAAAGCTGTCTTTATTTTACTTATAGTTAGTTTCAAATCATATTTTTTGTGTTCTGAAAATCACGCTCAACGGAAATGAATTTTCGTTTGGAATCCTAATTATATACCCATTGGACCATTTAGCTCGAAAGTTTTGAAACAAAAACAAGCAACAATGTATCCTCGTTTCCGCGCACGATTTCGTCGAAGTATTTTCGTAGTGAATTACCTATTATGAACGCATCGAGCAGCTTCTACGACTTCTGTCGAACTGCAATTATCGCGTCTATTTCCTTTCTATCGGAAACGTATATCAATGACAAGGAAACGTGGAGTCGAGAGAAACCAGCGACCGTGGCGAGCCGTGACCAGGGAACACCTCTCAATCTGTAGGGTTGCCACTGTTACCTATCATCATAAACTACCAATGATAGGGAAGATGACAGGTTAAAAAAACGTGATTCTATTTAGTCCCTCAGTTCGATTTTGAAAATACAATGAAACATTTTTTTTTCTTTTTTTCAACAAATGAATAAAGAAATATGATGATACAGCGCATTATAATTAGTGGTGTGTTTCGTAAAAACTGTACTAAGACGCTTCTTAACGTCGCGCTAAATGTTATTATAACATTTTGAATTATATAGTAGTTATTTTACTGAAAGTTGATTACGAAATAAATCGATTGATTTCAGTAGTATATCTCGTTGTTAGCCACCGTTGAAAAAATACTTAAAATATATTAAGCGACCTTTTGCAAGCGAATCGAGATTCGGGAGTCGCTCTTCGGCTGTTGAGATAAATATATACTGTAGATTAGGTATGCACTATGTACACATATATTATACTGTATTGTAGTATTTATTTTTATCAAGTTGTCCGTGAAAGTTTGTTTGTTTATGTTTAATGGGTGAAATGTATCGATTGTATCGTATTTATTTATCGATATTTAATGAAGTGATATATTGTGCACTTTTATATCAGCCTTACTGCGGTCAGCATAGTCTATCCGCTAAACATTGCAATGCGGCCATAAATGATGCACCTAAATGCACATAACAAGACGAGCGGCGCCGCACGCGAGCGCGACATGGATCCGTCAATCAACTTGATTGTGACACATGCGATCCTGGTGGTCACACCTACAATTAACTACACAATAACAGTGATCTTAAAGTTATCCCCGATACTCCAAATAGTATATGACGACCTCGGTGGCGCAGTGGCTAAGGTAGGCGACCAAAGCGCGTAAGGTCCCGGGTTCGATTCCTGGTCAGGTCAATTTCGAAAACGAACTTTTCTAAATTGGTTTTGGTCTGGGTGTGCTGGGATGACGCCCCCAGTTAGTATCCGTCGTCTGGTACTCATAGTACAAGGGAAAACCTTAGTTTGAGACCAGAAGATTGGTGTGATTGTCTGGCATTTATTTATTTATACGAGTATAATCCACTAGCGACCCGCTGTGGCTTCGCACGTGAATTATCCCCGTTTTTTCTACATTTTTAGGGTTCCGTACCTCAAACGGAAAAAACGGAATCCTAATAGGATCACTCGCGTGTCTGTCTGTCCGTCCGTCTGTCACAGCCGATTACTCTGAAACCATTGGACCAATTGAGATGAAATTTGGTACACATATGTAAGTTAAAGACCCAAAGGTGCATGTGTAACGTAAATAAATAAATTATGAATTTGGGAGTCACTTTTGGGGGGTAAATCACAACATTAAAAAAAAAAATTCGCTAACCATATCGTGTGACATATCAAATGAAAGATCTTGCTGTAAGGATTGCAAATATGTATCATTTATAATCTTGAAATAAATAGTTTTTAAGTTATTTAAGAAAATAGGCGAAAATTGACCATTCCCCCCCTTATCTCCGAAACTACTAGGCTAAAAATTTTGAAATTAATGCGGAATATAGCTCTTTACCTATAGGTTACAGGAAAACCTATGAGAAGTACATGGATTTACAAAAAAGGGTTGTTTTGTTAAATTTACGTTTTTTTTATTGTTACCTGCCTGTGCCATGTGATTATTTTCAGCCATTTATAGTTTTTCCATGCGAGTACTTACCAGGTTCCAGAAGTATTTAATTATCTCATAACCTTTTACCATGAACACGTTTCAAAGCAAAGTAAATTAGCTAAAGAATAAGAAGAATTAATTACTTTAAAAATCGACCTACATTTGATAAATAATTGTTTAGTTTATTGTGACCTATGAGCCCAACGTACGGAACCCTCTCCACGCGAGTCCTACTCGCACTTGACCGGTTTTTTTATATTGATTTTTGGCTTCTATTGGTGGTGTGGTGCTATATATCCTAAATCAATACTTGGCCTATCCAACACAAAAGTATTTTTTATATTCGAAGCAGTAGTTCCTGAGATTAGCACTTTCAGGCAAACAAATTCTTTAGCTTTATAATATGAGTATAACTATGCGAAAATTGAGCTTTCTGATTTAAAACTATGACATTATGAATGTTATGATTGAAACACATTTTGAGTATTTTCACTTATTTAAATACTGCATCTACGTACGAGTATGTGACCTGTTAAGTTACCCTATTTTTTCATCTTTGCAAGTGTATCTGTTTTTTTTTGTATTTTGAGTATTCAACTTTATCTATAAAATTCGGTTTTATAGTTGTGTTTTCAATCAGATTATCACTTCTCACACTAACCTATCAGATGTAGGTGAAAAGCGAAATATGTATCGTCATATTTTAATGGGTTTATAGGAAAACAATTAAATTAACTAACGTCTAAAAACTAAAACCATTTTTCGCAATTGAAAGTTTAAAAAACTTAGTTGCTTATTTCAGAAACCGACAGACAATACCTATAATTATCCTCTTTAAAGCATTTACGAAATTGCTTTAACCGTCCACCGTCTGCAATCAAAGCACAAAGTAGGTTTACCGCAATTCAATAAGCTTCCCTGGCCGGTGATAGCTCAAAAGCTATGAATTATTCAACGACTTTGCGAGCAATTAATTACTGAGAATGGTTTCGATAAAGTACCTCCAGATACTTGCTGAAGCCGCGATCGTAAGTGTTTTAAAATTGCCGACAGATTAATGGCGTACGACCGCTGAGTTATTCTTCTGTGAACGTTGAAAAAAGTTTTTATTCATTAGAAGTGACGCGATATTAGTTGCATCAGCCTGTTTAAACCTAATGTAGGGCTTAGGTCTCCATCAAACCAAGTCTTCATTATAACAACCTGTATTGGCATAATAACTTTAGGAGAGGTAGGGCATAGCGATTTATCGCTCGAACTGGAGCAGCCCGACTGGTGAAATACCTCCATCTTACAGAAGACCGCAGCCAAATAACAATCACTTCTGTGTTGTTGTGTTCCTGCGTGTGAGTAAGGTTTCCAGAGCTCCTGGGGGGTTGCTACATTAGTAGCAGGGGTCAAGCCTTCAAGGTAAGGGCGATAAGTCCAGTAACAGATTTATTATGCTGTAATTGTCACCCTTAAGCTAGGACCTCATTACCACTTAACATCAGGTGGGATGAGGTCAATCTTGAAGAGCAATATAAAAAAAAAACTACGCCAGCTTAATACTCACTACATAATATGTAAGTATATTTAAGAAATATCTGAAACATACTTTGCCCGGGAATCAAAATCGGGACCCCATTTATGAAGCATTAGACCATGTTAGTGCTTGCCCGGTGCCTGGCAGTAAATGACGATACGAATAAATATATATTATGTGTAAAGTTCGCTATTGAATGAACCAAATGGAAACATATTTTAGATACTATATTCTATTTATTCATGCATGTTTGTGTATATTTCATAGTTACCGTACCTAATGACTTTTATAACGCTTAGTAGTTATTATTGTGGTTTATTACGTTATATTTTTGGATTGTTTTTGCACTTTTTCACTTTTACCGCACCCATAAACAAACTCTCTGCATAACCCATTGGTTGGCTGGTAGAGAATGCCCCCAGCATTGCGAAGTCTTGATCAAACGTCTCGTCGACTAAAACGCTTAGCATTCGCAAATGACAAATTTCTCGCATGAGAGAACAGAAGTTGCAATTTGTTGATTGGCTGATAGCACTTAGCACTTTCATTTTCAGCCAATCAGCATTTGACAAAGTAAATTCTCTTGGTTTTGACATTTTAAACGAGCTTGATAAAATGTAATCGCTTGGCGTGGTTAGGTATTGCCCATATATCTACTATATAAAAATAAGTCGGGTTTTCCTTCCTAACGCTATAACTCCAGACGCACGAACTGATTTCCACGGTTTTGCATTAGTTGGAAAGGTCTCGGGCTCCGTGAGGTTTATAGCAAAGAAAATTCAGGATTTCAACAGAAAAGCGGGAAAATCCTCTAAGGCGAAACGAAGTTCGCCGGGACCGCTAGTTGTTCATAAAATTAGTTAAAGTTCTTAATTTGGTTACTACCTTTTTGCCTTCTACATATTCAATTAACATTCATTTTGTCTTGTACTGTTATCGCTCATGCTTAAATAAGCAACGATTACTCCATCGAATTTACCACAGCTTCGTTGTAGGCAGGTCCCTACCGCAGTCCTATAAATAAAAAATCTTGGAAGTCAGTAATTAGGTGTGGTCCCAGGCATCGTCCGCAGCCGATTGTTATTGTGTGAAATGAGTAAAACGCGCTCGACCCGACCGGTTCGAACGGCTCCCCTGACTCGTCTTACCTACTTACTTAAAATTCCGTTAATTCGGCCCGGAATTTCGTAACTTTATTAAGTTGGGCCGTTTTATAGCTTCTTTATTATGCTTATCTTCGTTTTTACGGTAAATGGTGCAGTGGTAGAATGCGTGATGCGATAATACGGGCTTTTTAACACGTTAAACTTTGTACCTATAACACGAGGGGGTAGATGAGCCCCTGTTCCTTCATATTCCTTTATCTTTCTTCTCGTTTTTAGATGGATAGATACACCTTGTTGCACTGAAAATTTACAGAATTTTTTTAACAGACATATTTAAGTATAGGTATTAAGGCGGTCTTATGGCTAGAAAGCAATCTCTTCCAGACAGCCTTTAGGTAGAGGAAATAGTAGATTTCGAGAAAGAGGTATGGCCGTGCGAAATAAAAATTATGAAAATATTATCAGAAAAGACATAAAAATTCAAATATGTAAATTAATTAAATATTTACACATATACATAAATATATATCTTTATATAAAATATTTGTATATTTTCTAGTACGTCTTCAATTAGAACAGATAAAATACTTGGGATGATTTATTATATCCTCAAAAACGTTGGTTTAATCAAATGCTTTCATCAATCAGCCCCTCTTTAATCCACAGTGGTTTATTCATTCCTATGAGAGAAGTCTCTTGCCGTTTCTCTCAGTACAATAAATATATCTTCGAATATGCGTGTTATATTTTTAATCTTATTATTCAGTACTATACTAATTTACTAATTAAATAATATTTAATACTATATACGGAAGAACAGCGTGGGGTGTTACACCGACACCTCGACAAATGCTGAGTATATTTGCTTTTTAGTGACATAATTTTATTTTAAGTTGTTGTTTTTTTATAATGTTTCATGTCACTAAATAAACTTTCTTTCTTTCTTTCTTTCTTTCTTACATCCAGATAAACATTAGACATCGGAAGTAATAACCGATGTAATTTATCCTCGATGTAACTATCTGAAATAAATATTCAAATTGAAAATATGAGTCATCATAAACACTCGCAGTACTACGCAACATCCGCATCAAAATCTATAATTCATAATAAATCAATATTTCTTAGAGGTTTACGTGCGTGACGAAACCGTGCGCCCGCGCGTCCACGCCTATGACGTCACCGCTTGGAAGGCGCTGCTCCCAGGCGTATTATCTTAACGGAAAGTGTGGTTTTCTGTGGTCCAATTTATGGATTCTCTCCAACTTGAGAGAAAACGTAGCAGTATCGTTTCGTAACACCACGCTCCCGATATTGACAGATACTTAATATACGACAGCGAATTACTGACAGTGTGAAATTGTGACTAATCGTTACTGTGATCCCTCTTTGAGTGGATGCATAAATATTCTTGCAGAATATAAACTATTTCACGGCAATTACTCAACTGAAGTAGCTAAAACGTGAAGTCGTTATGCAAAGATAGGTAATTGTTGATAGGTTTTATATAAGGTGTTTGCTTAACGTTCAGATGACAATGCTCTGTTAGAATCTTATTGGTTACTTAATTTTATCTAATAACTAGCGAACGGCCCCGGCTTTGCACTGGTGCGGCGTGGATACTTATGATTTTTTCGGCTTTTCTTAACTATAATATAAAAGTATTGTATATATGTACCTTCTTGCATTACTTAATTTAAGTACCGATTAAAATTAAAAAAAAAATCTGTTTCTAATATTTAAAGTTCGCTAGTACGGCGTATAGTACTATAAAAATAATAAAACCGATTAAAATTCGTTTCGTAGTTTAAAGATGTAAGCACACGTAGGGCTGGACAGCGGAAAGGGACTTTATTTTATATGAAATAGTAATAAATAAATGATTAATACAAAAAAAACTCTACTTCCTGGACATCGTTTGTCGGAAAATCATTGTTATATTATCTGTTAATATTTTCTTGATATTTTTTTTTACTGTGTGAAAGTACCCCTACATAAGTAATCAAGGGAATGTATGCAAATACAAGACTTGAGAGAGGCCCTTGCCAAGATATGTGCATATCATACTTAAACATTATAGTCTGTTGCGATTTTACCTTACGTGGAACTATTGCCTTCATGCATCATATTCATTCTATCGGCCATTTCTAACTTAGGTAATTTTTACAGTTAGTGTAGGTATCTCTCAATGGAAAGCGCGGTCTATGAAAAATTTCCGAGTTCTTCTAAAGAATCAATGAACTTAGTATAGATAAGGTTCGACCAGCCTCGTGGTCTTGTCTGCGAGTCGTGCTCGCATCATTTGCATATAAACGAATCGGACCCTAGCCTTATACGACCAGCTACCACAAGGTTTCTCAAACTTAAGGTTCTCTTGCCAAAATCTAATAGGACTCTAGTAAGCAGGTCACAAATCCGAAGTACGACGCTGTCTTTTTCGTCTGTTTTGATTCGAAAGGTAATAAATACTTCGTTATTAGACCACCCCAATTAAGTTTTTTTTATAGTAGCGCAGTATATTGACTCCTCCCAGCCTGATAGTAAGCAAGAGAGGAACCCACATCGCGATGACAACGGATTTGATACCGAAATATAATATCCGTTAGCATCGCCATACTAGCCCGCAAGATGTTTCTTCATGGTCCTTTTGAAGGAATCCATGTCAAAGGAAGGAGGAAACACATGAGCTGGCAATGAGTTCCACTTCTTTATGGCTTTTTTTTATGGTTTTTACCTCATAACATTTACACAATTCCAACTTAAGCAGAGCTGAGAGCAGCTCGTTTATTATGCAATTAGGATAACGCATTTAAACGTACAGAAATACATTTCTCTAGTAAATGCAAATACATTGCCATACATCATATCGACCAACAGGCCTAGCATGCGCCACGCGAATAAATTTTATCGCGCTCTTTACAAATGTCAAAGTCAATGCGTCGCCTGCTGATTGGCTGAAAATATGAGTGCGGTGTGCTATTAGCCAATCAACAGTATCGAAACTTTTGTCATCTTATGCGAGAAATTTTACGTATTGCGCTAGGCCTTCATGTGGGGAATTTGAATTTCCTATCACTGGCATAGTAACTAGAAAACTCGACTTCTACCACGTTTGGAATATACGAGTAATTTTGATAAGTAAAATTTTCGAATCATACTTTGGTCGTCCCGGTAATCGAATCCAGAACTACCTAGGAAGGAGAGAGCATATGATTTTTGAAAAGTTCGTTATTTGTTTTAAAGCTTAAGTTTGAGAAACGCCATGCTAAAATCTAGTGGGCGTGCAGATCGAAACGGGCGAGAAAGCTCCGACATTATACCATGTTGATTAAATTTTAAGTTGAATCTGAGGAGATGGCTTATGTTTGAGGCGCACGGATTTAAATTAAATGATCGTTAAAGTTATATTAAAGCTTTAATTATATTGACGACCTCCATAGCCGAGAGGTGTGCGGGCCGGACTTTGGTGTCGCGCTAACTTTGAGGTCCCGGGTTCAATTACCGGTCGGGTCAATTTGAAAACGAACTTTTCAATGATGTCTCGTGTCTGGGTGATGTAGTACCGCCGTTGTTTCTAACTTCTGTAACTTTAGCTACTTACCGCAGATTCAGAGCAATATAAATGTGATATTGTCCAGTATTATTCATTTATCTATACCTACGAGTATCAACAATTAAACTTAACAGATGCTGCACATGTAGCAGTTGGTATATGACCATTGTACCACCGTGTTCATCTTTCACGGATCTACCCAACAGCTAATTTATCGAGCCTATGATCGATAAATTCCAAGAGTACAGTTCGCTTGATCACTGCTTAAACACTGCAATCGAGAGGTTCCTATCGTGTCATTGAGCCTCGCTGCAGCGCATTAATCTCGGACAATTTCCCGCATTGTCCTGAGGCGAAGCTTCAATTGTGCCCAGCATAGCACTTACGAAATACACAGATCCATCTCAGATACGGCTTCTGAGAAATGGAGGTGGACTTTTAAAATTCCGCCGAGTTGCGAATGGAATTCGCTGACCAAACACTGAGTGCGTTTAAAAATAAATACCTTAGCTTAGTTCCCTTTAAGAAGGTGAATCTCACAAATATTATAAAACTCGAAAGTTTGTCAGAAAGTATGGATGTATGGATGCATCTTTCACGCAAAAACTACTAAACAGGTTTGAACATTTAAATTAAGTTTACGGGTTCAAACGCGACAACATTTTTAGTAGTTAATACAAACGAATTACTGCTCGACGTGCCTGTTAGGTTGCACCGACCGTGGTCGCGAGCTGACTACGGTTGGTGCAACCAAACCAAAAATAATATTGGCAGGAAGAGAATGTTAGAATATAAAACCAATCAACATTCTAGATTGTAGTATACTTTTTATCCCAAAATAACACATGCGTCATAGTATACTGTTTTGATTTCAGCAATAACACACGGATCATATATACTCCTAATCGATAGCACTTAGTTCTCGTTCCATAAATCTTACTATTTGCGTCTGATCGGTACCAGGTGCAAGGACCGACAAACTAAGAGGTCAAGTTCGTAAGCGTTTTATTTGTAACAAATCCTGAAAGTTCTTAAAAGAGTTTGGTTCAAGCCGCTAATACGATATATCGGACTATAAAAATATGAGTATTCTCACCTCTCTGTTCAGGCGACTAACTCGTATAAAGGCATTCACGTAACGTATTGTGGCGCTGTCTGAGCAAATCCGGCGCACAAACATAAGGCGATTACGGGCCATTAGCTGATATCCACTTGCGTCACATGCGCTTCCTCACCATCGGAAAAGGCAGGGGTGACGCGAACGAATTGACACATCACATAGATACGCATGTCGTGCTGACCAGAAAATGGCTTAAGGCCCGATTTTTTAACTGTCTGATAACAAGTAAATAAATATTGTACAACATCACAAACATTGCTCTGATTTAACGGTGTCTAAAACACTTAGGTGACAGAAACCAGAAACAATGACGGTACCACTACCTTGACCCAAGACAATTTAGAAAAGTGTGTTTTTAATTTCATAAAACCAGCTCTACACTGAATTACTAAATACACGCTCATAAAAATATTTTATACATTTGCATGTTTAAAATTTATTTGTCCACCGCTGATAAAAATAATTTGTAAAAGTAGTGTAAAGACGATTTTTACCGCAGCCAAATAACAATCACTTCTGTGTTGTTGTGTTCCTGCGTGTGAGTAAGGTTTCCAGAGCTCTTGGGGGGTGCTACATTAGTAGCAGGGGTCAAGCCTTCAAGGTAAGGGCGACAAGTCCAGTAAAGATTTATTATGCTGTACTTGTCACCCTTAAGCTAGGACCTCATTACCACTTAACATCAGGTGGGATGAGGTCAATCTTGAAGTGTAATATATAAAAAAAATAAAATTAAATGTGCTTTTGAAGAGAAGATTAAAGTATAGGTATAAGGTGATGGCTCAGCAGCAACCCTGCTTCCCTGCCATCTGTCGGGGTAATTACGTCCGCACACCCATCAATCTCCTGGCGACGCGCACATGACGCCTTGACTTGCATTTTAGTTGTGGTCCCTCCGATAAACGCGCATAAACGTTTCTTCGGCCAAATGCCGACCGGCTGCGTCGAGGTTATCGACCTACGTGACACGTGCCAAAATAATTATGGCTATTTGCTGAGTAACGACGATACATTTAGTTTTTGTCTCCATGGTTCAACCCGGAATTGGAAACAGTATGAAAAAATAAATGCCGTGAATTGTTTAGATAAGTCCCAGTATTTTAGTAGCCTAGTTATTCGATTTTTAAATGACTCAAAGGTACGGTTAAATGCACATTAGACTAAAGGTTATGATTAAAATAAAGCGAAAAATAATGCGTTAAATTGCAATCCTAAGTTACGGTTCACAATCTGTCGACAGTTTACAATCTCGCGAGATAGATTGTAATCTAACGATTTTTACAATCTTACGGTGACATATACTATATATAATTAGTGGCGACGAAAACTCTGACATTGCGACGTAGGATCGATGTCATGCATTACGTATGGAGCGTTGTTTACTACGCCAATTCTGCTGACGCTGTATTTGTGTCGACTTGTAGGTCATGTCGTAGGTCGGCACAAGCAGCATACACATAGGAGGACAGTGGGAAGCTACTTTGTTTTGTTACTGTAGGTATAAGTGATTAGTGATGTTATTTTTAAAATGTCGTAATTGAAATGTTGGACGAACGCTTTAATTTGTTTTGTCTGTTTCGAAATCCTAGTTTAAATAACTGCCAAAGATTGAAACTCAACCATCCGTGGAATGTTCAACACAATGCTTGAAAAATGAGATTCGCTACGTAACAGTGGTGACGTCTAGTGAGAGTGATCATTATCAGCATCAAGCGATTGAGTGGTCATGCTTACTTAAATACTTCTCTACTTAACTGTAGCTTGTGACCTATTACTCAATCCGTCCGCCTAACCCTACACATTAGGTAATAGTGCAACGTTCTCAACATTTAAATAAATAATAATAGTAACAATAAATGAGCACAACCCACATCTTTTAGGTTTATTTATCTATTACTTATTGGATTTTTATTGGATTTGTCATTGCTTTTAAATATGTCTTTGGGTCATAAGTTGCTCTGATTGTGTGGTAAGTAGCTAAAGCCTTGTGTTACAGAAAGTAGAGAAAACGACTAGATCACAGCACCAGTCCCGAGACAAATAGAAAAGATCGTTTTCATTGACCTGACTCGGAATCGAACCCGAGACCTCAGAGATGGCGCGACGCCAAAATCCGACCCGTTCTCGGCACACTTTAAATTGAATTAAAAGCCTGCTGTCAAAACCACGGAAAGAGATATCTACATTCCTCTATTGCGGAATTTTTTAACCATCATAAACTATTAGATGTTATCATATAAAAAGTGTTATAGTTTTAATTATATCTAATAAGACGTTATTACAAACGTAAAAATTTCATCTCCCCTTGCGGTGCGGGAATTGAACCCACGACCTTCACGTATCACGCGTGCTGCTCTTACCAACTGAGCTAACCGCAAGTTGTTAAGAGCAGCACGCGCGATACGTAAAGGTCGTGGGTTCAATTCCCGCACCGCAAGGGGAGATAAAATTTTTCTGTTTCTAATATTTAAAGTTCGCTAGTACGGCGTATAGTACTAGAAAAATAATAAAATCGATCTAATAAGACGGTCGGTTTGTAGAGAGGAAGTAACTAAAGTGGGCGACGCTTAACTAACTTTCGCGCATCAACACGATATCAATGGACATTAAACACTTCCTATTCTTATTGGAACAGGTTTTGACTCGTAACTGGTCGTGTTTACTAGCGAGGCGCTCAGCCGACATAGTACGTTTGGCGCGAGAGCCTTTATTACATTCGGAAATAGTTATAGGAGGCCAGTTTATGGTCGCATTTTACAAGTAACTTTCATCGTGAAGGGGACAATTACAGGCATTTTTAAATATGAATGACAGACAACGATACACTAGACTAATAAGCAATCTAAAATCAGAAATATTAACTCTGCGTAAACTACTCCGACCCAAATCAAACAACTTAGTGTCATTGAAAGCATAACCAACCAATCAAGGTGTTTCAATGGTAATACGTAGGAAAATAGCTTTGTAAACACTCAGACATAGAACATATATTGTTTAATTTAACAAAATAATTTGCATGCCTACATTCTTCTCTATTGTAACTATTTTTGTTAATCATCTAAACATTGTACACAGTATTACGCAAATAAATATTCTATTCTATTCTATTCTATTCTATTCTAGAACAAACACGTTTGTCCCGAGTGGGGATCGAACCTACGGTTTGGTTCATCTTGCTTCAGCCAGGCGCGCTGACCATTGTTCCACCGAGGCAGTTCATAGAACATAACTTTTTTGAAATCCCTTAATTGTCCCTTTCGCTTCAGATCAGCAGAGGGTCCATGAATATAAATGTATGTATATGTCGCAGTCGGATTGTATAATCCGCCGTATTATAAGATATGAAAGAAAATTAATTCAGAAGATCTTACTTTTCGAGTAATCCATATCGAAACTTACCAAAAAGAGCCTTGTTACAAAATTTCAAAGATTTTAACTGTAGGGGCCAGGTTAAATTTTAAAATTGATTTTCATTTTAAACATTGTTTTATTTTGTAAGCATGGTCACCCTACAATTTAAGTAGTAGTACGATGCGGCTAAACGTGGGCCGCCTTATTGAAGAACGTATCGCAATAACAATCCGGCTAATGCTTGAACCGCCGCATTTCAAAACGGCCCTGTTTTAGATAACAGCTAGCCGTAATGTAATACGGCGGATTATACAACCCGACTGCGACATTTACATATATTACAAAACATTTTTCTTTCTGTGTCTGGGTGTTTATAGATGTATTCAAATGTACATTGTGTTACCACCATTGGTCCTGTTTTCCATTACATGTGTTCACTTTGAGATCAGGTCAACGGAACATAACTGAAGTTGTCCTGATATTTTGTTTGTTTATCTACAGTACCTGAGTTTCGTTAGACTAAACAGACAATTTAACAGAATTACTCAATGACTAGGTCGGCCTTTAACTACAGACCGACCCGCTGGCTGTGTGCCGACCAGGGTCTACCTCGACTCCTGACACTACAATTAAAGGCAACCAGTAGTTAGGTGCGCACGCGACGGACCGGTACTTAGGTACAACTAAAATGTACAATAACCATTGCCGGGTTCCAATATTTGAAAAACGATCCGTTCTTGTTACGGATAGCATTAAATTATACGAGGCGTAAGCTAAAAACGACCGACGGAAGACTGATGACAGCTGATATGGAAAGTAAATTTGAAATTAGTACCACTCGTAGAAAAATGGATAGTCATTTTTGACACAATTATTATTATTATAAGCCTTTTTTATTTCCAACCACCTTACAAACTTGTTTATCATATTTAAGTAAACCTTAATACATAGTATCTTATAAATCTATTCTGTTGTTGGAACCCCGCTTTGGGTATAGGCCTCCTCCAGCTTGCTCCATGTTTCCCTGTTTCTGGCTTTATTTATCCAGTTTTTACCTGCTGTCGCCATTATGTCGTCCACCCATCTGCTCTTGGGACGGCCTCTCTTTCGTTTACCTATCGGTCCTTCCCAATTTGTTGTTTCTATTGTCCATCTTTTATCTTTATATCTCGCAATATGTCCTGCCCATCGCCATTTTTGTGAGAGAGCATGTTTGAGAGCATCTATTGCCATTGTCTTTTTTCTTATGTGTTCACTTCTAGTCTTTTGGATTTTCTTTATTTTCATTACGCTTCTTTCCATTGCTTTCTGGCAGTTCGCTATTTTTGTTTTTATTTTGTTGTTATATGTCCATACTTGGCAGCCGTAAGTAAGTGTTGGTAAGATGCAGGTGTCCATTTGACACAATACGAATCGTAAAATATTGATTTCTTTTCCAAAATCCCGTTTTAAAAGATGCCCCAGTAAAGAAAGGCACTTTAGAATTTCTGCGAATGATGCGGTAATGTGCAACAACTCGAGGCTGCATCTTTGGCAGGCGCACCGGTCCGACGGGTGCGCGTGCGCATAATCCGTGTAAACACGCCGCATGATCGCTAAGGAAGGATTTACGTGTTCGGTAGGTTTTAGACCGCGCGGAACTTTATGTGAAACTACCTGACCGGTGACTTTTATTTTAAACTTTTTTGCGATATTTCGGGGTGAAAAGTTTCCTCTAAGTTATTGACTGCATATTAAAGTAATTAATTAACAACATTTTTATCAAATGAACACGGGCTTATCTCGTTTTTAATTCGTAAATAAAATAAAACCCCAATTTTTCACAGACAGTGTTAATGATAAGAACACAAAACCAAACGGCAAACGTATAAAAACGTAGATAAAGAGGTCCCTTTCAGGAACACTCACAACAAGACGAAAGTACTTCTTTAATTCAGTATCTATCTACTTATAACTAATAACTAATCATGAACGGTACTAAAGTTGATTTAAATATCAATAGCGGTCCCGGCGAACTTCGTTTCGCCTTAGAGAATTTTTCCCGCTTTTCTGTTGAAATTTTTCAAATTTTACCAAGGATCCCTAATTTTGTAGCCTATGTCAAATTGGAAGAATGTAGCATTCTATTGGTGAAAGCATTTTTTAAACCGGCCCAGTACTTTTTGAGCCTATTCATTACAAACATACAAACATACAAAAATAGGTACAAATCTTTCCTCTTTATAATATTAGTATAGATTTAGTAGTTTTGCTTCTAAATGCTGTGTACTGTAACTATTTAAGTCTTTGGGCTTCGTATGATCACATTTCTTGTTTTCGCAATCAACTTAAATGGATTCCGATACGGTATTATAAATAATATACGTTAGAATTGGCTACTTGACAGTGTTAACAATAAAATATGAAAAGTGTTAGTTAAGTTATCTAATGAGTTAAGTAATAATTTTTCATTTTTATTTTTTAATTAAAAGCATAGTTAGTATTTTATTTTTGCAAAATAAATTTTACTTTTTTTATCTGTGAAACAAAATAACCGAAACGGAAACCACCATTGCAATTCGGAAATGACAGCTCTCGGTGAAAATTATTTATTTTAAATGTGGCGAAATAATGATTATTTTACCGATTAAATTGAATAATTGTGTCTCTTACCGTATTAAGAATTTATTGAAACAGTTTTAGTTTATCTAAATTACGTCGTTCCTATGCGTATCGGTTCGATGTCTAGAACGTTGACGTCATAATTGCAACAGTGACGTGTCTTGGCGTTTTTGCGCGCTTTTTAAATGTGTTACACGAAATCTTATTTTTCTCTGGTTATTTACATTTTTTCCAGATAAATCGAATTGCTTGGGTTATAAAATGAACGGGCACACATTTTACAATACTTTTTCAAAAACTGTCAAGTAGCCAATTCTCTACATGTCCTCTTAAATGTTCTTCACAATCCATTGTTCCCGTTATATCTTAATAAATAATTTCAATATATGTCATTCTCACCGGTCTCTTCGCTCTTTAGACAACTTAATTTTAATGATTCCTCGACATCATAGTGACTATTTTCCAAGTCGCTTGGAATGTTTTGCTTGCTGATATGAATTCAACAATTCCTGATGTAGGCCTAGCATGCGCAATACGTCAAATTGATCGCATGTGACGACAAAAGTTTCGATACTGTATACTGGCTAATAGCTCACCGCACTCGTATTTTCAGCCAATCAGCGACTGACGCACTGACTTCAATTAATTTTGACGTTTGTTAAGGGCGCGATAACATTTAGTCGCGTGGCGTATGCTAGGCCTGTGAGATAATTTTTAATGTGAGAGTTTTAAAATTAATTAACCTACATATACTATATGAAACTACATATATAAATAAAAATATTAAAAAACATACATAAAGCAAATATATCGTGAATAACAAACTTATGCAAATACATTTTCGCAATGTTTGGAGTTGAGAAACTACAACTTCGCTTTGATATAAACTAATGTTCTTGAAGTCATTAGTGGCGATTGAATAAATTATACAAGTTTATAGGCTTTCCGTGAGCAATAATGCTCATTGGATACGACATTTATACCAGCCTGCCCACCTGCGGGATTTGATGACCTGCTAGTATGACTATTACCGTGATTTATGGAAATACCTACTGTTCGCTTTCAACAAAAATAAATTGAAATGTTTTCGTTATCTTTTGAATCTATTAATATTAAAAATTAATAGTATTTGTACATATGTGTCTTGGGTAGAATTTTAAGTGCCATTGATTTGGGAATAAATTCGGGCAGTGAATAGGTATATTACCTTATTTTTACATCGGTTTGAGATCCTGTGCAATCATATAATGTGTTTTTTTCTGTTTTTCTTAAAAAAAATCTTTCTATTTTTGGTGTTAAGGTGTTACGTCACTCAGATGCATCTCATCATAACTTCAGCGCTGCAGCATTATGTAGGTATAAGAAATAAATGCTCCAGATATTCGTACCAATAAGCTAGTCTCATACTAAGGGTTTCCTTGCACTATGAGTACCAGATGACGGAACTAACCGGGGACGTCATCCCATTTCATTTAAACCCAAGTCATTTTAGAGAATTGTTATGCCCAATTGACCATACCGGGAATCGAACCCGAGACCCGTAGCACTTTGGAAACGCTTAACGATTGCACCACCGGGGTTAAAATATGGAATTATTGCTTTTGTCTTGCTTTCCATTGTGTTCTTAATCGATATTGTGTTGTTTTACTGCTTTGTCTATGTATAGAATTGTTGCTTGTGCCGCTTGTGCGTCATGTAGGTACGAGTATGTATCAACTGTGGTCAGTTCAAATGGTATTCAGATGGTACCATTTCCTTTTTTATTTTAACGTCGCCGATACGACTTCTGTGCAAATATAAAGAAAATGTTCACATTTAACGAGGGGCTTTATTTAGCCAAGTCTTCCTGAAAAAATCACTCAAACCAATTAAGATAAATTCTTCGGTATCATGACAATCGCACATCTTGGTATCTTTATACCCCTAATGGGCCCAAAATTCGTGCGGATTCGATTTTAATTAAACCAAGATTGTCTCATACACGTATTAATTGGCGGCGCAAAAAGCGAATATGCGCCGAAGTGTCGAGCATGGAGCGAATGACACGGGAGTTAAATGCGCGCACTGGTTATACGTCGATTATACATTGTACATATTACTTAAGCCTGGAACATTTAAAATAAGCTAACGGGGTAAAACGCAACACCATTTTTAGTAGTCAATACTAACGTGTGACCAGTCAGCTCGTGAGCACTATTGGTGCAACCTAACCGAAACGTCGGCCATTAAGTAGTTCGTATTAACTACTAAAAATATATAATATTTTAACTTTTTAAAATGGATCGCGAAAGTCTTAAAGTTTAAGCCTGAAATTTCGGAAGGACCAGCTGAAGCGACACTTTCAGGCTGTAGAGCGTGTTTGACTTAAGCTTAGAGTCGAGTTATGGCAAAGACGTTGAAGTATAAGGTATGCCGATAATAACTACCAATCTTGTCAATCTTCAAAATCGGGTTTAGATGGGCTACTATCTTCGCTACTGTTATAAGTTTAGCAAGTTGCAGTTTTTTCCAAAATCCAGATCCAGACCGCACAAAGTTTAATATTACATTTATGTTGATTGTAGCGCTTGTCAAGACAAGTTTTGATGTTAAACTGAGCCCACATAAAAAATGGTCCAGTTGACGACCATTTTTCACGATTAATAAAAATTAACTGATGTCCCTGATAGACGAGAAAAGTGAGGCAGTCGAACGGTCCGAATGGCGGATTAATTTCCCCTGTTTCGTTAATGTTCTTCCTTGGTGTCAATTATTATAGAAATATAATTTGGCTCTACATTTATTTATTTATTTAAAAACTTTATTGCACAAAAAAAAAGTACAACAGGTGGACTTAATGCTGTGGGCATTCTCTACCAGTCAACCTTTGTAGCAAAACATACCGTTTCCTTAATATTCTTCTTCTTCGTCAGATTTTAAACTGCAATCAAATAATAGGTAAAAAATATCCAACTTTTAGCGGACTTTATGTGACCCTTTCAGGGCAACCCGGTCTCTTTTGGGCACAAGCTGAAGGAGTCATGATGAGCTCGCCTTGAGCCTTGTTCTAATCAAAGGATACGAATACGATATTGTGCAGTTTAAACTTTAAATAAGGCTTTAAACTGCAAGTTACAAAAACCATACACAGTTAAAAATCGAGCAGATTTTAAAACGAAGAAGATTTTTATCATGTTTTAAACGGCCTATTAAGTTGCGAGAAAAATGTTCGTTTTATTATATTTAAGCTGCTTTTTGTTTCCTTCGCTGAGTATTATTGTCATGTTCATGTTTAAAAATTAGGATCGCAATTGCAGATTATAATAAAATACCGGCTGTTTTTATAGCTTAAGGTTTTAAGACGCTCAGAGTTGGCTTTTATGCGCCGACAATCAAGTAAGTATTGAAATTAAATTCTCAAGTCGTGTTAATACAGGCGCTAATAAAATTAATTGAAAAGAGATACACCAGTCTTAGAATAGTCTGGTATTGAATGTAATGGTTATTGTTTTCTTTTGTAATGCTAATAAAGCTAACAGAACAATGATACATGTTTACGTCTGCCAAACTGCTTTGCAATTTTCTGTATTACATTTTAATAACAAAACAATCCAAGAATACTGGTTTTACTCGTTATTGATAACTTATTTTTGTATCGATAATACTCGCTATGACAATAGATTTGCGCTAATATTTTACTTACTACACATGTTTCTGTTTAAAAATTTCATTCCATTTTATAAAGTTAACTATAGAATAGAATAGAATAAAAATATGTTTATTGACACACAACACGATTATGGTATTCCGGGGGAACCCACCTGCTTGGAAAAATAACCAAAGCCGGGGCTTTTGCTATTTCTCCACGCAAGCGAGTGGCTATAGTAGTACAGTGATTAATACAGAGAAGGAAAAAGTAAAAAAATAAAAAAGAAACAATAACAGTGAAATTAAATAATTGACAAATTAATAGTACATACATTTTCCAAGCATGGAAATACCTTTATTCCATGCATGTAAACTATACTTAAAATTACATGATAAAGTATTATTTCGTTCACTCTCATAAGATGTTGAACTAAGATACCAGTATAAGTGCTGATAAGATACATATCGAGAAACCTTTATGATTTGAATGGCGCGTGTCAGTAACGAATTCCGATACTTGCTGTCAATCAGAGATATTTGGTAACTTCTAGCGAGTGGACCATACTCGACTCAATATTCTAAATTTACTATTAGCTAACTGCTTTGCCTCTCATTTGACCATCTACCGTTCTACCAGAGGGTCATACATTAGTAACCGCAATGGACCTTCAGTGATACTTTCAAATGGTCAGTCTGCTCTCGTATACGTTTCATGTCCGATATTAAATGTCGACCAGTTGCGATATCCAACACCAGCATAGTCTACTTCCTACAGCTCCAATCGCTGCTCATTTCAAGGCGATCACCCAAGATGTTTTGTGGGAACACAGAAAATGCAAACAAAATCCTACTAATATTATATAATTTGTGTATCTATCTTGCGGTGCCCCAACGGCGTGTCATGTGTTTATTATGTAACATATTTATGTACCACATGACAAGCAAGTAAAAAAATAAATTAACGTGAATGTTTGGATATCTGGGTGTATGGATATTTGTATAACAACTTAACGACTAGGCTTAACAACTAATAATAGAATGTTGGCCGAGACGAACTGCTTAACGTAACTGCCAAAGGACGGATATTATCGTGATAGGTGTCACTAAATTCGTTCGGAATGGTCCTATTCGACATGCAATAGCTTTAATGCTTTATCATTCTGTCTAAGGTTGATCCAACGTTCTACGTCTGAAGCTTTCCATGATAGACAGATTGAAAGCTAAAGTACAATTTTTAAATGTATTAATAATATAAAGAATACTTTGAGATCAGACGATAAGCGCATTGTTAGGCACTTTTACTTATTTAATTTATTCAAATATATTTTCCAGAAAAAAGCACGTAACATTACATACTTTGGACTTTGTACCGCCTTTATGTCGTACACATACATAATAAATATATTAATATAAGACAGCTTTAGAACTAATGTCTACCTGCAAGTATTTACCTTCACGTACCTACTACCTACCGATCCTACATATATTTCGATCAATATGCGGGTCGCTAATTATCAAAAAAAAAGAAAAATAACCCAGCACTAACTACCTGAAGTATGATCTGATAATACTACAACTTCTTAATAAAAACGTTATAAAGTAAAAACTTAATAAAGTTACTGCTACTAAAAGAAGCATGCCCATTCAAACATTTCCATCGCTTCTTAAATGACCCTTTTCGTCTGACTATTTCAAACCGTAACACAAAACATTAAAACATTGGAAGAGCCTTATTAAGATTATCTTGGACTTTTTTTCACCCTCGTTATGAGATTATAATTCGTCTCCGGCAGGCGGACTATGTCGCTGACGTCTGTTTATGTCGCTTGTCCCGCGTCAAACATTACACAACTGAATATTGTTGGTACATTACTTTAGTGTGCGTAATCTCAGAACCCCTCACTGTCTAAAGCGTTGTCTTTATGCATCTGTCTCTAAACTGAAATATGCACTAAAATATAAATATTTTGATTCGGTTGAGGGTAATCGATTAATTTTCATTCTCAGTAATAAATAATTCTCACGGGATTGAGTTTGGTTAGCCTAGTTGCCATTTTAAACAAAAAGAAAAAGAGAAAATTATTTCTTATTTAAATTTTCAATATTAAATTTTCAGTACATACGTACAAACGTTCTATGTATTACGTGACAAAAGTGTGATTTTTAAGACAAATATATGTTTGAAGAACAAATGCTGACATATAATCTGCCATACGCTAATCAATACACATTTCGATACATCTTGGTTAAACACGGCATAATAATCCTAAAAATCGAACAGAATGCATTTACAATGAATTTTACATTGTTTTAGACCTACTCTAATCAATTTTACAAAAAATCAATGCTTTTAGTCATTATTAGCAGTTCAAAAATATCCCTATTCTTTCGACATCTTAGGTATATTTGAAACATTTTTTTTACATTCATATTATTTCAAAAGCATTGACATAAATTAAAATGTAGTATTAAGTTGTTTACCTACAACAATATCTGTTCTTAGATTTTATTCGAAGATTAATCCGAAAGAAACATCTCAGATCTTTTATACACGTTATATGAAGTCATAAATCCTATAACGTGGCAAGCCCTCACAAAAAGAAGGTATCCAATGTGGCTAAGTGAGTGTATAACACGCCTAACGCGTAACATTTACTCAGCCCATAGACACGCCGTTTAAGGCTGCACAGTCTACCAACAAGTATTTCCCATGCCCTTGTGCAAAAAGAAAAATACTTGCTTCCGGAACTGAAACTAGAGGAAACAGACAAAGAAGGAAATGCGGGTACTTACAAAGAGTTATTTGTAATTAGTTTTTTGCTAAAAGTTGCCTACCTTATTTTAAATGGTTTTTGTTGGGTTTCAAGTATTTAATTTTGTTTAATTTTGAGCGCACTTGTGCTGTTATTGGTGTGTTTATCGAAGTACCGTATTTGTACGCACTTTGTTTATTAGTGAGGCTGTGGGTAGGTGTTTTACTGATGAAATTAAAAAAATAACGTATTAAGTATCTTTAGTTAGTGGTTTTGTGTCTGGGTGTTTATATGTCCTACATTTAGATGTGTAATGTGGTATCACCAAACAAACCAGAACCAACGTTTTGGTTTCATTAACAGATGTGTTTAAACTGAGTACTTTGAAATCCAGGTCAATGTATGTGATATTGTCTGATGTATTTAATTTTTATAATACGTGATTAATTTTGTAATATATAATTTACGTGATTTGTTTTTAAAGATGTACTCTCTAAATATTACAATGACTTTAAAAAAGTGTGATATGAAATTTGTGAAGCACTGTACACCCATGAAAAATATACCAAATCTTCATCTCCAAATTCGAATTCGTTTCCCATGTTTTGTATTCACATAATATTCGGGTAGGACAAACGTGGACGATCCAAACCCGACATCTGTATAGCTAATTTAGGCATGGCCAGTCATAAAATCCTTCAAAGAAATAAATGTAAAGGGTATTTTTTTTAAACTTATTGTTTTTGTTGTTCCAGGTCTCATGGTGTCACGACGGCGCCATGTCGGCGGTGATGAGCACGCTCTCCATCATCAGCGGTGGCCGCCGCGCGCACCGCAAGCTTACCAGGTAACACAAACATACTATATGATATGCTGTAACAGATGCTAACTCGTAGTTTTCTTTTATGGAAAAGTTTCTTTAGAACAAAGCTCCATTTTATTTTTTTCGTTGAAGATACACATAGCTAAAAATTTATAATTTATTTCCCATTTAAACTTTATTGCACGTATTGTAAAGTACAAAAGGCGAACTTAATGCCCAGTGATATTCTCTACCAGTAAAACCCTCAGATTTTCGCTGAATATATTGTGGCTGTGGTGCACGAAACATTAATAAGCTCTTTTGTTAATTTTTATCTACATAATAATAAACGTTTGTATTGACTTTCGCCTTGAGTAAGCATGTATTAAGGATAATTATTGGCTATCAGAAGAGCTAATTTTTAAATACCTGTCAAAACACATTTATCCTCATAGGTTTTCTACGAAAAACGAAACGATGACTTCAGAAATTTTACTTAACACACTGACCATTCAACTGTTTCTATGAGGTTTCCGCTTTTTAAAGATAACTAGCAGAAAAAAAATATGGCTGACGTTTCGTTTAAAGACCTCCTATATCAAGCATTGATAGTCTTCTTAATGGGGTCATCGCCCTCATTACCATATATTGCATAAATAGCTGTGTATTTTTGTCCACATAAGGGCCAAAATCAATCTTAGAAATCTAAATCTGTCACGCTACGTTCGACGTCAAGTATTAACATATTTTTTGTATCTTCAAATTCCCACCGGCTTTCGGATCCTTGCCACAAACAAAAAACCTTACCATCTGCTCTTTCTAAGCCCTTCCCAGCCGCCCAATTATGGCGGCGAAGGATCGGTAATTGTGGCGGGATTGTTGCCGCGAAATCTTCCCCAGTCACGCGATGGCGGAATGCAACCCATTACCATATCGAAGCAGACCGTTCGTGTCTGGTGGACTGCGCGCAGGCGACTCATGCGCTGTTGTTACAGCTATACTCGACTAGTGGTTCCACCACGGAAAAACGACGAACATACATTGCTCTGATCTGTGGTAAGTAGCTAAAGCACTTGTTTTACAGAAATCAGAAACAACGACGGCATCACAATACCCAGACTCGAACCGACGCCAAAGTCCAGCCCGCCCGCCTTACGGCTACGGAAATCGTCAATGTGTCGACGAATGCAAAAAAAATATTTATAATGCATTGGCGCACAGTATCGCTGCGTCAGGGAAGCCAGTGGAGTGAGTGTGACCCTGAAAATAGCGGAGACTACCCACTAAAACCCCCCACACCTCTTATAACCTAGTGATGGCGCTTTGGGAATATAAATTTTCTATAACAGCCACGGCACCATCATCTAGTCCCCTCAAGCTTATCGGAGGTCTAACGGAAACGACTGAAAAACTGTGCAAGGCCTAGAATTCTATAAGGAATAATATAATTTTGTCTACCATCGTAGTTGTCTGGCGCTTACTACGTGTCTATAAATTGGCCAAGTCATAATAGTTTAAATCTGTTACGTAATGTTATAAAAATTAAAAAACTTCCCAGCAGAACATCGTCTGAATCAGAAACAACACTCCATCATTGCCTTATCGTGCACTAGACGTAGTGATGCGTGGGAGTCGCCGCTCTGCTATTGTTACTTATCTTCGCACACTGTTTGTATCTTATTGCTAAGCTACCATTGTTGTTTACGAGTATATACATATGAGTACTCTAATTTATGAAGCTACAATAGTCTTTGTCTACTAGACTATAATTCATATTCTTGTTACGTGTCTCTATGCAATATATGACTACTGACAGCTCTATAGGTTTTTTAACACACGCATTTTGATTGAAAATAGACACTGCATAAAAATATTTTAAATTAACCACTACTAGCCGGTACCTGCAACTTTTCTCGTTATATCGGCATAAAAAGTAGGTATCCTTTATATTAATCTATAATCTCATCTCGTGAAAGAGTTACGTATAGTATATACATCCACACATTTTTAGAGATTTTTGCGTTTATAGTGTTACTAGACTGAAAATAATGATATTAGTAAATAAAAATTAGTAAAAAAAATTAGGAGTATTGGCCTCAAAAAAAGAGACTTAAAGATGCACCCGTTTAAAGGAAATATTCTTATGTTGCACATGAAAACTGTTCTAATCATGACGTTCCTGAATACTGCTCTAATTTCACATTGTATCTCTCCTTTTCTGTCTAATCTGTAACTTAGTTACAACCCGTTATAACGCAAGCAATAATGAAGATATTTATTAAGTCCTTCACCCATTTGTTTACCTTTGCTGTGAATTCCCATCTCAATCAAAAAATATGCAATCAAATAAACATTACGCTTTAGAGCAGTTATTAAAATGTTATTACACTGTTGTGTAGGCTTTGAAGGACACATTTTCAAATTAACTTTAAATGAGACGCAAGTGATACAGACATCTGTTAAAGGTCGTAATTCGCATGTAAATCATGAGTAAAGATCAGTCTTTGATTAAAGCAATAAAGCCTCTAGCAGACAATACATCGTTACTAAGTACCTCTTAAAACATGCTTGCTAATTAAGGACGGTTTAATTGCCCATCTGATCTGTTGATTGTTCAGATTTTTTGAAAATATTTAACCCAAGGTTGCTCAAACAATGTATCTTATTATTCGGTATAGTTCAATGTTGTCCATAATTATAGATGTTATGTAAAGTACAGTTCAAATAAATAGCTTTGGAGGTGTTATAACTATGCGTCATAATGACTCATTTTGTGTAATTCCTTAGGCATATAATGTTTTTTTTTTCAAATTGTTCACTTCGATCTATTTGAGAATCTCAAATCAAAGAGCCAGTATGTAGTGTAATCAACAAGAATTATATTTATATGTGTAGTTACCATATTAAACTTATTATAACTCTGATCTACTGTACAAAGTCTATGCTGACGTTTTAGTTTTAAAGATGTCCAAAACTTCTTCAGTTGTTTTATGAGGGGGTGGGGGGACGCATTGATTTAGAGCAGGGCAGGTAGTACTCGGGGTACGCATGGGGGGTATGAGACTCCCACCTGGACTTTTTACTGGAACCCCACTCACACCTCTTATCGCCTGTTAATGCCGTTATGATAAATAATTAAATAAATAAGTAAGTTTATATTTTATACTTATGTGGGATAGCGGATGTATCCGAACGTAGTGCATGAGCGATGCCTGTACGTTTGAATATCCGAATGGAGAGAATGACAGAGAGTTAGATTTGAACGACGAACGACGATGTGCAAGACGTGTGTGTGATAAATTAATTTTATTTGGCTTAATATATTTGGATTATACCTAATTTGCTTCTTTCATTTCCCATTCCACTACAAATTTGGGGGCTCGTCCGGGATGGGAATGAAAAAGCATTCAAAATTCAAAATTTTCTAATTTTTACGGGGAACGACGGCCGCCATTACGCGGAGAAGATTTTTTTAGAAGACGTAACATTTTTTACGGAACGACGTTAAGACGATTTTGAAGAAAATAAAGACGATTGTGAGAAAGACAAAGACGAAAAGGTACGAAAATGATGAATATATTCCAGCTACCCGAGTTTAGCGGACGGGATAAATCCTATCCTATATCCAAATGGCTGGAAGACGTTGAGGATCAAGCCGAATATTTTGGATGGTGCTCACGTCAAATGCTGCTTAGAGCAAGGCGCTCTCTAACGGGAATAGCGGCGTTATGGTTGCGGGGAGAAGGAAGACACGAGAGTTGGGAAGAGTTCAAGACTGCTATTTACGACGAGTTTACAGAGGAAGATAACGATGAGCGGATTCAAGAGATGGCAAAAATTTACTTGGACGCTATGACGTATGAAGATTGTAACATCCCCAGGCGCATAGCAGCAATAAATAAAAGGTATGATGAGGAAAAGAAAGTACATCGTGTTTGCAATGAGCAGGTGAAAAATGACGAGCACGAAATAGATGGCGCCACAGTAGTGGAAGAGGAAATAAGGTTGTCAATACAACTCGATGACTCTATGACTAAATTTGACAACGTGTCTGATGAGACAGAATGTCACACCAACAACGACATTGCTATTGTCAGTGATGTAAACAACGATTTGATCCGAGAATCACTGTTTCAAAATATGTCTGAAATTAAAGAAGTGGAAAAATGTATACAAAAGGATGATACTGAACAAGTGTTTTTGAAAACATTGCAGGAAACAACATGTTCAATGAGAGAGACGAAGATTAAGGAAGAAAAATGTATGAGTTCGAGAATGAAGCCTGAGCATGTGGATTTTATTGATCAATTGTACGTGGCAAAGATTTTGGAAAGAAAAATGACGTTGATTTTGGTACAGAAAAATACAAATAATTACTATTACGGTGAAGATGGTTTAATAAATCGGTATTTCTATCTGCACATAGATTCAAGAAATGCAGCAAATAAGATACATGATATGTTAGAGATAGAAAAAGAAAAAAGAAAAGATTACAAAAAGAGGAAAAAGGAGAAGTTTTAGATGTTTTTTTTTGTTGGTTTTATTTATTTCAGAAGGTTTATATTTAATGAAGCTGAAAGCGACTTTGGTTTGATTGTTAAGTTGAAGAAGGTATTTAGTTTGGTTTATGTTTAGTTGTTACGGTGTTAAGTTGTGTATTGTTTTATAAAGATGTTTCATGATGAAGTTTATTTTGGTTGTACGATGTTTAGTTTTTTATGATGTTACTAATTGTTTATTTTGTTCAAGTTTTAGATGTATACGAGTTATGAAAGATGCTTATGACGAGATGGTAAGAACGACGGTACGAAGATATGAAAGTTGTGTTTGACGATGCATGTCTGAGGACAGACATGACTGCAGGATGGCCGAGTGTGGGATAGCGGATGTATCCGAACGTAGTGCATGAGCGATGCCTGTACGTTTGAATATCCGAATGGAGAGAATGACAGAGAGTTAGATTTGAACGACGAACGACGATGTGCAAGACGTGTGTGTGATAAATTAATTTTATTTGGCTTAATATATTTGGATTATACCTAATTTGCTTCTTTCATTTCCCATTCCACTACACTTATATAAGCGTAAGTTTATACTTTTGACGCAAAGATACCTAAATTAATTTAATGAAATTTCGTAAAATAAAGGTATTTTGAAGTGCCGAGCAAAGTGTACTAAATTTCAACTCAAGGCTACAAAAATGGTTTGTTAGGAAATATGCCGTGGACTAAGTAACCTACTTTATTGACAAACTGAGTCACTAAAATGAAATAATTATCTTGAGTCACCGGATGGGCACAGTACAAATGTTTTTCTAAAACAAGTTAAAATTATATTACTCATAGCGACAAAAAGTAATGATTGTACGCGTGAGTCCTAAAAATGTACTTTGTAATTGACTGGTGGAAAAAAACGATATTTTATATTGTATTAGATAAAAAAAATATTGTTTTCAATAATGATTAACGAAATCAATCAAATATTTCTTATACAAGTAGGTTTTTAATCGTCATTGTCAATAGAGAAAATACCGGCGAGAACACTGCTTTGTAGTCCAGAAACTATTATTGCTACATTTTATTGAAACACTTGTTAGCGAACCTTCACCTTCTGCCAGGGGCCATAAATTGGGATATCTCCTGAAAGATGCTGAACCTGTCTATCCCAACACTAGTATAAGGAATACTTGTCCGTCATAATTCTGTGTCTCGTCATAAATGAGTATTCAAGGAAGTAAGTCCATGGCAAAACAGTTGATTCTAGTTTCAAAACGCAAGTGATGCAGCTACTTAATTTTGGATCAGATTAATTAACGTGATGTTATCAAATAGTTAGCTTACGTCGCCTGGTACTCATAGTACGATCAAAAACACGTGAGACTAAGTATACGTACTCATAGTACGATCAAACACACGTGAGACTAAGTATACTGTACACTTTATACTTTGCACCGCTCTTCTCTCGTGCGCAAATGAACTAATATCGTACATCAAGTGTTAACCTTGACGTACCGTACACGGCTAAACCGTAAGTTTAAGACTGGTAGATTGGCGTGATCGTCTGTCGAATTTATTATCTACTAGCGACCCGCCCCGGCTTCGCACGGATGTAATGTAAATACTTAGAAATATTGGCTTTTCTATTCTTTATTGCAAATATAAACCTTCCTCTGGAATCACTGTATCTATTTAAAAAACCGCATCAAAATCCGTTGCGTAGTTTTAAAGATTTAAGCGTACAAAGGGATATAAGGACAGAAAAAGCGACTTTGTTTTATACTATGTAGTGATTTTCCATTGTCCGCAGCGGCCGCAAGTCTGGGCAGCTCTCGGATGCAGGCGAAGACCGCACCCGCTCCGCTCATGACCTCAAGCAGCAGCGCTCCGCCTCGCTGGTAAGTCTGAAGCTACAAGCTTCGAAAATATATATTATTTACTTGTCCCTTGATGAACTCTAGCCCCACTTCTTAATACTTTGGCGGCAGGAAATGTTTCGAATCCGTACTACATTCATATGTCAAAATACTTCGACAAATTATCAAACAAACCAAAAATAAAATAAACGTAAAGATTTTCCGATTCGTCAATTATTTCGTCTACCCATCCTACATAGATCTCAGTGAAAAATCAGACAATTGCTAAATCAATTTACTTAATCACTATTTTCTTATACGTACGTTATATTAATTAATATGTATTAAATTTTATCATGGAAGTATGTGTATGTTAATTTAATAATATTCCTCTTTAGATATTTAATGTTGTAATAGGTTTTTTTTTAATTCCTACGTAATACTTACTGTTAACGCACCTATAAAAAAGCTCACTGCCTAACCCAATACTCGTTGAAGACCCTTCCAAGACAGCAAAACGATTTTACATTCGCTTTAAAAGTTTTCCCTGACTGAATGGCTATTTTTGTTAATATTGTCTTGAACGGAACTTTGCAATTTAATCACAAATTCTAAACATATTTACCTGTTTTGTCGTTCTTGAATCAAAACCATACATAGTGTTCCTACGTGAAGCCCAGCCTGTTATTAATTCCTTAACGATGCATCTCCTCGGCCAGCAGGCCCGCCGGCGGCTGCGTCCAGCGATGGCCCTCATTATTCTGCTAGATTGTATTGTATTAAATATTCAGTGCAACTACTAGCATTACAACTTGAATACGGTTGCGATGTGTCGACAAACACCGCCCTCCACACTCGACGCCTACCGATAGATCTTTAATGTATGCCTTGTTTTTTAGATTTTGTTTGTTCATGTTTGCAATACGATATGAAATTTCGCTTCAATTAGTTACTCTACCTCTAACGACACAATGACAATACTATCCCAATCATATAAGTAGATTCACAAAGGTTGACAAACTGTTACGGTTTTTTTGCAACATTTAGCCATTACAGCAATAAAGTGAACGAAACGAAAATAACGATTTTTAATTCGCAGCTAAAAAATAACAGTGGAATTAAGTATATACGACTTATTTCAAGTGTTATCGTTATGTTTCGTTACAAAACATCTTATAATCTATCGTTTTTTTCGCTTGTTGGGTTTAAAAATAAACCCTAAATGGCTTACCATAAGACTTTTGACGAAAGAGTCCGATGGTCTTTAGCTTTGTATCTTGTCGTGGTAATTTGAGATGTAGTAATTTTTAGAGAAACATTTTTTTATCTCCCCTTGCAATCTGCGACTTGAACTCACGACCTTCACGTATCGTAAGTGGTGTTCTTGCGAGCACCAACCGTAGGCCTAGAGGCTATGTGCTGTGCCTAGTCAAAAGGAAATTATCATACACTGCGTGAGGAAAATATTTTTTTCTGTGAAATATATTTTAATACAGTTCGCTTGTGCGGCGTGATCGACTAGTATGTATTGACTTTGAGAAACTTATTATCAATACCAGCCCCAAAATATAATTTAGAAGAGAATTTGCGAACAAAATGTTTAAATTGGCGCATGCTCTGATCCTCGAACCATGTTATAAAACCTTCATGTTTCGGTGTTCCCGACACGGCACATCGTTTCGCCCGGGGGTCCGAGCGAGATAAATCAGACGCAAGCGAGACGCATAAGCGTAACCCCACACTAGCGTTCTTTGAGCGTCGACGTCGACGCAACGCCGACGCGACGTCGACGCAACGCCGACGCGGCGTCGACGCAACGTCGACGCGGCGCCGACGCAACGCTTGCGCAGCGTCGCGGTCGAAATGACGAACGCCAGGACTGCGCTCCACAGGCGCCGCGCCGGCCCGACGCTTGCCGCAGCGTTTATTTTGACAACAGTACAATGATCAACTCAATTGTTTCGGCCCGCCCGTGTTTTAGAATCAGTAGGTAGAAGACTTTTTAGCCGATAGCAAATATGGATGTAGCTTAAAATACTAGCTCATATTGCCGAAGAAACCCATTTTCAATTAAGTACTTTTAGTTTTCGAGAAAATAAATGCTAAAGTTGCCTTTTCGTGCCATGTGTCAAATAGGTAAAATATATTTTTTCCTTTACGAGTTGAAAGCATTAATTTATCACTGCAATATAAAACATTATATTGTGCGTTATTCCAATCTTACATTTCCATTTTCGAAATAACTGTACATGACGTCAGCGCGGCGCGACGCTCGAACGCGATGTGCAGAGGACGCCCAGCGCAAGCGCCGCTCAAACGCCGCGCCGACGCTGGGCGGGCGCCGCGTCGACGCTGAGCGGGCGCCGCGTCGACGCTGAGCGGGCGCCGCGTCGACGCAACGCCCAAACAACGTCGGCGCGGCAAGACGCTGACGCTCGAAAGACGCTAGTGTGGGGTCCCTCTAAATAACTACCAGACGTTGCGAGGTAATTACACGCTGATAGGGCACGAGGCGTTTGTTGTACGTCGAGTATCATCTTAAATCAAGTTTATTAAGTTTTTTGTTCGTTCAAAATCACGGCATACACTTGCAGTCCAACATCAGTGCCTTTAGCAAGAACAGAAACGGTAATCGAAAAAATACTGTTCAAAAAAGGTTGGTACCTAAGTAAATCCAAAATATTAAAATACATAATAAGTAATTGTGTTTAAATTTTCTATGAAAGTTTATGGATGTTGTTTTATATAAAATAAAAAAATAAATATGCTAATAATAATTATAATGAGAATGTGCTAAAAACAATATAACGTAACGTCCTCTTTTACGACCTCCGTATCTGAAAGACGAGCGAGCCGGACTTTGTCCTCGCGCCGTCTCTGAGGTCCCGGGTTCAAGCCAATATTTTTAAAGTGAACGTTATTTATGTCTACGCAAAGAGTGAAATTGGTTGTTTTGAAACGTACAGACAAAAAAACGTCGGACTAGACAATTTGGACTTTGCATCGCCCTTATTTCGTACGCATAAGAACTAATATACCATAAACGTACTATCTGCATGACCCAACGGTTGACTGGTAGAGAATGCTCCTAGCATTAAGTCCACCTTTTGTACTTTTTTTGTGCAATAAAGTTTTTAAATAAATAAAATAAATAAATAATATCGAATTGCTAGTGGTTACTTTGATGTGTTTACTGTACCACTGGAGTACTGGACCCTTACATTTTACTGTTAAAATGAATCCAGTTTGCTGAACTTTGTATGTATATGATTGAAAATTGTATTATTTATTTTGTTTAAAAAATATTATGAGCTATTAAGACTACATACATAGTTCTGAGAAAGAGTCCAATTGGTAAAGTACATATACAACCTCATTTTTTATCTATTTAATACGAATTATATGTTAAGTTAATGCAAAATGCCAACAAAATTAAAGTAGTAATAAATTAACATCTTTTCCGTTTTTTTACGAAAATTGGACAAAGAACATTCTAATTAAATATGGACGTAATTCTTGTAAGATACGAAAGCTAATAAATTATTATGAATACGTTTTTGAAAGGAGCTATAAAAAAAAAATTAATCGCTATGAAATTTCCTGAACTTTTATATTACTCACTTTTGACAAATAAATCGTAATGGAATGCAAATAACAGTATTTTTTTGTATTTTTATTTACCAAGCAATTAGTTGATATGTATAATTAGTTTATAATTTAGTAGGGTAGATATTTAAAAAAACGGATAAATTCATCACCTACGATAACTAGCAGTTAGCTTAGTTGGAAGAGCAACAAGCGCGATACGTGGTGGTCGTGGGTTCGACGAGCTATCGCAAGGGCAAGTGGAATTCTTCTGTTTCTTTAAAATATTTTTAGTTCGTGCAGAATGAAGCACTATAAACAATTGCAAAATCTTGTAGGGTAGATAGATGACTAAAATTAAATGCAGCGCGTCTTGTTTTTCAATTTCAATTCTAAGATTATGACAGAAAGACATAAAGTTTCCCAGGCAGTATTTTGTAATAACATGGTCGTGGTAAAGACGAAAGACACAGCAGGGGGCTTTTAATTAACACATTATTGCGTAGAGTAAACTTGTTTGAGGGCGAGAGTGACTTAATCAGCTCGTTGAGACAAAAAGTTAAGGTGGTCACACTTCGAAGGGGATAAAATAACTCTCTGAAAAAAAATTTTCTGTAGATAATAAAATATTCAAAGTCAATATAGTCTAATAACGGTTTAGCAATATCGCAGTACGCACTATAAATCCAATGTTGTGTGAGTTTTTATAATGTCCTTTTTTTTTTTTTTTTTTTTTTTTTTTTTTTTTTTTTTTTTTTTAAAAATAAAAATAATTTATTCTCACACTTAAATTAAATTACAAAAGTGAGTTATCTCTAGGTACATATTGACGTGTGACTGGAGCCTAATGTAGGGCAACCCTGTATTTCAGGACTCCAGGTCCCACCCACGAGATCGAGGAGTAATTAATAATTAAATTTAAGTTAAGGAACAACAATACTATGTTAAATTTTTCAGAGGGACTACAACGAAGTCCTTTTAATTGAAGACCGAAATCGCGTGCAATCATGCACCGCGTAAAATCAACGAGAAACTATCTTTATACCTTCCTTTCATTCAAGAACAAAAACTGAGGTTCTTTATTGTCAAATATTTATTCCTGATGAAAAATAAATTTTCAAAATCGGTTCACAAACCACGGAGTTATACCCGAACACAATATATATACGGTCGAATTGAGAACCTCCTCCTTTTTTTGAAGTCGGTTAAAAAATGCAGTGCTGGTCTTACGACAATTCTAATGCAAAATCCCAAATCGAAATCGGACCATTCGTTTGACAGCTACGGTGGAATATAATAAATCTATAAATAATATAGCACAGACAGAAATATCATTATTATTAGACAACTTCACATATGTTGCTATGAAACAGGCCCGTCTGTAGGCCATCATAAACTTACGCTGTTCCACCAACAATGTTAAAATTCTAAGCACACCCACTGAGCCTTCAACATCAACCTGTTTATTACAAAATTCCGCGCTTTTAGACTTTTAAGAACATGAATTAAAATAATTAGTGAGGTGCATCGTTTTGTAAGAAAATTCCACGCATATTGCGTTATAATGGCTAGTCTACGTGTTAAAAGAACTGTGATTAGATAAAAGTACAATAAAACAAAGTGGCGAAGTGCTGAGAGGTGTCGACAGCCATTGTTTAACACATGATACGAGTGGGGACAGTGCAGTGTTGCAAAGTGCATGATACAGCAATTTCGGGCGTAAGTGTAATGGACCTATTGAAACTACTACCTACTACTTCTTTTAATGCCCGGTTCCAATATTTGAAAAACGACCCATTCTCGTTACGGGTAGTAATAAATTAAGCGTAAAGTAAGCGAGGTGCAACCTAAAAACGACTGACAGGCTGATGACAGCTGATATGGAAAGCAAATTTGAAATTAGAATTAACGACTCGTAGTAAAACGCATACTCATTTTTGACACATTACGAATCGTACAATATTCGAACTGGGCATAAAAAGATACGTTCAAGCGTTTAGGAAACAATCTAAAATTTATATATTCTAACTGGATTGCAATTATAAATGAGGGATTGAAGATGGGTGTAATAAATAATAGGCACAATAATTTATAACGCGCTTTTGCTTACGACTTTGCCCGCATTATTTCAGGATAAAAATGTTATATAGGTTAATCTAATACGTCATCTCTCTTCCTACAAAATTGTGCGTGAAAGAGAAACCAACTTACATCCAGACTTACAACACATTCATGCATTCTTACTTTTCTTTTATAATGTTACTAAATAACTGTAGGATTACTAATTAAACAAATGTTTGATAATTATAATCAATTGCATGAACCGCTACTAATTTGCGTTTAAATCTGTGGGGTTAACTGGTAGTGTGTGCCATTTGGCACAAAGTCCGACTTTCGTGTTTTACGTGCAATATACTATTTTGATTAATCCAGTTACTATTTATTATTCTCGTTTCTTAAAATTTAAGCTCTACGCAGTTTTTCCTGTAGCTCTTTAAATTCTTAAAAATATTGCAGAATTACCAAAGATGATGAAAAAATTTGCTGACCTGATGATGGTTGGATTTTATTCAATATCTAGATATGATCATTTGAGTTTAGCCTCAATTTAAAGCTTATTTGTATCATTACATCGTGTCGAATTTCAGTGGGTAATATGCCTTCTTTGAGAACATCATTAACTACGATAATCCTAATTCTAAATAATTTCCCACTTACATATCCTTTACCATTTGAAGAATTGGTATTATCGGTAGTAGGCCTTTCGATATAAACAAGCACTCCACTTAGTCAATGATACTACTTGCGGCTAAGTATTATATTAAAGCTGTAATAATGCGTCCATAACAGCGCAGAACAATATGTAATAACGATTATTTATAGGAGTCGTAAATAGGGCTACCAATCAAGATTGTTGAACAGAACAGAATAGAATAGACCCGTTACGAACATGAATGTTAAATGAGGGCCAAGTTCATTCTTTTGTCATATTTATTGGTTGCTGTCCTCAACGCCTAAAGAAGTAGAATATCATTTAAGTTTAAAATCAAATCGAATGGACGTATCAGTAGAAAGTTATATTGGCTCTTAGTTTTGGATTTTCCATACTTTTCTTTTTTTTCGGCTGAGGCGTGAGTCCGTGGGCGATGGCCCACACAGCCTACGCTTTACGTCACCTCTGTGTACGGAAATTAGAAACCAGCAAATTCTGGAACTTCCATGCACTGGGCAGCCCTGGTCCAAGCTAAAGCGTAGGTGGCGCCTCGAATAGGTATCGGATCTGACTATCCACATTGTGTGCTAATAGACTTATTAGTCAACTGACAGCTTTCAAAAGGGTTTGTATTAATTTATCTACCTTTACTGCTTACGTAATATATGTATAAATCGGACTCTCTAAAAGTTTATTTTACCAATCACGGCAATGTAGTAGTGTGTAGACACGTAAATAATAAGTTATATATTTATATATTTTTCATATTTTTTACTGATATAAAAATTGGTCGATACATTGTTTTCCTTTCCTGACCTGACTGGCAATTGAGCCCGGAATGTCAGAGATGGAGCGACGTCAAAGTTGAGTCCGCTTGCCTCTCTGTTACGGACGACGTTAAAAAATAGAAATCAATCCGCACTTCTCATTGCCTAGTTACGGCGCCACCGCTGTCTCCACTACCACTGCCTCGGTAAAGGCAGCGGCGTGTGCAGACCTCCTCCGCTCGTTTAAGAGCGAGGGTCTTACCCACAAAAACTCCCTCGCATCTCTCATCGCCTAATGACAACGCCATATGCGGAATATCTGCCGCCACGGGGCGGCTCCTACTACTCCTCCAGGATGAATGGAGTACAGGCGAAAAAGGCCGAAGATGCTAAACCGATCCCGTCATTAAAATTTGTCTACCCTACAGACACACAGGAGTTACATTTACACAATTCTCGAAACAATTCTAAAATAGTGCCTTGACTTTGCACTTGTCAATAACTCATGTTGGACCCAAATACAGTCAGCTGTCACAACACGATTGTCTTGCCTCCATCAATGACAGCGCTCAGGGGCGGTGACTCAGGCGCCATTGTGGCCTGCGCACGCGCCTCCATTGTCGACAAGTCAAGTGCTTGTACGGTAACTTGATACACCACGCTACACGCCCATTGTTATCGACGTCGTTTGTTGTGAATACAACTACGATATGGGTCACGGACATTAGTGTACGGCTACTACGCAAAATCCCGCTCACGACTTCCCTCGTGTAACTAACCATATCTACGTATGTACTATTGGCCGCCTGCGAAATTTACACGCGTGGAAATTACCATACACTGTTTCAACCCCAACAACGGATTGATTTGGAAAGATACCGTATAAGTAGGGACACCATCTGTAGAGCATACATTTTAAATTTCAAGTCTTTTACTTCAAAAACATAGGACTTTTATACCAACTTTCAAATCCCGTTTTACCTTTTAAGGGATGGAGTTTCGTAAAGTATTAGTGGATACCTACATCTTTTAAGGAACGTACAAGATAAATTTCTTGTATATAAGTTGTATATGGCTTGTTTATATATAGACATACATATACAAGATGCCTTCCTGTGCTATATTTATCGAGTATAATAGTCACCATAGCACATCCGTTACTACTCCACTATATTTTTTCATTTAAATAGATTTTCTCAATAATAATTAAATAAGAACGTAAGGTATATAGGTACAAGTTGAACTTTGTAATGCCCTCATGTCGTGGGTAAGAACTAATATCGAACTGGAAACGTTTACCTTTATGTAGGTCGTATAAATAGGTCATAACATGATGTCATAAATAACACAACCCATCGAAGGTCAATAACGATTTCCTACGAGCGCGAGTAGGTACGGCTTCGAATTAAGTGTAGCAAATTTTCCTATGTATTTTCCAAAGGAATTTGTTGAATTTTCGTAAAAGATGCATGCACCTATTTGCGTACACACTTGTAATGTAACAGATGTTAGTTTCAACTCGACAATAATTCTTTGCTCACACCGCAGTCTAAAAGGAACACATCGGAATGCCGCTCACGCGCCTAATATTGCGTTGTTTACCTCCCTCGTCCGTTTGTGTGATGCCGACCGGTGGGAACTTTGAAAATATCACTTGTTACTAATCCTTTTCCGACTTCTCTAGTGAAGACTATTTTTGGCAATGCCTACTAGCATTGATCAAGTTAAGCCCGGCTTAAGACACAATTGCGGTTAGAGATAACTAAACGCAAATAAATTAATCAGAACATAAATTTACTTTACGTGCGAAGCTAGGGCAGGTAGTTAGTCCACCTCCACCCACGTCAATGGATGGGGCATGGTCAACGGTGGCTACGGAAGCCCCACCGCCTCTGCCCAAACCTCAGCAGCAGAAGAAGCAGACGAGACGGCCAAACCTGCCGAACCTCCGCCCCACTCAGACGGCGGCAGTATCAATCACGATATTGCCGGAAGCCGCTGAGCGGGGCCTGACGTATATGGAGGTCCTCACTAGGGCCAAGGAGCGGATTTCCCTGCAAGATCTGGGGATCGAGAAGATGGGCTTTCGTCCAGCGTTGACAGGGGGGCGACTTCTAGAGCTAAGCGGCGGCTCCGAAGTGGAAAACCGCAGTAAGGCGGACCAGCTACTGGAAAAGCTGCACGAGGCCGTCCCGGTGGATGGCGTGAGATTCGCCCGGCCTGAGAGGTGCGCAGAATTGCGCATCTCTCAATTGGACGACTCGGTCACCACCGGGGAGGTCGCTGCCGCAGTTGCAGAAGCGGGGGGATGTTCGGTGAGAGACGTCAAGCTGGGTCCGATACGCCGAACAGGCAGGGGTATGGGGGCCTGCTGGGCCCGTTGTCCCGCGTCAGTGGTGAAAATACTGGTTGCGTCGGGTCGACTGCGGGTAGGCTGGTCTGTGGTAAGGGTGCTACTTCTTGAGACCAGAGACCTGCGCTGCTTCCGGTGCCTCGAAAAGGGGCACGTTAGGCTGCAGTGCGGGTCAGAGGTGTGTCGTAGCACCCAATGCTACAGGTGTGGAAAAGACGGCCACCTAGCCCGTGATTGTGGGCATAAGCCGCACTGTACATTTTGCAGTGCGGCGGGAAGGAAGGCCGACCATATTGCAGGTGGCAGGGCCTGCAAGAGCGCGAAGCCAAGAAAAAAAAAAAAAAGGGCAGGTAGTTAGTGAAAAAAATGATTTATGTTTGATAGTTCAGTTATCAAGGAAGGCTTTAGTCTATAACATTACGATTCGACAAATAGACGCGAAAAATCAGTCGAAAAGAACGGGAATAGTACGAGTGCGATGCTGAAGCGCCCGGCAGCTAGTTTTACCCGTATACTGCACAAACATAACAGGATTAGGGCACGTAGAGACTGTCTTTCAAATCATATCCATGTATGAAGCTTGTAGATAGTGTGTGGCACACCTCACCCCGCATGGCTACTAAGTAAACTAGTATAATAAGCAAGTATTGTTATTTATAACAAATATAACACATAGGTAATATGGACGTCACCCAAGACAATAGCTATATTAACCTCTCCCAACCCCACAATGCAAGCAACTTTGTACTATCGACGGCACGTCATCTCGTCAGACTACACACTACGGACTTTATTACGCTCATATTTCACGGGCATAAGACCTAAATTGTACTGCAAGTGATCACCTTGATGGCTGTTCTCTGGACTATGTATGTTTCTATGTACTACTCGTACTTCGAGAGAGAACTTGATTCGACCTTAGGCTTCGTGTGTTACGACATTTGATATTTTTGCCACTTTGTGGTTGACTGACATTGACATCTATTCTGAATGATTTCCCTTGAAATCTGTACTAATTTTGTGGTGTTATTAATAAACATAAACATTTGGTTTAAATACATACATTTTGAAAAGCAGAGCTGAAATATTGTTAATACTTGGGGCCTAGATAATATTTCAAGCTTTACACATTTCCAAATGATGTAAATCAGTGCACCTGCTGGTAAGCTTTTTAAATTATTTAATACATACAAAAAAATAACTAGTGTCCCCCCAGAGAGTGTCTAAAATAGTGCTAAATACCTCGCATGATAAATAAATATGATAATAAGGATAAGATGTATAAATATACTTATTGAACAATATCACATACACTAATCTTATCCTGTGGTAAGTAGCTATACATCTTGTAGGCATTACAGAAATCAGAAACCACGACGGTATAGGTAGCAGAGCAGACAGCCCCTTACCAATTCCAGAAGCTAACCAGATAATCAATGGAAACCCGATGGTGCCGGAAGCGTGCTCTCAGATCTAATGTCCAACTTTCCATTCCGCGAGGAGCGCATCAAGAATGTTAATTGTCGGTGCCCATCAGTTTCCCTCATCTTCTCCGAACGGTGGCCATCGGAGCCAGTTTTTGTTTGGCCTCAGTGAGCCGACGTTAGAAACGCACCGGTCTCCGGATGGTCACACACGGAAGTAACAATTGGCGTGATTGAAGCTGACGTGTTCAGATGGAATCACCTCATTGTCTTGCGTGGCAATTAGAAATAAGAAACCTTCGTTTCAAAATCCTGAACTACTTAAACAAGTGAACAGATGTGGAAAAAAAATATTAAAATCTGCTAGTTTGATATAAGAGATTATTTTCGCGACATAAGATCAAAGTTCAAACTGTTACGTTTTCTAAAGCTACGAGTGTCATTTTTTCCTTTGCTTTTTAGTGACAATGGGCATCTTGCATTTCAAATTTTAAATTTACCCTAGTCTACAAACGCCCTTTAGTTTGAGTTTTGACAAATATTACAGGATTTGTGATCAAATATTTTTTGGCGACTTTCCAATAAACATAGCTGAGAACACTCTCGACTATTGAAATTAAATTCAGCCAAATTAAACGACGGATGCGACACATGGAATATTTTTAGTCAATTAGCCACATTTTTATTAGAATAGGATTTTTTAAAGTGTAGTGTTTCAAGTACTCACCAGGCTTTAAAACGAGTTCACTGGTCTTTCGGATCAGTACACACAATGGGTATTAAAGTAGCATAATATGAAGTTACAATAAGTGCTAATAGGCATTATGTAAGCAACGTTTTCGTACGAATGAAGTAACTCGTCCGTATTGGTTTCTGTGGTGTTCCTTTGAGAGTTCATTGTGTTATGTATTAATATTTGTCCTAGATTAAAAGGTGATACAGTTGACTACATACATTCACCGACCTAACGGGCCTTAAATAAGTTGTTCACGTGGACAAGTGGCTTTACACTCGAGCGAGATATCTAACGACCGAACGAATCAATACCAAACTTATGCGAAATGCGAAATATAAATTTAACTAAAATTCGACAGCGGCTAGACCGATTAAGCTAATGTTGGTTTTTAAATAATTGTGGAAGTTCAAGGAAGGTTTAAAAGTTTGGGAAAAAACAGGCGTTACGGCGTTCTCCGGTACAGCTTGTTATAAATTAAAACCAATAATTCGGACCGACCAACAATGCTTTTCCGTCCATCCACAGCATCAAGGTGGTCTACAGAAGTTTCAGAGCATCACGAGGTATGCCGAGGAGACTAGTGTTGATCGCGGGCAATGAGCGAGTCCAGCAATTACACCCGCGGATCGTGCGCGTGCGCCGCTTACGTGCGTTATCAGCCCGTGCCGCCCGCTACGCGCCCCCCTTGCGAGCTCACGAAATGGGATTAATTTTACACAAGTCTGTTGTGGCTGCAGTCACAAAAATACCTTAAATATTCAATTCATTGGGAGTCAGAGAGCATTCCGTTTCCATCTCGTAACAGTCACGCAAATTATTCTACTCTGTTAATTATGTATGTATGTCTGTTGTATTTTATTATACAAAAAAAAATTTAACAGATTTTTCAGGGTCGAACACATTTTTAACACATTGTATTAAAAATAGATGTTGATATTTCAAAATTCTGTCTAGTATAAGCAACCACTTTTTGTTTAACTATAAAGTCGAAAGCTTGTGAGCTTTTTTATGCTACAACTTTTATTTATCACATAAAGATTCCTAATTTTTTTATGTTAGCGACGCGCTCATTAACTACTTTTTATCATTTTGTTAAAATCTACTTTAAGTTTGTGGATGGTTATAATGTGTTGTCTTTTGCAACACCCAATGCCACTTTCATACAAATATATATCCATGTAATTTTAGTGTGTTTATGTCATAACGTTTTTTGGCTGTATTTCGGACCTTTTATATATTGCGTATCATCCGTCAGCTTTAGTTTTAGTCATGGAATTTAAAAATAATATAAAAATCCAATATTTTATTACTTTAATTAAAGATAGAAAATTTACACATCAAGACACGAATCGAAATAGCTTTTAAAAATCATTCAACTATAAAGAAGGTGGTTAATCAATAACATTAAGATAAAATTTACTTGGACTTATCCCCCATTAATACATCAATACGTCATCCCGGGCGTCCATTACGTGACGTCAGACGTGTCAGTTTCCCGCCGCATTACGATAATGAACACGTCACGAGGTGCGCACGCGCACTACATACATCTTACATCTATGATTTATTATAACTTCTCACTGACTCGCCTTGACAGCTAAGCCGACTCGCGTTCCTCTTTGTTCCTCCTTTAAAGCCAGGTGTCCACTGCAAATTAACGTTTTGACAAACTATTCTAAATATATCAAGATGTAGAAAATATTCAGCAATGGTCGTCTGCACTGCGAGTAAATTTTATCCAGCTCTTTTCAAATGTTAAAATCGATAAATTTTCTTTTATTAACTCAGGCAAGTGCCGTTTGCTATCAGCCAATAAACAGAATTGAAACTTTTGTCACCTCTTGCGAGAAATTAGTCTTATACAAGCTTGGCATGGATTTTATTATTTTTATAGTACTATACGCCGTACTAGCGAACTTTAAATATTAGAAACAGATTTTTTTTATCTCCCCTTGCGGTGCGAGAATTGAACCCACGACCTTCACGTACCGCGCGTGCTGCTCTTACCAACTGAGCTAACCGCAAGTTATCGTAGGTGATGAAATTTTTCTGCTATATCAACCGTTAGCCTTCCTTCGTGGGTTCAATTCCCGCACCGCAAAGGGAGATAAAATTTTTCTGTTTCTAATATTTAAAGCTTGGCATGCGCAACCAAGTAAATTTTATCGCGCTCTTAAGAAATGTCATAATCGGTGCGTCAACTGCTGATTGGCTAAAATTACCAGTACGGTGTACTATCAACGGTATATAAACTTGTGTCGTCTCACGTGATAAATTTGAAGCATTGCGCATGCTAGGTCTGATAGCGCACACGAGGTTAGCCTTCTGCACTGTTCAGAAATAAAGTGAGCGAGCGAGAAGACAATCATGTCCATATGTTTTTCGTTTAAATGAGTGCAATCAAACGTCTTAGTTAAGTCCTGAATATTTTTTGATAAGGTGCCTAGAAAATTTAGCCTGCACTGACGATTTCATGTTTTGTTGAAATGAACTACGCTTGATCTTACCACAAGTCCTAATTCACACGTTTTCGGCATGCGTAATCACAACTAATATCTAACCGTCTTTGCCGTAATAGAGTTGTGGTGGTCATACATCAAGCAATTAAGGCACTTAACTTAGCACTTAATGAGGCGGGCGCTCCGCCCCAGCGTAGTCTCGGCTGTGGTTAAGCCCGCCATATTGCTCAAGTTTTTGCTGCTACTATTACCCAAAATATTATCAAGTGGGAGTAAATTTAATATTTAAGGGATTCAGTATGAATGAAAATAAAATCACATAAATTGCTCTGATTCTGCTGTAAGTAGCTAAAGTACTTAAGTGCACATCTAAATTCGAGAGATATAGAAAATATCGTTTTCCATATTGACCCGACCGGGAATCAAAACCGGGACCTCGAAAGACGGCGCGACGCCGAAATTCGGCTCTCTCGCCTCTCGAGTATGCTAGTCGTCGAAAATAATTTATTTTCCCGTTTGTTTCTTTTTTATACTGATAAATACCAGCTAATCACTGATAAATGTATGTTTAGATAAAAGTGCCCTATATATTAATCCAGCATCTTATCTATTTATCTTCTTAATTTCTCCAAAATCCGCTCCGTTGTTTTTTCGTAAAGGACCCACCAACTTATGACCATACAAACTTCAGTACTTATATTAGTAAGATACATAGTTGTTGGTGTTATTAAACTGCTCACCTCTTTAGTACATTTTATAATATGCGGAGTTGAAAACAAACCTCATTAAAAAAACTAACAGTGGATAAATAAACGCTATTTACGGGATTTACAAGCTTAAAAGGATATCGGCAGGCGTACTGTGTAGAGGCATTAAATAGCAATACAAGTGTTAAACATTAATGGCTCTGGAGACTTGACCGGCCATTGATGGCGTTTACCCACTTGGGTTGTCCGTTGTAAACTATTTGTATATCAGTAGGTAACCTTTCTGAATTTTTAGTGTTTTTCATGGGTATTTATGTTTATATATATTCAGAATCAGAATCAGAATAATCTTTATTGTGAATCACAGGTAGGTAAGGATGGTAAATTTAACAGGTTTCTCTGTGTTCCGCATTATAAGCATACAATATATTTCGGATAACATTCTTACATTCATTAGTCAGTTATAGACTTATACCGTAATAACATATTATTGTTTGACTGACAAAGCTTACAATATTACAATTTATAATTTAAAAGTGTTATAATATTTCATTCGATAATTAAAACATACATATGTTATTTATTAAATATTAACATTGTCAACTAAGAATTCTTGAATGGAATAATAACATTTTTGAGTCAGATATTCGTATAATTTCTTTTTAAATTCAAATAAATTGTCAATATTCCGTATACCGCCTGGCAGTCTATTAAAAATACGAGGAGCATTACAAAAGACACTGTTACTCATTAGGGCAGTCTTACTAGCTACCATACACAATTTATCTCTATGCCGCTCTCGATTCCGAAACTGAAATAAGTTTATGTTAGCTTTGACAAAAATTGCAACTTCATACACATATAGACATGGCACAGTCAAAAGCTTTAATTTAGAGAATAATGTTTTACAGCTCTCCGTTTGTCGCATATTGTGCATGGCTCTAAGGCACCTTTTTTGCGCTTTAAAAGCAAGCTCTTTATCAGTTGAGTTGCCCCAAAATATTATGCCGTACCTCAACGTTGACACAACATAACCATTGTAAGCTGTTAACAGTGCAGATATGTTTGAGATTTTCTTAAGATTATATAGTGCATATGAAAATTGGCTTAGTTTCATTCTAATGTGAGCAATGTGACTCTTCCATTTCAAATTATTGTCAATATGCAAGCCTAGGAACTTTGTTGTCTTGACCACGTCGATATGTCTTTGATAATACCTATTTACTATAAGTATTGTTTGTTTTAAAATATTTTGTATAAACTTTCGGCTTTAATCTGTAGTGTTAACTGGTAGACAATGCCACTAGGCATCAAGTCCACCTTTTTGTACATTTTTAAAACGTGAAATGAAGTTTAAATAAACGAATAAGACTAAGCGTAGAGATTACGTCCATATGTGGGCTGCCTTAATACTCGTAGGCTCAAGTATTTCAATACTGCAGTAAAATATTACAAACAAGTTTAATGAGGCACTTACGAACCGAAAACTCCGTTTTAATTCCTTAGCACGGGTCCCTACCATCCGAACACTTTGGAAGGTCAACGAACAGCGAATAATTATATCTGGGTGTTTGAGTATGTTTTACTATTAACAAAGGAAGCTAGCGGAAATAATTATGAAGGTTTATAGTCACGCGCGCGCCGTGCAAAAAGTGTGATATATCGCTTGGCCGTTAACAAGAAAAATTACTATAACAATGACCTTTCTTTAATTTAATTAGTAGAGCTTTTGATGATGATGACTTAATCAATATTCTTAATTAGGGTGGAAATATTTCACAGGTTTAGAGACAAAAACGTATAACATTTTAACAACAGTTTTTATTCACACAATATATGTACATATAATCGTCTTCATCAGCATTGATCATATTTTGTTTTACCATTGACAAACTTATATATATGGATGCAAAATTAGTAATAAGTTTGTATAAAAAACTACTGAGTTTTGTTGCCAGTACATACCTACGAGTATCTACTCGGTAGTTATAGATTCCAAACCGGAGTTAGCATCATCTGGTTTATATGGAGACGACACGAAGATTTTGTCTTTTGATTTTTTTGGACTTAACCACACTCATATATCCTTTACCTAAAGTTTAGCTAGAAAATATCACTTTCTACCGATAAAACTGCCTAAATTGTACATTTAAAAACCTATTCAAATGTTTCTGTAAATACGGTATATAAATCTATCTCTAAGATATTATAAAATGACAAAGTTTGTAAGGTTGCGACTTTGTTATTAGGAAGTAAGTTCCTGTTCCTGGAACTACTGAACTAATTTTGAAAATTCACCAATATACGTACAACTAAATCATCTTTAAGTGACATAGATCTCCTTCATCCACCAATAATCAACCTACGTAAAAAATAAATTGAAAAAAAATTGGGACCGCCAAATGTTTTGATCTCAAACCACTTTTTCAAGAGTATCAGAAATCAAACTAGACAACCAATCAGCGCTCCCTGTCACTTGGCACAGCGAGTCATCAGTAATTCTTAAGGTTACTAAACAACCCATCATCATGGTATCGTAATTGTTTTTCTTTGTTTCAGCAAACTCTGGAGACTGGGGGAGGCGGGGTCGTCAACCTCGAGAGCTTAGAGGCCAAGGTGAGCGCTATTAGATATATTTAGTAAAGATATTACTGTTCATGCCCTTTGTAAGATGTAACTTTTACTAATGTCTCGTAATCTACTATTTCCTCTATCTAAAGGTTGTTCAGGGCAGAAAACTTTCTATAAATGTATATATGAATGTGACTGTAAATATTTGATAATATTATAATCATATCGTAATTAAATTCGTTTCAGCCTAAAGCCGACTTTATTTAACTTCTATGTGATGCTAACGGGTAGGATATTTCGACATCAAATCCGTTGTCATCGCGATGTGGGTTCCTCTCTTGCTTACCATCAGGCTGGGAGGAGCCAATATACTGCGCTACTATAAAAAAAACTTTAGATATATTCCGTATATGGCGATAATAAGTAAACAAGTGTTGGACTACGTCACAAGTATTGCTCTGATTTTGTGTACTTTGTAGCATAAACTAGTAACAAGGATGATACCTCAAGACCCAGACCAGCAACAATATAGATAATTTCGTTTTCGATATTGACCCGACCTGTAAGCCTGCGCAATACGTCAAATTCCACGCATGAAACGACAAAAGTTTCGATACTTTTGATTGGCTAAGAACACGCCGCACTCATATTTTCAGCCAATCAGCAAATGCCGCACTGACTTAGAATAGAATAGAATAGAAAAGTGTTTATTGAAACACAAAAATAAAAAATAAAAATACAGAAATACACACACACAGAACATAATGTGGTCAATTAGGTTCCACCTCAGCAAATGCTGCTACGGCATTATTTCTAACACCGCAACAGCGCTGGTATTCTGGTGGAACCTACCTGCTTGGAAAAATAACTAAAGCCGGAGCTCTTGCTATTTCTCCACGCAAGCGAGTGGCTACAGTAGTAAAGTGATTACAGTGAAGGAAATACCTAATAAAAAAAAAGAAAAAGAAACAGTGAAATCAAATAATATTACATACATTTTCCAAGCCTATTAGCTCATTCCATGCATGTGAACAAACAGGAAAGATAAAAAAAAAGAAAAAAGAAAAAGAAGAACTTGTCTATGAAAAATAAAAAACAAAATTAAAAATATGTCTGTGGTACACTGCATCTTGGAAATACCAATGAAATCAATGAAATCGCTTTTTAGTCAGACAATTAAGTTGTTGAAACACGAGCGTCCTCTCTCATATTGCGGTGCCCTAACGGGGTCTATAATGATCTAACTATAAGCATAACATCTGTACTATATCTACATTATAGCAGCAATAAAAGATTGAGTATTGAGTATTGAAATCATCTACCTACTTAAAAAGTGATAAACGAATAATCACATTTGTTCAAAATCACAATAATTTAGCAAATCCACCCAATTACCAAAAAATACTGTGCAATTGTGATGCGTCACTCAAGCAACAAACACAAAACCACTTCTATCTGCGATTTGATGACGTGGCAATCGATTTTGACGTTTGTTAAGAACGCGATAACATTTAGTCGCGTGGCGTATGCTAGGCCTGCTGGAATCGTATCCAAGACCTTAGAGATGCTGCGACACCAAAGTCCAGTCCGCTCGCCTCATAAATAGTTTATTTACCGCCACGTTTCCTTTGTTAACCGCAAAGGTCGAGGCATTGTGCGCCTGTCTGCGCTCGCGCATTCTGCTGCCAGCCCGACCGGGAACTGAACTGGATACGAGAGGGATTGTTTTAAGTCCGTGTATGTGGCAACTGGGTCACTGGCCATTTACCTGTCCCGCTGCTGATCAGCGCTACAGCCGCTAAATGTCGAGTTATATCAGAGTTTTGTCAGATGAACTGTTAAACGGCGCTTCCTACTTGTGAAATAGGATTCGCTTCAAAGTAATTAGTCTACAAATTACCACTGCTGCATTGTCTGTATTATATAAAATGTATTTTGAAGACACAGAAGAATTTCACCTCTCCTACCTCAAATGAAGACTTTTGCGTTCCATTTTCAGCATTTAAAATAAGTTTACTGATTGAAAGATTTTTTGCACAATGTTGGACGTTTCCAATCGCGCAACGTTTCTTTTTTTCATTGCAATAGCTTTAATTCAATAATCGTTAAAATTAATAACGCCACTGAAGCGAGTGGGACTGTTAATCACGTTTACTGTGAAGGGGCATCCTAAATAATTCAATTTTCATTTTCGTAATCGTGATAATGTCTACAGCGCGACTGTAGACACTGTCTTGAGATACAGGCTGGTGACCAGACGGATAGATGGACGGACGGACAGAAAGCGAAGTCTGAGCACTAGGGTGCTGTTTTTACCGTTAATTATGGAACCCTACAATATTTAGGTATAATGTGTATTTCATGAGTAGCATAGCTAAACTATCTCGTACCACGCGTAAATGTGTCGCGTTAAAGTCTAACGTACCCTTTACGTTCGTGCGTTGATGTCTTTCCCCTGAACGCTGTTCTTTCATCTACTAGGTATATAAAATAAGTCGAGTTTTCCTTCCTGACACTATAAATCCAGAACGCACAAACCGATTTCCACGGTTTTGCATTCGTTGGAAAGGTCTCGGGCTCCGTAAGGTTTATAGCAAAGAAAATTCAACAGAAAAGCGGGAAAATCCTCTAAGGCGAAACGAAGTTCGCCGGGACCGCTAGTTTTAAATACAAATACAACTAGCTTCATTTGTGAGGCATGGGTACAAAGAAGTGTTAAGAACACTAATAGTTCACAATGCTCTTCTTTTAAGCATACAATTTACTGGTATCAATTAATGAATGAATAAAATTTAACTTTAAACTTTACGGTCAACAGCACTCCAAGGTAAACACTAGCATTGTAGTTCTATCTTAAATCTTATGAGCACGACATATGGGCGACACATAGTCAATGTGTGTAGTCTGACGTGTTTTTATCTATACTTGCAAATATGTTGGCAATCGTTATATAAATGTAATGAAATGAAATGATTTATTTCTGCAAGTGGATTTACAATAAATTCTTTTGCACGTCAATTATTTTTTCCTACCAGCGCCTCGACGTTGGTTCTGTTAAGAAGAAGCGCCGCAACAAACTCAACAGATATCCTCTTTTAAAATAAATTACAAACATCACAATTGGTCATTAAAAAATTTGAATTAATAATATAAATTATCTAGGTGCAGATGGACGTTTTAACATTTCCACATATTTTTATCATTAAAAAAATCTTGTACTGTGTAATAAGCCTTTTTGATCGGCCATGTTTTAATTAGAGTCTTAAATCTATGCATGGGCAAGTCAATAATGCTTAGTGATAACTTATTAAATATTTTAATACTTATCCCCATGAAGGAATTACTACTTTTATGAAGTCTGAGTTTTGGAACGGCAAGCTTTTGTTTATTTCTTGTATTAAATCTATGGGTATCTGATTTTTTAGGAAGGAGCGTATAGTTTTTCGTACATACAAAATACAGTCGAAAATGTACTGAGACGCTATTGTTAAAATATTAATTTCTTTAAAAAATTCCCTCAGTGAGTCACGTGGTCTAAGGTCGTAAATAAAGCATATGGCTCTTTTTTGCAGTACAAAAATTGGCTGGATATCTGCTGCAGAGCCCCATAACAATAGACCATATGACATAACACTATGGAAATAACTAAAATAAACTAGTCTTGCCGTATCTACATCACCTTGTGTAACCTTTCATATTATGAATTCGTTAAAAATTCATGATCGCAAGCCCCGTATTCAGGACGACCATTATGGCGCAGTGGCTTACGCTAGCCGAAATCACGAAAAGTCGTGGGTTCGATTCCCGGTTGGGGCAATGTAAATAACGAACATTTCTGTACGGTCTCGGATATGAATGTTGTAGTACCGTCGTTGTTTCTGGTTTCTATAACACAAGTTGTTTAGCTGCTTACCACAGAATCAGAGCAACGTACGTATGTGTTATACTAGATGTTCGCCCGCGTCATTTTGGGATAAAAAGTAACTTGTTGTTGTTATGATGACCTCGGTGGCGCAGTGGCTAAGGAAGGCGGCCAATGCGCGAAAGGTCCTGAGTTCGATTCACGGTCACGTCAATTTGGAAAACGAGAGAGGCAGGGCAAAGCGATTTATCGCTCGAACTGGAGCTGCCCGACTGGTGAAATACCTCCACCTTACAGAAGACCGCAGCCAAATAACAATCACTTCGGTGTTGTTGTGTTCGTGCATGTGAGTAAGGTTTCCAGAGCTCCTGGGGGGTGCTACATTATTAGCAGGGGTCAAGCCGTCAAGGTTAGGGGGACAAGTCTAGTAACAGTTTTACTATGCTATACTTTTCTCCCTTAAGCTAGGAACTCATTACCACTTAACATCAGGTGGGATGAGGTCAATCTTGAAGTGCATTATAAAAAAAAAAATAACGCACTTTTCTAAATTTACTTTGGTCTGGGTATGCTGGAATGACACCCCCTAATTTGTATCCGTCGTCTGGTGCTCGTAGTACAAGGGAAAACCTTTGTTCAGTGCTTTTTGCGTGAAAATATAATACAATTTTTTAACATTCTTACAAATGTTCGCGTTATAATATTAAAATACGTGATTTAAGTTGGTAATTATTTCATTACGCCTATCTTACTTATCTTAAAAAGCCTTATTAAGATCAACAATATAATAAAAAGTAATCATATTGAAAAGGTGAGTGCATCCACTCGGCTGTCATATCTATTCGGTGTGACAGCGCATTGCATAAAGACGGTTTCGCGTTGTCTTTGCGCCGGCGGTCCGCATCGTTTGTGATATAAACACTGACACGTGACCTGATATAGTGGTTAGCAACATTGTTGCTTGCAAGCCTAGGATGCGCAGTACATCAAATTTCTCGCATGACACGACAAAAGTTTTGATTCTGTTGATTGGCTAATAGCACACCGCACTCGTATTTTCAGCCAATCGGCAGCTGACGCACTGACTTCAATCGATTTTGACGTTTTAAATAACCTAATTCGACAAGCTGAAGAAAACGTGACGCTTATTAAATAGAATATTCATACATATAGTCAAATTAATATACTTAAATTAGGTATAGAATATATTAAATATACTTATGAATGTACATATAAATATAAGCAAACAAGTAAATAAATAAAGCAAATTCATTTAACACAATAAATTCTATGTATAATGAGAAGAACAGAAGAATTCACGAACTCTTACTTTAAAAGTTCCCTTAGTCAGAGATTGTCGAGTTTCGGGGGGCAGAGCGTTCCAAAGCCGTATTTTGACATTTGAATAAAGATCTCGAATAAATTTACTCGCGTGGCGCATCCTACCTATCCTCCCTGTTGGAATGTGTTACATTGAACAATATAACAAGCGCATTCACTATCGCACCATCTCGTAGTAGTGTGGATCTCGTAAGTAAGCGGCGCGAGAGTCGCGACACGAGCAAACTGTCGTCGGTCGTCGCGACATGTGACTTCCGTAGCACACATACTGAGAAAAAAAACATTTATAATCAATCATAGACTCACACTAACTTTTAAACATAAAGTAAGTATGTACTTAGATTTACACCACACAAAGAAAGTGTGAAACAAAGTAGAAAAGAAAACAATAAAAAAACAGTTAACCTAATTCATATGTAGTTTTCTACGTAAAACAAAATTATGCAAGTAAAGCACAATAGATACAAGGAACAAACATTACTTTAAAACCGTTTGTTCATTGTCTGCCTCATTTAATTATTATTTTGGTTTGCAATGCAAAAAGTTTGGCAAACCTGAAAGTAATACTATTTCACTTAGTTACAAGGGCAACATTAAGAAACGAACAAAAAAGGTAAAACTTTTTGATTAACACTGATCAATAGCAACTTACAATACTCGTAACTCGTACTTGCGGCAAAAAATGAAGTTCTCTAATCGATTAAAAGACAAAGCAATCGATTGCCGCACCAAATGCGCGGCTTGGGAGAGCGCGGCGACCTTGCGATTGACATGTCCCGCCTGCGCTGAGCAAAAACTGCGGGTTCGATTGAACGATTGTAACCGATGCGGGCCCGCCGCGCGTCTAGCGGTAGGGCTGCTACGGGGATAACATTTACCCTGCTAGCATGTGCGAACACTGCATTTCACATTTTCAACCAATCAGCAATTGACGCACTGAGTTTGACATTTTTTATGAGCGCGATAAAATTTACTCGCATGGCTCATCCTAAGCGGATATATGTCGTAGGATCATTTGAAATGCCCGGTTCCAATAAGTGACAGCTGATATGGAAAGTAAATTTGAAATTAGAATTAACGACTCGTAGGAAAACGGATAGTAATTTTTGACTCATTACCTACTAGTGTCTAACTAGTACTACCCGCCGTCATCTAGGAATTAATTACCTTCTTTTCACTAGCTAAATAAATTCAAATTCTGTATACTTTAAGCCAACGCGAAAATGCCAACCTTGTATGCGCTTGCGCTGAGATGAGAACAAAAAACTGATGCCACGCGATAGGGCCCACGCCGGCTAGCGACTATTGCCATCGGTATCAGCTGTATCAAGCAAATTAACCTCAATCCAGTGCTTTAATTGAATACAATAATTGTTAGCAATCTGATCAGCAATAAGTTCTCCTTTTAAAGTTTACTTTTAAGATTACTAGATATTGATAGTGTTCATGGCTTAGGAATCTAATTCATGGCTTAAGAAACGCCAGTCGGCATGTTTTTTATACTTTTCATAATAAAACAATTAAATCAAAGCTGTCAAAACGACACACGCACGCATCCCTCGACATGAACAAACCAGAGACGCTAACCGCCATACTAGAGGTATGGTCTTAAGAACCCACGTAATTATATTTATTTATTTATTTCTGCATTTAGATTTAAAATTAATTATTTTGGACATCATTTTGTAGATAGCCTTTTTTTAAATGTTAGTTACGTAAATCAACATCAGAACAAGTTTATATAGATGTCTGATCGCTATTGTTATCTTTTATGAGCACATCAACGCATCCATCCATCCATCCATCCATCAGCCTCTTTTTGTCCACTGCTGGACATAGGCCTCCCCTACAGAACGCCACAACGCGCGGTCCTGCGCTATCTGCATCCAGCGGCTCCCCGCACATCTGACGATGTCGTCAGTCCATCGTGTTGGGGGCCGCCCTACGCTGCGTCGTCCGGTACGTGGTCGCCACTCGAGGACCCTCTTCACCCAACGGTCGTCGGTCCTACGAGCGATGTGGCCTGCCCACTGCCACTTCAGCGTGCTAACTCTTCGGGCTATGTCGGATACACCGGTCCTTCTACGGATCTCCGTATTACGGATCCGATCACGTAGGGAAACGCCGAGCATAGCCCTCTCCATAGCACGCTGCGCAACTTCGAGCTTCGTTATGAGGCCAACATTCAGAGACCACGTCTCAGTTCCGTAAGTCATCACTGGTAACACACATTGGTCATAGACCTTTCTCTTCAGGCACTGGGGAATTTTGGACGTGAGGATATGCCTAAGCTTCCCGAACGCTGCCCAGCCGAGTTGGATTCGTCGGTTGACCTCTTTCTCGAAGTTGGATTTGCCTAACTGGATAGTTTGTCCCAGATAGACGTAATGATCGACAACTTCGAGAATCGCATTCCCAACAGATACTGGTGCCGGAGTCACATGGACATTGAACATTACCTTGGTTTTATCCATGTTCATCCGTAAACCAACCCGTTGGGAAACACTGCTGAGGTCATTGAGCATTGTGCCAAGGTCCTCCAGGGATTCTGCCATGACCACGATATCGTCTGCGAATCGAAGGTGAGTGATGTATTCGCCATTGATGTTGATGCCGAGTCCGGTCCAATCGAGAAGCTTGAAGACGTCCTCCAATGCAGCGGTGAACAGTTTCGGGGAAATTACGTCCCCCTGTCTGACACCTTTCTGCAGTGGGATCGGTCTCGTGCCTCTATCTTGGATTCGAACTGACATGGTGGCGTTTCTATACAAACACTTCAACGCTTCGATGTACCGATAGTCAATTTGGCACCGCTGGAGGGACTGCAGCACCGCCCAAGTCTCGACTGAATCGAAGGCCTTCTCATAGTCCACATACGCTAGACACAGAGGCCGATTATACTCCTCGGCCTTCTGTATAATCTGACGCAGCGTATGTATGTGGTCTATGGTGCTAAAGCCTTTTCGGAAACCGGCTTGTTCGGGAGGCTGGAAGTCGTCGAACCTGCGCGAGAGTCGATTTGTAATGACTCTCGAAAACAACTTATAGACGTGGCTCAGGAGCGAGATAGGTCGATAATTTTTCAAGCGGGTTTTGTCACCCTTCTTGAAAAACAACACCACCACGCTCCTGGTCCACGCCTCTGGAACGATGCCCCCGAGGATGACAGAATCGAATAGCTTCTGAAGGGCCACTAGGACCGGCTTGCCGCCCGCTTTCAGAAGCTCCGTTGTGATTCCGTCATCACCCGGTGCTTTACCGTTTTTAAGCTGCTTGAGAGCCATTCTGATCTCGTTCAGGCTGACGTCCGGGATGTCTTCGGTATAGTGTCGGGTTAACTTAGATCGTGGATCTTGGACCAAGTCGACTACAGGAATATGGGATGTCTTGTACAACTGTCCATAGAACAGCTCGACCTCACTCAAGATCTCACCTATGGAGGAAACGACAGTGCCGTTGTCGGTCTTCAGCCTGGTTAGCTGGCTCTGCCCAATAGACAGATCTTTTGCGAACACTTTGGAGCCTTGGTTCCGCTCGATCGCCTCCTTAATACGGTTTGTATTGTAGAGGCGAATATCGCGTCGCACCGATTTCGAGATCTGTCTATTTAGCTGCCTTAGCTCAGTCCAGGCGGCTGGAGACTGCACCGTCATCTCTCTCCTCCGATCCATGAGCTCGAGGGTGTGGTCCGAGAGTTTTTTGGTTCTATGGGAACGGCGGGTCCTGAAGAATTTCGACCCCACCGTGTGGACAGTTTCCACAAACCTGTTGTTCATATCGTTCACATTTTCGCACTCGTCTAGGCATTGGAAGCGATTTTCGAGTTCGAGCTGAAAACTTTCGGGGTTTTCGCACTCGGCAGACGTAGGTCGTAGGGTAGACTTCATCAGTCGGCACCGCTCGGCATCAACGCATAGGATAAGCCAACTAATTATTTTGATGAAACGCAAACTCTTTTGCCTACGGACTTTTGGTATACCAATTATTAAAACATACGACACTTTAAGCGTAACCCCACACTAGCGTTCTTTGAGCGTCGACGCCCACGCGACGTCGACGCGACGTCGACGCGACGCCGACGCAACGCTTGCGCAGCGGCGCGGTCGAAATGACGAACGCCAGGACTGCGCTCCACAGGCGCCGCGCCGGCCCGACGCCTGCCGCAGCGTTTATTTTGACATCAGTACAATGATCAACTCAATTGTTTCGGCCCGATCGTGTTTTAGAATCAGTAGGTAGAAGACTTTTTGGCTGATAGCAAATATGGATGTAGCTTAAAATACTAACTCATATTGCCAAAGAAACTAATTTTCAATTAAGTACTTTTAGTTTTCGAGAAAATAAATGCTAAAGTGGCCTATTCGGGCCATGTGTCAAATAGGTAAAATATATTTTTTCCTTTACAAGTTGAAAGCATTAATTTATCACTGCAATATAAAACATTATATTGTGCTTTATTCAAATGTTACATTTCCATTTTCGAAATAACTGTACATGACGTCAGCGCGGCGCGACGCTCGATGCAATGTGCGGAGGACTCCCAGCGCAAGCGCCGCTCAAACGCCGCGCCGACGCTGTGCCCAACCAACGCTAGTGTGCGGAGGTCGCCGGCAAGACGCTGACGCTCGAAAGACGCTAGTGTGGGGTCCCTCTTAGTTTTTTAAACGAAGACGCAAAAACGGGGTATTCTAAGTTTGACGTGTCTGTCTGTGCAGGGAGTAGTGTCCGAAGGGATGAACCGATTTTCATTTTGTTTTTTTTTTGTTTAACTGATAAATATAGTAAGCACGTGCAATGGGATGAATCAAACATTGTACTCGTAAATTTAGTTGTACGAAATGATCGATCATTGCATTTTTTAATGTATCTGAGACACTGTTAATTAAGTAGTTAGTTTAGACCCTTAAACATTTCCAGGGCTAACCTCCTGACGACCCTATATTTTCAAACAGCTAATGCGCTATTTGCATCTCCCTTCCTTCTGAATGCACATTACAGGTAATAGACCGACTTTACGCCCTACCGGCTTAATTAAATAAGCAATGGAGTTGAACTGGAATCCGCGTATAAATAAATAAAGTCGGAAGGCACTTACCCGGTCATATGAGATGCAATATCTATTAGTGAGTGCTTAAGAGCTGTTATTCCACGTATGCAATTGACGCATTTTTACTGCTAGAAGACATCTCACAAATACGATTCTTGATTTCGATTATACACTTTACTATCGGATTTATGAGAAGCTGAGATTTAATGGGTAAAAAATATAAAAAGTCGCAGAATAATTTTAAAGTCAACCTGATATTATTTACAGAATAATAAAACCGTTTCTATAAAATCTTCATGATAATTATTTTATACTGCTGAATACGTATGCACAGATATTTTACCAATTATAATAAAACGGCAATTTCAGGGCCTTCTCCACTCATCGTGCCTTTATTTGTTTAAAACTTTATTGTATATCAGGTTGACTTAATACCTACTAGAAGCATTCTCTACCACTCAATCCTTGGGTCATGCAGATGCAGAACAGTAAAAATGTGCATATACCTAGATTACAAAAGGAGATAAGACAATAGGAACGTGTCAGCGTAGTATGAGCAACTTTTACGGGGTTCGATCCCCGGTCTGGGTGTTGTGGTGCCGTCGATGTTTCTGATTTCTGTAATACAAGTGCGTAAGCTACTTACCATAGAATCAGAACAATGTATGTGATGTTGTCCAATGTATAATATAATTATATGATTTTGCCTTTGGCATTCCGGTCCGGCCAATATGGAAAAATACTTTTTCTATATTGTCTCGGATCTGGCCGTCGCTGTTCCTAATTTCTGTAACACAAGTGCTTGATCGAATTGCCTTAGAATCAGAGCAATGTATGTGCTGTTGTTTATTTATTTAGTACAGCAGCCTTCTTGCATTTATATCGGTCTATTATAGAAGAGGGGGAAGACTCCCCTCACCTTTTACATCGTTCGTGGAACCGCCTGTGGTGTAATACGCGAGGAGAGCTTACCGGCAGCTGTAAACATGAGTTATTTACAACTAGTCACCCGGAGCTTGCATAAATCCTCCACATTGTTGCACCACATAGCGACCTTTACGGATTGCTTATGTTCTTAGAAGATGTGTGATCGCGTTGAAATGTTATACGATGGATATAGTATTAAAATAAATTTATTTCTCCTGCAATTGATTTCTTGGAGTGGGTTTAGTTTACATAATAAATAAATATCAGACATACTCGTATACATTAACCGGATCACAAAGTAAAGTCAACCTCTCCACAAGTCATCATTTTTGTTAATTTTTTTGTGGCAAGGAATAAGTTTTCGTTATACATATTTTGAAATCTTACTGACGAACTGAAAATAATAATTGTTTTTTGCCGAAGCACCATCTCTATTGTGAAGGTAAGCTATTTAAGACAATGCTACAAAGTATTCAATCCTTGCCGTGGCAGTTTGTAACTTACTTTTTACTATTCAACCACGTGAACATCAAATTTGTGAATTTAAGACAGTTAGGGCATAACGATTTATCGCTGGAACTGAAGCAGCACGACTGGTGAAATAACTCCACCTTACAGAAGACCGCAGCCAAATCAATCACTCCAGTGTTGTTGTGTTCCTGCGTGTGAGTAAGGTTTCCAGAGCTCCTGGGGGGTGCTACATTAATAGCAGGGATCAAGCCTTCAAGGTAAGGGTGACAAGTCCAGTAACAGCTATTATTATGCTGTATTTGTCGTCCTTAAGCTAGAATCTCATTGCCACTTAACATCAGGTGGAATGAGGTCAATCTCGGTGTGCAATATAAAAAAAAACAAATGTGCTTTTATGTGAGACTTGTAAATTGTCTCTAAATAAATAAACACTAACAATCATACAGCCACTTTTCATGCGCTTATACACTGACCTCGTACAAAGTAGACCACGCGAAATCAGCTCATCCGGCATGAGATGGATAAAACACCAATGACTATAATCAAGCTCACGCAACAAAGGAGTCGGAATTATAACGGGTTAGACCAACCGCCTCTCGGGGACAATCCAGAGATCGTCAGATTATCGGCTCGCGTGCTCCGAGAGCATCATCAGGCTTGTGAGAAAAAGGGCGTGTAATAGGGACACAATGGCTGGGAAACCTAAGAGAACGGGATCGGAAACGATTACATTTTATGTGAAAATTCCGATAAGACCGCTTTTTTAGTTGGATAGGCCGTTTTGTTCTTTGATAGTTTGTGGTAGCACGCTTTAATTTATCTTAACCGTGAAGGTGTTGTTTATAAATCTTAGATTATCTTTGTTGTTCGCTAAAAGCAATTTGATACGATTCAAATAGCTGTTTTCATATGGCTTGAATGCGCTCTGTGTGACGTTTTTGAACAAAATCTATGCTCACATAATCACAATTGATATAGTAACACAGTCGCAGGGTAGTATTATTTGCAGGGCACAGGCCCTGCAGGCCTGAAATTTCATTTTTTTTTAACCTGTGAGGTTAATATTTTTCTGTGATACTTAAAAAAACTGAGTGTGAGTATCGATAAAAGTAATAAATCATGCATTGTGTGTGCAATGGTGTCACGAGTCATGATACCGCACGAACCACGTGCGCTTGCGCAGATAGCGCAGCCGGGAGATATCATCGGTACTAGGGGTGACTCGCCTAGGGATAAAATATGAAAGTCCGCCGAATTAACGAGCAGTGAACATCGCTATATTAGTTTTAAATGTCAAAATTAATGTGAATGTGCTGTCATTAAACAATTTTGGTTTATATTCATTTTGACATTGCATAAGTGTTACAAGTAACCAACATGAATAAATGAATTGATTATGATTAGTGAACATCGCTATATTACTTTTAAAATTGAATAGGAATGCTCTAACATGCGTGTGCGCATAATCTTGAACGACAGCCATAACTATCATTAGTAATTTTATAGCGATTTATTATGTTAAGCGATAAGTTGTTTTGGGCCAATTTTTTCATATTGAAAATCCTTGCGGCCAAATTATTTATTTATTTATTAGATTTTCCCGCTTTTTTGTTGAATTTTTACCTGAATTTTCTTTCCAACGAATGCAAAACCGTGGAAATCGGTTCGTGCGTTCTGGAGTTATAGCGTCGTCAGCGGAAGGAAAACCCGACTTATTTTTATATAGTAGATTAGTGCACATATGCCCTAAGAACGTTCAAGAGTGAAGTTCCTTAAAGAGTATACATAATTATTATTAAAATGTTTATTTTTTTTGTTATTATTAACGCGACAGTATTCGTTAGAAGCACCGACACGCGACGAACACTCGAGCCTCCTGTTAGCCGTCGTTAGACACAGGTGGAATGCACCGGCCTTTTAATGCATCCTGTGTGATCACTAATTAAGAGCGGAAGGGAACATACTTAAAATAATCGCCCGAGAAGGGCATTAGGCGGTTCGTCTTTACAACGTTTTATTAAAAAACAAGCAACCTGCCTCAGCTACACTTGGGTGTAACGTAGATACTAATGAAAAAATCAAAAATCAAAATCCACTTTTCCACGTACTATATTACATCCATACGATATTATGTATGCTTTGTTCATGTAAAGCTTGCTCTTTGTTGCATATCTTGGTAAGTCAGTATCTTAACGAAAAACCTAAAAAACAATTCGGAGTCTAAAGCTACGAGTATCTCTTAAATACCGCCTTATAATCTCTTACACACTCTATCTTTTTAATAAACCGCATCAAAATCCATTGTGTTTTTTTATAGATCTAAGCATATGGACAGATAGAGGGATTCAACTTTTTATACTAAAAGTGAAGACGAAATCCAATTCCGACATGTTTTTTTAAGATTAAGTATGTTTTTGCTGTTTTAGCTTTAGGTTTAGCTGTTTAAGCCGCGGCATGTGGACTACTTCCTTTTAATGGTTTTCTCTTAACTTTAAGTAGGCAAATCACTTAAATTACTGTGAACTTTAAAATTCGCGTTAATTATATTGATATGCATTGCATATGTGCAAAATGTTCCTTAATATAGACTTCATAAAATTCGTAAACAATATGTTGGTGTAAGTATAAAAATATACAATAGAGTACAGTTATGATGTAGGTATAGTACTATCTTGGTGCAAAATTAGTTATTAATGTTTAGCTCTTTTACTTCTGTATAAAAAACTACTGAATTTCTTGCCAGTTTCTACCCTGTAATCATAGGTTCCGAACCGGTGGTGGCATCATTTGGTTTATATATCCAGTTAACAACAAATATTATTAGGAATCTGGCTTTAAACATCAGTATTCTCCAGTTTCCATTCTAGGTGTAACCGTATAAATGCATGAAGAATCTGGTAGATTACCACGAAGCAGCGGGTGCGCGGTATCTATACTGAGTAGTGATGTACAAGACTCGAACTTTCGGAAAGTACGAGTCTTGTACATTCCATTTGCCCAGAGCTCAGAGTCGGATTCAACACACCTTTTTAGAAAACGTAGTATTCGGATACTTTTCGTTTGGAAATTTCTTCATGAAAACGATTAAAATGAGACAAAACTTTTACTTTCTGTATCGAAATCGTTTCGGACAGTTGTGAATCAACCTCCAGGGCTCAGGCTTAGGACCTATTTTTATAGTTAGTTTATCGCAACTACTTACTACAAGTTTTACGAAGCTTCGAAATTTGAATCATGATTCGAAAATGATCCTAGTATGTATGTAAAAAGACTTGGAAAAACTTCTTTCAAGTCTTTTTGAAAGCTCCAAAACACTTGAATGCAAATAATACTTGGCAGTATCTATTTTATTGTATTTAAATGTGATGGTTCTTAATTTGGAGTATGTAAGCTAGGGAAGTCTTACCATGACCGACGCATGTCGATAGATTAATTTGGGAGATTTTGCCAATTGATAGTTGCTAGTCGAAACAAATAATAACAATCATTTTTTCCTTTAAAAACTAATTTGAATTGATTGCAGCAGTGGTTAAAATGATGTTTGCTAATGTAACTAAAATTAATCACGCATCGAATCGGCTTAAGCGGGACATTCATTATTCAAAGAGATCGCGCTCTTTTTGACTCGAAACTCCCAAGCTAGCCAGCCTGGAGTTCCTTTAATGACTTAAGACTCCAAAATTAGAACTCAAAGACTCAAAGTGTGTACATCACTGATACCGAGCTGCATCGCGATCGTGACTGTGCCTGGACAGTTAGCCGACCGCGGAAAGTGTTCGATTGCCAGGGATAACTACGCGTTACATAACTTTTCGTGTAATGTTCCGACAAACTTGTGGATATAAGAATCATATTGCATGCAATCCTATAGTCAGTCAACTCTTGTACATAGTTTTGTGGCTAAGGCTTTGTCACTCGTGTACAATGTGATTAAGAAGATCTAGACATAAAACGAAATATTTTGACTTTACTTCAGAAAAAATATAACAAGAAAGGCAAAACTATGTATAGAATTACCGCTTACTGGCTGACCACTCGTGAAACGCTAGAAACAAAAGCATTTATAACCTTGAAATTTGGTAATTAGGTTCCATACAGAATGTTAACATCCGCTACCGAATTTTAGGAAACTCTAACGAAAAGAATAAAACGGAAATTTTGCATGAAAGTTTTGAAGTTAAATACTTAAAATTAAATGTACCTATGCTCTATAGATGATGGTAGAGGTGTAAGTATTAATAATATATCTTCTGGTTAGAGTACATCCCCTTTGGGGCTAAAACAGGGAATGGTAATTTATAAGACCTCTGTAGCTGAGAGGCGAACATGCTGGGCTTGGCGTAGCGGCACCTCTGAGATTCCGGGTTCGATCCCCGGTCGGGTCAATATGGGAGACGAACTTTTCTGTATTGTCTCTGGTCTGGGTGTTGTGGTACCGTCGTTGTTTCTGATATTTGTAACACAAGTCCTTTAGCTACTTAACACAGAATCAGAGCAGTGTATGTGATGTTGTTCAATACTTATATTTATTTATTTATATTTATACGCGCAGGAATTCGCTGACGGCCGCTAGGATGCTTATAGGTACGGACAAAAAACGCATCAGACACACTTTGGACTTTGCACCGCCCTTATGTCCGGCACATAAGGTCGAATATCCAACTGTAAAAGTGCTGTTGACCGTACATCTACTATTACAGTCACACAGTTCTCTAATTTAACTGTATTAACTATTCTTTACATCTTTGAAACAATAAGTAATTGTTCTGTACGTACATTTTTCAATCTGCAAATGACAATATTCCGGTTCCCATACGAATGTTATCGACTTATACACTGTTTCTTGGTTTTGCATATTTTTTATTTCAATGTGAATCATATCAATCGCTAATGCCTTTTTCTGGAGGACTGTGTAATTTTCAAATGAAAATATCGACAATTTAATAGCACACAATGTTTGGAAATCGATATCATAAAAAGGGACATCCAATGAAAAACCAATTACACGTGTATCCGAATGTAATTTTTTTAGTCTACTTTATTTCTAAACTATGCAAATATCTCAAACGCTATTATACTATCATAAATATCAGAAACATTCCAATGGAATTACAACATTAAGGTAATAGTTTTTAGATTACGCTTCTAAGCAATCACTTTGAGGTAGAAAGAGAGAAGAAACTCTACGTTTAATTGACTAGTCTCATTTGTACAATCTTGCAAGTAGGATTGCAGGATGCAAATTGCAATCAGTTAGACTGACAACGTGACGGGCTCGCTCGGGAATATCAAGTCCGGTAGATCCACCTCGGTCTTGAAAGCTTATTATTAGGGTACATGGGTATAAAATAAATAGCATATATCACTCACTAAAACATGATTACAATCGATCCTGTACTTTTGATTTCAATAGAAACTTCAAAAATAACAGTATTTCTCCACTATTAATGGATGTTATTGTACATATAAACCTTCCTATTGAATCACTCTATCTATATAAAAACCGCATCAAAATCCGTTGCGTAGTTTTAAAGATTTAAGCTTACATAGGGATGTAGGGACAGAAAAAGCTACTTTGCTTTATACTATGTAGTGATTCCGAATTTACAGATCGGTAGAAGGCATAGAGTAAAACAAGTATTTATTTATGAAAACTTTTAAAAATCGTCAAATAGAAAAAAAAATAATGCCACGTTCGCAAGAACCATAGTAGAAAGAGAACCGACAAAAAACTACTCGATAGTTATTATTTTTTAAAATAAGAATTCTACGTTTACTATCCACCATTTCTGTACGGCGATAAAGATTTTAGCATAAACATTTTTATACATATTAATGTGTGGAAAAAAACGAAACCATTGAAACTCACTCGATCATTTAAAATGGAACTATGTTCCCATCTTAAGCCATAAAACTTTCGTAGGTGACGCAACTGTATTGGTTACATTTAATTCCCAACATCTCTTCTAGTTTGGTAATTTGCGTTTAAATTACGCTTCTCATACAGATATAAATTAGAACGCTTTGCATATTATACACTTAATTAAAACTGAAGAGCTAATTGAAGTCGTAAATACTTCACGGTTGAATAATTTATGATTGGTTAATAGCATGATGATTATATGGATTTAATAATGAACTTCGTTTTTTCTTTTTAAATATAAAAAAAGAAGTATCATGACAGATCGTTAAAATTACGTCCGAATTGAGAAATACTTTCTTTTTTTAAATCGGTTTAAAAGAGGTTTTGTTATGACGTTAATATTTTGTTCAGAAATCCACTACCTACTGTTATCTATTACTATTTCAAATCAATAAACACACATCCTGTTAGGATTTTTTACTATACTTCCACTTAACTGGTTTGAGTGATGAGTTGTTATTGCACAAATAATGACATTCGTCCTATTTCAGATCCATGGCTAAGGCTACACTTCAACAAGACAGCAAAACTTAATGCATAATCTAATCACTCTTTCTTAAAAAAAACCCTTGCCGGAATTATTAAAGTACAAAAGCACAACAGACACACTTTGGACTTTGTACCGTTTACCGTTCTTAAGTCGCCCGCGTAGGGACTAATGTCGAACTACAAGTGATAACCTTGACGTGCTTCCAACCGTAAAAGAAATGACACTGGATCATAATACCATGTTTATAATAAAAAATACTAAGACTTTGTTATTCTATGTGAAGTAGATTAATATCTAATACATCAATAATAGGTAAATAGTCATTCTTAGAACATAAAGTTTCACTCAGTAGATCACAGTAAAAGGTCGCTTTTAAACTAATTGTCAAAATGTTTCTGGAAATAAAACTAAATGGTTTTTAAACAACTAGTAGGTAAAACAAAAAAAGTCAAAATCGGTTCACAGGCCACGGAGTTATGCCCGAACACACATAAAAAAAATATACAATTTATATGCATACGGTCGAATTGAGAACCTCCTCCTTTTTTTGAAGTCGGTTAAAAATAAGTCGTTAAGTTATTCAAATGAGGGCCCTGTCAGCCCATCCATCGTCGGATTCCACCAATTAGATAGTTCAGTTTCGTAATAGTTGCGACTAAAACCGTGTAGCCGTTGCTCAACAGCAGCTTTAATATTTATTGCTACTAGCTTACGTTGGCGGATATGTGCAGTAGTATTTATAACTTAAAAAAAAGGAGGAGGTTCTCAATTCGGCCGTTTATATTTAGTCAGCTTAATAATATTTCTAAATGTTCTTTACGTCAGTATGTAACAAAACTTACCTCAAGCATGGGTTAACATCTGACAAAATTGTGGAAAAGAATCGTGTTTCAACAGGGAAAAACAGTAACATTCGTTGATTAAAAATCAAGAGAACAATTTTTTTTTTGGTAGTCCGTTTATCAAAGAAGGCTTTATGACATCACGCTGCAACCAATAGGAGGAAAGCATCAGTGTATAATGTGGAAAAACTGAGATAGCATGCGTGCAAAGCCGCGAACGAGCCGCTAGTTCAATGAAAAACGAACCCTCTTATGTGAAATTTAAACTTCTTACCTTAATGGTATTTTATAAACATACTCCCTTATTCTCAGCAAACTAATGATTATTGTGTAAGTATTTTTTCATAACTGACAATCGATGATGGCTGCGAAGACTATTCATCTTTACCGAGCTTTCGGGGGAGCGCAGATGGCTTTCACCCCTTTAAAGTATTGTGTAAGTGTCCACCAATTAAGGACACCTCGGGACTGTGTGGCGCTTATCTGCTTGCAACGATAATGTTGGTTGAACGCGGACAAATCGCACCCATTAATATTAACGGCAATACTGGGTATTGAAATTACACGAATAAGTTACGGCTTAAAATATATTATCTTGACTGTAGCTGTTTGTTCTTATATATTTAATGAGTAAACTCCATCCAGTGAGCAGATTGCAAACAAAAATGCATGACTGTGTGTGAAACAAGTTACAAATTCTCTTTTCACACTTAATACATTCATAATCTAAGATCGAAATCAGAAACGTCCTTCTGACAAAATTGAATTTGAACCTTTTTATGAGAGTCTTAAACTATTTTATTATCTATACAAAATATGTGTTTTTATGATAATTGTAAGCTACTCTCAAGAGCTGACACGCAATTAAACATTACTGCATATAAATTTTATCCTAAATATCATATTTCATTAAATTATCAAGCGTCCTAGCTTAAAACTGTTTTTTTTTCTGAAGAGATCAAATATAAAAAAAAAGTAAATATATTTAAAAAAATTAACAAACCGCCGGCCATAGATAGATGGATAAACTTTATTGCACAGAAACATTTATAGAAATTGGTTTTATAGACATATTCAATTTAGGCGGGCTTATTGCTAGAAAGCAATCTCTTCCAGACAACTTTTACGTAGAGGGAGTATATTTATCCGTGATCCGTCCAGTGGTAACTGTACCTACTTGCACAGATTATACTCGTTACACGCTGATAAATTGCACCCATAAATGTTAGCTGATCATGGTCAAGAGTCGATTGATTAGCTTGTCCGCGGTTTGCGGTCCACGGGCCGTTTGTGGTACATTATTGCATAATTCTGTAACTCAATGCAACTTAATGCAACTAGGAATGCATGTGCGTTAACTACATAGCTCTGCCTATAATCAAACGCATTGAGGTAATAAGTATTTGCATTATTGAAGTGGCAAACTTTTTGTCGGGTAATATGAGTAAGGCATTTTTAGGGCTATTTTATTTTAGTATTCTTCATCACTTTTTTGTACCTAATACACTTCCACATTGGCTTAGTTCTAGGTAATCCATCGACACTTGATAATTCCTTAAATCCACATTACCCACCCATGGAGTAAAGTAACCGGAATGCCAAAGCTATTTATAAATCGTACAAAGACTAATATCCTGTATAAGTTATGGGATAGCGCAGGCAGTCACTTTGTCACTGCAGGGCTGGTTCCTAGGAGATAAGGTCGGAGGACTTATGAATTATCGTTAACAAAATAAAAGAATAAACAAGTTAACAAGAATTTGAACAACATTTCTTGCTAACAGCTTTTGAACATAGACCACTTTGAATGCACGCCAATGTTCTTGTTCTTTCGCTTACCAGTCGTCAGCAATCAACGGATGATGGATGCTAATATGCTCATATGTGTAAAATATACATTTTACTACAAGCTCAACTTTAAACTGTTTTTCAGTGTCAACTCTCGAGTTTTTATTTTTTCTGGAATCACATCCAAGCAAGATCCTACATGATCTCTTTGTTTGTAGCTTCCGTAACTTTTAATCCACCTCTGAATATTTATCTTTCAGTCACATCAGAACACCATCCCATTAGTTACGAAATGTTTAGGAATTCTTAAAAGATCATTTTCGGTTTTTGCCGATCTTTAGGCGATCCGTCACCCACCCTTGGATGGAACACATTTTTTTCATTGAATGTTTGTTCGTAGATGGCCAGCATCGAGGTGTCTCTGGCCGGAGCGCGGCGGCGCAGCGCAGGCGCACGCGACGCGTCCCGGGAGCTGGACGCGCTGCGCACCGCGCTCACAGACAAGGATTCACTTATACAAAGGTATATTTAGAATCATCTTTGGAGTACTGTACACTGACTCCTAAATTACCTTTTTCTAGATATAAGGCCTACACTAAGGCCTTTTAGTAATACTGAGAACCCCACACTATGCGAAATGGGACTACATCAAAGACACTATAACTACATGTGTTATTCAAAGCTCTATGACACTAAAAGAAGATATCCATACTAATATACACAATATCAAAGTTATGAAAGTACCTTTGATCCTATAGTGTTAATGAATAAATCATAGTGCTCCTAGAATTACTGTCCGTGTAAGAGCTTTCTTAAAAAGCATCACGTATCAGAAAATGGTGATATATAACTTCCCCCCACAATACGGACAGACGATGTTCTTGTCACGGCGGTAAAAAAGGAAACGAAGGGACACAAAGCTGCGAGTTCGAGAATTATTGGAGGAAATCAATTCAGCAGTGGACTACTTTTGGCTAGAATTATATTAATCACGGTCCTCGCTGATTCGCTCGGGCTTGGTCACCATGGCAGATTAGGAATGTATACATAATCCCTCACAGCTTCCTTATTGCTTGTAATACACAACAAGAACAATTTCTTTCCTAGCCTCAAGAAGCAGCTGAGCGCCTCTCTAAGCGCAGCCCGCCTGGCAGTGCAAGCCTCATCCCCAGTCTCCCGGAGCAGCGCGGAGGAGTCCAGCGTGCCGGTCCTGTCAGCTGACGAGAGGCGCGCGCTCGAAGATAGGGCGGCGGCCGTCAGGGCTGACCTTGACGCTCGACGGAACAACATCCATGACTTGAGGAAGCGGCTAGAGAAGACACACGTCACTGAGTAAGTGCCTTCCATTTTGTTAACTTCTGCAAGTATACTGTTTTTCTCGTAGGCAAGCGTTAATTAAGTGTTTCGAAGCAGGGCCAAACAAAGGTACCTGGTAGAGAATGAAGGCGTCCGCAATGAATCATCATTTCATCCGAATAACATAATAAAAAAATACCTAAGACAAAAAACAGGTATTTGTTCAGTTTTCAAACATCGTATATGTAAAAATCTAAAGAAAGAAATAAACATATTTATTAGGTCCTATTCAAACATAAATTAAAACAACGTGGAGTCAACTAAAATGGTACTTAAAAAGTCTCCGCTCAGCATATGTCGTGGTTACGCTTTACGCGCTACACGACACTGGTATTCTTCGGAATGCTGAGACAAACCGTAGCCGTTGTTGCCAATATCACAGAGCAATGATGGCGAGTTAAGCATTCATGTCTGAGGGAGACTGGCGCTTCTTTACGCGGCCCATTGATAAATGTTGTTTGAGGTAGTGCATGTGATACTATTTTCAGTTCTTAATTGTTAATTTTTGTATTGTTTATCTCCATTTAGTGCTAATAATAAGGGATAATGAATTCATTAGGTTATTTACATTCCTGGGGTTAATGTCTAATTTACACTTTTTTAAATACGCAGTTCCTTTTTATCCAGGAATATAAACTTTGTAAGTGGACTTCACACAGCAGTCCTAGTCGTTCGGTGACTAAGAGGAATAAATCATAAGTCATGTGCACATTCTCCAATTGTATTTTTCTTTCTCTCGTAGCAACATCGACACCCGCATCCAGCAAGCGGAGCTACAGTACAAGCTAGGGCGCGAGGAGCTGGAGCTGCTGACACTGAGCGAGCAGGCGCGCGCGCTCGCTCAGCTCATCGAGCAGGCTGACGCCGCCGCCAAGCGCAACGACTCACCAACGCTGTACAGGTGAGTACAATCAACATATTGTGCACAACTTCAGCGCGATCAGAGTCTTCTTGTTCCTTTTTGGAGACGTGGGCCCTCGTATATGAATGCAGATGGGATTTTTCTCTGCAGGGAAGGTCGTGGAATGTATTGTGGAAACCAGAACCAATGGATATCATAATAGACTTTAAATACCCAGAGACAAAACAAACACAAATGTATTTCTATCTATTTCTATTTTCTCAATCACATTAATGTTTTTCCCGGGTGAGAATTGAACCCAACATCCTTGATTCAACAGCCGAGAGCGCTTACCGGGCCTGTCAAATATGCAAGACATCAGGAGCTCCCAAACTTCTATATGTATTAAGAATTTTATGGAGAAGCCTCCTAAATGTTCGGGACTTAGCCGTCAAGAAAGAAGAAGGGTAATATTGAATCTTTGACTCGCGGCTTCTCGGAACATCATGCCACATGGTTACATTCGAAATGAAGTGCAAGATTTAATCATTCCTGTAATCTTTAACAAAAGGGGTAAGATCTCTCACTATTGAAATCAAGTCAACAATGATAGATTCACTTCTACAGTACACACCCACATTTACACACAAAATTATTAATTATTCCAACGCGATGCACACATTCTGTTACATGTAATTGGTAATACCACACTCGTATTCGCGATCCACTTAAAACTGTACGGCATAGCTAACGGCTTCTTAATTCATCTCTTTTCAAAACAATGAGAAACATTGGCTCACACCAATCCCCCTTTGATAAAAGCCGCCAACACAAACACGGGCACATTAACACAATAGCTTATTTAAGCGGAAAACCGTGAAGATCACAGATTGGAGGCAGAGCGCAAATCGTCCGTGATTGTTACAATTATTGCGTCACCCATTGTGTGGTGGGTGGAGACGCTTTCTAGGCCCAATCTTTGGGAACATCTCGGTATGCTAATCCGTCAATAGTGGAAAGTAGTGCGTCGATTTGTGAGTTTTCATGCGACTGTTAGACTTGTATTGTGGAATGACGCTACGGTAACACTTGACACCAGAGACTCGGAAAGTCAATGTTTTGTGTCTGTCCAATCGTATAGTTTAAGAAAAAGATAAAACATAGAATAAGTATGCTGGCACAGTAGGTACCTCAAGAATAACAGAACGATCATAATATTATTAAAATGGTTTTCTGTTGTTATTCTATTCTAGTAGTATGTAGTAATCGGATCAGAACTTTGTACCTACTATTAGTCCAAGATATCGTATTTGTTTTTTTTTTTTATTTATGTAAGAATTGTTTTGAAGGCAGCCTCATCAGGCCTATAATAATACCCACGAAATGGACACAGATAAGAGATGAAATCATGAGATTATACATGAGGTGAATCGGATTTTATTGTCCTAAACATTCTCAATTTGTTAGTTTGAAATGTTCATTATAGTAGGTTATATCAAGTAAGGTGTTAAGAAATATAAATTATTACAAAACCAGAAATGTTTTACCGTTATTTATATTGTACTGTCAGATATGTCGCGAAAGTGGAAAAAATCACTAGAGCATGCCACAAGAAAGATGAAGTATCTCGTGTTGGAACCTACACATTACGTAAACAGCACTGAAACACTCATTCATCATTCAGACGTCAAACATTGCAGTCATAATACTTTTTGGAATTCCGTAACCAAATGGCCAATTACGAAACCCTAAGTCCGAAACTACAAGACGTATACTGTTGACACTTGGTATGAAGATGATTTCAATCAACCTAATTAAGATTTTAGGGGCTCCCACCCTTAAAACTGGAACTCAATTTTCTTTTTCTTTAAACTTATTCTTATGGATAGGTCTTCAAAAACGATATTATGGTTTTTATTATTTTTTTTTTAATTGAACGGTTTGCGCGATACACAGAATACCTCATAAATCGAAAACCGCAATTTACCTTTAATTCAATCAACTCCAATATAAACTATACTTGTATATGATGTTACTTGCGGCTACAGAACCCTCGTGGGCGAGTCCTACTCGCACTTGGCCTGTTTTTTTTAACATCATCATGTAGATTATGCACTCGTGCGCAAAAAGAAAGTGGATGAAAGTTAATAAGTAAATTATCGCATTCACATAAAATAAGCAGTGAGACCGATAAGTCTCATAAACAAAAGTACATATTTTAATGAAATCTTTTGCTCGGCTACCCGTTATTTAATTAGAGTTACCGTTTTCATTAGTATAGTATAAATATGTTATTAAGTAAATAAATATCGAACAAAATCACATACACTGCCCTGCCTGCCTGCCTGTAGAAGAATAAATTTTATTGCATAATTTTGTATACAGTACACTATTTCACACTTCATTACAAGGCGATAGCGAATCGTTATGGATCCAAAAGTACCAACATTATCTTCATATCATCAATAACTAAGACATCTAGTTGACAAAACACTTTAAAGTATATTACACAAATTACAACTTCTATTGAAGGTATCCTGACAAAAGTTCTCTACCTACCGTGCTATATTCCGAGGACTATGTTACGGCAGTGTACAATGACGGTACCACAACAATTTGACCCAAGATAACAATCGATTCTATATTTACTAGACCGGGATCAAACCCGGGACCTTAGAGATGGCGCAAGGTCATTGTCTGACCAGCTCGCCTCTCAAGATCGCCGAAATACATCCAAAGCTGAACTGGAGGCCTATGCCTCCTCCAAGACACTGCCGGCTTTGTGCTACTTATACCTATCCAACGCCTACCACTGTGACAAAGTCTTTTGTTCTTGTGGGGGCCGTCCTACTCTGCGTTTTCCGGCACGTGGGTATCAATCTTTCTGCCCCATCGGTCAGAGGTCTTAGATCTATATAATTGGCTACTTGACAGTTTTTGAAAAAGTATTGTAAAATGTGCGCCCGTTCATTTTATATCCCAAGCAATTCGATTTATCTGGAAATAATCTAAATAACCAGAGAAAAATAAGATTTTGTGAAACACATTTAAAAAGCGCGCGAAAACGCCTAGTCGCGTCATTGTTGCAATTATGACGTCAACGTCGTAGACAACGAACCGATACGCATAGGAACGACTTAATTAAGATAAACGGAAAATGTTTCAATAAATTCTTTATACGATTAGAGACACAATAATTCAATTTAATCGGTAAAATAATCATTGTTTCGCCACATTAAAATAAATAATTTTCGCCGACAGCTGTCATTTCCGAATTGCAATGGTGGTTTCCGTTTCGGTTCTTTTGTTCCACAGATAAAAAAACTAAAATTTATTTTGCAAAAATAAAATACTAACTTATGCTTTTAATTAAAAAGTAAAAATATAAAATTATTACTTAACTAATAAGCTAACATATCTAACACTTTTCATATTTTATTGTTAACACTGTCAAGTAGCCAATTGTGGTTTTTAATTACTGAGAAATAAAATCTAAACTATGCAGTCTGAATACCCATTAGAAAACTCCTCCAATTTTGTAATATACTCGTAAGTTCAGCTGCGCAGACGCAAAAAGCGAGCGCAATCGAACCAGCGCGCAAAGACAATGCGCCATTAATCGGTTATTATTGATACAATTGTCATGAGAAACTGGGATGTTTTGAGAATATTAATTAATAGCTTCTGCGAATCCATCTTGTGCACTTTTCGATCATTAGTTGAAAAGTTTTCCATTTTCAGATAAAAATGTTAAATGGACAAAATATTTCATTGCGAATCAGCTGCTTCGTCCCTGTACGATTCCAGCAATGACTTATCTAATAATTTATCAAATAGTTGAAGTCATTCTGAAACTTTGCACCTAAATACATCACAGCAATTTATTTTTCATAAATGTGGATAGGTATTGAGATCCCCAATCAAAAATAACACTTTGTACTTTAAGTTTTCTCCCGTTCATAGTTTTAAGTTCTCTAGCTCTAAACATTGTAAAGATTAGGATAACTACTGAGTTTCTTGCCGGATTCTTCTCGGTAAGATTAGGTTCCTAACCGGCTATAGCTTCAATTTTGGTTTGTGTTCATTCTGACGATGCATAAGCGTTACTTGTAACCTACATGAATAAATTAATTGACTTTGACTTTGCTCTTTTCTTTTCAAACCAAAATCATAGATAGTTTTATAAACGTTATACACACACACATCCTAGTAAAGTTTATGGCTGAATGTTCTTTTAAAACCAGAAACATCTGTTCTTATATTGCTAGATTTATGGATCTTACTATATATAAATGATTTGAATATTGACAGTAACTCAAATGTATGTGAGTTCCCACGGGCCAACACTGACCATGTGACATGCGGTTTGCGGCTCCGATGCGCCTGCGCACAGCAGCGCGAGACACTGACCTAAATAGTAGCAAACATACGTCACTATAAAATCTGAATGAACGACCACAGGGTCGTGTTAAATACACTATAATAAAACAATACATCCAACCACACACCTCCAACACCAACAGGTTCCGTTTAAATTAGTAAATAGAACGACAAAATCTTTTCTACGCTTTGGTCCATGTGAAAAATATATAATATAATTTTACTACGATCACTTCTTTTTATGCTCATTTAAACTTACTTACTAAACCCCTATTAAATTTTGTTGAGATCGTTGAAACGTGTTTTAACTGTAGCGGCAACCAACAATAAATGCTACTGACCAGTTTAACTTCCGACGCAGGCATCATCATGTGGAATAAGTTCAAAGTGTTCTCTCTGTTTCTGGCATTGTAGCCCCCAAACGGTTTTGTTTTATATTTTAAAGAAAGATAAAAAAATCTCCTTTTATTTTGTTTTATTTATTTAAAAGGGTACATATATTATTAGTCGGGAATGGTTTTACCTATAAGTATTCAATCAAAATCGGTACAAAATGGCCGACGCCACAAAATGTCGGGATTACTTAATTTGCCACAACTCCCCTAAAATGTGTATAACAGGGCTGATGTAGTTAAATACGTTATGACAAATTTCCAATCTAATGCGTCAATATCGAACTTTCTTTATTTTTGTTTATTTTATTTTACCAGAATGCAGACACAATAAAATTGTTTCCTAAACCATGTACCTTGGACGTAACCTGCCTTACGTACTATAATAACAGCGCGAAACACAAGCCATAACGGTTACATTTCCAGGGCTCGGTGAACAGCCTGGGGCAGACCATTATTCCCAGCTTGCTCTGTATTGCCCATTAGAACAACGACCTTTGCACGCCTTAATTACATCGTTACTCTCTCTTTAGAAATCTAAATAAATGTCTTAGCTAGGTACAATACTGAACGCTTCTATTCCCATGCTTATAACAAGACCAAATAAAAAAAAATACAGATAATTTTACGTCCAACTGCAGAACTACAGCCTGCTTCATTATAATATAATTTATTCTTTATAAGAATAGGTTTTCAATTAATCACCTCACAGTGGTTAATCACCATACATTTATGGAAATTGGACATGATTGTCTGCTCGCTCGCAAACTATATAGTTTAGTTCTCTCTAGTCTTAAATATTGTAAAGATTAGGATAAGTACCGAAGTTCTTGCCGGATAGTTTTTGGCTCGGAATCGGCTGAAGCTTCAATTTTGGTTTATATTCATTTTGACGATGTATAAACGGTACTTGTAACTTATATAAATAAATGTATTGATTATTATTATGAATCGGTGATCTCAAACCACAGCTATTTTTGAATAATCAGAAACGTATTTGGTTCGATCACACCAATAACCCCGAGATCATGACTCTGTAGGTACTTAAACTGCTAGATCGCCAAGGAAAACAAAATATGAATGGCATGAAATTCTAAAGACACTTTTATCTTTTATCATTCCCTAAGGTAGGTAAAGAAAGTGTCGTCTTCAAACATCGTGATAATACTTCTTCGATCGCAATTGTAGGGGGTTGCACTAAAAAAAATATCTGGAACTATCCTGTCTAAAGTGCTTTTTTGCAATAACAAACAAGTAATTTGCGTTCAATCTAGGTTTGTTACATAGGACCTAGTCGTAAATGTCTGTGGTCTGAGAAAAGGATCGAAGATTTATATTCCTGTTATGATTCGTGGATTCTACGATGTGGTCGTAGGGTCAGCAGCCCGTCAATGCACACATGCAGTTCAATATAATATCTTATGTGAACGACATAAGACCGGTACGTAAAGTCCAAAGTGTTCAGTCTGACGTGCTTTTGTCTGTACATTTACCAATCAAACGGCCATGATTGATTAGCTATAAAACGAATGTCAGCATATACTAAGGCCATGACTTCCAAGAATTCCCCATCCTTCGAGGCACTTCACTTTGCCTGCGTAACAGCCTAAGCATGCTCGGCATGGATATCTGCTGCAATCTTAATCAAGTTCAGTACATCGAGAGTCTAATCTCATTTGCATCCAAAAAACTGGGGATCCTGAACAGAGTGCGTCGGTTTTTCACGCCGGACCAGCTTTGTCTTTTATATAAGACTCAAGTCCGGTCTTGTCTGGAATACTGCTCGCATCTCTGGGACGGTGCCGCCAAATACCTCATGGATGCCCTTGATAGGTTGCAGCGACGGGCTGTGCGCATAATTAACGATGAAGAGATTACAGGGAACCTTGAACCTCTTCAACTACGTAGAGACATTGGTTCATTAAGCGTCTTTTATCGGCTTTATCATGGTGAGTGTTCCGAGGAACTGTTTTCCCTTATCCCACCCTCTCCTTTCCTTCACAGAACCACAAGAGCCGGCCAACGATGTCATCGCTTCACCGTGGAAAATATTCCATCACGAACAAAAAAGTTTGGTAACTCCTATCTTTGCCGGACCATAAAGAAGTGGAACTCGTTGCCGGCTCATGTGTTTCCTCCTTCCTTTGACATGGATTCCTTCAAAAGGAGCGTGAAGAAACATTTTGCGGGCTAGTATGGCGATGCTAATGGGTAGGATATTTCGATATCAAATCTGTTGTCATCGCGATGTGGGTTCCTCTCTTGCTTACCATCAGGCTGGGAGGAGCCAATATACTGCGCTACTATAAAAAAAAAAGAAACCCTTTGGATTTACCGTTGCTTGCGAAAATAACATCATACGGTTGTATGTCGTATGATTATTGATACTCTACATTTTATTTCTTAATGTCTAGTAGTGGTAATTTAGTCAGATAAATAACTGATTGCAAGAGCGTTCACACAGGCAATGCTTTGCCTAAAAGGTAGTGCCCACACCTAACAATTGTAATAGACTAAGTTACCGAAATAAAATATTTGTATTTGGTGATCTTTGAGTACTCAGATAGGAGAAAGGCTTTGTCCACCATTTCGAAAGAAAGGCGTGACAATTGATATTATCGGTCCTTCTGTCTCATTCAGTCATTAATATCGCATTAGATGGCGTGAAAGTATGATCCGGACGGTAATAAAAATTATAAAGTCTTTAACAGACCGGTGAAGTTTAATTACAAACGCTACACGTAGGCTACGTTATAGCAGGTATTTTTTTATTACGATACGAAGTATCAATCAAAGAAGAGTGGAAGGAAAAAATACACTGGGAAGATATTATTTCCAAATCATTAATTTTAGTTGTTTATTGTTAATTTCTGTGGGTTGAAAATTTGACTGCTTATGCCGCTTTCAAATAATAGCAACAAATATCTCGCATGGGACGACAAAACATTCGATCCAGTTGATGGGCTGTTTGAATGCTGCACTCGTATTTGTATGTACCAATCTGCATTAAACTGAATTTTATCAATTTTAATATTTCTATAGAGGTCAACATCAAATAAAATATGTCTTGCTTTTTAGTAGACACTGAACATTGTTTACATATATGTTTACCAAGACTATCGTTTGACATTAAGCAACCCTCATGTAATACACTCCTATGGTCATTATTCATGTAAATGAACAAGTAGGTATGCTAGTGCTATCTTATAGCTAGATAGCATATGTATATCTTGATGTTATAATATCTGGGCATAATTTACCGTGCGTATGAAGTGTCTAGTGTACTATCTATTTTGTAGTCCTGATTTTTATTCGCATAATTTGTTCCAGTCCATCGGTACCACTACTCATTGAAATTGCAAACACATTGTATTCGATTCAAACAAAGTTATAAACATTTGTCTTGGTCGGACATCAAAGGCAATACTCGTTTTTATCATAATCGATTTCGATAAATAAATATAAGCCGATGGCAGTCCGTCGTGTGTAGATGTGCTCTCCTGGGCTTCCGAACAAGGACACTCCTGAGTTTTTTCCGGGACTCGTAAAGGCAGAGGGTTGTTTTGTCCGAGACCGTTTTGTAAAGGCACTAAATATCCATGAGGTACTGTGGTTAGCTGCCGAAGGTACGGGACCGGGTACAAGATGTCGATTCTAATCGTCTTTTAAATGCGGCCATAGAGGTTCGTAAAATTAGCATCTTAAAAATATTTTTAATGTGGAATTTAATTTGTTTTTACTCTCTAATAGTGAAAATATTGTTAAATAACTGAAAAAAAAATGTTTCTGTCCTGAAAAAAAACATTTTCGGGATTGAAGGAGATCACGAAGGATTAAACATCCTTATAGTTCATTAGTTTGAATTAAAACTGCGAGTTAATATCAAGAAATAAAGAAATTAAAATCTAAGCAACACAGTCCTCGCTTAGCTGTTATGCGAGGCATTTAAACTTCGGAGTCTATGTTAATTTTTCAACCTTTTATTCTTCACTTGCTTCAGGTATCCCCCATCTCTTTAGGAAAGACAATGGTCTGGTCTAAAGTATATTTTAACAAACACGGGAATTATATGAAGAAGGGTAAAAGAAGTATTTTTTTTTAAACAGGACTGCGCAATCTATTTGGTTGAATACGGTATGGTATCGCTCAAGATTTGAAACTAAAAAATATAAACGGTCGAATTGAGACCTCCTCCTTTTTTTGAAGTCGGTTAAAAACTTTGTTGCTCTCTCGAGAAAATGACTTTCGACAATAATACTAGATCTTACTCAACTGTGGCGCTGTCTGGTCGCAAAAATGATGGCCGTCGTTGCTTCCAACAATTACTTCAACTAAATAATTTTAGAGTTTATTGCACACCAAAACGTCAATGTCGTTTGTTAACTTGTCACAATAACCCAGTATTTAACAATCGATTGGCTTCGCATCATCGATCTTTTTATTATATAATCGCTGCGGCGTGTGTCGAATAATTATCTGTTGCGTAACATGACTCGTCCCAGTTCGCAAGATGCGCGTGCGCACCACGACATGACAAGTCTTCGAGTATGCCCACTGCGCACTGCGCAGCGGGACGTACAACCTGACAGGGATGACAGTAGCTAATTAATGTCTGTCTGTCAAATGTGGGTTTTCTAGTCTCGACGATATTCAAAGAACGGTTGTATAAGGCTAGAAAAGCATTAGTGTTTTTGCAATGGGTATGGGAAACTTGAAATCAATACACTATGTACCTATGTGTAGTGACAAACTCAGTCATTTTTGTACCATAACTAGGCCTGAGCCTCATCTTGACTTTCAGATGAAATGGCACAAAGTCCACCACGCGGACCCAGTATGTATTGGTGGAGACTCGTTCCAGTTGTGATGAGGCCTTTGGTCTGGTTTAACGACTAATTTCAAAACCTAAACATGCTTTCCAAATCTAAAATCTAAGAGAGTTCCGATCTAAAAAGTCCAACTATTACTCTAACAATAAAGAAGTAGGGAGTAAAGTTAGGGACTCGTGTTTTAGCATGACACTCCTATACAACCTTTCACATAGTTCCGAACCGGAGGTAGCATCATTTGATTTATATAGAGATTAATCATAAGTGTTACTGATGTAATCTATATGAATAAAAATTTTACTTTGACTTTGACTTGTTACCACTTATCTCCAGGGCATTGAACTTGGCAGCAAGTTATGTAGGTACAGACCACAACTTGTGAATTTCCCAAGAAATCAAATTATGGTAGCATACGTTAGAGCCATTAAGGGCAAAGGGCCCAACACAATAAGCACATTACTATTCTATTGTCGCTTCTGCTAACCCTAATGTCTCAAAAGTAGATGTAGCATTTAATATTCGCACTTTCACTAAAATTTAATGTTTTTTACTTGTAACAATCATGTGGCGCGTCTTCCCACCGCCGAGGCTAAGGTGAAATGGTCTCAGGTCTGTGATTACAAGCTCCTGCCGTGTAACGTTGATTACGCGGAACAAAGACGTGAAGAGAAATACCGAGACTGTAATTAAATAATACGCGCGTATTAACTTAACGTTTCGTCTATTGTTGCGCGGTTTCCCAATAATTTTGGTGGTCAGTTAATTATTTATTAGCGCACAAATCTTTATGACTCGCGAGCTTTCGCTCTCTATTACCCGGTTCCAATATTTTAAGATTCGTAATCTGTTAATATTTAATATTCTTTTATTCATGTAAATTACACCAGTAGGTAATATTAATGAAACGTCTTAGGTAATGAAAATGATGCTATCTCCGGTTCGGAACCTATAACTTACGAAGAAGATCCCGGCAAGAAATTCTGTCGTTCATATTACAAATAAAGCTGAACTTATAACTAGTTCTTACTATGTTTTATTTCGTAACTATATACCTAATAATGTAACGCTAAACTATAGAAGAGCGGGCTCTCCTGGCACAAGTATTATTGATACTTAAAAGGAGATCTCTGACATCTGGAAATATTTATACGTTTGTAGTTGCTGAATAAACAATTTTTGATTTTTTTTTTTTTTTGAGTTCTAAATATTGTATTCAAAAATGACTATCCATTTTTCTCCAACCGACTACGAGTCGTTGATACCGTGTCATCATTTACTTTCTATATCAGCTGTCATCATTCGTCTGGCGGTCGATTTTACCTTACGCCTTGCATAATTTATTACTATCCGTTACTAGGAATCGTTTTTCAAATTTTGTAACCGGGCATTAATGGAGTAGTTATCTTTACTAAACTAGTAATATCTACTGAGTTTCTTGCCGGTATCTTATCTGCAGAAATAGGTTCCATACTGGTAGCAGAGTCCCTTTGCATTGTATTCAATGATGATTTAAGTCTTGTAATGGTAACATTGCTTCAATAAAATTATTTTTTAATCAGAATACTGTGTGTAATTACGTACGTAGTAAAGTTCAGCCATTTATAATATAGTTTTAAGACTAATAAACCATTTAGATAAAACAAATTACCTGGTTGCATGGTCGACTGCTAAGTAAGATATAAAATTTACCTATTGATTGATTTGTATTTAATCTAAATATCTGTAAAAAAATGCCCTAGAATTCTGAATTACATTTACTTAAAGATTTCCCGCGAATTCCCTTGAAAGTTTTATGACAAAATATTTTCATTTGACCATTTTTTCTCTTCAAAAATATAAGAAACGGTAACTGGATAATTACGTAGGTAGTAAAAAAACAGAGGTAGTTCACACTTTCATACTTATGATACTGTTATAATTTACGTGCTTGTCTCGGTAATCGTTAATTTTTTAATTAGCAAATACAACCAAACGTATGTAAAAGTTAAGTTTCCTAATTATGTTAATAGATTCACGACGATTGTGTAACGCCAACAAAATGTCGGCGTGCGTTGAACCATAAACTAATTAACATTGCACAATGCGAGATTCTCAGGTAATAAAGTTAACTATTTCGGCGGACCTCTATGGGAATCATTCTCTCAGTGTACTCCCACATTCAATACTCTTATCGATAACGCGTATTTGGAAACAAATGGACTTGAAGTGTCACTATTGTGTTGACTTGTAGGTAATGTCGTAGGTCGGCACATCACGCCGGGGTCACCAATGTAAGGAACGTATGTTCTTTACTAAAAGTGGAAGTACTTCCGCCGAGCTAGGTGTTATCTGCTCGAGGACCAAGGTCCTACTACCAATCTTTGTTTGTTGTATATAGTTTGTGGCGACGAAAACTCTGACATTGCGATGTAGAATCGATGTTATATATTGGCTAATCGTGCATTACGTATGGAGCGTTGTTTACTACGCCAATTCTGCTGACGCCGTATTTGTGTCGACTTGTCATGTCGTAGGTCGGCACACTATCATTTAAAAGTTTCATTCACGTTCGAATTAAGTCCAAGCTGCGGTATGTCCGTTCTAGTATTAGTTAGGTTTCTTAAAGAAACGAGTCGATTATATTTGAAAAGGCTATCAACACAACTGCAATTTCTTTGTTGTCGTGAGTAGACTCCTTGGTGACTCCATGATGATCACTTGAGGAGATAAGATGAAACGTGTGACAAATCTACGATGGCTCAAATGGGGCATTTGTCACGGCGCCGTGGTCTCTGACCTAAACCTAAAAATGAATATAAAATCGAAACATTCATGTCGACTAAATTATTTTCAATAAACTATTGCAAAATAACGGAGTAGATACGAATTAATGAAAGAAATTAGATGAATGCAAGTATTAGTACTGATATAATTTAAATGAAGAAAAATGTTGCTCATTCATTTAAACAATCAGACTCTCATCATCTACTTGAATTAAAAATATTATCATACTTTCGACAGTCCTGTCTAAATTAGTGAAAAAAAATTCGTCATCATCATCACTAAAAAAAGTAAACTTTTGAACTCCGGTTAGAAATTTATATTCCGCCAGGAAACCGTACTACAGCATAATTGTGTAGACAAACAGGCTCTATAAACATTATATTATAAATATGATTTTATTATAACTTCCTTCTTATTATGCCTTCGTGACTGCGTTTCTCCAGTGAGAGATTCCTTAAGACCACCGTTTGCTCGATATGAAAGCGTTCGCTTCCATTTAATATGAAAAATCACGCATAACTTAGCTTAATAACCGCTTGCGCATATTTTCTGTAATATTAACATCGCCGGCGCATGTTTCATATCAGATGATGTCGTCAAGATTCGCGTTTTATGAGCGACGCGCGCGCTCTTCAGCGTCTCGCGTTGACGTAGTGATGCCTCTTCCAGTCTTGATTTTCACCTCAACACCTGGTACATCGGTACCAGTTCAGCTAATGGTAAAGCTGATATTTGAGACATTTGGGCCGCAAATATTTTTACAAATACCTTTCGTAAACAAGCCGACTAAATTCAAAATATCAATAGCGGTTAGAGTACTTGAAATTATTTTAGTACTAATTTTTTTAATAGTCAGATTTTAACAGAACATGCAGCAAACCTTGGGAAGAATTACTTTTAGGATTGTCATACATTTTATTTGCAATATAAATATTGTGATATTGAAAACTAATTATATTTGGACTAAAACTCTTTAAACAAGTAGATACACTATTTAGAAGATCACCCTACATAACCTACATTAACTAATAATGTGACTGATGAAATTGATCCAACGGGAAATCGAACCCGAGGCCTCCGATATGGTACGACGCAAAGTCTGGCCCACTTACCTTTCGGGTACGGAGGTCGTCAAAGTAAGAGTGGCATCACTGACATCGCGTACGCAAAATACACTGTTGCGCCGACGGGCATACGTCGTTTTTTTAGTTGCAAAGCTCTCAGCATTCCAGGGATGAGTCTTATAAACTTTCATGGGGGTTTTTTCGTGGCAAAAGTAGCCTGAGGTTACGTAGCAACCTGTGATTTTTGATTTTTACATAGGTACAAATTTCGGGATACAAATTAAATTCTTTTAATCTAAATATAAATGATTTCTGATTTCTAATATGGATCTTGTGTTTGTATCTTGCAGGTGAAGGTTTTTCTCATTACTACACTAATACTGTCAACCCTGATGACCGCTCGCACGCGTGTGCTCCCACGGTCATCTCTCAACTAATACACCCTGAGCCCTTGTTCCGTACTGCACTTAGTCTGTTTGCTTGTATATAGCAAAGACTCTGAGATTATACTAGAAATAATGATGATTGAATATCAGGCAATATTACTTTATTTATTTAATCCTAACGTAAGAAGCTTAAGCACTTTATTATGGAAACAAAAACCAACGGTAGTACATACCACAATATGTATACTTAAAATACCTCATTTGAACAGAATCGCCAAGCACTCTCGTCTTATTCGATTTTATTATTTTTATAGTACTATACGCCGTACTAGCGAACTTTAAATATTAGAAACAGAAAAATTTAATAAGAGCAGCACGCGCGATACGTGAAGGTCGTGGGTTCAATTCCCGCACCGCAGGGGGAGATAAAAATTTTCTGTTTCTAATATTTAAAACTCTCGTCTTATGTTCTAAACATCATTTCCAATGAATTACATTACAAGACCGCGGTCTCGTAATATTAAAATATTAATTTATTAAAGAAAGTGATAAAATGTGCCGTGTAATACACCTGACATTACCCTGACAGCGTCTTATTAAAGTAAACCCCCACTTTCACACGAGATCACTTGACGCTGGACGTATAGTCAGAAGCACGTTACATACCTGCTTAGGATTTTGTATCGCCCTTAAGTTGTTGGCGTAAGCTTTAATATCGAACAGCAAGTGTTTACCGTGATATTATGTTGCCGTACATGAAGCGCGGCAAAAACGTCGGCTGTTTGTGCATGACATGAGCCGCTGCGCTGCGTCTGCGCATCTCGTCGGTACACTGGCATCCGTGCAACGGGTATTTATTATTCGCACAATGAAACGAGCACTTAGACATTGTACTTTCGTAGGATTGATCACGGTTTAAGCCAGTAGCGCAACAAAATTTGAGTTTAAAGCGGTGGCAAGCGCTTGTATATTAGAATTTAGAATCGACTTAAACTTCATGAAATAATTTTTTCAAATATAGATTGCTCAGACCATACTGTGATGGTTATGCGAGAGCCGAGTTTCCTACAGCCTCACCCTAAAAGCAATGAGGTCCAATGGGGGCGGTAGATAGGGCAGAGGAGTCCGACTCACGCCATCGCCATCCCTCAGGTAGCAGTACGGTTCGCAAAAGAATGTAACCCCGAAATAAAGCCTTTATACTTTTTATACCTATTTTAGGTACCTATCTGTAGACCTAGAATAACCTTATTGTTTTGCTGCTTGCTTGATATGTTTACTTTAACTGGTCAAATTCTGCAAGACACCTAACCACCACTTTTCCACGTAGCTGATTGTACCCAGTTTTATTGCTCGTTAGCGAATCAGTCCATCCGTCAGTTCCCGCCACCGCGCTAAGCGGCGCGATGCGATACTGATAGCGCCGCTCTAACGTGACAAATGCATTTTTAATGAACGGCTTTTTATCGGGAGCAATATCAACAACGCAAGACTATAGGACTAGGTTACTATGTAACGAGCGGTGGCCGTTAGAGTTCATGTTTATTCCCATGGCGTCTACGCGATGAGATGCTTAATAGGTAATCTGCGCTCTTTTCTGAAATGAGAAAAGTTATTCTTAACGTGTCATACAGTTTAATGATAAAGGAAAAAGCATTATATTTTATTATGCCACTTTTAGGGCGCAACTGTGCAGCAAAATTTTACCTCATAGCGTAAAATTTTGCAGCTGCACAGTTACTACACCACATCATGGTATGATGGGACTACACATCATGGTAAGAAAATGCAGAACAATATGTATTAGCACTTATGCCCACAGAATAAGAGCGGAACCAAGTCTAAAGTGTGAACACTGACTTTTGTATGTATCTATACTTGCAATGGCTTACTACTGTCGAACATAGAACCTCCTCCTTTTTTGAAATCGGTTGAAAACGACTCTGCACGGAGCAGTGACCGCCCGCAGCGAGGGTCCTTAGACCTGTGCCCTCAACGAACCCCAGACCGGTACTAACGAGCACTTGTATAATAAGCCCGTTTATTAACAACCGGACCTAGGCCAACTCCCTAGGTAACTCCCTCCAACGTAACGGCGCTAGGTTTGAAAACTTTTTGTGAGAAATTCTCTTTGCCCATTAGCTGTAGTGATCGACTAAGTGAACACACCGTGTACTTAATTAAATAACGTATTGATTACTCGTTATTCAAGAAACACTTTGAAATTCATCATTAAAAGCTAGACGGTAGTTTGATGAACACGTTACACGATCCAGGAACGTCTCGATGGCGATTTGGCTTACGTACCAGGATAGGATCTGAGGGAGCTAAGTTCGATTTCCGGGTCTAGTAAAATATGTTACGAATTTTTTACCATTTCTCGGGTTTGTGATCACCAAGTCGCTTTTGGTAAGTGTGGTGATTAACCCAGTACCCACTGTGGTGACGATGATTTTATTTATGGAAGCCTTTTCCCTAGGCATATTAATTAGGCTAACACTTTTTCGTTCGCGTCGCCAAAACAAATCAACACGAGCGAATGAACGTTGCTTGGTCGTCTATAAATGTGTATTGCAAATTGCAACAGCATTTATGTGATCAAATATTATGAAGAAAATGCACATTTAAAGAATATTATATAAGTGAAACCGAAATAAACAGTAATTAGACTAATCTAAGCCCTAGAAAGTGACGCGTGCGCCGGCGCAGCGGAAGGCGGCAATTACGCGACTCTCACGCTTGGACCATAAACCATCTAGGTGACAGCCGATTCACTCACTTAATCTGACTGAAAGTGGAAGTGCTAATTAAATGGACACTTTCAACCTAGTATTTATTTAAGTAATGGTTACTATACTTCTTCTGCGAGCTTTTTTTTATATTGCACTTCAAGATTGACCTCATCCCACCTGATGGTAAGTAATAATGAGGTCCTAGCTTAAGGGCGACAAGTACAGCTTAGTAAATCTGTTACTGAACTATATTTAAAGTATATGTACAATTAATAATAAATTCGCGAAAATATTGCTTTATTTTTAATATTTAGTAATTTATACGTAATATGAGATGAGAATAAATCAAGCTTCAAACTATCCTTTTTAATGTTGATTTTTTATTTTGAAAATCTTTAATTTTACTTAGTTTCTTTAGATTAACAAACAGATGTGTGTGATTACAAATGAATACCCAAGTTTCGCTTTGAATTTAATATCCTTTAGGTCTACTCCCAAAAACAAAATATGTCGGATCCGACGACGGATAGCAATTTTGAATGCGAATAAAGCGTTATCAAAAAACAAATTATTATTAACACAAATCAAAAACCACGTTTTAATTCGCAAACTTTTGATTAATCTTCCCCTTAGACCCCCTTCATCGGTTTATAAAGTTGGAGTACCCACATATTGGACTAATCGGCCAATAAAACAGACTAAACACTAATGTTTTTTTATGAAGTTAGATTTAATACAATTTGCTAGACGCCTACACTCATAATTGACTGCGAAATAATAATTAACCCATATACAGCCGCTATTACTTTCTAAAGGCAGCAGGCTGTAACGAGAAAACCAGAGAGATAAATAAAACATTAATTTCTTCGCATTCATACATACGACTGCACGTATGATTCTAACACAGAAGCACTAGACTTTCGAAAAACTAAAACTAAAAGCCGGAGACATCGGATTTTGGTAGTGAAACGAGTAATGGAGTTAGTCAAGTCTAATAAAAACTTATTATCTAGGCCTATAGCTAAGATCTGGTGATGAAAGAGCTGGTGAAGTGGAGCAAATAGGAGTAACTTTAAATTGAAGGCGAGTCACAATGGGATAGGTTGCAGTAACCGCAGTTCACTAGAACTGCACTGTCCCAAGTAGGTACTATAACAGTCTGCAAGTTTTGAAAATCTTGTACCTATTCTTCATTAAAATACAGGGACTTTAATCACCAGCTGTCTCCACGTTGTCTTAGATATTAGAGTGTCGAAACTTAAACGTTAAGCCGGTACTCGTAAACAATCTCCGCCTATCCTAACATATTAACAGGAGCGCTTAGATTGTTTTCACTCGAAAAGCTAAGACTATCTACTAGTCTTAGCTTGACTTGATTTTTGATTTCGTGCTTAAAGTTTGTTAATAGTGAAGCTTACTGAATGGACTCTGGGTCGGTGTCGCTATGTGGCCCTAAGATAAAGTTGGTGCGACGATGGCTGGCCCATGTCATGCTTGCGGACAGGTGCTTTGGGGACTGGTCTGCTCCAGCTTACCTAAATACTACTTACTTAATTGTCTCTCATAAAACCAAAACTGTATCTTGGTACCTACTAGTAGTGTAACATATCAACTGAGGTTCTTAGTGTCTCCATAGAAATAGGTAGATTTCGAAGAGGTAGTAAAGTCCCTTTACGTTGTGTTTAATGTAACAAAAAGATTTACGATTTTGATTTTGTTTAACCATCAGCTGTTCTCTGCCTTCTCCCAAATATTAGCGTCAACATATTTAGGTTAGAAACAGTTGAACATAATACAGATGGTAACAGCTACTACTGCGTGTGGTAGAAGCAACAGTCATAAGTGTTTCCCACGGGAGCCGCGCGCGCAGCGGAGCGAGCCCACCGCAGGGAAATTACGACAGACCTCAGGGTCAGTCGCGTACCTACTGGACTCCTTATAAGCTTACTATTAATTGCAACATCAAAAGACTAGCTCACTGCCGCCGTATTTACGATGAAGTTAGGCATTTATTTAGATACATTTATTACGGGTAATGTGGTATTGAACTTATTTACTTTTTTCGTTAAGATATCACTGGCAGTATCTTTTAGTATGATGAGTCAGCTTGTCTTGTTTGAACTTACTTTTGCCGAAGACTATTTCAATAACAGCATTTCTTTCTTACTATTCGGTAAATTTAGGCGGTAATACACGCAATTTTAACTTTGGTGCACCAACTTCATTTTACCTTAGCTCCACCACGGTGTTGTAGTGGTTCAGATAGTCATGCGATGCGCGAGAAGGTTCTATTTTCGGTCAGGTCAATTTGGAAATCCGAACTTTTCTAATTGGTCTAGATTGTCGTCCACTGTTAGTATCCATCGACTGATGTTCTTAACTCCAAAGGAATACATTAGGTACTTTACCTCTCAATAACATTTAAGATAGAGTTTGCACAGATCAGGTTAGATGTTTTAATCACACAAGCTTAATTGGTTGGGTAATATAAGATGCCACGCTCGCTACTTATCAGCCATCTACATTGCATACGCATTAAAAAAAACGGAGATCTGCGGTTTCCACCTGAAGTTATCCGAACTTAAAAATACGACCCTTACTCTGCAGGGGCCTGACAGTTCATACAGACATGTATTAGGTTTCAAGATAAATTTGATTCGACAGGCCGGTTAAAAGTGAAGTTTAATGAGCTTGAAATTTCTAGTACGCTAGTCAATAGATTTCCTTCAATACGATAGCAATTAATGTATGTGTGAATTTTTATTATGAAGTTTGTATGTGCCTTGTTCTTAATTGGTAGGTTGTGGTGTTGTTAGGCATGTTTAATTACGATTTAAATCGCTGAATTTAATTGGCTTGTTGTCAGGTAATACACCCCCAATCATCTGTTCTGCAATTTCTCCCCAATAATTAAATTCATTAAAAGAGTAAGTAATATGAATTATTTAATAGAATGTATAATATTTTATTCATGGTCCTTTTCTTTTTTTACTATGATGATATACCATGGATGGCACTGCTATTCTCATGATACGTCGCGTTAAGCGTTCCAAATGGTAATCAGGGTTTACTCAAAGTGATAATTTATGGGCGTAAAAACTGAATTCCGACACACGTTTCTCGACATTACGCTAATCAGACAAATCGTGACTCCGACTATTTTTTTTATTAAAAGTACCTAACCTAACCAAACCGAATCAGACCAAACTGCGGTGTAACCTAACTAGTTCTGATCTAAGTGGACTTGTTCAATCCATAAAGATAGGCGAAGTATTTATAAAAAAAACATTTGTCGGGAGTTACGTTATGTCAAAGTAGCGTAGTATCTAATTCAGTTTTTAAGATTTTTAAAAGTTTTATGCACACTAATTTTGTTATAAGTATAAAACGGTAAAAAGCAAAATACCAATTGCATACATGGTTACCAACATGGTGCTGATTAAGATACTGAAGCCGTAGGTAAACATAAAATAGAATCTAGTTAACCGATAATTTGTGGGATACAACAAGAACATATGCCGTGTCGTTATAAAACATGCGCTTATGTGAGAACCTAGGCTTGTTGTAATAAACTTAATAGATAATATCAGTTAGATTATGTTCTGTGGTCGGCGCGATGTCACGTAACGCGGCGGGCGCGTAACCGCGATGCGCAGGCGCAGGCAAACGCTGATAATGACGCGTCGTTAAACGAACAGCTCTATTACACTCTCTGGGTTGCCTTGATAAGGATCGCAGTATTCAGGATAACTAAAGCTCAAAACATTAAATCCTAAGTGATGTTGAGTGGTAATGAAGCAAAAGTAGATGTTAGACGCAGGCAGGCGGAAAGTGCAGAAAAAATATCTATTTTTGTCATCACATTGGTTACGTAGAGTCTGAAGTTCTTTCACGTCATTATTTTTCTACAATATCCACTTTCTATTGCTTCTACTTCTGTAACAAGTTATGTATGTTCAATAAAAAAAAATAACTTGACATTTTCCATAAATTAGGACCTATCTAATCTAACTTTGGAAAACATATACTGAAATCCACGGACTTTTAAAACGGCAATCTAAATACGCATTTTTCATATGTCCTACGGATTTTGGTATATTGGATCCGTCACTTGAATGCTTTGGAACAAAGAATTTATTTTGAGAAAATGAAAAGCTTTGTTTGGATTATACGAACCTCTTAGTTTTTTTGTGCCATTTCTGTTTGAAATTTATCGCTGAGCAACTTAGGTCTGTTAACTAGTACATATGTTTAATATTTAAATCTTCTTTCCAGCACTGCGCGAGAGTACGGCGGGGTCGCATCCCTGGTGGCGGCGGAGGCGCGCGAAGGCACGTGGGGCGCGGCGCCGCGGGGCCCTGGGCCCGGCCTTGTCGTCGAGTGGCCGGGGGACAACGCGACCCTTCGCACGGGGGACAGGTCCGTACACGATTTCAAGTTGTTTTGGAACATGACGTGTGTCTACCTTATGGCTACCTACTGTAACAAATGTACATACTCCGTTTTTTGCCAGTATCTTCTGCCGAGAATATACCAAGTTAAGTCGCTTACTCAACGAAATTAGCTCTTCCTCTGACATCTTCTTAAGCTCACTGACCACCTTTAGAAGGGAGATTGCCCGCATTTGGTAGCTACACCAATGCGAACAGCCTTCTATTCCTCTTTATTTTTAACTTCGTTTTTAAGCCCTGTTTCCCGTCTCGGATTCTTGCGATCGATGTCATTGTAATATGGACTGCAGTCATTCTCTGATAATTGTTTTTGCATGCGGTGTTTACCTCTAAGAGACTGTGCATTTAGCCTAGAACTTTATTTTTTATTTTTTCTTTATGTGCTTGTATGTAATGTAACAGTTGTTGGTAAACCTAATAAATAAATAAAATAAATAAAATAAAGTTAATGTAGCTACCGAGATATAATAGGTTCCGATTAGGCATTAAATAACGATTCAAAAGTGTTATAAATATTTAATTGATTTACATAGTTAAAAACACGTACCTAAGTATCGAAATGTATGAATTAAAACAAACAACTCACATACAATGTCACCCTAATCCTTTCTTGAATTAAGTCTTCCTCTTGATAGACAAAATTTGATTTAATCGATTACTTGATTTGTAGAATGTTCCCATCATTAAATGAATTCGTGCACACTTTACCTAATTGCATTCTACAGACAATTTATCATCACACTCAAACAACGACTCAGAGGCTTTATTTTATGACGCGCATTTCGGCTTTTTTGGAACCTCTAACTCTAGCTTAAGTCAACAAAACGCTCATGGCACACGGCAGCAGGTCAAAGTCCTCGAATCACGGCGGCATCGCGCGATTGTATCTCCCCTGGGAACGCGCACGCACCGTCTGGCACTCGCACTATGCTGGCTGGAAACGCGAATGAACAGCGTTGCTCGTCTAATTTTGTGGAGGTAGATTGAACAGTGGTCCAACTCCACAAACAGTCAGGACAGGGCGGGGCTTTTGCAGTGGGCTGCTTAAAGCTTCCATGCAGAACTAATAAGAACCATTGCTAAATAAGTAGGCAATCATCAATGACATATCCTTTAACATATGTATCTTAGACTATAGAAGTATGTACATAATCTGTATTTACGTTTAAAATCAGACGTTAAAGGTTCACGGGCCGAGTAACGGTACTCTGGCGTGTGTCCTTTGTTCCTCGAATACGTAACGTAAGAGGAAGTTCCAGCGAGATCCCTAGGATGAAATAGGACCATCACACTGGGTCAATTGAGGCACTTAATGTCATCATACTCATAACATGTGTAAAGTTGTATTGTTACTGCTAGGTGTGATGTTTTTGGCGTGGCGTGGCGGGGGTTGAGTAGGAGAGAACTACACGCATCGTACTCTCGCTGCCTTGAGGTGCCATTACGGCGCGTAAGCATTTCACCATAAGCAAAAGGTGAAAAAGTGGGGGGGCGCTATAAAATAACAGATTTTTAAAGAAAGCGTTAACGAATTAAGTTTGAAAACCGCTGACATAGACAAACTAAGTACATATACAAAAAAACATACCTATACAAAAAGTGGAGACTCGGTGCACAAGTGAATGCAAGCTGATTAGATAAATTGATAGATAGGGAAACGACGTTGACCGATGGTATCTGCTGGGAACGCGCGCGCACAATGATGGCCGCTAGGAAGCGGATGTTCCTCCACGCAGTGATTTATTGGCAAGACTCTGATTAATTAAACGAATTGCAATAAACATATTCTTAAACTCGATAGCCTTAAGGGATACTAAAATAAGTTACGAAGGTAAACACGCAGCTTTGGGGACTCGTGAGGACATGTTACTGGGAGCGGTTGTCTGGGAAAGTATCGAGCTGTTCTTCAATTACGTAAGCGTTAAACGTGGGAGGAGGGATCCGAAATAAATCACCAAAAAGGGGGCAGGTTAATACCTCGATGCCGACGGCGTTGTGGAAGTAAAGGCTGAGCCTATCTCCCATAGCGCCTTCACTAAGGCGATGAAGGTCCAGCCAGGGGGTTGTCTTGCCCTTTTCAGGGCAGGGAGTCCCACACACGCCGTCACCCTCCCTCGTGCTGACGGTACGGTGCATCAACGCATTTCCCCCCCGTCAAAAAAAATAAAAAATGATTAATACCTCGATGAATTTATTAAAAAAAACCGTAAAATGTGCAGTGCAGTGCAAGCATAATTTAAGCAAAACTCTTAAAACAGTTCTGAAAACATCTCTGACAGGCAAAATGACCTATATTTTATTTTACCTTGACGTGATGTTGATCGTACCTACATTTTTACACGTCTAGATAGGTAGGTAATCATAAAAACGAATGAGTTAAAACACATATCCTTTGTTAAGAATGTCGATAAAACTCTGCCACACAACGTTTAGTTAGCCTTAAAGTTGATGTTAATCTCTCTCGATAGTCTGCTTCACCCGGCGGCGGGTCATACGTTTTCCACTTTATAAATACGTGTTTTTTCCGAGCCTCAGCCGATGGCGTCCAGCCAGTATTCCCTGGTTCTCACAGTTATTATCCGCGTAAAGCGCAGGTATTCACGTATATGGAGAGCGCAATTTGTTATTGCGATTTATCGAGCACGCAACAGTGGGTAAATGACAAATATGACGTTCGCAGAGGATTATAATCAAACTGTGTTATGTAGGTACTTACCTTCCTAAGAATTAAAATAGGTACACATAACAGTACAGTCGCCGTTAGATAAATCGGAGCAGACAAAGTGACCAAACACTTCTGAACAGTTAAAATGTCAAAAAGTTCCATACACCACAAGTTACCATTAATATCTGAACATTCATTACTTCAGTAATATCTGAGCAGATGCCAATAACATCTGAACACTCATAACGTCAATATGTGTCACGCACGTCATGTGTCTCATTTGTATAGATGTGTGTTCAGATATTATTGGTAAGTTGTGTGTTCAGATATTATTGAAGTTATGAATATTCAGATATTAATGGTAACTTGTGGTGAATGGAACTTTTTGACATTTATACTGTTCAAAAGTATTTGGTCACTTTGTCTGCTCCGATATATCTGACGGCGACTGTACAATAGGTTGCTTGACGTATTTAAAATGGGTAGATATAATAACTCTGTAACAACATAATGATTGTAGATAGCCTGATAGCCCGTTACATTTCAAAAATACAACGAAAACGTGATTTTTGCTTCAATAATAAATTCAATTATAATAAAGAAAAAAGATAAAAAATAAATAGGTAGGTAAATAAAAATTTTCAAAGATAAAGCGCATTGAAGTCGAGCGGAGAAGTGTGCTTACTGCACTATTTCGTAAAAACTGTAACAAAAGTTACATCGTGCAAAACTTAAGTGCAATAAAATATTATTTATTTATTATTTGTTTATCTGATCCAATGATCAAGTTTGTCAATACATACTGGAGTAATGAAATCGACAGAAATAAATCTAACACTAATTTGAAAAATTTGCTAACTTTATGTTGTCAGCAATTTTTTTCTGTGGAATAAAAAGAAAAACCAAAACCAACCAACCAAACTGCCGAGCATAAGAACTAACATCGAACTGCAAGCGAAAAGACAAAATTACTTTTGACTTCTACTTTTACTACTGTCTCTATTAAATTATTTTCTTTATCATCTTCCAGATTGATAGAGGTAAACGGCACGTCCGCAGTTTCGTTTCGCAGCCAGGAGGAGCTGCAGCGCGCGCTGGGCGGCGGCGGGCCCGCGCGCCTCGTCGTGCTGCGCGCGCACCACGCGCTCAACGCGCAACCACAAGCGTTCACGCAGGTGAGGTTACTTTACGTCTCATTATCGACTTCCAGAGTCTACTAGTATGTCGTATTCGTAGCTTAGCTTAGAAGCACTTGCGACTGGTTTAAATATGTAGGGATTGTCCATAATGTTTAAGGACTGATCCTTTACTACTATGTATAGTCGCCGTCAGATATATCGGATCAGACAAAGTGACCAAATACTTCTGAACAGTTATAATGTCAAAAAGTTCCATACACCACAAGTTACCATTAATATCTGAACATTCATTAGGTACTTCAATAATATCTGAGCAGATGCTAGTCAATAATTTCTATACACACAACTTACCAATTATACCTGAACACTCATCTATACAAATGAGACACATGACTTGCGTGACACATATTGACGTTATGAGTGTTCAGATCAGTTCAGATCATAGATGATGTTATTTGCATCTGCTCGGATATTATTGAAGTAATGAAGGTTCAGATATTAATGGTAACTTGTGGTGTATGAAACTTTTTGACATTTTAACTGTCCAGAAGTATTTGGTCACTTTGTCTGCTCCGATATATCTGACGGCGACTGTACTGCTTTTATAAAATGTGATAATCTTTGTACTCATGAATGAGTCTAGTGACTGATCCTGACCTCAAGAGTAGGTAAAGTCGCTCAACCGTAAGTGTATAAAGAAAGCCCACCGACCGTCTATAATGCAGCAGTTCTTAAAAGATTAAACCGATTAGATAGCGTGTTTTTTATTTGTACGCAGACTGATTATATCAAAAGTGGTTCAGCCATTTTAAGCTCTTGTACTAGCTATTTTAGACGCATAATGACGCTTTCTGATTTGGATGGTTTTTTTTTCCATTTTAAAAATTAAATGTGGGTATCTCACCTATTAAACATTAGTTAGATGATCTAGGTTTCAATTTGTCTGAGTTAATTCAGATTATGGAAAGGAACGAAAACTATTAACAATATAATTTTGTTCCAGAACGAAGCAGCGTCCCTCCGGGCGGAGCTGGGGTCGCTGCGCGCGGCGGCGGAGGAGGCGGAGCGCGCGAAGGAGGGGCTCCGCTCTGACAACACGCGGCTGACGCACCGCATCTCCTACCTCGAGGAGCAGGTCGCAGAGATGCGAGCGACGCACGCACAGGTATTACTAATGAAGTGGCTTTTTTACTATGTTCCCATAGTGCAATCAGCAGATTTGATGAGAAGTGCGTCGGGGTTTAGTGGGTAGTCTTGAGGTAGTCCCACACACGCTGCTGCTTGTCGTCCACGCACCTGATCAAATCCAAATCTGAATCTGAATCCAATCTAGCTGACCACATTAGGCAGTCAGCAAGTCCCAAAGCTCTGCAGACTTCGTACACTACGCGCAGTACGCGCGATATGTCCGGTTAAATAGAGCACTATTATGGCAACGATTTTAATTCCATAACAAAAACTTTAAAGATACTTGTTGAATGATCCATTCAAATCAAATTTACTTTTGTCAATTCCAGTTGCAACCAGTCAGCAGCAACGACAGCTGCATAACAGTAAACAAAACCAAGAAGAACGTGACCAACATCAACATCACGACAGAGCCACAGCTCAAATGCAAGCAGAGCCCCAAGTCCGAAGTGCAAGTGTTCCAGAAGGGGCCGGACATCACCGCCATCGTAGCCAAGCTGCCGGGCCTCGACGGCGCAGAAGCCAACTTGCCGTTGATGAGGCCGAGGTCCAACGCGTCGGGGGCGTCCTCCCGCGTCGCAGCATCGCCCCGAGCCTCCCCGCCGCCCAACCACCGCTCGCACAGCTCCCACAGCCTCGAGCACCGAGCAGGCCGCATGAGACATTCTCTCTCGCACCACTGCATCCACGGCGCAGTCGATTACAGCGCGGAGACCGACGCCGCCATCCGCATGATCGAGCGCAACCAAAGACATATAGAGAAGCAGCGCATGAAGTCAGAAAGGCTCAGCAGATCCAAAGGAGAAGAATTCTTCAGGTCAGACAGCGATCTGGACGTGAGGGACTCACACTCGAGCGTCGGTGACCCTAGGCACTACGAAATAAAGAAAGCCGCTGACAGAATAGAAGAGAGCATCAAGAAGACCAATTGGGCAGAGAGGAAGACGCTCTCAATAATAGAACAGCTGAAACGGTCGCAGAGGATGCGCAAGATGAAGAAGAACGATAGCGCAGAAGACGTTCAAATCGAGTCGTCAGAGAAACACTACATGTACCACAGGATAGATGGAAAGGTCTTGGAGAACGCCCACAAGTCCAGTAGAAGATCGTCGAAGCTGCACTCGCGGAGTGCGAAATCCTCGGAGTTCGAGTCCGAGTGTTCAGATTTTCCGAACGGGGACGTGTACAGTAGTTCGCCGAGGATAGACTACGGGTCGGAGAGCTGCTCGACACGGATGAGTCACTACAAAAAGAACGACGATAGAAGAGACAGCGACGCTAAGTGCCGGCCTACGCCGCCGCGGAAGCCGTTGCGGCTGTCCCTCCACAAGGCCCGGAGCGCGCATTCTCTGATCAACGGCAGCGAGTCGGAGACGGCGAGCCGGCCGCCGTCGGAGGCGAGAGACCAGGGCGAGTCGAAGAGGCCAGTGAAGCGCACTCACGCGGCGGACAAGTGGTCGCGCGAGCGGGTGAGGGACGGCGCGCGGGCGACGCCGCGGCCGACGCGACGGCTGCTCCACGGACTCAGCACGTGCGGGGCGCCTGCCGCCGACGACCTGTACCCGGACACCGCGCACTTGCCGATGCGCGTCAACGGCGTGCCCGGCAAGTGGTGCTAGCGGACACTCATGCTGCTCCAAGCGGCAAAAGTCGAGCAGAAGAGCGGATTTTGGCGTCACTAAATCCCGCACAAAAAGCGCAACTCAATATCCAAGAAGCCCCGGCATTATGCAGGCCATAAACAGTCAGTCTGGGCTGTTCATAAAACTCTTCGATTACATATTTTGTATTACGTACAGATTGCAGAAAAGTCTTAAAATGTCATACAGTTTAATAGAATACCAAATTTAAATGCGAGCTAAATAAATAATAATAATGTTTGAAACCTTTCCGGTTCATTTTAAGGTCGGATTTATGAATCTACAATATGTTTGATCGGGGTTTGGAATCATAAAAAAATAAGACTGCTGATGAACTTCTAATTCTCAATAACGACACACCGATGTTGACGTAAAATGAAATTGTACGCAAATGAGAAGTCGACGCATATAAACAGCGCTTAAGTGCAAGAGGCTAATCACAGACATTACCCAATAATGATAATATATCACTGTATATTTAATATAATACACCAATGTAAATATCATAACACTAAGCACCCACCGCGTAAATACTCACCTAAATGTTAAATGTATTTAATAGGATCATACATTTGTAACGCCTAAGACAAAAAGAGATAAATGACATAGACATATTGAAAATGACTGTTTTATTGATCCACTTTAATATTCGGATACATGTTACGGTATTCTATGTGATGACGCCCGCAGACGGTACGCTCTTAATAAATTAAAATACGGTCGAATCGGTAAATCAATACGGTACAATTAGCAATAATATTATTGTAATAGACAGCGACTTATTAACAGATTCATCTCGATATATCATTTACTTTGAATATCATAACACGTTCACTCTCTCATTTCGACTAATGTTAAAATCACATAATCACATGCATAGATGTGATGACAAATAAATACTTCATTAAAAACTCACTCTATGGTCCTTCGAGCCGGATCGCTTTAAACGCTTGCTTTTTATGAAGTACTTACGGCAATGTGAACCCATAGTGAACAAAAATAAAATTCATTAAATTCCCATACATTAAAACAGTAACTATCATAATAAATTGTATCTATAATTGCAACAAAAACAAAGGACAGTATTTACACTAAACGTTATAAACATCCGCGCCCGGGTGCCCGCGCTGCGCGCAGCCTGCTCGTGACGTCACCGCGACACCCCTCTACAAACTTTTCATACACCTAACAACCCTAAAATCTTAACCAATGAAATAATTTACTACAATCAGTTATAAATTGATAAATCTCAAGAGTAACAATCCACTCTATCGGATTTATAGTATATTTATTGTCTTTCTAGTAATCAACATGACTTGAAATAACCTAACAATGAAATTTGACTGCACCCATGACACTGGAAACTTCAAATCATATATCTTTAACTAAAAACTAGCGCAGCTCCGCGCACCTGGGCTCTGTTACAATAATTACAATAACATACGATAGCATTAACAAAGGTATTACTAAGTACGGATGTACAGACAGGAACACGACAGGCTACGCACTTTGGAACTTTATACCGGTGCATGTAAGATCGAATCTTGAACTGCAAGTGTTTACCTTCACATGCTGACCGCACCTGCTCTAGGTATCCAGCCAATGAGTGAACTTCAGATAAGTAGAGAGTAGGAATCCGTACTAAGGAATAACTTAGTTAATCTTATTTCATAAGGTTGACTATAGCCGCGCCGCCGCGCACACCTGAAGCACATCACACGTTGAGATTCATCCTGTTTGACTACCAAATGGAAACCTTTCTGGAACTTTGTGGATACAGATTTGTAATATTTTTTAAAGTGTATCACGCCACAGATGACATTTTTCTGTTCCTTTTAAATACTATACGATACACTCAGCAATTACAATGACAGCTCTAGTAGGTACGTTTCGAGATATAATCTGTATTTTTTAGCATTAGTGATATTGTAAGCAAAAGAAACAGTGGACAGAAAACCATTTTTTACATAAATATAATAAAAGATAATTTGAGTGAAAGAAGAGAGTTGTTTCTAATGCTAAAATAACGATTTCTAACCTGTTTAAACTTTCTGTTATGAATACACCTTTAGTACCTTGTCACAATCAGCTAACTGTATTTTTGACTTTATACAGAAAAGTTCGTATTTCCATATTGACCCGACCGTGAATCGAACTTAGGACCTAAGAGATGGCATGATGCCAAAATGGCCAAAACTCGTCTCGTTGGTGTCTCGGCTAAGGAGGTCGTCAATTTAGTAGTCATAAGAATGAAGTGTGAGGACATAAGGCTAACGCTATCGAAGGCCATTTAAAATCCTCCAGAGACAGCTCTGGGGCATATTAAATATAATTTCAAACAAATACCTACTTTATTTTCAATAGTAGGTAAACGTTTGTAATGATTTGTCACAAAAAAAATATCATTGAAAATTCGCGTTGTCATTCGGAAAACAAAACGAATAAGCAGAAATAGTAATGAATCTTATTGATTGGTAATTCATCTGATATTAGTTCGAAATTGCATTTGTACTTCCCCCAGTGCCACCCTTGGTAGAATTTTTTCATAGCCTCACATGAAAACTGCTTACTACGTATAAACTTAAGGACTGCGCACATTATCGCGACTCTGCAAGGGGTTTTTAAGAGACGAACAGTTAAGTATCTACATTTATAATAGGTACTAAGGTTTACATTGCAACGTTAATGATTTACCGCGACTTACTTCAAAAACAATTACATTGCAAAATCAACATTTATGTAATTAACTAAAGTCATATTACTGCTCGTCACTTAAAAATTATTTGCCGCGCCGTCCCGGTAATGCGCACAAGCCCTTAGCCGATATCTGAATGGTCTTCGCCTCGAGGCACGCGCGGCGGCGGCAGCTAACGCGACTAACTACGAGTTGCGGGTCCTCACGACGACCGCACGTCGCGACGCATCACTTTCAAACATACCAATCTTATACATATATTTACAATTTTCGACCACAAAGCGGTCACCGCTCCAAACAGCGCGCAACGGTTTGAACTCATCTGTGACATTACAAATAATTAATTTTATCACCATAACTTAGTAGTTCGTTGAGCTGTTGAAATGTAAACTCGTGCCGTTATCTCATTTTTGTTTGATGATTATATCTGTAAATTTAAGTCAAGTGTACCATCCGACTTACGTTTATTTATGGGCTTTTTTAGCCGAAGAAAGCGATCATTTGGTGACAGATTTCACGAAAGGCACTTCACAGAATCTCAATCCATTCTAAACCTAATTTTGATGTCAGGCTGGTATGTAAATCAATCGAGAGTTTTAGTTCGGTTACGGAGTTTCTATCGGTATCTAGCGGAGCAGTAACATAGTTATCGGCTATGGGGCCGTTTAATTTTATTATCAGATAGTCGGGAGACGAGGGCTTCGGCTCCACGTTATTTCAACGAACAAAAACGATTTCGCCGCGAGCCGAGGTCAAACCTCTTCTAGTCCAGGGGCGTAACGAAGCGCGGTAGTTAAAAAACCCACCTCCGTTACGGCGGAGAAAAACCCCACGTAAATCGTTCACCTCGGTCTCCCCGAACAATTTCCAGCGCGTGCTGCCAAACGGCCGGCACGGGGCGAGCGCGGCTCGAAGCTTCTAGAACTCGAAGCACCTCCCCAGGTTGACGTACTTCTTGAGCGCGTAGGGCAGCGGCAGCTCCTTGACGCCGCGCTTCATGAGCACGGACAGGCGCACGCGGCGCGCGTCGGGCCCGGCGGGGCGGGGGGGGCGGGGGGGGCGCGCGGGGCGCACGCGGGGGGCGGGCAGGGCGGGGCGGGGGGGGCGCGCCGAGGGGGAGGCCGCGCGTCGCTTGCGCCGGCGCACGCACGCGCCGGGGGAGGCCTCCGACCCCGACGACGTCGACGACCGCGCGCCCAGGCCGCGCGACCGCTTCTGCAGCCTGCGACGACCTGATGAGTGAACACACAATAAGTAAAAAGTCAGTGTCGACCATATTAACGTCTCTTACACTGCGCCGTTGTCTGCGTGATATTTACACTACTAGCGACCCGCTGCGGCCTCGCACGCGTCCTATCCCCGTTTTTTTCCACATTTTCCACTGATGCTTAGCTCCTATCGGCCGTAGCGTGATATCCAACACAAATATAATTGATCAATTCGAACTATTAGTTCCTGAAATTAACGCGTTCATACACACAAACAAACTGAGCACTATGACAAATCGACACTGATAAATCGTCATCCCACCCAGTTGAATAGTACTACATTTGCGAGCAATCAAAAACCTACTGTCAGATGACATGACACTATGACGTCACATAAATCACTAATCAGTCGGATCTCCCGGCCATGTATTGCCTTCTAGCGGAATATTCAAGCACGATCCATTTACGAGATGGGAGTATTTTTCTGAAATAAAGCCATTCATTCATTTATTAAGTGTACGGTCGACAACACGACAAGGTAAACACTTTCAGTTCGATATTGGTTCTTATACGCACGACATAGGGCGGTCAAAGTCCGAATTGTGTAATCTGATTGTCCATATAACTTGCCTTCACGTGCTTCGTCGACGTCATCGGTGAGGCTGTCGGAGGGCCGCGACCCGTCGGCGTCCGACTCGTCCGTCTTCGCGTCCGACTTGGTCGGTGACGAGTCGCTGGTCGGAGTGGTCTCCTCGCCTATGCCGCTATCAAGCTTTTGCCTTTTTTCTTCCTATGTAGTTAACAAAAAACAATTATTTCATTAATAACCTAGCTATTACCCGCGCTTTCACCCGCGTTATTTCGGGATAATAGTACCGACCTAGCACAGTATTTTTTGCTGGAAAGGGTAACAAATACACATCGAAACAATCGGACATCGATACATCATCAGATACGTTCTTACAAACTTTTGTGTTCATAATATAGTAATAGGATGATTCAAGAAATTATGATATCTACTAGTAAATGATATGATAAAATCTTGACATCATATCATACTAATAATATCTTGACAAATCCAAACTGATGAAATTAAAAATAAAAACACATTTAACCAGACTATAATTGGAAAATTTTCTATCAATCTTCATTACCTCATTGGACTACTCCACAATGAACCCGTACTCTGTAGTTCATCAGAACTACCTACCAATTAACAAAACGTCGGAATAGGATTCGAATTCGGAAATTACGTTTTGTCTTTTTCTTAATATACATGATTGAATAGAGACAAAACGTAGACGTTTGTGAATCTGTTCCGTTAAGAACCACGTACCTTGGTCATCTCCTCCTCGACTGTCTCGTCGTCGGTGCTGAACTCTTCCCGCTCCCAGTCCATGTCGAGATCGTGGGAAGTGCCCGCCTCGCTCGACTTGCCGAGGTAGATCTCCACCTCGGCGGGCACGCCCGGGCACTCGTCGCCGTCCTCGTCGTCCTCGTCGTCCTCGGCAGCCTCGTCAGCCTCGGCGACCTCGCCAGATGGACCGGACTTCGGTTCCTCTTCGGACTGTTTCAAGAAAAAATTAAAGGGTATATTACGTCCTTTGTTTTATGTTTTGAGATATTTGGGTGTTAAGTTTGTTACGCAACCCTAATTCAAGTAAAGCGCAAACGACGTCAATAGCCGCGCACAACAACATCCTACACGAGCCGCTGACTCCGCGCAACATCGGCGGCACCTCATCGTATCGTTTTTGGAACACATTCTTGTACCTAACCTCGGTCGAGCTTCATATCTTTCGTCGTTTTGCACATGTCAAGCCGTTGAGTAATTACTAAGTTGACATATGTCAAATCGGCAATGGTAATGTCAAAGTAGTTACTTAAGTTACGCCGCTGATGTATTACCGATTTGTCATATGCCGCCATATCGGTAATTACTGAACGGTTTGACTATAGTAGCCTACTACATACACATACACGCCTACTGTTACTATGTTTTGTCAGTGTTACTCACCGTGTCCGCATCAGCAGCCCCGGCGGCGGAGGCCGCGCCAGGACTGCCGCGCGGGTCGCGGAACTCGAACGTGACCAGCCGCCGGTGCCGCGGGACGGACGAGCGAGGCGACTCCTGCCCCGCCTGTCCGGAGGGCGGGTCACCGCTAGATGATTCTTCCTGATAAAAAAAAACTCTGGATAGTGTTTTTAATATGGAAACAGTGACCGACACCGTTGAAAGGCTTGAATCATTGTTTATACTTATAAACTTGAAATATTGCAGGTAGGTATTCCGAATACACATCCGCTAAGAATACATATTTAATTGTTAGAATTTTGTATGAAATTTCAATGTTTTTAAAGTAAGATATAGTTGATATTTAAAATGTAGCATACAATACATTATCCTTAGATGTATTTTTATTTTAATTAAGTACTAGCGGTCCTGGCGAACTTCGTTTCGCCTTAAGGGATTTTCCCGCTTTTCTGTTGAAATTTTTCCTGAATTTTCTTTGCTATAAACCTCACGGAGCCCGAGACCTTTCCAACGGATGCAAAACCGTGGAAATCGGTTCGTGCGTTCTGGAGTTATAGCGTCAGGAAGGAAAACCCGACTTATTTTTATATAGTAGATAACGCTTTTTAGAATATAATTACCTCCACGTGTACGAAGACGAGGGCGTCCGCTAGTTAATAATGTACGGGGGTTTTGATCGAGGCACATGATTAGTCAATCGTGTTGCGTTACCTCTATCTAAGGGGATAACTTTGAACGTTTAACGTTTAAAACATACCTTCGAATTCGAAATCGTAGTCTTAGCTCTAGGAGTTCCCCTGCCGCCCCTGCCGTCACCGTCCGCGCCGTCGCCGCCTCCCCCGCTCCCGTCGCCGCCGCCGCCCCCGCCGCCGCCGTCGCCTCCGCCGTCGCCGCCGCCGTCGCCATCGCCGTCGTCGTCGTCGTCGCCGCCAGCCCCGCCGGGCCAGTGGTCGCGGTCGTCGTCGGAGGAGTCGATGGGCGAGTCGAGCGAGTCGAAGCGCAGGGCCCCGGCGACGCGGTTCTGCCCCATGCTGAGCACGAGGCTGAGCAGCGCGTTCATCTCTTGCGCGCCGCCCGCGCGGTCCATGTCGTGCAGCGCGTTCAGCCCTTCTGGAAATTCAAATACTGCAATGAAAATTAAAAAAGTCCAATCGCAAAGCTGCAGTTACACATGTAACATTTATGAATGGACTAAATAAGGTATTACGCACGTTTTTTATAAGTATTTCAAGTATTTACACTATACGTAACTAGAAGGGATCGTTCTTCAAATATTGGAACGAGGCATTTATAATGAACACGCGCATAACGGGGTCGCGTAAAGCGGGGCATTACTTTATCGGACCATTGCAACGACTGCTCCACAAGAGTGTTAGGCTTAATGTAGACGACGCCGGAACCATAACGACGCCGGACCACATGTTTGTGTAAACGAATGAAAACTGCGCCTGCGACACTACGTACGTATCGGACCACCTCTGTGTCACCATTTTTTGTACACCGCACGATCCTCAGTACCAATGCGCTTGATCTGTATTCACATGTGCATTGAAATTAAACAATACTCCCGGGGGGTGCTACGTTAATAGCAGGGGTCAAGCCTTCAAGGTAACGGCGACAAGTCAGTATCAGTTTTACTATGTTGTACTTGTCGCCCTTAAACTAACCCCTCATTACCACTTAACATCAGGTAGGATGAGGTCAAATATAAAGTGCGTTATAAAAAATAAGAGAGGATTAGAGGAGAGGAGGAGGATAAGATTAAGAGAGGTAGGGCATAGCGATTTATCGCTCGACCTGGAGCAGCCCGACTGGTTAAATACCTTACAGTAAACCGCAACCAAATAACAATCACTTCTGTGTTGTTGTGTTCCTGCGTGTGAGTAAGGTTTCTAGCGCTCCTGGGGGGTGCTACATTAGTAGCAGGGGTCAAGCCTTCAAGGTAAGAGCGACCAGTCCAGTAACAGATTTATTATGCTGTACTTGTCACCCTTAAGTTAGGACCTCATTACCACTCAACTTCAGGTGGGATGAGGTCAATCTTGAAGTGCAATATAAAAAAAATAAAAAATTAAATAAAATAAAAAAGTAGAGTTCGTTGATGAGATTGATTAAGAGAGGTAGGATAAATGGGACAAGGCAAGTGAATAGAACAAGCGGCGTCGTTGCAGCGTAGGTCAAAGTCAAAGTCGGTAGGCGCGGTATTGATTAGTATACACAAAGATGCGGTGGGGTGTGGGGTGTGGGGTGCCGTGAGCGAGTGCAGCGCGTACTGACCGACGTCGCTGTCGTCCTCGATGGGTATGCAGATGCGGCGCGGACAGGCCTTCTTGGCGGGCGGCGGCCGCTGCGGAGGCTCGCGCAGGTCGGGGTGCCGCCGCAGCAGGCCGGCGCGCATGCAGCCGCGCACGCAGCCGCGGGACAGCGTCTGCAGCCGCGGCGGGCTCAGCTCCTCTGACACATACACATCGAATACACTACAAGTAGATCACTAGTCTTTTCTTCATCAACCTATTGCTCATATATTGGACATAGGCCTCTCCAATACTTCGAAAATAATAAAAAAAACAGGAAAATTACATCGATTTTTATGATTTTACGCCACACTAGCGAACTTTAAATATCTTAAAGAAACAGAAAAATCTCCCCTTGCCATAAGTATGTAGTTCTAACATATTCGGCAGAGGGCACTTACCGTAGGCTTACTGGTTGATCCAGCAGAAAAATTTCATGGTCTACGATAACTTGCGGTTAGCTCAGTTGCAAAAGCAGCACACGCGATACGTGAAGGTCGTAGGTTCGATTCCAACACCGCAAGGGGAGATGAAAGTTTTCTGTTTCTTTAAAATAGGAAAATTATTATAAAATACTGTTATAATTACCACTTAGCCTTCAGTAAGCGCCCTCTGCCGTATGAGTTTAGAACTACATACTAATCAGATTGAAGATGGCAGCATGCGCAACACGTGAAGGTCGGGAGTTTAACCTCAACCATTACCACAAAATAATTTTTTATTGGTTTCAAAGGTTTCCAAAATCATTAAGGTTCACATTAAGGCGACAATAATGGTAATATTTCTTTATAAAGATTACACAAGGTCAGGTAGGGCTCACCCATCTTGATGAGATCAGCCGCCTCCTCCTTGGTGGGCACACGCAGGGTGGCGAAAGACACGCTGAGCAGCGTCCGCGAGACCCACTCGGTCTCCCCCACGCGCCTAATCTGAACCAGGTTGTCGTTCAGGGGCATCACCAGAATGCCGCCCACCTGGAACAACATTGTTGACTTAGCGGAAGGTAAACGGAAAGCACTGCTTTATTTGGTACACATTTAAGTATTACCATACTAGGATAGTATTGAAATAAAAAAAAAAGTACAAAAATTTCAATAGAGAAGACGGATTTAAGTTATCATCAGCATGGAATTCAGTGATTAGCAAATGTTTACCGCGGTTAGAACGATAAAAAACAATCCGAAAACTGTCAGTGTAGTGTGTCGAAGTGACTTCAATAACATTTTGTTATGTGAGGGTGGATGAAGATTTGCAACAGACGAACAGACGAAGGCAAGAAAGTCCAGTCAGCTCGTGACCACGGTTGGTGCAACCTAACCGAAACGTCGGGCAGTAAGTAGTTCGTATTAACTACTAAAAATACTGTCGCGTTTTGACCCGTTAATTTATTTTAAATGTTTAAAATGGAACGCGTAAGTCTTAAAGTTTATAAATATTTGATACAGTCAGTAGCTTTAGTTCATGAACAACTCTGTACCTTGTCACATTAAGTCACTGACATGCTTAGTTAGGCGGAGATTTGGTATGACAAGGTACTGGGGTGTATACGAACTAATGTTACTAGCTGTATTTGATGCTGCACGCGACGTCGCGGTATTTCGGAATAAAAAGTATCTCTTTTAAGTTATTATATATTTCATCTCTATTTATTCGAAATTACGCTATCCGCTCTATAGTTTTTGCGTAAAAGTGTAATAAACGACATCCAGATATCCATCAATTTTCACAAACTTTCGCGATCGTAACATTAGTAGGATCTACATCATTTAGAACATTGCTAATGTACTGAATGCTCGTTATAGCATTTAGGTATCAGCCATTCTTAAAGTGGATCGTATTAAAAGTAACTTGTCACAGATAACTTACTGTCGACCCAATAATGTTAATGCTTCGGAAAAAACAACAATGATTGTATTCAGCCCGACAGTAAGATTTTCAACATATAATTAAAACATATTTTTTGCTTCAACAAATAATTAAAATTGATGATGACGGTTTTATAGACGTTCCAACAACATTAACCAAAACATAGCTCCTAATTAAAGATAGTCTTATAGGACACCATTTTTTTCGAAAACGCTTAACGGCCATACTGCATTTTTGGATCGTAATTTAACTGTATCTACTTTCAGAGAAAGCATCCATGACAACAATCAACTTGAATTTGTTAATTTTAGATAAAATATTGATTATTTAAAACCAAAGACACTTTCTGTTTTCGGTGCAATAACAAAAATAATATGCCGTGCATATTCTGTTCTATGTGTCACTTCAAAGTATACGAGTATTTACAAATTGTTTACACCTTAAGGTGAAATAGCGGGTAACACTTTATTTTTGTACCCAAAAACTGCGCAAAAGTAGCGAACATGCGACTTAATAATAGATGTTATTACTAAAACTTACAAAAGATTAGTAATTTCTTAATGCAAATCATGTAATAGGGGAGCGGACGGGGTCAAGAATACCAGGTTAGATAGTTATTGAAAAATATTAGACACCTATTTTTCATTTGACAAATTAATAAAAAAAACGATTTGCGAACGAAAAATTCAAATATCAGCAGGACATTTGAGTTTTACAAGACAAATCATTACGCATGATCTCATTTTTATTATGTTATTTCGTGTAGTCATAGCAGTTTAAAATCGAACCGCTTATGGGCATTCTCGGAGTAGAAATTAAAACAAATTGCCCACTGTATAGACTGTTATTATTCTATACATCATTTTACAGTTATTTATGAAGAAGTTGTTGATTCTAGATAAGGGGCCATGTTTTCACAATTGTGGCACTGGCACTGAGATATCACTACTATATTGATATTACTAAAACTAATTTTATACAATCAGACTAGCCCATTATGAGTTCGATAACTTCTTACGCTAGTTATGTTGTATTATTATTTTGAAGATCTAAGAACAATATAAATCTTTAGACCACAAAATAACAAATATCCGAAATTCTTTCTCTTTTTTTTAAACTATACAATCAGATAAGGACGAAGCATAGACTGTGCATATCAGTAACCTTTCTGACCATTGGGAAAATTGGGGCAACAGTACCTATACTATATCTTACCACTGTTTCACATTTGGCCCCAGAGTCCAGTAGATTAATATAAGCTCTCTACTCGAAGATCTGTATTTTTTTTTATGTTACACTTCAAGATTGACCTCATCCCACCTGATGTTAAGTGGAAATGAGGTCCTAGCTTAAGGGCAACAAGTAGAGCATAATAAAGCCGTTACTGAACTTGTCGCCCTTACCTTGAAGGCTTGACACCTGCTACTAATGTAGCACCCCCTATGAGCTCTGGAAACCTTACTTACACGCAGGAACACAACAATACCGTAGCGATTTTCATTTGGCTGCGGTCTTCTGCAAGGTGGAGGTATTTCACCAGTCGAGCTGCTCCAGTTCGAGCGATAAATCGCTATGCCCTACCTCTCGTAAAATATCGTAAGAGATATGAGTCAATTTTTCGAGTATTTACCCAATGCAAAAGTAGCAAGTACACCATGTTTAGTTTCCCAGCAAGTGTTTATGGTGAGTACTTACTACTCAACCTGCCTTTTGCTTCACCTAGCTATATTTAAAGTCAGCCCCAGCGCCAGGTTAGTCCAGAGGCACTGCTTGAGGTATGTGCCTGTCTTCCTTCCAAAAAACACCCAATTCCAACCATGCGACACCGATATTGACGTCATCTATACTAATATTATAAAGCTGAAGAGTTTGTTTGAACGCTCTAATCTCAGGAACTTTCGATTTATATATATTTTAGGAGGTTTGATATGAAAAAATATTATTTATGTTGGATACCATTTATTGAGGAAGGCTTTAGGCTATAAAACATCGCGCTGTGACTAATAGGCGAAGAATTTACCCTCTCCCAACGGCCCGAGCCGAGGTCCGAGCCTCACTATGGGGCGCCCTCCGGCAGTTATTTAAATTTTAGGGGTGAGAACCTTCCGCTCCCCCGCAAGCCCGGTGAAGATGAAAAGGCCATCTGCGGCCATCATCTATAGTTCAGTTTGGAAAAAAAAATAGGCGAAGAATTATCATAGTAGGTACGCGTATATTTGGTACCTTGATGAGTTGTTTGAAGTAATTCTGATACTCCTCGGGGCAGCCCGCGCCGCAGTAGAGGCGGTCGTAGGGCGACTGCAGTGGAGCGATGCAGAGGCCGTTACCTGAAGATTAAAGCAATGCCACTCATATGCACTCAGGACACTGCCTACTTTTACACCTACTTAATATTGAAAGATAGTCTGTGAACATTTTGTATTAATTTTCCACTTAATTTTTAAGCATTAGATAAGGATCTAACATATAATGGGAAATTTGAATACATTAGAGTAGGTGAATGATGTGCAATGCTTAAAACATTCAAATTATTAATAATCCATACTAATATTATAAATGCGAAAGTAACTCTGTCTGTCTGTCCGTCTGCTACTCTTTCACGCCTAAACGGCTGAACGGATTTTGATGAAATTTGGTATAGGCTACTTTTTATTAGAAAATAAGGGGGGATGGGGGTAATACCTCCTTTGAAAGTTTATATGGAAAAATGTTTATTTTTGAAGTTAGAGATATGAAATTTGGCACAAATATAGCTCGAAACTTGGATTAAAATATAGACTAGCTAGTAGATAATAAATTAAAAAGATTGACCAGATCCAAATATAAAATACCTAAAAAAGGATTAAAATTTTTGAAACTATGTATACATATAATTATGATTAGGCCTCTGTTGAGTATGATTGGAATATATAAACATTCAATATCAGTATTGTTTCTGAACTTCAATAAATTTCTACAATGGTGAATTATAATTTTGCAGATTAAGTTTAATTATATCCTCATTCATTACCAACACCAAACAATTTTTTTTATCTTTCACAAACCCACAAAATAAACATTAAATTAACCTTTGGTAACATTTCAATCAACTCACCAGAATAAAATTTTGGCTCACAAAAATCGAACTCATCCAATGTGGGTGAATTTTCCAGGAACTGGCTCATCTTTTTAGTGGCATATTCCACCACGTAAGGATGCACTTCGATTCCGTGATTGATACCACCGCAGCCTATGATCAGACCGACCAGAGTACTGAGATAACCGGTGCCTGAACCAACGTTTAGAAAAGACAGCCCCGGGCTGAGCTCAAGACCTTCCATAACTTCACTGTTGAAAAAAAAAAGATTATAATATTTTTATTATGACTTAATAAATACATGTATTTAGATAGAAAAGCAAATGTAAAACATTTAACCCTCAATGAGTGAAAGCTTGTATTTAAAAATATATTATAAAATAACAAAATAATTAACTGAATTGAATACTGGTATCAAACACAAACAACTTTGCACAGTTTATTTTTTTTGTATATATACATATATTGGCTCGCACGACTAGTGCATCAGCCACTGACTTGTGTGAAGGGATATTTGACAATTTTGGATTATGGTGGATAAAAAGTTTAGGAAACAATTAAGGAAAGTTTGCACAGTTTATTTGTTACACTAATGTGGCAAAGAGATAATTTTTATTAAATACTGTGCCACACAATGATGATGATATTGAATCATAAAAACTATTTTAACATTATGAATTGATGTAAAAAAAATTAAGCAAATTCTTAATAAAGCAGTGATAGGCACTTTTATTTTTTAGATAATTTGTGTCAAGTATGATGACTCAAAAGCATATTTAAGCTCATTTATTCACATGCAATACAAAGTAAATCAGATGCATTATTATAACTACAATTTATTAAAATTCTATCATTGATCTCTTACGATAATGATATTCAAACAGTCATGCCGAGGACTTTCACGGCTTTATTTGCACCAGAGCAGCCTAAATGCTAGGGCCTGTTCATGGAAGGTCTGATGACACAATATGTTTTGTGCCTGAGTTATAAGACTGCCTATACATATATGATGTCTGCACTTGGGTGTACTGGCCACCAGTTAGTATCCGTCGTCTGGTGCTCATAGTACAAGGAAAAAAACCTTAGTTTGAGACCAGGTGATTGGTGTAATTGTCTGGCGCATTTATTATTTATTTGGCTGCAAGTGTTCTAAATTACAAACATGTACCACATCTTTTCATACTTTTTTTTTCTGTAAAAATTTACTGTATGGAATGGACTTTGTCTAAAACAAATGTTTGATTGAAATTGTATAGGAAAACCTGATTTAATAATTTACTGCAATGTATTTTACTACAGATTGTAGCAGGATTAGAAACTAATTGTGAGAGCAAACTTATGCTATCCTTAAATAATAGAAACTGTTGTGGTTAACATGTCGTAGACGTGTACCTCAATACTCACTGCTAGACATGAGGTACCAGAAAGTTCACAACATGTAAGCAATATTTTTTTATAAGTCCTACTTCAAAATGTTTCTTAGAACATATAGTTTTTAAGGAACAGTGAAAAATGTGTCACAAAACAGGCTTTACAAAAAATGTATGTGGGTAAGAACGCTTATGCTGTGAAATACCTATAAATACAAGGCGCAGACATATGTAAGGGCCCATTTCGCCAGGCTAAGTCCTTGTACGCTTGATCCCGAGCCTCCGGCGTCATATAGTCCGCGCGGTCGAGGGCGCGGAACACCCGCTCTACGCATCGTGTGCGGATGTAGTTCCCACCCATCAAGTTGTCGATCAGCTCATTGTTATCACGCCCGGAGCTCACCGCGCCACCCATCTTGTTTGTTTTGCTCGCGGATCCCCTGAAACCCTCCCTCCACCACCTCAGCTGATTGAGTTCGTGACGTCACAGTTGTTTTTTAACATATTCTTGTGCAATGCTTAACAGTTATTTCTAATACAAAAGTATTTAAGTAATGTTTATGATTAATGACACTCATTTAAACTATGTAGCCTTGTGGAAAATATCTATTTTATAATAGAAGTCGTTCACAAAAATCTCACAAGAAACCTGCCAAAAAATAATGTTTGTTCTCTTTGATCTGATATTTCGATCGCATTCAATCGTTCTAAAGTAGACAAAGAATGACCAATCAAAACTCTTCGTTTTAGTAATAAAATTGTAAATGAGAAGAAACTCTGATAACGTTTTGTTTATAAACAAATGTCATGCATATCATATAATTGAAAATTTTAATTTATAAAATGAAAACGACATATTCTACTTACAAATAAAAAAATGTGGATGTTTTGCTAATGAAATATCTTAAACATACTTTGAAACTCCTAAAATACAGCTTGGGCAAATGTGTAAGTCCTCTCTCTTGCTCTATCTATAGATTTAGTCTATGCAAAAAAATGACATGACAGATCATCAAACCACGGGATTGGGGATGTGATATTTATTTTTGTTGAATTTCTGTAAGAACAGTCTGAGATATCCTTGCAAATTTGATAGTTACAGGTGATTTAGTTAATAAATTTTTGTTTGAACCCGAATAACTCGTTGAAATTACATCGTTCCTAAAGATTGTCATGTCATACGATGGACGTCACCTTGGTCCGATTACGATAAGAAGTAGTGTTGAAAACTGGTGTTGATGAAGTAAGGTGGATAGTGAGGGTGTGTTTTATTGGGCAGAGTGATGGCTGAAACCAGTGAGGCGCAGGCGAGCGCGTCGTCGGCGCCAGGCGGCGACGCCGGCGGGGAGGAGGACAAGCACGACGAGCGTATGCTGGAGTGCAACATCTGCCTGGACACGGCGCGAGACGCTGTCGTCAGCATGTGTGGACACTTATTTTGGTAAATTGACCTTTGTGGCTTGTATTTTTGCATGATATAGATGCAAATCTCATACTCAACCCTATATTCAATGAAAAATCAAGGTACATTTCTGGAACAGATTTATGACCTTCACTGAGAAAAATCAAAATGTGCTTATAATATCCTTAATAATAAGTGACTTAGCATCCATGTTGTATGTTCCTGAGCAATATACATTGCAATTCCATCACAACTAATTATAATAATGTTTGAAGTATTTTTTGAAGCAGAAGTTTGTAAATAAGTTCAAAGTAAACCTCGCACAGTAGGCAAATAGATACAGTCGGAATTAAGGAGTGGCCTTCTACTTGGCCTTGGAGAAGGGTTCTTGCTTTATAATAATTTAGGCATATTAAATTGGTTGAGATTTTAACATAACTGTCTGTTTCTCTTGCTTACTACATGAAGTATGTACCAAGCTAAAAATTAAAAGCATTTTGAAAACTCATATTCACCATGGTATTGGTATGTTACCTTCACTTTTCTGGGACCAAATGAACAAACATGTCTTTGTAAGTAATTATTTAAGAAGTTAAGTTAGTACATACATATATGATGACAACCTCGGTGGCGCAGTGGCTAAGGTAGGCGACCAAAGCGCGAAAGGTCCCGGGTTCGATTCCCGGTCGGGTCAATTTGGAAAAAAAACTTTTCTAAATTGACTTGGGTCTGGGTGTGCTGGGATGACGCCCCCAGTTAGTATCCATCGTCTGGTGCTCATAGTACAAGGGAAAACCTTAGTTTGAGACCAGGTGATTGGTGTGATTGTCTGGCGCATTTATTATTATATTATTATTTATTAAATAAAAGTTAAAATATGCAAAAGACATACTTATATGATTAAAATTAGTGTTTTATTTTAAATATAAAAGTAACATTCGTAATGACAGAATTCTGTTTGAATATTAGAACAATCTGTTTTGTCCAGCTGGCCTTGCTTACACCAGTGGCTGGAGACACGGCCCAGCAGGCAGGTGTGCCCTGTGTGCAAGGCTGCCATTAGCCGTGACAAGGTGATCCCACTGTACGGACGCGGCAACACTAAACAGGAGGATCCACGGAATAAGGTAGTGTTAAATTTTTATTTTTATAAATGTTAATGCAGGTGATTATAACTCTAGAATCACTATCTGCCAGTCAACCCATATGTGGTTCTCCATTAAACAAACTACTTTCAGACTAGACCAACAAAAGTCTGGCAACAAATAGACATTGAGTAAAGAGCTGCTATTCAATACCATACATACATATCATGTCATTTATATGTGGTGATGTTAAAACATATTTGAAAGTAACAAAATTATTGTTCAATGAGAATGACTCATAAAATTAAAAAACTGCATCAAAATCGGTCTTTCCGTTTGGGAGCAACATTACCACAGAGAAATAGTCACATTCGGAGACAGACAGACATGTAAAATTTTGCATTGGGGTAAAAAGTTAGTGGACGACTGTTGTCGCTTGGCGCAGGTGCCGCCGCGGCCGGCCGGGCAGCGCACGGAGCCCGAGAACAACAGCGGCTTCCCGGGCTTCGGTTTCGGCGAGGGCTTCCACATGTCATTCGGCATCGGCGCCTTCCCGTTCGGCGTTTTCACTTCCACTTTCAACTTCGGGGATCCGAGGCCTAGTGCTGGTATGTTTAACCCATACTGTAATGAACACATCTTTAGCAGGTTCAAAAACTGAATAGTCACTTAAACTGATAGTTCAAATTGTATAATGAATAGCACGTCACCTTCACCACTGCCAATATTGTAACATTGTTTCCACCAGCACCCCGCGGCACCGCGCAGTACGAGGAAGAGCAGTTTCTATCCAAAATATTCCTGTGGGTCGCCATCCTGTTCGTGCTGTGGCTGGTCTTCGCATGACCCGTGCGCCCGCGACTTTTGCGTCTGCAGCCCCAGGGCCGTCTGCAGCCCCAGGGCCCTCAGCACCCTCAGGGCCAGCTTCGGGCCTGCTGATGACGAACCCAGCGCCGCGGGACTCATCCGGACATCTGAAGGGCTGTAACCACTGCCAGTAGCGCCATGTTAATAAATCGCCAGCGAAAAATAGTATATTCGGTCCTCAAATAAGATCCGAACTCCAAAATGGTATTGAATTTTTTGCACTCGCTTGGAAAGCTGGTAGCTGCTGCAGATTTGTCGTAATACCTGTATACCTACTATTGATTTATTTTTCATCCGACTTATTCGGAATGCGTTCAGTGGAAATGTATATTGAAGTGTGGTGACGTAACAAAGTAGCTTGTGATGCTTGTACGCCAACTGTACCATAGCCGGGGAGTAGCTTTCATAAGTATGCAGTATATGCTATAAAATAATAGTTTATAGCTTATACTACATACTTTGCTACTTTCGTACTATACTCCCTTTGTATGACACTGAACGCCGAACAGCCCGTACCTGCTTAATGCTAGAGTACGCTCATCGTTTTTATATTTCGTCAATATGCATGAAATGTTGAAAAGTATCAGAGTTATCGATGACATTTGATTGACAAGATAAATTGGGACAAGATTAATTCAAATATTACGCGTGTCTTTTAGAAACTCAACGTAAAATTTTCATGATTAGAAGTGCGAGTTTTTATTCAACTAATGAGATAACATTTTACAGCCAGTGTTTATAGGCCAGGGTATATATTTTTGTCCAAAAATTATGCTAGCGTTAAAATCAGAGAATGACTATAGTAATGAACTAAATATTCAACAGTCACTCAGTATTTTTGTAGTGGACTTACCCATGTATTTATTGAACAACTTGGTTATACGCAGGATTATTATACTTGCTTATGAATTATGTATATTCACCATGGTTTGCGTTTAAACTGGCACACCTGGTCTATTGTGCTTACTACAGAGGCCTTTGTAGCCTACCCATTCCAATAGTTGTGAATCCTTTTATCTGTACATTTATAGAAGTATATACAGTCTACAGCGATTTAAAAATTGTCGTTTGAATAAGGCTGAATAAAATTCCATTAGATTGTGTCCATAAATGTATGAGTCCTTTGTGAAGCATTCGGCCGCCACAGCGCCACTTAAATATCCTATTGTAGCTTTACAGTGTACGCCTAAAAGCTACTAATTAAATTTTAAGTTGGAATATTGTTCTTAACAACTACATGTCGACTTGCTAAATTTATATATGTATCGTTTGTTGTAAGGTATAAGTAACTGTTATAGGTCTCGATGAAGTTGATGGTTTGACTATTTTTGGTGGTTGACGGTTGTTGGATGATCTTAGATGTGCATTTATATTACCTCGAATAACAGTTCTCAGACGGACATGTCTAATCTAGGACAGTCGATCCATTTCGCAGCTTTGAGACAGCAACAGATCTTCAAAGCTTGTTTCAGAACACCCGCCCGTGACAAAATCTCGGCCCTAGATTTATTTTGACTCATTGATGAAACATTGTCCCAGTATTATAATAATAAAAAAGGCTCAAATAGTTTCAGTCCTCAAGTCCTAATACTAAAAAGAATTGTAACGAATAGGGATGGTGACTGGATTGGATATTCAACCGAAATTCATTTAAATACTTGTCAAAACACTGTTCCTTCATAGATTTTATATGGTGTTAGCTCTTCAAAAACGGAACCTTTCGTTTTTGGTAGTAAACCCACGGTTTACGGCATTAAAAACTCATGTTTTCATGATATTATATAAAACTAGTCTGAACACACAATAAAAATACTGCCCCTAGTAGATTTTTTTTCTTTGAATACCAGGTGCTATATGAAAGCCTAACGGCCTGTTACCACTACGCCGACCGGCAGATTTACCAGTTACCAGCTCTCGGACATAAGTGTTCATATAACACCGGATCCCTCGAGAAAACCGGACAGTGAACTCGCCCCAGTTGAATTCGAACCCTATCTACTTGGGCAATAACTTTGCCGAATCCGGCATAATATGAACAATTTTATATAAATTCTTAAGCCACTAGCTCTTGGCATTTCTTCTACCGGTGTGGCGTAGTGGGAACTAGCCATTACAAGTTTACAGTGTGCCATTTTACTTCAAGCAGAATCCTGTATTCATATATTCATTCATTTTCGTATTTTGACCTCCTATGGAGTACCTATGAAAACTGTTATACAATACTTAAGATACACAATACCGAGTGTAATATTATGTACTTCAAAATAATCTGCGTATGGATCAATCATCACTTGTAGACCATACAATAAATTGGTAGATAAGTTTTATGTTAATATTTCTGTAAAAATAAGTGTATATATAAATTGGAATAATTTCAAGGATATGTTGTGATGGTATGGAAGTGTTTAAATTATAGAAATAAAGATTACATAATGCTACTATGTTCATGTTTATATTACATTTATAAAGTTTATAACTTCAACTATCTGCGAAGCTAACGTTAAAGCTACGAGAATGGTGTTGAAGGTGATAATTTCATGGAAAGTACGTTAGACAAGTCAAGGTAAACTGAACACTTGCTGTTCTATATTAGTTCTTATGTGCACGACATACAGGCGGTGCCAAGATCTGACGTCCAAGACATAAAAAATGGCCCAAGCACAAGAAGGCATCATCATCACAAAATATAAGGCCTCCTTTTTACTCCATTCATCATTCGCTGACTGCTCCGTGGCTGCGGAAGTTACGTCAAAAATGATCATATTCATACTTATCTCAATTAGATAAGGTTTAAATTAGATTAGACTATTACACTTTAGGCCTTATTTGGAATGCCTGTGTTGATATACACACACATAGGTATGTCATTTTGCGGGGATAACTATTACATACGTTTACCTATTTACCTCAGCTTGTATCGTTTTACAAATTGTTTTAGACCTTTTTCTAAATGATAGGCGTATCTTTTTTTTTCTAGAAGGTGCTCACTCAATCCACACGCACATTATATATTTTGCATGAAACTGAATTTAAAAAATCGATTGTTCAAAGGCCTTATACGATTTGAGTGAAATCTCCATTTCATATTGAGGCCGGGTCGGGAATTCCAATCAGGATCTTTCCATGTGATCAATTAAAAAATCAGTAAATTTTAGTTAACTTTCTTTATTCTGATGAAAAATATACAGATAAAGAAACGTTACTTCGCTGACTCTGTATCACACTCGCTTAAATAATAGCTATGATAAATGTGTGTATAAAACTATGAGCTTATTAGATAAAAACCAACCTTAAACTACGTACTCTTTAATATTTAACAAGGCTCGATTTCCACACAAAAGCTGATTACAGGAACACGTCCTAAAATATGACGGTCGCGTGACCAGAGAAAATAAATCGAGCCCTTTACATAAACTGGGGAAAGCGTATTTATGCCTGAACAGGTGTAATATGAACGGGCTCTCGAAACAAGTTTTACACATTCCAACCTGTTAAATAAAATAGTATATATCTTTCAGGCATGTTTCAAATTTCTTGTTTCATCATTTGAATTAAGTTAACGGGTCAAAACACGACTACATAAGTTAATGCAAATAAAATAATAACCTGACTCAGTCAATTCCTGACCACAGTTGCTGCAACCTAACCGAAACGTCAGGCAGTAAATACTTCGTATTAACTACTAAGAATGTTGTCGCGTTTTAACCCGTTAACTTATTTTAAATGTTTAAAATGGAACACAAAGATATAAAATTATACATTTATTATTCAGTCGAATTGACTAATATTTTCTCAATTAACCCCGAAATTAATTATGTTTTCGTCCTGCATAAATTTAATGAGGGTATTCGCGCATGCAAAATCCACTAGATGGCGATACGTACGTATGTGGGGTCCAACTGTTTATTTGATTGGTGATTTAAATGTCATGGTGACATATCCGTCAATGTCATGTAAACCGTAACCAATCACGTAGCAGTTGGACCCGACGCATACGTGTCGCCATCTAGTGGATTTTTCGTACTGGATCACCCTCATTGAATAAAGAACTTCGGTCATAGACATTTAAATTATACAATGAAGAATATAACGTCGAATCTAGACAGCAATAGTTGGTGACAAATTAAATTTACAACACAACAAATATCGAATGGTCAAATAGGAAATTATCAGTAGATGTGAATGTATTTTATTGCATTTATCTAAATCTATTCAGCTAAATGACAACTAAGAAAATAACTAACATACTCCAAACTCGTAACTTATTACTGTTAAGGCGTTTTATTTCAACTTTGTTACAAGTAGACTCAAGATAATACTAGTGTTATATTGAGATTGTCAAGTAAACAAACTTTCAACACATTTAAATGTATTCTCTGGATGCTCATGCCTGGTTTAAAATTTTAACCATCCTCTCTAATAATATTTTTGAGATAAAAAAAAATTATGACAATGGTTTTAAAACAATTAAATGTATCAATAAGCTCACAACGGTTCACAGAACGCTTTTCAAACGTCACGCGAGGAAATTTAATTGAATTTAACGTCATGCTCCTCAGCAACCCCTATGACTTTTAACATTTAAATATTAGAAACAGAAACATTTTATCTCCCCTTGCGGTGCGGGAATCGATCCCACGACCTTCACGTAGCGCGCGTGCTGCTCTTCCAACTGAGCTAACCGCAAGTTATCGTAGGCGATGAAATTTTTCTGCTGTATCAACCCGTTAACCTTCAATAAGTTTCGGTTATTTTAAAATTTTATGTCAAACACCGCTATTTTACACAATAAGTTCTTAATTAGTACATCTTTAAAACAAAATGTACCGTTGTAGATAGCATCGCATTGTTTTTTCTATTTGGGGCTACCGTAGAGCATATCCTAAGCAAACCCATATTAAAATTCAGGTAATTCAGCGCAAATACTAAGGATTCAGTAAGTGAATACTTACTGAACCCTAGTGGGTAGTTATAACAAGTACATCGTATTACTACTACTTATTAGTAATATTGCTTTAAAAAGGTGCAGAGGTAAAACTAGTGACGTAGTCACATTTAAAAATCGGTATCTGATTGTAATAACTACAACATGTGATATAAAAATATAGCAACAACAACATTGTATACAATGGTGGTGGTTGACAAAAAATGTTGCAACAGTCACAGGGGTGCTGGGGAGCGTGACGTTAATTTTAAACTGTAATTCGGGGAATGTCAAACATTAGTCGCAGAAGCAGCATGCGACCAAAGCCGGCACGATTCTGATGGACAGAAATACCTTAAAAGTAAAATATAAAGTAACCTTAAGAACGTTGTCCCCCGGGGCGTCGGGGAGTCGGGGTGTCGGGGTGTCGGGGTGTCGCGGTGTCGCGGTGGCGGTCACTCGATGCCGTAGAGCTTGAGCGTGCGGTCCATGCTGGTGGAGGCGAGGTAGTGCGCGTGGCGGCCGAAGCGCACGCCGGTGGCGGAGGCGGTGTGGTCGTTGAACGTCTTCAGCTCCTGCCACTGGCGGCACAGGTACACGCGCACGTCCGTGCCCGCCACCGCCAGGTACGTGCCGCTCTGGTCGAAGCACAGCTCCTGAGGGCCGAGCGTACTCATTCAAAATATATACATACGGTCGAATTGAGAACCTCCTCCTTTTTTTTGAAGTCGTTTAAAAAAGGATAGGATCATCATCATGATGGTCATCATCAGCTTTCACTACCTCTTCAGACGAGATTAGACCTGCCTACACCACGTCACAACTATCGTTTAACAACAATTACAGCTAGTTAAGCTGCGCCCGCGATTTCGTTCGCGTGGACTACATAGTTTTTCCAGTTTTTTCCTGCTAACTCTCGTTCCCGTGGAAATTTTGAAACATCCTGTTGCAACTAAGCTTTAAGTTTACTAAGGTACCTGCATGCCAAATTTCAAGCGTCTATCTTAAGCGATTTAGATTTTTCATACAACAGGATTTTCCCGCTAATTCCCGTTCCCGAAGGAACTTTGCATTATCCTATTGTAACTAAGCTTTAACTTCACTAAGGTACCTGCGTGATCAATTTTAAGCGTCTAACTTAAGCGGTTTAGATTTTTCATACAAAAGGATTTTCCCGCTAATTCCCGTTTCCGTGGGAATTTCGGGTATTCCTCTCTTAGTGCACCTCTACGGTACCTAAGCTACGTCCCTTCCAAATTTCAAGTGCCCACGTTTAGCCGTTTAGGCTGTGTGTTGATATGTCAGTCAGTTTCTCCTTTTATATTTTTAGAATAATTAACAAAAATGAGCCCACCTTGATCTGATACCCCTCCTCCAGCTGGATAGTCTTGAAGTTCTTCAGCTTCCTCAGATCCCAGAGCTTGACGCAGGCGTCCTCAGCCGCCGTCGCCAGGTAGTACCCGTTCTCGGAGAACGATATCGAGGTGACGGGCCCCACGTGCCCGGGGAAGTTGGCCACGTTGCTCTGCTCCTTCAGGTCCCAGATCTTGACCTGCGAGTTCTCCGTGCCCGTGCCGAAGATGAGTCCGTCGGGGTGGAACTGCGCCGTCGTCAAACTGACGCCGGACGCGTCGCTCACCTGCGTTAATACATTACATTTTAACATAAGTAATGTTACCTTTTGACGCAAAATAGTTCGCGATGCACTTGCATCTAAAAGCCATTTTTCATTGCACCAGAATTCTCAATTCCTCTACACAGCAAGTGATTTTTTTAACTCAACTCAAACTTAACTCAAATATTTCTTTATTCAAGTAGGTTACATGTAACACTTTTTAATCGTAATTGAATACAATGCCAAGTGATTCTACTTCCGGTTCGGAACTTATATCTACCGAGAAGACACCGGTAAGAAACTCAGCAGATAAGTTACAGTAGCAGTATCTAACTTATAGCTATGTGTAGAACACTTTGGACCAAGTCATATAGTTTTATTTTGATGAGTGAAAAAAGCATTAAGTATTATTTTATTTTAAGTGGTAAGCCGGAGCAGACCAGTCCCCAAAGGTGGCACCTGTTCACAAACATGACGTATGTGCCAGCCATCGCTTCACTTTAATGTTGAATAGTTGTCAACCTTTATTTAACCGATTCATTGCGGATGACGCCATATGGCGTCATTTATATCTTTTGCGTATGGCGTTTGACGCCAAAAGGCGTCTCAAAGAATTCCTCTGTAACTCTATGGAATGGCTATTTTGAGAGTCCAAACGAACAGAATTGCCATTATTTGTCACGTAGGTTAAACCTGTATGAACCGTTTTATGATTTATTGCCAATTTAAAAACTTCAGATGTTACAAACCTTTTATTACCAAATTTAATTTCTTTTACGAATGGCGTATGACGCCACATGGCGTCATGAAGGTTTTTGTTCTTAAAATCAACATGATGATTTTTATGAGAGTTCTAATAGCAGAGCTTTTACTGCCTATGTTATAATAAAGGCGTTTTAATTACCTAAATATATAAATTATAGTAATAATTAATTTATTAATATGTATGTATTTATAAAAGACAAGTACCTATATAAGTAGGTATTTATATCGGTTAAGTGATTGCTTAGTTTAGGACAAAATAGCTTTGTGTGATTGGTGTCCTGAAATATTTATTATTATTTTAATTAGGTAAATAGCGCAAAAACTCAGAAACTCCAACTTATTTTTATTTCATAATGATTATGATAATAAAATCATACATTTGTTTTCTTCCTCTTCCTTTTTATCTTCAATTTGCGTATTTAATTATGGTTTTTAGATTAAATAAACTAAATAAAGGCACTCCTTTTACACCCTTTCGTAAACTTCTAGTAAAAATACACAAAAGGTTTAAAACCACTGATCCAAGTTAATCACTTACCGGCCATTCCAGCGAAATCACGTAGATAAGTCACTTTGTAACACTCTAAACGAATTAACAAAACCTTTACGTTTGACTTCTAAATCCGACTGAATGTAAACACGCATAAACAAACCAAAATCTTAACAAAAAACAAAATATGTTCAATCATGGCTGAAGACGCCCAAGGGCGTCACTTTAATGGGTGGCGGTTGACGCACAAAGGCGTCACAGAAAATTTGTTAGCCGCCATGGACAAAAGTCCCTAAAAGTGGGATACGCAATGAATCGATTAAAATTCAAATTACACCAACTACACTCAGGCAGGACAACACATGTAAAGTTGATTGCTATTAATTTTGACATTATCGTTAATTAACACAAACACTTAGAGTTAACTACAGCTTCATACAATATGATTGACATTCACTTTACATTATGAACAGATTCTAAGTAAAACAGCAATAAAAGCCAAGGTACTCTATCAACGTACAAACTAAAGCACGCCAGACTGCTCAGTACTGCTCACTATAGACTATCGCCCTAATGTCGTGCGCATAAGATCTAACATAAAACTGCAAATGTTTACTTCGATGTTGAACGTACCTTGGTAAGCAGCGCTCCAGTGCGGATGTCCGAGAAAGCCCAGTGCTGATCAGTGGACGTGGACAGCACGTAGTCGCCTGTCGGGTGGAGCGACAGGCCGGTCACGGGGCCGTCGTGGGACCGCAGGATCACTGTCGTTTGAGACCTGCAACATTTTAATTTTCTTCATCATGTCGCCCGTCATAATTTTTGTGTTTCAATCAATTTACAAAACGAATGATTTGAGTTATTTTAGGTAATGTATTTACTTCCTTTAGAAAGCATTATCATAGATATTATGTTTTGTTAGGGTTATGTAGCCGAATGACAAAAAACGGAACCCGTGTGGATAATATGTGTCCGTTCGTATGTCACAGCCACTTTTTTCCGTAACTATAAGAGCTATACAACCTGTAACGGAAAGGGGGTAACAATGTAAAGTAGGTGGATACTATACCTTGTATAGATTCTATATACGAAATCCCGAGTTAAAATAAACACTTTATTGTTTTTATGAAATAAAAAATGATTAACTATAATGACTGACTAAAACGTAAACAAACGCATCACAACACTATTGAGGTCAGCGACCCCAAATCACGTTATCACTTCACGACAATCACTGCAATCCTGAATTTCTCCACCTCCTTCCTCGACATGCGCGCCTAGTACTTTCTTAGAAGATGCGCGAACATTATGCAACATTTGTGGTGTCACTGTACAGAACGCGGCCTTGATGCTTTCTATCATCTCCCCTTGACGAGCATGCTACAGCGTACACCTTCCTTTTAAATTAGTCCCACAAGAAGAAGTCCAACGGAGTGAGGTCTGGTGACCGAGCTGGCCATGTGATACGACCTCCTCGCCCAATCCACAGATGGAAACGAGCGTTTTGATGGTTTCGTAAATCTCTTTCTCTAGCTCTCGGTCGGCCATCACGCTGCCGTCGGTTGCTCCGACACAGAGAATCATCTCGAATATTCTTGATTGCTCAAAGACATCACGAAATATCACTAGGCTATCCGTAGTAAGTAGGTAATCCAGAAAGGCAAAAACACAAGATGTTGTCACGGCGACGACAACTCAATGACTTAACTGAATTGTCAAAATGAGAAACGCTAAACCAACAAATTTCAGATGTGATTCAGTAAACACTAAAAGATGAACCACTATTGTGATATTTAAATTAATAGCATAATAGGTAGGTACATCCAAGTCTTTCGACGATTCCAACAATACTGTGATAGTGTTGTGCAAGCGTGACTTAGTCAAAATTTTGACTTGTATTTGACTGATATTTCAAAAAAAAATATTGAAGCAATAAATGCGTGTACACAGCTACAAATGGTCCCATACAGTTTGTAACCGTTAACTGCTTTGGTATTTTTGATATTGTTATACCCTTTCCGTTACACGTTGTATACTGTGGAAACTTGGTAAGTAGATGAATTGGGTGAACCGTATTAAGATTTTCCACCAAAAATAGAAAAAAAACAATAAATTTTTGGGGTTCCCCATGCTTACAACTGAAACTCAAATTTTATTTTCATCAAACCCATATGTGTAGGATGTATCAATATAAATCGTAAACCGCAATTTACCTTTAATTCAATCAACTCAAATATATACTTTTATATTATGTTACTTGCTCCTACAGAACTTTTCATGGGCGAGGCCGACTCGCACTTGGCTGTTTTTGAAAAATAGGAATCCTTACTATATCGCCAGTAATGTAAATATATCGCAAGCAAACTACGGAATCAAAGACACCTTGCCATCTGAATAGGTTTTTATATCTGTTTATTTCTATGGGCCCCCTCACTCTTCGGCTATGGAGATTGTCAAATTACCTAATTATACCAATAAGTTGGCCAAAATGTTGCACTTGCCACAATGTAAGCACAGAAAACAAAATAATTCAAAACTTACATAGGCACATTCCATACTCTTATCGTGTGGTCGGGCGAGGCAGTTATCACAGTATCCTCGTCCGGATGGTATATCACCCTGGTGACCTTCTTGGTGTGTCCCTTGAGTATAGCCACCACCTGCTCGGTGTCCTTGTTGAACACCGTCGCGTTGCGGTCGTTGCCGCCCGTCAGCAGCTTGCTGTGGTCCGACGGGTTGATGTCCAGCGCCAGGATGCCGGGCACTGAGGCCGAGTGTAGACCCTGAAAAGGAAGGTAGAATTAGTTTCAATTAAAGCAATCACTTTTGAATCCTCATTGAATACAATGCAAAGTGGAACTGCCAGTTTAGAAACTTATACCTAGCGCGAATATACCGGAGATTTGTTACAGTAGCAATATCTTACTAATAGCTATGTGCGGGCCGCATTCGTATTTTCAGCCAAATAGTACTTGGCAAACTGAATAGTTTGACATTCGACGAGATCGATAAAATTTAGCGGATTAGGGTCTTTACGGCAATCTTTTACACATGTTCAGTGTTGTGAGTATTAGGTCGCCGACATGTGTACTGTACAATGTAGTGTATACTGACCGGATGCGAGGCCAGGGTGAGGAAGGCGCGTATCTGGTCGGGCGCCACGAGTCCCTCGGGCACGGTGCGGCCGCGCCGCTTGCGCTCCTGCGTCAGCGCCGTGGCGCGCTCCTGCAGCCGCGCCACCACGCTCGCCGACATGTGTACTGTACAATGTAGTGTATACTGACCGGATGCGAGGCCAGGGTGAGGAAGGCGCGTATCTGGTCGGGCGCCACGAGTCCCTCGGGCACGGTGCGGCCGCGCCGCTTGCGCTCCTGCGTCAGCGCCGTGGCGCGCTCCTGCAGCCGCGCCACCACGCTCGCCGACATGTGTACTGTACAATGTAGTGTATACTGACCGGATGCGAGGCCAGGGTGAGGAAGGCGCGTATCTGGTCGGGCGCCACGAGTCCCTCGGGCACGGTGCGGCCGCGCCGCTTGCGCTCCTGCGTCAGCGCCGTGGCGCGCTCCTGCAGCCGCGCCACCACGCTCGCCGACATGTGTACTGTACAATGTAGTGTATACTGACCGGATGCGAGGCCAGGGTGAGGAAGGCGCGTATCTGGTCGGGCGCCACGAGTCCCTCGGGCACGGTGCGGCCGCGCCGCTTGCGCTCCTGCGTCAGCGCCGTGGCGCGCTCCTGCAGCCGCGCCACCACGCTCGCCGACATGTGTACTGTACAATGTAGTGTATACTGACCGGATGCGAGGCCAGGGTGAGGAAGGCGCGTATCTGGTCGGGCGCCACGAGTCCCTCGGGCACGGTGCGGCCGCGCCGCTTGCGCTCCTGCGTCAGCGCCGTGGCGCGCTCCTGCAGCCGCGCCACCACGCTCGCCGACATGTGTACTGTACAATGTAGTGTATACTGACCGGATGCGAGGCCAGGGTGAGGAAGGCGCGTATCTGGTCGGGCGCCACGAGTCCCTCGGGCACGGTGCGGCCGCGCCGCTTGCGCTCCTGCGTCAGCGCCGTGGCGCGCTCCTGCAGCCGCGCCACCACGCTCGCCGACATGTGTACTGTACAATGTAGTGTATACTGACCGGATGCGAGGCCAGGGTGAGGAAGGCGCGTATCTGGTCGGGCGCCACGAGTCCCTCGGGCACGGTGCGGCCGCGCCGCTTGCGCTCCTGCGTCAGCGCCGTGGCGCGCTCCTGCAGCCGCGCCACCACGCTCGCCGACATGTGTACTGTACAATGTAGTGTATACTGACCGGATGCGAGGCCAGGGTGAGGAAGGCGCGTATCTGGTCGGGCGCCACGAGTCCCTCGGGCACGGTGCGGCCGCGCCGCTTGCGCTCCTGCGTCAGCGCCGTGGCGCGCTCCTGCAGCCGCGCCACCACGCTCGCCGACATGTGTACTGTACAATGTAGTGTATACTGACCGGATGCGAGGCCAGGGTGAGGAAGGCGCGTATCTGGTCGGGCGCCACGAGTCCCTCGGGCACGGTGCGGCCGCGCCGCTTGCGCTCCTGCGTCAGCGCCGTGGCGCGCTCCTGCAGCCGCGCCACCACGCTCGCCGACATGTGTACTGTACAATGTAGTGTATACTGACCGGATGCGAGGCCAGGGTGAGGAAGGCGCGTATCTGGTCGGGCGCCACGAGTCCCTCGGGCACGGTGCGGCCGCGCCGCTTGCGCTCCTGCGTCAGCGCCGTGGCGCGCTCCTGCAGCCGCGCCACCACGCTCGCCGACATGTGTACTGTACAATGTAGTGTATACTGACCGGATGCGAGGCCAGGGTGAGGAAGGCGCGTATCTGGTCGGGCGCCACGAGTCCCTCGGGCACGGTGCGGCCGCGCCGCTTGCGCTCCTGCGTCAGCGCCGTGGCGCGCTCCTGCAGCCGCGCCACCACGCTCGCCGACATGTGTACTGTACAATGTAGTGTATACTGACCGGATGCGAGGCCAGGGTGAGGAAGGCGCGTATCTGGTCGGGCGCCACGAGTCCCTCGGGCACGGTGCGGCCGCGCCGCTTGCGCTCCTGCGTCAGCGCCGTGGCGCGCTCCTGCAGCCGCGCCACCACGCTCGCCGACATGCCCACCGCCGCCACGCCCGACCCGCCGCCCGCCGCCGCCGCCTCCGCCTGCGAAACACAAAACATTGTCGATTGAAGGTAGACCTTAACACAATACATTATGGTGCGTTTTGGATTAATTCGATTCGGTAGAATGTTGTGTGAAAAAATGTGGGGTCTTTTGAGACGGATTATCTGTTAAGTAGTGTCATTCAAATCGAGTCTCAAACGACTTGTCCACGTAGACTGGCTTTAGACATAATTGAAGTGTGTAAAAAGCATAAACTATATTATTGGTCCCCACAGCGTGCTTAGGGAACTATAGAGCACCGAACCGAAATCTCCGTACACCTATGGTATGTCGTAAAATTATGTTGTTTCACACGAAATGGGCAGATATGAATGTCGCTAAAAAAGTTTAGTTACAATTCAACACTAAAAAGAATATGTTTTAAGCAACTAAAATAAATTACCGGCTGTGTGGGCTGTGGTGCCACTATTCCGGCCTGCGGCTTCAATGTGGCGAGCGCCTCACGCGCCGCTGTCACCTCCTTCGTGAGACGGGCGATCACGCGACAGGCGGCGTCATGCTGGTACAAAGCGTGGCTCAGCTCCTGATTATATCAACAATAGTCATTAAATCTTGCTCCTGTCATTCCTGTCATCTTGCATCAAACCGCCTCATAATCCTAATCAACACATTCAGGCCTAGCACGCGCCACGCGACTAAATTTTTACCGCGCTTTTAACAAACGTAAAAACCGATTGAAGTCAGTGCGACAGTTGCTGATTGGCTGAAAATACGAGTGTGGTGTGCTATTAGCCAATCAACGGGATCGAAACTTTTATCGTCTCATGCGATAAATTTGACATATTGCGTATGCTAGGCCTGATTGACAGTTGACGACTTAGGTGACGCATTGACAAACACACCCAAAGCATGAAAAGTCCCAGGTTTGATTCCCAGACAAGACCGTTTATGCAAATAAACATTAATGGATCGGATTGGGTCTGGATGGATGTGTACACCTCAATTAGTATCCTTCATCTGGTACACAAAATACGAGGGAAACCCTTTGTTTCAAACAAGTTGATTGGTGTGATTGTCAAGGACATAATTAAACTAGTTAATCAAATAATAACAGGCATGAAATAACAAACCTGTCTAGCAGTTTGCAGCTGCTGACGCTGTGTGAATGTGTGCAGCATGAGTGCATCCCACTCATCTTGCATGCACTTGAGCGTTGCAGGTATGGATGTGGCTACAGGGGGCTTAGGCTTGACTATTGGTGGAGCTACAGGGCAGGAATATAAAAAAACTTCGTTAACAATTAATATATCAGTGTGTCGATCTTTTGAGCGACAAAACTGTTGACAACAATAAGAAATCTTGTGTGTGTACCGATATTATCGACTTTTTAGTTGCGTCTATTTATTAGAGTACCCTGAGTATCACGAACTATATGACCCTGACTGTACCTTACTGACAGTAGATTTAGTTTTAACTAATTTTTTATCATTGTGACTGATATTAGGCCATATATAGTTAAAATATTTAAATTCTTCTTTATATGGCATGGGAACAAATATCAAAATGAAATATTAACTGTGATGTGTACAACCTTTTTCAAAAATGTGTTTTGGAGAAGATTCTTCGTTTTTGTTATGGTCTTAAGTGTCTTAAAACTTATTCTCCAATATTATAGATCCTGCTCAAGCATAAGCTGTTACCTGACCATAATTTCTTAGATTCTCAGGAAATATAACTGATTTTTTAATAAAAATATACATCAGCAGCATGCGCGATACGTGAAGGTCGTGGGTTCAATTCCTGCACCGCAAAGGGAGATAAAAATTTTCTGTTTCTAATATAAAAATATACAATTGTAACAAATTGTACAAATACAACCATAAACTGCATACTTGAAATCTAGATATTATGCTAGCAATTGCCCGTGACATTATTTTGGGATATTAGTATGCTTTTGTCATTCTAACATCTCTCACTACTAAATTTCATCCCAGTCAATTCACCAATTTTTAAAAAAGATTTAGTTTGAAAGCATATCCATACTTCTACTAAAAGAAATGTTTACATTCTAATAATATTATTAAAGTAATAAGAAAACCTAGTTTTTTGTCAATAGCAAATCTTATTGCACACCAGGCTTTAGTGCCCTAAGTTTTAAATGTATTCTGATTACATCTTATGGAGTCTGAATCACAAATGAGCGCAATTACCAAATTAGCAGTACACAACCATGTTTTTATATTGTGTCATAGCGATTTGATCGTACTATCACAAAAATACTTACTTTTAATTTCAATCAGGTCCTCAACTCTTAAATCTTTGCCGCTGATAGGGTCAACACCATTTTCTATAATGTACTTCTCTATTATTCGCCTCTCAAATACGGATCCTGAAGACGGAGATACCACTGGCACCTCGGGCACTTCGTTGGATACTACAATACACAAAAAGTTAGGTTACCAAAGGCACCATGTAAACATCTACACCAAATGCTGCTTTACGAATTATTTAGCCGATAATTATTGTAAATTTTAAAGCATTATTACTTGCTCATATTAGAAAATAGATTTCATTTGTTTATCACGTTTTATTTTAAGAACAAAGCATTGTAATCTTCAAAATAATCCGGCTCGCGGGTTTTATTAATTGACTAAATTGTTAACTTTAAATGTAAAATGTAAATATCTTAACTTACTGGCACAGTAAAGAGCCATGGCAAATCCAGATTTGAACACTTAACCACACAATTAGTGACGAAAATAACTTTAAAATTAAATCCCTCCTGCCGACGAAAAATGCTTTACCATAAACTAACAGGCTTTAGACATTATGTCTTGTCAATCGTGCCACATAAAATACTAGCAATGGAATTTTTGTCATTTGTTTTTGCTACATCGATTTTCCTGAAAAATTTAATGGTAAGATATATAAAATGCTTTATCTGCCTCATAATAGTATAAAGTATCTCAAAACAAAAAATATGCTACAGTTGTGAATTTAAGACTAGTGATCTTCGCACAGAAAAAAGTTTTTTTCACCTTTGGTTAATGGTTTTCTAATAAGGAGAGAGGAATGCGGCATATCCTTACAGCTCTCTTGGCTTAGAGAGCATTAATTGGTAACGTAATACATGGCTGCTAAGAGCCGAAAGTTCAAAGGCCTACTGAGAGGCAGTCGCTAGCACAATTTCTGAGAGTACCTACACATGAGTAAACTTCAGGAACCGCTAGGATACCGGGTCCCAGGGGTGTCGACGCTTACGCGATTACCTACGCCCATTGCAGTTGTTCGATTTTCGAAATCTGAAATAGCCGATTCAAATTTGTCCGGTTTCCATTATAGGTTATGCTATGCAGCATTTGCTGTTTTCCATAAAGTAGTTTAAATATGAAATAGGTATTTGTTTTTTAATATTGTTTATTTGATGTTTATTATATAATTCAATTTCAAATTCAACAACAAAATAGGTACGTTTAATGGCACTTCTCAATACACAGTACTTATTACGTATAGCCATAACTAGTGCTGTGTCCTCGTAAGAATTTATATTATAGTTCAGACACTATGGAAAGGATATCAAGGCCAGGGAAGATGATAAAGAAAATGCAAAACTCCAATGTTTACAATTTATTAAAACATAGATAAAAGCTCAATATTGATACGTAATGCTCTCTTACTCACTATCTCTTCAATGCTACTTCTACTAGGCAAATCAACTAATCACTCCATTATCACAGTAGCTTAATTTACCAGCTGCTTTTAAACACTTAAAATAGACCTTAACCTAAGAGCAGAGTAAAAACTGGAAAGTAAGTAAACTCTTAACCTTTTAGGTGCGCTGGCAGCGTTTTATATATAAATCGTTAAGAAAATATATTTTGTGACTTAGTGATGTTGCTGGTACAAAAATAAAATTATTTTTCACTTTCTAAAAAGCTAAGTTAATTACAGTTGGTTTACCTCGCTCAGTGCTTCAATTTTCATTATGATTTGAAGTTAACTTACTTTCCTGAACTTATATTTACTTAGCTAAAAGTAACGAGACATACGATTATATAATACAAACATTAACTTAAATTAATTTTACAAAAATAATCTTTAAATCCATATGTTTTTTTTTCTCAGTCCAACAGCAACCTTGTTCCCAATAATTGCAACTTTTTGATTAGCAAGATTAGATTCTTGCATATTTATCACAACCTTTCCAACGTAAAACCTGGGTCTTTATTATGAAACACCTGTACATATACATTTTGAAAATTAGAACGACCTTGAAAATTTTTTGGCTGTTTCAGGTAATGCCTTATATGCTGTTTGCTTAGCCGTTCGCATGTATATTTTAAATTGTTTTAAGACCAACTATTTATATTTGTACTGTGCTATTAAATATACATATCGCACTAATGTAACCCAAGAATCCGCCTTCAAAAAGTTTAAAAATATTATTAGTAGGTATTAATAATTCTTATTGCACTCGGAAGATATTTATCCAACATTTAAAGTTATACATATATACACACAAATTAATCTTAATTATTACCACTTTTAAATTTACAACTAAGTTGCGATTAGTTTACCTAGTTATCAAGCGTGGTTGCTAAAAACACTACCAATTACGTTTGTCATACACTGAGCTGTAATTACAATATAGTCTTACATTCGCCAATACATTCCTGCTTTACGCTTAGTATGTTTGTACATCATGTACCTATTAATATCGCCGGGGAGTGCAATACCGTGTAAATTGATTTTTCCGTAAGATTTTATTTCGATTGAAATAATATGAAATAAAATTATCTTTATGGCAAATGCTAGATACGCGGTATTGCACTATCCCCGAAGATATGACATATTTATTATCTACATATTCCCAGTCAAATTTAGATCCACGATTACTTAATTTCAAAATGAACAGCAATGTACAAACGTGCCAACTACGAGTATATACGTGAGCAGGCAGAAAACCAGCTTCAATGAAGTGAAATATAAAAATAGTATCATGCCATAAATATATACACATCTGATAGAGAAAAAGACTAGAAAACATTAGCCTACTAACTAAATAACTAAACGAGGTCAGGGGCAGAGCAAGGTCTGGGACAAGCCCTCAGTATTAATAGCGATAACGTTTACGGTCGTGAAGTTAGAAGCATTGTAGATACTCCTGATATAATTAACTACATTTCAAATTCCAAACGAATCGTAGTATGATTAGATTTTTTGCAATTTCGCCTATACTATAATTCAGGTTAGCAGAAAATGACAGACGAATTCCAAATTATTGATCCAAGTTAAGCCTTCGACACAGTTTCAAACCGACTCTGTTTGATTTACTTTATAATCATTTGGAGAATAGGAGATCAGCACAAGGCTGCTTTCGTAGTTACAAAAGAGAAAAAAAATTGTACAAGTAGACGTAGACATAAGAGGTAAATTAAAGCTGTACTGGTAGTCCTACAGGGTAGTATTTTTGGGATACTGCTATATATAGTGTCTTCTTTTACAAAAACGGACAAAATTATTTTGGTTAATCGTTTTTTACAGTGTCAACGAGATCATGATAAAAGAGGTCAGATTTTTAAAACCATAATGATAGAGTAATGAGAAAATTTCTTGGAAGACAATATTGTATTCAAAGGAATATTCATATGTTTTTATATGTTAAAACATAGATATATTTATTGGTATTGTCTAGTACCGTGAGCGTGGAGTGTAGGTTTTAGCTTAGATATACTTTTCTGTGGCTATAAGGCTACAAATAAATGGTTTCTCGTCAACAAACAATCTTAAAATGGTACAACTGTCTCTGAATTGATGTCAACATTAGGTACAAATTTGTCGTCTTGTGATCATTTACGTGTATATGTCTAAAGCGAGTCAAGTCGTGCATAATTACTTGTCAAGATACAATCAACTTTAACTTAGCAATGAGAACATAATATGTTTTTTGAACTTATCATGTCATTTGCAATAACTTGATGAGCAATCCATCTTTTTATACATGATACATGAGATGGAGATGAGATACTTATTACCTGTCTTTAAACTTAATTTAGTTACTTCCGTTTATCGTAAACTTTTATCATAAATAAAATTCATACATTTTAATGGTTTAGATACCTACTACAAATATGGTGTCAAATTACTACATGACGTTGTCTATGGTTACTCCGTATGGCAATAATTCATCCATTGTACAATCATAGAGATTACATCAGCATGCCTGAACATGGAGAGTTTTCTCGAGAGAAGCCCTCGCTTTCCGGTCGGTTTTATAAAGATGAACTACTGTTACTTTTTGTGTCCTAAATTATATATTTAAAGTTAGTCAGCCAAGGACCGATGCGAAAAACCTTTTTTTTTTATTTCCTGATCATTACATGAATAATCAAAATTAAATGTACCGATTTAAAAATAATAATTACACAGGACGATGCTATATCACAACATCCGTTCGTTGACAATGAAGATTACATTGAGCAAGAAAATAGCTGCAATTTGGACTTCATTAAAAAGTTTTATAAGATTGAATATACTTTTTCTAAAAAGAATAAACAGATTTTGTCCATTGGTAATATACCAGTCGTCAAACAAGACCACAAATGTGCGCCGAGGGTACTGTACAATCAGCCTAAACACTTTGTACCTTCTTATGTCGTTGGCATAAGAACCACTTTTTAACTGCAAGTGTTTGCTGTTATATACTGGTGACCACTCAATTACTAAATATTTTTGATATTTCATGATGTAATTGATAATTATATCGATGATTACTGAGGAAGATCTATTCTAAGGAACTACTCTGCATCTGTGGGTACCTATCAGTTTTAAATACCTACAAACTTTAGCATTATGAAAAAGTAATTAATTATCAGTTATTTACACGTCTTTTTTTAGTATTGGTACATAGGTAAAGTAAAAAATTAAAGATATTAAATTTTAAATCAGTTACCGATTTGATTAATTAACAGAAAATAATTATCTTGAATCCTGATTTATAGTTTCAGATGAACTGAAATCTGATATTGCTGACTTTGTATTTAAAAATGTTTTAACGTGTGTAGATTTTTTTGTTGTTTTTTTAGAGTCTGTACGGCAACAGACGCTTTTATTTTTAACAATGTTTATTTTAAACACTATATTTTATTTCCGAGGCTAACCAATATCTAAGTTATCATTATTTCACATGTTCGGTTGTAGCTCAGAGGTTAAGTCAAGACGCACAGTCCAGAGGACTTCGTACCAACCTTATGTCGAGAGCATAAGAAGTAATGTCGAACTTCAAGTGTTCACCGCAATGTGCTCAATAACTTCGATTGTAAACCAGTCGCAGTCGATTGTAATCCCGTTATATGTAAAAAAAACGGTTTAAACGCATCCAGTTGGTACTTTGATCCTGCTGTTTTCTGTCCCTCGGTTCCTGTTGTATGCAAAGGCGGGTCGGTCGCAGGAGGGTGCGCCGGTCAGTGGTCGTAGCGCTCCTCGGCCTCGGTGGCGGTCTCGGCGGGCGGCAGCGCGGCCGGGCTGGCGGCGCGCGCCACGGGCGAGCTGCTGCTGCTGCCGCGGCTCGAACGGTCTGGGGACAATGTTCACATGATCACATCACGCGATGGCACATACCTACACCCGCTCGTTCATTCACAATAAGTACGATGACTCGGTAAAAAATCTATTCAGACGTTACTTACATGCTCAAAATAAAGTGAAAAAGAAAAAACAAATATTAAAGATGATACAGCACATCAAAGTTCAGGAGGTGTATTTGCGACTCTATTTCGTATAACTGTGCGAAGTAACGTTGTCCTTAATTTTAACGCAGTAAATAAATGAGTGGCACTTATCAAACATGTTTTCGATGATTGGGAGAGAAAACAGGACGCCATTGGAGTTTTTTGTGATCTGTCAAAGGCATTTGATTGCGTTGATCACCAAACGTTGCTGATGAAGTTGAGGCATTATGGTGTTGTAAGCACTTCACTGAGTCTTCTACAGTCTTACCTTTCTGACAGAACTCAAAGGGTCAATGTGAATGGAACTAACTCTTCTGGTGCACCTCTAGCGATGGGAGTGCCCCAGGGCTCAATATTGGGACCTCTGTTGTTCCTTATTTATATTAACGACCTTCCTTACTTTGCGAAGGATCTCTGTGAGATTTTGTTATTTGCTGATGACACTTCTTTTCAAAATTGATAGATGTAAAGAATAATTTGAAGATGTAAATAGTTCTCTCTCACAAGTGCTACATTGGTTCACGAATAATAATCTCCTGCTTAACACTAAGAAAACGAAATGTGTCAAATTTACAATGCCGAATGTTAAAAAAGTCAACATCAAATTGTCTATGAATGGTGAACCTATGGAAATAATTAATTCTACAGTATTTCTCGGCATCACATTAGACTTTAAATTACAATGGGGACCCCATATTACTGCCCTGGCAGGAAGGCTTAGTTCAGCTGCATACGCTGTAAGAAAAATTCGAAATTGGACTGATATTGAAACGGCAAGGCTGGTTTATTTCAGTTACTTTCATAGTGTTATATCATATGGTCTCCTTTTGTGGGGAACAGCTGCTGACATTCAAAATATTTTTGTTTTACAGAAGAGGGCTATCCGCGCCATATATGGTCTTAAATCACGGGATTCTCTCAGATACTTATTTAAAGAAATTAACATACTTACCGTAGCATCTGAATACATTTTTGATTGTATTATGTATGTACGCAAAAATTATAATCTACTTTTTTTAAAATCTGACTTCCACAACTTTAACACTAGAAATAAACACAAACTTGCTGTTCCATATCTAAGACTACATAAGATAAGTAATTCCTTTGTGGGTTTAAGCGTTAAATTATTTAACAAGTTACCTGAAAATGTTATCCAGTTGCCCATGCATAGATTTAAGTCTCATGTTAAAAATTGTTTAATAAAAAAGGGCTACTACAAAATTGATGATTATTTGAATGACAAAAATGTATGGGTCTAGAATAATTTTAATTCTCGGAAATGTTTTATATAAGCTTTGTATATTTTATTTAAGTACCTAGCGTAAGGGAACATTGTTACATTGAAAAGAGTAAGTGTCGAGTTTCTTGCCGGTTCTTTTCGACATGATCAACATTCCGAACACGGCGGTAGAAAACTTAATTTGTACTGACTATTCATAAGTGCTTTTGTAAAGTTTACATGAATAAAGATGATTTCTATTCTATTGGACAAGATCGAACCTGGGACCACAGAGATGGTACGACGCCAAAGTGCTCACCTCTCGGCCACGGAAATCGAAAAACTTTACAGGATAAAAGAAAAAATATATGTGTTATGTACAAACAGAAAGTTTTAATCGACTACCCCATCGATAAACACAGAAACTCCAAATTTGTCTCTGCCCAATAGTTCTTAACGGAAAAGTACTATACCTAGTTTCTTTTTTTTTAAATACGCTCCAGGCGATCCCCACCTACCACCTATGATGATATCAGCCACCATATCGCCAATGTGCTATAGTATTGTTTGAGAACTAAACACAGCTCACCGTTCCCGGTGGGGTTAAGCCGCGTGTCCTGCGGCGACGGCCTCTGCTTCTTGGCAGCGGGGTCCTCCCGCGCATCCTCCACCTGCGCAGGGCACTCTAAGTGCACGAGGTGGAACACCTACAACAACAAATATTATACTTTTTAAAACCAATAACCGCCTAAGTACGATCAACAGCACGTCAAAACACTTGCATTCTAATATTCGACCTTATAAGCACGACATAAGTGCGGTGGTAAAAAAATATGTCAATAAATTTATCTAGTCTACGAAATCCGATTTTAGAACTCGCTAAAACAAATTAAATTGAATGAACAACTAACCTCATTAACTGAATTGTTAATTCCAACTATCCTTATAATGGAGACTGGTCTGGGTGTGAAGTAAATGACTTGCCATGACCTGCAGCAAAAAAAAATCTATCAGTTATGTATCCTCAAGATAAATCAGTAGTCTTCCAATGTTTTCATCGCTTCATAGGCCATGGTGATTCTTATGATAACACTCCTAAGATAATCAATATTACAGGTAATATTAAATCCAGGGATTAACTACGAAATTCAAGCCAAGCAGAATCAATTACAGTGAACCACGATACGGTAACAACGGTACTTATCTTTAGCCCCCTCTTGGGGCAAAAGGTCTGTAAGCCTCAAACTTATGTTTCGTGTCCGTATTAAAATAAACAATCAAAACATAAGATGAAGCCCAATTTTTAATAACCTTTGCCACCTCGTACCTGGCTAACGCTCCCTCCCTAATACATAGCACACTTAATGCTCTAGATTTTGTCTGACACCTCTGGCCTCTTAGTCTACAGCGGACAGCAGGTAGAGAGTGACCTGCTGCAACAGTTAGTCAGTAAGAGTGACCTGCACGCGTCGCGGGTCCGGTCGCAGACCGTCTCCCAGTCCCAGTAGTTGAGCGAGGTCTCGACGTAGTACGAGTAGTGCCGGTAGTCGCAGTCCCACAGCAGCATGCGGATGGAGGACAGCAGGTAGAGTGACCTGCTGCAACAGTTAGTCAGTAAGAGTGACCTGCACGCGTCGCGGGTCCGGTCGCAGACCGTCTCCCAGTCCCAGTAGTTGAGCGAGGTCTCGACGTAGTACGAGTAGTGCCGGTAGTCGCAGTCCCACAGCAGCATGCGGATGGAGGACAGCAGGTAGAGTGACCTGCTGCAACAGTTAGTCAGTAAGAGTGACCTGCACGCGTCGCGGGTCCGGTCGCAGACCGTCTCCCAGTCCCATTAGTTGAGCGAGGTCTCGACGTAGTACGAGTAGTGCCGGTAGTCGCAGTCCCACAGCAGCATGCGGATGGAGGACAGCAGGTAGAGAGTGACCTGCTGCAACAGTTAGTCAGTAAGAGTGACCTGCACGCGTCGCGGGTCCGGTCGCAGACCGTCTCCCAGTCCCAGTAGTTGAGCGAGGTCTCGACGTAGTACGAGTAGTGCCGGTAGTCGCAGTCCCACAGCAGCATGCGGATGGAGGACAGCAGGTAGAGTGACCTGCTGCAACAGTTAGTCAGTAAGAGTGACCTGCACGCGTCGCGGGTCCGGTCGCAGACCGTCTCCCAGTCCCATTAGTTGAGGGAGGTCTCGACGTAGTACGAGTAGTGCCGGTAGTCGCAGTCCCACAGCAGCATGCGGATGGAGGAGAGCAGGTAGAGAGTGACCTGCTGCAACAGTTAGTCAGTAAGAGTGACCTGCACGCGTCGCGGGTCCGGTCGCAGACCGTCTCCCAGTCCCAGTAGTTGAGCGAGGTCTCGACGTAGTACGAGTAGTGCCGGTAGTCGCAGTCCCACAGCAGCATGCGGATGGAGGACAGCAGGTAGAGAGTGACCTGCTGCAACAGTTAGTCAGTAAGAGTGACCTGCACGCGTCGCGGGTCCGGTCGCAGACCGTCTCCCAGTCCCAGTAGTTGAGCGAGGTCTCGACGTAGTACGAGTAGTGCCGGTAGTCGCAGTCCCACAGCAGCATGCGGATGGAGGACAGCAGGTAGAGTGACCTGCTGCAACAGTTAGTCAGTAAGAGTGACCTGCACGCGTCGCGGGTCCGGTCGCAGACCGTCTCCCAGTCCCATTAGTTGAGCGAGGTCTCGACGTAGTACGAGTAGTGCCGGTAGTCGCAGTCCCACAGCAGCATGCGGATGGAGGACAGCAGGTAGAGAGTGACCTGCTGCAACAGTTAGTCAGTAAGAGTGACCTGCACGCGTCGCGGGTCCGGTCGCAGACCGTCTCCCAGTCCCAGTAGTTGAGCGAGGTCTCGACGTAGTACGAGTAGTGCCGGTAGTCGCAGTCCCACAGCAGCATGCGGATGGAGGACAGCAGGTAGAGTGACCTGCTGCAACAGTTAGTCAGTAAGAGTGACCTGCACGCGTCGCGGGTCCGGTCGCAGACCGTCTCCCAGTCCCAGTAGTTGAGCGAGGTCTCGACGTAGTACGAGTAGTGCCGGTAGTCGCAGTCCCACAGCAGCATGCGGATGGAGGACAGCAGGTAGAGTGACCTGCTGCAACAGTTAGTCAGTAAGAGTGACCTGCACGCGTCGCGGGTCCGGTCGCAGACCGTCTCCCAGTCCCAGTAGTTGAGCGAGGTCTCGACGTAGTACGAGTAGTGCCGGTAGTCGCAGTCCCACAGCAGCATGCGGATGGAGGACAGCAGGTAGGGCTGCGCCAGCTGCACGACGATGGCGCCGGACCCGAGCTGGTGGCACGTGTAGCCCTGCTCCCAGTCGTAGTTCTCTGTGTCGCCGTTCAGGAGGGCGTTGCGGGACCGGCTGAGATATATTTACAATCATTAGTGAGTTTAACAAATTGTTAAGCATTGAATGCGTGTGCCACACAATCGTACAATTAAAGTCATTGACCCCGATGTGGATTAAAAATTAAGCGCTTTATTCATGTGTACCTATTAAATGAACTATACAAAGGAAATATTTATTCAAAGAGTGTTAGCGAAGGGCGTATACTCGTACTAATTTAGAGTTAATTGTAACTAATCAACTATAGATATTGTGATGGTTCAAAACACTACCGAAGGTTTTTAATGGGAGTTTCATAAGACTACCCGCTGCTTAATTCCCTACCAAACTACACCCATTAAACCTAAGCTATGTAATTTAGTCAAAATACAATAAACGCACACTGCTATTGTATTATATGTATAAAATTATGTATTTAAATATTGCACAATAAGTCTAACAGTTAATTTAATTTACAATTTTACTTCATTGATTATATTTATATTTTTACAATTGATAAACTAACTATATGTCTTGGAGCGAAATAAGTAATAAGTTTAGCTTTTTTGTAAAAAAAAACTACTGAATTTCTTGCCGGTATCGTCTCGGTAGTTTTAGGTTCCGAACCAGATAGCATCATTTTATTTAGCTACAGACGATTCATAAGTGTTACTGATGTAAATAAATGAATAAACAGATTTGAATATTGTCCATCTGCTAAGTTTTTTGTCAGTGTCTTCGCGGTAGTAATAACATACAGAACCGGTAGCAGTGAAATTTAGTTGTGTTCAAGAGGAGTCTAGAATTGAGTAGAAGTGTGTATACCTGATACCCTCTATGACGACAGCAGACAGCTCAACGGTGGCGACGTTGTGCACCGGCTTGACGAGCCCGTCGCAGAGCGGCGGCACGCGAGCCGTGTGCATCGCCTCCAGCGCCACCGCGTGGAACACCTGACAAACAAACAGATAGAGTATTTCACGCTGTATAATCGACCGGTCGATCGCGACTGTTAGTTCAGTCGATAGTTGCCGGGCAAAAAATTTGTATAAATTAAACTAGACTGCGCAATGCAATTACCTACCATTGCCCCTCACTTAGCTTACATATTAAATATGTGCATAGATCTGGGACAATTTCCGAATCTTATGAAATTTAGTAAAATAATACCCCTGTTTAAGTCAGGTGTTAAAAGTGACCCATCTAACTTTCGACCTATTTATATACTGCCAACGTTTAGTAAGATCTTTGAAAAAATTATATTCGATCAACTAATAACACATTTTCATGAAAACGATTTGCTACATAATAAACAGTTTGGCTTCACCAGAGGTAGATCCACCACTGATGCGGGAGTGGCACTTATCAAACATATATTAGATGCGTGGGAGAGAAAGCAAGATGCCATTGGTATTTTTTGTGATCTGTCAAAGGCGTTTGATTGTGTCAATCATGAAACTTTGCTTTTAAAATTCGAACACCATGGTGTCTCAGGCCCTGCAATATCTTTATTGCAATCATACTTAACTGGTAGAATACAAAAAGTTAATGTTAACGTCCAAAATTCCCCAGTGCCTGAAGAGAAAGGTCTATGACCAATGTGTGTTACCAGTGATGACTTACGGAACTGAGACGTGGTCTCTGAATGTTGGCCTCATAACGAAGCTCGAAGTTGCGCAGCGTGCTATGGAGAGGGCTATGCTCGGCGTTTCCCTACATGATCGGATCCGTAATACGGAGATCCGTAGAAGGACCGGTGTATCCGACATAGCCCGAAGAGTTAGCACGCTGAAGTGGCAATGGGCAGGCCACATCGCTCGTAGGACCGACGACCGTTGGGTAAAGAGGGTCCTCGAGTGGCAACCACGTACCGGACGACGCAGCGTGGGGCGGCCCCCAACACGATGGACTGACGACATCGTCAGATGTGCGGGGAGCCGCTGGATGCAGATAGCGCAGGACCGCGCGTTGTGGCGTTCTGTAGGGGAGGCCTATGTCCAGCAGTGGACAAAAAGAGGCTGATGGATGGATGGATGGATGGAATGTTAACGAAGCCAATTCTTCCGGCGCACCACTTGTTATGGGCGTGCCCCAGGGCTCTATATTAGGGCCACTTCTCTTCTTAATCTATATAAATGATCTTCCTCACTTTTCAGAAAATCTATGTGAGATTGTATTGTTCGCAGATGATACATCTTTGATTTTTAAAGTTGACAGACATAAGCAATCATATGACGTTGTAAATAATGCTCTACAAGTTTTGCATTGGTTTTCTACTAATAACCAATGTCAATGCAAAAAAGACTAAATGTATTAAATTTACAATGCCTAATGTAAGGCCATTTAATACTGATATTATTATGAATAATGAACATATTGAACTCGTTAATTCCACAACTTTTTAAGGTATCACTGTAGATTCTAAACTACAATGGGGTCCTAATATAGGCGCTCTGGCAGAAAGACTTAGTTCGGCTGCATATGCAGTCAGAAAAATTAAGCATCTTACTGATGTTGAAACGGCGAGACTAGTTTATTTCAGCTATTTTCATAGTTTAATGTCATACGGTTTACTGCTGTGGGGCTCAGTTTCAGACATACAAACTATTTTTGTATTGCAGAAGAGAGCTATTCCATCTATATACGGCCTAAGATAGCGTGATTCACTCAAATAATTATTTAAAGAAATTGATATTTTAACTGTAGCATCTCAATTCATCTTTGGGTCAAGGTTAGCATCGCGCTGAAAACGGATTTGATATCGTGATATCCTATCTGTTAGCCATACGGCCCGCAAGGTGTTTTTTCACGCTCCTTTTTAAGGAATCCATGTCAAAGGAAGGAGGAAATATGTACATAAGCCGGCAATGAAAACTTATGGACCAAACATACATTTTAGTCATCTATTACTTAACGTTGAACAAACAAAGACGCGACCGACCTTATTAACAGTGTTACTGGTGCCAACCAGCTTGATGTACTGCACCACGCGCGGCTCGAAGTAGAGGTTCTGCCAGGAGCGGCAGAAGTACTTGCTGTGGTCGATCACGCGCACCCAGTCCTTCTGGTCCACGGACACCTCTATGAAGTATGCGTACGACCTGCACACCCACACCGGGCACTTATGAAAACCGGGCACTTACGAAATTGTAAGGAACGTATGTTCTTTACTCAAAGTGGAAGCACTTCCGCTTCCACTAGATGGCGATACGCGGACAGGGGTCCGACTGTTATTTGATTGGTGATTCAAACTAATCACGTAGCAATTGGACCCCACACGTACGTGTCGCCATCTAGTTGATTTTTTACACGAACACCCTCATTAATATATGGTTTTGGATTTACATAAATAATATTTTGTTTTTTGAAAACGCTTAATTCGCGTTCGAAGTGAATCGGTTACAATTATGAGAATTCATAATTGCCATTCGTCATTCGTTTTTGGTAGCAGGCCTTCTGTGCCGGATTTTCCATAGAAGCTGAACAAACTTAGGGCAGCAAAATTTGGTACAAAAAAGTAAGACGGATACAACACGTAGTGAGGTACACGTAAACACCTTTTTAAAATATTATAATATACGCGTCGCTGATGGTGCGTCGCGTGCAGCACAATGCATGCTGTACGCTACATGGTCGCTGTTGGCACGCACCTGTTGTCCCGGTCCCACAGCAGCAGGCGTATGTGGTTGATGATGGTGGTGGTGGCCAGGCGCACCAGTATGCCGGGGTTGTCGGGCGCGTCGCTGATGGTGCGTCGCGTGCAGCACAATGCATGCTGTACGCTGCATGGTCGCTGTTGGCACGCACCTGTTGTCCCGGTCCCACAGCAGCAGGCGTATGTGGTTGATGATGGTGGTGGTGGCCAGGCGCACCAGTATGCCGGGGTTGTCGGGCGCGTCGCTGATGGTGCGTCGCGTACAGCACAATGCATGCTGTACGCTACATGGTCGCTGTTGGCACGCACCTGTTGTCCCGGTCCCACAGCAGCAGGCGTATGTATGTGTAAAAAAGTAAGACGGATACAACACGTAGTGAGGTACACGTAAACACCTTTTTAAAATATTATAATATACGCGTCGCTGATGGTGCGTCGCGTGCAGCACAATGCATGCTGTACGCTACATGGTCGCTGTTGGCACGCACCTGTTATCCCGGTCCCACAGCAGCAGGCGTATGTGGTTGATGATGGTGGTGGTGGCCAAGCGCACCAGTATGCCGGGGTTGTCGGGCGCGTCGCTGATGGTGCGTCGCGTACAGCACAATGCATGCTGTACGCTACATGGTCGCTGTTGGCACGCACCTGTTGTCCCGGTCCCACAGCAGCAGGCGTATGTGGTTGATGATGGTGGTGGTGGCCAGGCGCACCAGTATGCCGGGGTTGTCGGGCGCGTCGCTGATGGTGCGTCGCGTGCAGCACAATGCATGCTGTACGCTGCATGGTCGCTGTTGGCACGCACCTGTTGTCCCGGTCTCACAGCAGCAGGCGTATGTGGTTGATGATGGTGGTGGTGGCCAGGCGCACCAGTATGCCGGGGTTGTCGGGCGCGTCGCTGATGGTGCGTCGCGTACAGCACAATGCATGCTGTACGCTACATGGTCGCTGTTGGCACGCACCTGTTGTCCCGGTCCCACAGCAGCAGGCGTATGTGGTTGATGATGGTGGTGGTGGCCAGGCGCACCAGTATGCCGGGGTTGTCGGGCGCGTCGCTGATGGTGCGTCGCGTGCAGCACAATGCATGCTGTACGCTGCATGGTCGCTGTTGGCACGCACCTGTTGTCCCGGTCCCACAGCAGCAGGCGTATGTGGTTGATGATGGTGGTGGTGGCCAGGCGCACCAGTATGCCGGGGTTGTCGGGCGCGTCGCTGATGGTGCGTCGCGTACAGCACAATGCATGCTGTACGCTACATGGTCGCTGTTGGCACGCACCTGTTGTCCCGGTCCCACAGCAGCAGGCGTATGTGGTTGATGATGGTGGTGGTGGCCAGGCGCACCAGTATGCCGGGGTTGTCGGGCGCGTCGCTGATGGTGCGTCGCGTACAGCACAATGCATGCTGTACGCTACATGGTCGCTGTTGGCACGCACCTGTTGTCCCGGTCCCACAGCAGCAGGCGTATGTGGTTGATGATGGTGGTGGTGGCCAGGCGCACCAGTATGCCGGGGTTGTCGGGCGCGTCGCTGATGGTGCGTCGCGTACAGCACAATGCATGCTGTACGCTACATGGTCGCTGTTGGCACGCACCTGTTGTCCCGGTCCCACAGCAGCAGGCGTATGTGGTTGATGATGGTGGTGGTGGCCAGGCGCACCAGTATGCCGGGGTTGTCGGGCGCGTCGCTGATGGTGCGTCGCGTACAGCACAATGCATGCTGTACGCTACATGGTCGCTGTTGGCACGCACCTGTTGTCCCGGTCCCACAGCAGCAGGCGTATGTGGTTGATGATGGTGGTGGTGGCCAGGCGCACCAGTATGCCGGGGTTGTCGGGCGCGTCGCTGATGGTGCGTCGCGTACAGCACAATGCATGCTGTACGCTACATGGTCGCTGTTGGCACGCACCTGTTGTCCCGGTCCCACAGCAGCAGGCGTATGTGGTTGATGATGGTGGTGGTGGCCAGGCGCACCAGTATGCCGGGGTTGTCGGGCGCGTCGCTGATGGTGCGTCGCGTACAGCACAATGCATGCTGTACGCTACATGGTCGCTGTTGGCACGCACCTGTTGTCCCGGTCCCACAGCAGCAGGCGTATGTGGTTGATGATGGTGGTGGTGGCCAGGCGCACCAGTATGCCGGGGTTGTCGGGCGCGTCGCTGATGGTGCGTCGCGTACAGCACAATGCATGCTGTACGCTACATGGTCGCTGTTGGCACGCACCTGTTGTCCCGGTCCCACAGCAGCAGGCGTATGTGGTTGATGATGGTGGTGGTGGCCAGGCGCACCAGTATGCCGGGGTTGTCGGGCGCGTCGCTGATGGTGTGCCGCGTGTAGCCCCGCTCCATGTCGTAGTTCTCTGTGTCGCCGTCCAAGAGCGCCGAGCGCATGTCGCCCGAGATCACGCGCGCACCGCGCTTTGGCGTTGCTACATTCTCTTCAGGTACTGTTTCAAACAAAAACAATAAAATGTTATATGCAGCTGGAGCTAGTTCGCTAGTTTGTCTGCCATATCACTACAAACTCATCCCGATTGAATTGGGCTCACTTAAAAGTTTTTGGTTCACTCAACTAATCGAAACACTATCATCCAAGCTAGGAATAAATATACTATGTACGTAGTAATTTCACTGTCCTTATGTTGTTTGTACTAATTACCCTATTGTTTTATCATTAAAAGAAATTCCGACATTTCATTATAAACTTTGCTAAAGATAATAAAGCTTTATTGTTCTTAATTTAAAGTTGAGAGTACATTCACTCGTACTCACGGAGAAGGCCTCGGTGCGGCAGGTCGGTGCTCTTGGTCTGCGTCTTCTCTTGGATAGCATCGAGCAGCATGTCAGGCGTGACCAAAGTGAACGGGCGCACCACCGTCAGCAGCTCCTCCAAGCTCATCAGCGTGAGCCTCACGCACTTCAGGATCTTCTCCTGAAGACGAATTGGAATAATTAGCTACTAATGACTAGCTGATATAGCTATATAGCAGAGTTTGCAGAAAACACGAATGCGGTGAGCCAATCAACAGCGTCAAAACTTTTGTCGTCTCGTGTGAGAAATTTGAAGTGTTACGCGCATGCGCTACTAGCATTAGTAGGGCTGAACATAGGCATCGCCAGTAGGCGCTCTAGGTTTCTGTAAACAACACGGTAATGAAGCAAACTACAAATGAAATGCTAAAAATAAACACTGACCGCTTGCGTTTGCCCGCCCTCAGACTTGACCCACATCTGGTTGGCGCTGAACCAGCTGCAGACCGCCTTGAAGATGTCCGCCTCGGGAGCGAAGAACGAGTCCCTCTCGAGGAGGCCTTGCAGTGCTTCCTACAACACGACATTATATCTCATCTTCGATATTAAATACATAATTGCTCAATAAATAAATATTGAGCAACATCACATATATTGTTCTGGTTCTGTGGTAAGTAGCTTAAGCATTTGTGTTACAGACATCAGAAACAACGACGGTACCACAACACCCAGACCCAAGACAATATGGAAAAGTTCGTTTCCCATATTGACCCGACCAGGGATCGAACCCTCAAAGATGGCGCGAGGTCAAAGTCGGCTACGGTCGTCAAAATTATTATATCATATAAAATTCGTTTGGCTATGAATATATGTATAGTTATCAGAGCGCTCGGTCGCTAACGCCGTGGATACACGCTTGCAGTATTGAACTCTTTGAACTATAACGTTTCTTCGTGTCGTAATCCAAGATTTCCAAATTGGTATACACATCAACACTCATAACCTGATGAATCAGTCACGCGATCCGAGCAATAAACAAGAAAAAAAATAGCCATGGTTAGACGATACAAATCGTTTTTACAAATACAATCAGTAGTCAGTACCACATATGGTATGGTATAATTGTAGTAGCCATTCACATCATTTTAAAGAGAGGTAGGGCATAGCGATTTATCGCTCGAACTGGAGCAGCCCGACTGGTGAAATACCTCCACCTTACAGAAAACCACAGCCAAATAATAATCACTTCGGTGTGTTGTGTTCCTGCGTGAGAGTAAGATATCCAGGGGGGTGCTACATTAGTAGCAGGGGTCAAGCCTTCAAGGTAAGGGCAAATTTATCATGCTGTACTTGTGGCCCTAGCTAGGACTTCATTACTATTTTATATCAGGTGGGACGAGGTTAATATTGAAGTGTAATATAAAAAAAATAGCGAAATATGGAGTATTTAACGTCTCTAAATAAATGAGCTACTTACAACCGACAGTTGCAAAAACGAGTCATGCTGGAGGACCTCAACTGCGTTTTTGTCCAAGAAGTTGTAACAGTAATCCATAAGCGCATCCAACCCATACAACCTGAAACAAGTACAAAATTGTGCAGATCACACTTCTTAAGACGCACCTTCGAGATTGGCAACAGCCATCATCATCATTTCAGCCGAAAGACGTGCATTGCTTAACCTGGGCCTCCTCTCAAGGCTTCTAGTAATTTCAGCTTTGTACAAGGAAGCATTGGCTTTTAGTCCGTCTGTTAGCTTATTCAAAAACATGGAACACCAATTCTTGCATTTTCTACCTAATCAAAAAATAACAGCGGGCGATACATTGAATGAAAGCATGACGTCATTAGTGGGTGACGTCATATTTTTCACCACCAGTGATAAAAGGCCCCGCCCCACAACTTCTATCTAGTGTATTTTTTTGAATAATTTGGCAAATAAAAATACGCGTCTTAATTTTTTAATAACTATTTAACGAACTAAGAAGTATTTTTGACCCAGCCCCCTCCCCTATTGCAACAAACGCCTTCTTTATACGGTGATAAGTTCTTCCGTCTACCTTGGGAGAGACCGTTCTACGCTACATTTTACGGTACCCGGTCGCCAATTTAGAGCCATTCAGCCCCATCGGCCCTCAGTTCTCCTAGCTGGCCTGCCTATAACTGTTATCAACCGTAATCTCTAGCAAGCTTTAATCATAGTTCCATGCAAAATACGAAGAAATTATCGGCCCCTTTACATTACAATACACTTGAATCTAATTGGATATTCGAATGAGAGCGAAGGCTTGATATAATGTATTACGCCTTGTTTTGCCGATGGCATTTTTTTTAGGCCGCATCTGGGCATCTACAAAATTTTTGATAGAATCTAGTGAGACTTAAAAACAGCATCGATACACTTCTGCATTTCAGGTCATGTACCTACGCATGTCAAGTACGGAACCATTGATTCTGTAGTAGCCTCCCACCTAGCAGCATCTAGCACCACGCAGACGTTCCTCAACTCGAATACCTGCCGCAGATAATCCGATATAGCGGCCTCCAGCTCCCGGAAATTGAACTGCTGCGCCAGCCCGAGAAAGTCCAGCACGGAACAAATGATTCTGGAGTAACCTCTCCCCTAGCAGCGTCTAGTACTGCGCACACGTTCCAAAGAGCGAGTGCCTGCAGCGGGTAGTCCGATATAGCGGTCTCCAGCTCCTAGAAGTTGAACTGGTGCGCCATACCGAACATGTCTGTTACGGAACCATTGATTCTGTGGCAGCCACTCACCTAGCAGCCTCTAGCACTGCGCAAACGTTTCTCATTGAGTGTAACTGCCGCAGGTAGTTCAATATAACGATCTCCAGCTCCTAGAAGTTGAACTGCTGCGCCAGCCCCTGCATGTCAAGTACGGAACGAATGATTCTGTAGTAGCCTCTCACCTAGCAGCGTCTAGCACCGCGCAGACGTTCCTCAGCGCGAGTACCTGCCGCAGATAGTCCGATATAGCGGTCTCCAGCTCCTGGAAGTTGAACTGGTGCGCCAGACCGAGCATGTCCAGAACTGTCTCCTCGCGCAGAAGCGACAGTCCCATGTGTCCCGAGTACACATAGCGAAGCAGTGCCTTGAAAGCTTGGAGAGGCGCTTGCAACTCCACCTCCGCCTGAATAAAGCAGTAAGAAAATTAAGTTATAAAAGTGAAAGTATCTTGTTTTGTAAACTATTAATTTTACTAAAACTATTAGTTTTTAAGTTTAATTAAACTTAAACTATTAGTTTTTTTTTACTTTTATTACTAAAATCACCAGTAAGTACCTGATTAGCCTCCCTCATGCCCCCATACAGCAGAGCTCTGAAGTAATCACTGCTGGCAGCCAGGATGACCTTATGGGCAGGTATCCGCTGCCCCTCCACTATGAGCGTCACATCTGAGTACTCCGATGAGAGACACAGGGACCCAATGTGTTCCGACAAGTGACCTAGAATTTTAATTTATGATGAATTTTTATGGTGAATAAAAAAAAAATCTTATTTCAACTAATAATTACAACAAATAAATGTGACTCTAGTACAAATATCTAAGTTAATTACATGTACATAATATGCTTGTTGGGGGAATCGAACCCAATACTTTAGTCTTAGAGGCAGGGCATTCAACCAATGCGCCTGTCAGGTGTCTATTGGTAGATAAAGAAAGCATTGTGTTCATTATCTCATCTTTTACTAAATAAGTCTCCCTGGCCTATGTAATCTTATGATCTGACCGAAAAATAACACGTTATTATTTGTTTAATTTAATGGATGTTCCATTCTAAGCTACCTGTGAGAACACTAACTTTGTGTCATCAAAAAATATACAAATATTTCAGTGCATATTTCTAACCAGTGTAGCATATTCTAAGGTGTTTTATATGTGATACTAGACATAATTAAAGCTATTATTTAACAACAAACAACTTATTATAGAGCTAGTAATGTTAGCATGATAAGCAGTTCTATGATTCCAGGCTTATTTTAAAACTTTGAGGATGTCATAAAAATATATCATAGAAAAGCAGAGAGTGGTCAAACTATGATGACACTGATAAATGTGGTCTCAATTTGCAATTTTTACTTTTTTTAGTGCAAAGTTATTCTTTTCACTTGACTACACATAAGTTCATAAGAATTATTAGAACAGGGTTTTTTTAGAACAAAAACCATAGCTTTCCTAAAAAACAGTGTTAGGGTAAAATGTAAATTATAGTTTTATTAGAATTAAAACACTACGCTGCAAGCCTCATTGTAAAATAAGTAAAATTTATTAAACATGAGATAACTAAATATTTTCCATCTGTATGCATATAAATGAAATAAGTGTTCAAATAAGAAATAAATATATTTAAAAATCAGCCATAACAGTGAATGTGTTCATACTTATGTGTTCAATGTCACCGACGCGTGAGCTTGGAGTGTTGTTTACATTCATATACTGGTGCTGGCTACTCATTTTATCGCGTCACATCTGATGGACTCCCTGAGACAATTACACATTAATCTATATTATTACGAGTTATTAATTAATTCTCATGCAACAAACATCAAAGGTAACATAATTAGTAAGATAAGCATTGATTGGTAATAATTATTTCTTGCATGATTGAGCATAACATGGATACTTGTAATTGCATATATTCTAAATGCTGAAAACCCTTCCATACTTATTCCAACAGTACTTACTTATTTCCATTCTTTTTTCGTAATTACAAATTGATGATCTACAACAAAGATCAATATCATTCAGATTAATTTTAACTCTTCAGCCATGCACTTTAAAAGATTAAGTATTTTCATATTTGTTGTGTGGGTATTGTGGTACGGTAATTGTTTCTGATTTCTGTAACATAAGTGCTTGAGCTACTGACCACAGAATCAGAGCAATGTTTGTCATCCAATATTTTTTTCCTCTAGACCGGGGACTTTTGAAAGAATAGTTGATTAAGCTCGTTTTATCCATGTTATGATGAATGATGAAATAATTTCTGATTGCCAATCACTGGTTTTAATAAATAGTTTAAACATGTTAACATTGTATAAAATTTTATGCAAAATGAAAATGATTGTAATTGTTTTTTCAAAGGTAAGTTAAGAGTACATACAGGGGATTATCAAGACAAGTGACACAAAATTAAAGAATCAGGTCATGAATGAAGCCAAAAGTTACTGTAATAGTTACTGTATTATTACTTTATGTCAATGAAAACATGAAACTGATGATGGTCAGATGTCTTATAAACTTTTCAAAATCATGCAACAGATCGGGTTGTATGTTCAAATGTGCATTTCTTAATTTTTTAATTTCTGACATAGTTTATTGTTGTACTCTACATGTGAATGATTTGTTTCGACAATTTTTAGAAAATATTATTAATTTAAAAAAATGATGATTTGATTATTGATTGAAATAATAGAATTTCCTTTAAAAAGACAGACATGATTGTTATTCTGTATAGTTATCTGGGTCTTAAATTACAAGGATCACAGTTCACATTTGATAAATTACAAAAATACCTGAATCTTGTAAGATTAATATGAAAGACATGGTTTACAAATTCCCATTAAAATATTTTTTTTATGATACTCTATTATTTATGATAAAATAATTAAACATATTATTTTAACCTGGATATTAACATTTCCAGGTTGAAGGTAACAAATTAATTTCATTGTTTGATTCAACCAACTTTTTAATTTATTTTGAAATTTAAACAAACAAAATAAACACCACCTGTGCAATAATTGGTGGCACAAAGTTACCACAAACAAACAAATAAACACCGTCCGTGAGCGAATGTTCCAGATAACAAGTAACAAGGGAAAGTATGTAGGTACTATACGAGTTCACTTCCTCCAATAATATTCTTACTCAATGCTAATAAGTACTTAACTGCCTTAGTTTAAGAACAAAAGGAAACGCACCAAAAACAGTACAAATATGCGCACATACGTACCTTGAAATAAAAATCACATCAAAGAAATACACTTCACTTAAATCATAGGGTTCCACAATAGATTTATCAAAACGGCGACATTATACTGAGTAAGTTATAATTCTCAATTAATTCGATAAACGTTATGAATTTGTATAAAATTTTGTTGAACTTGAAGCTCAATACAGCAATTTCTTTGCGAATTTTTTTGACAATTCTTCGCCACAGAAGTGGGGTTTTCGTTTTCTATGTTTAAAATTCCCCAGTCTGACTGTATCCTCGAACGTAGTTTAAGATTAAGGCATTTTACTGAATATGAGATAAAAGAAAAAAAAACACGCTTTTATAGCAAGTTGAATCAAATAGTAGATAGTTTATAATAACAAACAGAATTATTAACTTAAAGACTTTCGCGTTCCATTTTAAACATTTAAAATTAATAAATTTAGTACTGACTACTAAATAAAAATGGTGTCGCGTTTTGACCGTTTAAATTATTTTAAATGTTTAGAATTATTCAATTCAGAATAAAAGCCGAAGGGTCCTTGAATTACAAGTTACAATTATTATATTTGTGAGCGGAGCACTATGAAAATATCGTAAAGTACACCCAACCCTTTTTACTTTTATTTTAGAGATTCAGGTACATGCATACATTTTTAGATACAACCAAAGCTTATAAAATCGTGTTATAAATGTGGATTTTTTTTTTTATCGGATTATTGTATTGTCATCGGTCCTTGACACGTATGAAAAGTTTCAAGTTGTGGTGAAAATTTAACTCAAAAATCCTGTAACATAGTTATATACAACCCAAGCATATAAAGGCGTGATTAAAATATGAGATATCACAAGCAAAAAGCAGTCGGTAAGTGTTCGTTTCAGCGCCTACAATAACAAATTATTTTTAAATTTTAATTCGGTTCCTCCCTTTTTTATCTTTGCCATAACAGCATGAACACTAATGGCTATAAACACTTATGTGACAAGACAGATATCAGCCAGCTTACCTACACCTTGTTTAAATAATTTCAAACATCTTAATTTTTCATGGCAGTTATTTTGAAAGATATTTAGATGGGTACCTAATGCAGAGATTTTTAAAAGATGAGCGCTGCCCTAATTTCATGCATTTTTCTCACACTAAAAACACTCCCTACTCAATCATATTATTCCCATTCCTATAATATTTGGGTTCAAAAGTCCCTGCATTTTGGGGAGTTTTCACAACTTGGCAATTTAAAAGATTAGCTTGACACTTTGCTATCTGTCAAATATATTAGAAATGTTTAATGAATACAGACGACTTAGACATAACTATTAAGCCTTGTGAGACAGTAAGAAGGCTTAAAAAAATCAGAACAAATTTCTATTTTTTTCTGTCAAATTAATTACGTCCTGTTCTGCCCTACTAGCATGCACAATCCAATAAATTTCTCACATGAGACGACAAAAGATTCCGTACTATTGATTGGTTGATACACCACACCGCACTCCTATTTTTAGCCAATCAACAGCTGACGCATTGATTTTGACATTTGTTAAGAGCGCGCGCGATAACATTTACTCGCGTGGCACATCCTAAGCTGACTGGTTTACCTTTTTTGCTAATGCACTGTGCAGCAGAACATAAGCAGAACTGCAGTCAAGAAAAAAATAAGGATGAACTGTAGGTTTAAATAAGATTTTTTTGGAATGGTGATGCTTAGTGCGTAGATGTCGAATATTTCTTAAAAGTAATATTAAATCATTAAACAACATTGAATGTTTTTTGCGAGCTACACCACTTTCCAGCAACTTTAACTGTGCAACATGCCCACAGACATTTAATAAATATATTATGTCTGCGAACATGCCTAGCTTGTGAAAGACGTTGGATATCTTTTAATTTGATAGAATACGTTTCTCTTCGTAGGCTTAAGTAAGTATGTTGATAATAAACTTCGAATCAGCTAGGTATGTAAACGAGTGGCGTGTCGACTGTTTTTATACCACGATTATGAAGCGATGCTCATTATTGGTGCGTCAAATCCGTGGCAGCCCAAACATTGTTCTGAACATGTTCTCTTCTCAGGTTTTCTTGCAAAGGTTTGACTGTCAGTACCTGAATCAGAACCACTGTTCTATGGTTCATATACTGACTAATGAGCATATTATTAGGATAAATTTACAATGATTAATATGCCTCTTTTCTATTATTATTGCATAGTTGTATTTTGAGTTCATTTATTGATTTTATTGGATATACCTAATTTAATTGAGTATATTTTACTGGATTTGAATTTGATTTTATGTTATTAATGTAGTTTTATAAGTTACAATGAAATTTGTATCTGAATATATTATGTATAACTAAGGATTTTATCTGAAATAACTAAATTGAATTGAATTGAATAATACCTGGTATGGGTCATTTCTTTGGTCCGTCTGTCCGTCAAGGTCGTTCATTTCAAGAACGCGTAGAGGTTTAAAGTTGATATTAGAAAATACTAATCCGATAGGTACCTTGAAGCCGCGTAGCCGTGAGGCAAATCGATACTCTACGTCTACGTAATAATCAAAAGACGTAGCGTTCCCCATACATTTGCAATGGGAACAATGATAATTTAATCCTGAAATTAGGCATCAACGAAGATTGTACAGCAAAATTAAGAAAAATATCCCTAAATCGTTATTTTGTTGTACCTAATATTAAAAAAAAAAACAATTATGTAGGTACCTACAAACTTATTTGACTTTTTTTTGGTATGAGGAGTTAACATTAATAACTCATTATATTTAGGGTCTCATGAAGCTGTGAAGCCAATTTCATCATTATACACAAAAAGCAGTTTTTAAACTTTATCTTCTAATCAATCAAAAGTGATAATGGAGTCATCGGTTCGTGTTTTGTTGAACAAACCAAGCCAAGTTGGTAGGAAAGGTATTTTTTACGTGTGTGAAGACGAAATAACTCAATAAGTGCGCAAAATACTTAAATGTACACATTTACAGAAAATAGCACTCATTTAAAATAGCACACTTGATAAGAATACGTGCGCGCGTAGTTACTCACGGATCGGATACTGTACCGTAATCTTCGTATACGCTTTTGCACTTTTCCATAAAAATATTTTTTCGATTGAGGACGCACGAGTATGTAGGTACTGGTGAAAATTACCTTTTGAATAATTAGCGGGAAATGACCTTAGAATGATATAGCTTCCGGTTTTACGTATTTCCGCTCAATGACATAGCAAATTAATTTTACTATTGTAATATTACACTATAATTTGAAATGCTGTTTAATTTTGTATAATTTAATAATAAAATAAGAATCATTTAAAATATTTACTCTCACAATATCGAATTAATATTGGAGGAGCCATATTTTCTAGGCGTTAAGTGTCACTTTTAAATCTATGGTTGTTCAAAGGTTTACTTTCCATGAATTAGAATAAGTCAAGTTGCGCGTGTTAATTTTGATAAATCGTTACGTTTCGGTGAAATATTTTATTATTGATTACGTAGGTGGCTATTAAATTTACTTTATCTTGTGTTGTGAAGTACACTATAATTTAATAAATTCGAATGTAGAAATCTATAGTTACAAAGTTAAATCTTGACTTTTTTAGCTGAACAAACGGGCGCGAAAGCTTCGTCATGTAAATGCTGTTTCGTGATTGGTTTAATTCTTAGATTGTACCAACTTAAAAATACACATCACATTTTGGCAATGTTGTCAAAATTACTACCAGTTGTGCTAGGCCAGGTAAATATCGTCGCGTATAGAAATAATTTATTTTTCTTCTGTAATTCTTAATACGAAAATGATGTTGTAATAGTTGGAACGATAGCTAAAGATTTCGCCGTTGAGTGAAAACTCTCAATAGTAAGTAATAAATTTAGATATTTGTGTTTCGTGAACTTTTTTGTAGAAGGTTGTGGTTCTGTAAAAGTAGCTGCACAATGATACAGAGTGCGATCTTTGCGAAAGAAAAATAAAACGATCAGTAATCGTAATGGGTTATGAACTTTTTATAATAGTACTAATTATATGAATTAAAACGGTATCTTCCTGAAAGTTAGTGGTGTTAGTAAAAATGTATTTAAAGTGGATGTAGTTCGTCCAGATGATACTTCTCTTCGCAATATTTTATTTTATATATGCATTACAGGTCATCAGTAATGTATTGCAAGAGATAATAAAGTATCTGTAATGAATTCCAAAACCTTTTTGGATTCGAGAAATGGAGAGACAACAATGTAATTCACTTCAAAACTTTGATGAGCCTAAAACAGATATTTTGAAAAAAAGATTATTAAAATCGAGCAGCGGTATCGTCAGTGCAAATTATTCGCAAAATACGTCACAGCACAATGTCTTACTGAATACTTTGCGTGTGAGTTATTCTATTAAATGTGTTCAAGTAACCCAATTAGTTGTTATTGTCTGCATATGTTTGATCTCATTAACCTCGTTCATGCCTTTCAGGCGCCAATATCGAGCAGCATGATCGTGTCTTCGGTGCAGGCGCCTCAGAGCTCCATCCCCATCACCCACAATTTAGTTACTCACTCTATTGCCCCTGTGAAGATTCACGCGAATAACTCCCCCTATCCATTGCAATTGTCAACTGTTCATGTGCCAGTTCAGATACCTGGCTCTACCTCGAACATAAATGTTCCTGTCCAGCTGTCGGGGCCAACAACCAGTGTGCCATTACAGATAGCTCCCGTCAGCCTTCCCTTGCAAGTGTCCGGCACTACAACAGTGCCCATGCAGCTGTCCGCTGGCGACACTATTAATGTGCCACTACAAATTCCAGCTGCGAGTCAAAATATTCAGATAACAGGACCAGCTTTGCCGTCTATGCCAATGTTGCAGAATTCTAGTCAAACTCTTCATAGTTCTATAATTCATGTACACATGGGGTCTAATCCTAGAACAACCAGTTTAGACGGAAGTAGTGACATGACAGTGTCAAGTTCATCTCAGCTTCAAATTCCTGACTCTTCTGGTGTTCAAATGAAAATGAATAGCTCTACATCGGTTTCCCAAGTTCAAATGACTACAAACTCAGTAATGCAGATCCCCAGTTCTTCCAATAACTCCATACAATTGGCCCTCCCAAACAATGGAGGCTCGGGCACGGTTCAGCTCAGAGGTGCAGCGAGGCCAGTGCCGCACATGGTGTATATCCAGACTCCGACTGGGCTGAAGCCAGTCACCAGCACAGAAGTGATAAGTCAAGCTAGCACTAGTGGTAACCCACCACAAATAATTGTGAGAAGACCTGTGAGTACTAAAAAATTTCTAATATGTCATAAAAATTTAAATATCTCATATCATTTATTTCACTTATTAAATTTATATCATTGCTATTATAGCTTGTATATCCATTATGTTTTGGTTTCATAATGAATATGTACACATCCATATTAAAATGATTATATGTAAGGAAACAACATTATAAACAACTAATTTTGATTTTTAAAAATAGAAATTGTATGTGAATGTATCTCTTGAACTACTACTATTACTTTTTTGCATTTCCATTTTTGTAAAATGAATGAAGAATTCGAATTTAAAGCCTAGACTTTACATCATCTACAAACACAAAAGTATTATTGTGACTAGTATTTAATTGTGGTTAATTAAAATGTGGATTTTGTAAATTTATAAGATACTAACCATTTATAATATTTCAGGTGACCAGTAGCTCCAACATACACCTCATTTCAAATGTTAGTAACAAAGCTAATATCACTTCAAAAGTGCCCCAAAACAAATCCTCTATTCTCGCACCTGTAAATGCTACTCAGCCTATTGTCATTCAAAAGCCCAAACCTAGTGATAAAATGATGGTCCCTGTGAGTATCGCGCCGGGAACGCAAGCCAAGCAAGCCATAGCTTATCTGGGTTCTGTTAAGAAACCCAACACCAAAAACTTATCAGATAACCAATCGATTCTGATATCTAATAATCAAACAAACGTAACTGCCAACAATCAGAAACTTTTCTTGACGCCTATGAACATGCCTAAGATTCAAAATACTAAATTTATTTTACCTGTAACACTGCCTGCTACAATGGCGTCGAAAGGGCCTATAATAAATCTTCAGATAGCCAATGGCCAGATTCAAAATGATCCTCAAGGCAACATAACTGTGATGCGTGACACAGGTCCCATGGAGGCGACAGAGATGCCGCCGCTGCAGCCGCTTGCGAAAGTGGTTAATATGAATGGAAAGGACAATTCAATACCACAAAGCCCAAAAAATGATAAGACATTCGCATTTTCTATACCGGGATCAAGAGCGGAGCCAACAGGGGAGCAAGGGGAATACACTCTGTCAATACCTGAAACGAACGCCTCAATGAATGATGATATCTACACTGTCTCCATAGCTGATAACGAGGGAGGACATACCAGAGAGTCTTTCACCTTGGCAATACCTGAGAAGGGTAAAAGTTTGTTGAACAAGAATATGATGAACATGGACAGGAGTGAACTGGCGGGACCTGTCACGGTTGCGGCCCCAGCGATATTACGACGATCAAACTCCGATAATAGTGAGAGAAAAACAGCCAACGCAAATATGAAGAGACGGATCTCACTGTGCACTGACAAATATTCTAATAAAGGACTGAAAATGACCTTAATGCAGCAGCAGCGAGCAATGGACAAACTTTCAGATCCTCATAACACAGATGTTAATGATGACCACCGTGTTCCATCCTTGTTTTGTGACGAGAAGTTGGAAGAGGCTAAAGTGAACCTTGGTGAGTCAGATAACGAAGATTTCAAAGATAACAAGCCCATTGTTGATAATAATGGCCAAGAGATTTACTTCAAATTAGATAATGCATCATTTAGGGTAAAACGGGAATGTTTGGAAGGGGCTTTTGAAGAAGATCCTCCGGGATTGATATGGAACAATGGGATTGCGATACTGCGGGGCAGTAATCTTCATTTCCAGACTAACGAGTTTGGATTGATTGACCTGATTGATATGGTGGATCATGAGGAACTGGTGCCTAACCCGAAGTACCATACGCCATTAAAACAGCGTATAGAAAGCAATAATAGGGACAAGAAGCCAACCTCTCCTGAGGACATGTATCGCTGTGATGGCTGCGGGTGCCACGGCATGGCGGCGGAGTTTATCACTCCGAACTTCTGTAGTCTGACATGTCAGAGTGAGGTCGAAAAAGCGATTCAAAAGAAGAAAGATCGCGAGAGAATCGAAATCCTTAGGAAACGGAATAAAATAAAGAAGTTATTGAAGACGAAGCAATTGTCTGAGTCAGATCTGATGATGGACAAGGATGACAAGTTTTTGTTGAAACATTACGACTCTGCTCCTCCTGAGGGGTTGTCTGATGTGGCGTTGCTCAAAATGGGAGAGGAAATGATTGAAAATGAGAAGTATCCTTGGATGTGTGGGAAAAATGGGTTCTCTTGGATGCGGTATCTAGATGTCTGCAAGGCCAAGGCTGCGCCTGTGAAGCTATTCAAGGACCCGTTCCCATATAACAGGAATGGTTTTAAGGTAAGATATAATTTGACCTGTATCATGTTATTTTGGCTGTCTTTTTTCTCTATGTAACTACAATCAGTCTAGTTTTGGATACTCAGACCTTTTTGTTTGTTGGTGTTCACCCCCAACAACAGGAGTATTTATACATCCATCTTATCTTAGCCGCGTTATGCTAAAACCATTAATATTGAATATTTTAACCTTTGTGTATTAACATAAGGTACATTACTGTCCATCTAGTTAAATCCTTTGCTATCCCGTCCTGATAGTGGGCGCAGTCTCATAAGAAACTAAGCAAAAATCATTGTTTGATAACATAATGGTTAGAGTCATCCCTCATGACATGATGTACAAAGTTTTGATTGGTCCACAGCTCAATCAGTAGTATATTGCTCAAGCTCATACATAGTAAGAACACATACCACTATCCTGATAACTACAGTGTCATCGACTTTAAACAAAGAGATTAAGTATTTCGTCCTTCAATTATTTTTATTTGTAACAAAATAAATTATATACTTAATATCATTTTTTATGTGAAATAAACATGGCGTTATGAAAAATATTGGATATTACTTTGTAATATCAACCATTGTACGATTCTGCTTAGGGCAGGCGACATAATGCAATTAAATCCATTTCGTTTTGTGTTTTTCTATATTTGCACTTTAGCAGTATGTATTCTTTCTTGACAATATTAAATTCATTATTACATAATGGTGTTCACTTTTTCAACCAATCTTTAGCAGTTTTAGCCCTTTTAGTTTATACAGTAGTTTTATTGGATTTGGTGTTCGATTTTTGCACAATACAGAAAACTCGAAAGAATCGATATTGGTAACATTATCTGTAATTTAGGACTCCACACTAGACTGATACTTTTAAAGCTTTCATCTTTCTGCATATAGGTCGGCATGCGCATGGAGGCCATAGACCCGGAGCATCCGTCTATGTTTTGCGTGGTGTCCGTAGCTGAAGTGCAGGGCTACCGGATGCGGCTGCACTTCGACGAGTACCCGGACGTGCACGATTTCTGGGTGAACGCCGACTCGCCGGACATCTTCCCGCCGGGCTGGTGCGAGAAGAACGGCCGGTCCCTCAAGCCGCCCGCTAGCTACAACCTGTCTGGTTTCTCGTGGCCGCTGTACCTGAAGGCCGTTAGGGCGATAGCCGCGCCCAAGCATCTGTTTTTGCATATCTCAAGCTCGGTAAGTCAAAAACAACCAAATAGAAACTGAATGTTTGGATAAAATTAATAAATAGTACACATAAAACCCAATCCAACAAATCTTTATCGAAGAATGCATCTAATAGAGAAGGGGACTAAAAGTTGGTTTTTATTTAGTCCGTCTGTTAAATTATCCAAAACTATGACACACATATTTTTGCATTTTCCACCGAATAAAAAAATAATGGCGATAGATTGAATTTAATTGTTGCATGACTTCATTAGTGGGTACATTTTTATACAACCTAGTAACGTAACGAGTCCACCCCGCAACTTGACATTGTTTTATCTTAGTATTATTTTTATTAATAGGGCATTTTTTTTAATAACTTTCAAACCAAAATCAATCTTGATTGACCAGGTCCGCTTACAGAGTGAACAAAGGCTTATAACCTTGTTACTGGTCACATTTTTAACGGAACTGTCTACATACCCAATCTCCGATCGAAGCATGCGTCTAATTGTTTTGGACATGTGTCATTTACCAGCTGAACCATTCCAGATATTCAAGCCGAACTGCTTCCGCGTGGGCATGAAGCTGGAAGCGGAGGACCGTAAGAACGACCTGGTGTGCGTGGCGAGCATCACCGACATGCTGGACAACCGGATGCTGATCAACTTCGACAGCTGGGACGAGATGTACGACTACTGGGTGGAGCCGAACTCGCCCTACATACACCCCGTGGGCTGGGCCGAGGAAAACGGGGTGCCGCTGACACCGCCCAACTGTGAGTACCTAGTGAACATAATATAATGGAAAATTATAATACAAGACCTCAAAACGTTTCTCGTTTATGAGGATTGGGCAGAAGATATTTCCAGAAAAGAAAAAATATGTTTGATCGTGAATTCAAAAAACTAGAAACTTCAAGCTTTAAAATGCAAACTTTAAATACGACGATTTTCAAGGGAAGTATAAAGGGAGTTATAAAACGTCAAAAAATTTGAAATTATTTTTTGATTGTTTAATTGTTTCATCTAGTGTATAATGTGCCTGTAAAAACCAAATAGCTTGATCAGTATTTTTTTAGTGTCCCACAATATATTATTAAACTAGTTTTACCCGCAACTTCGTTCGCGTGGACTACGTACTTTCATGGTTCGAGCTAGATTTGTACCAAATTGCATATCTCTAACTTAAAAAAGAAACATTTTCAGATATAAACTTTCAAGAGCGGTATTACTCTTATCCCCCTTATTTTCAAAATAAAAAGTCAATGTCCATTCTAGAGGTTCAACATATACCTACAACAAATTTTATCAAAATTGGTTCAGTGGTTTAGGCGTGAAAGCTGAGCAGACAAACAGACAGACTGACAAAGTTACTTTCGCATTTATAATATTAGTATGGATATTAAATTTGATATATAACACTTTACATCCAATAAACAAATGGGTGAAGGTCGTCGGATCTTGACTAGAGTTTTACGTCATTATTCAGTTTGGTCGTGTAACACTCGATGTAATTCTGTTTATTCCTCGCGTCGATATTTAAACTTTTTCAACTTCTAGGTTTTAGTAGTTTAAGTTTTTAGTTTGTTGTGTCCATTAGTCTAGTTCCACAAGTGTGTGTGCATTTAATAAATTTAATAGAAATAGATAAGTTTAAAGTAAAAAAACACTTGGAAATGGTTTTGTTGTTCTGTAATTCTTAATGTTATTTTTAACACCTTTAAATAAAGTTCTACATACATCAACCAAATAAAGCAAATTGGATCAATATGTTCTCATGATCTGTGAGAATGAACTTACTATTTATTGCTTATTGACCTTTTGTTGGCTCCTGGCCCCAGTAGACGTCTTTGGTGTTTTGTATGATGACACACATGCCTTACGTAAATAAATAATAACCTATTTTGATGTTTATATTGCCTTTTGTATGTGTATAAGCAGTAAATAAATGAATTCCATAATTTCCATACATAGGTCCAAAAAGTGACGTGAATGGTAAACAAGGTATATAAATGTGACATAAAAAAATCCGGCGTCTCGTTGTATGATAGCCCTTTGGAGACAAAATATAGAGCGTGTTCAGTAGGCTGAATGGTCAGATTTTAGACCATCTTATTGCTATAAAAAAATTTTTTGATAGCAATAAGATGGTCATCGGTCATCACAAAGGAGAAGTATTGAAATACCCACCATAGTTCTTATTTGCTTCGCGTAAACATATCTCAAACATAATAAATGAATATCAGATAATATCACATACATTTTTATTACATAGTTTAAGCACTTATGTTACCCGAGACACAATATTTTTTTTCCTGAGTGGAGATCGAACCCAGACACTTCCTTCAATATTGTTCTTTGCCAGGAGTGCTAACCATTGTTACACTGTCACAGTCAAAATAATACTAACGCTGACATAAGACCACAGCCAAATTAAAACGGGTGTATCCCAGCTGTCCCCTCTGGCGTTGTCCCCTTGAGGGACAACTGGGATTTTTTTATAAATGTCTCCCAGTTGTCCCCTCTACCCTGCGACAAGGGGGACAACTGGGACTTTAATTTTTAGACGTCCCAGTCTCCCTCACTTGAGATGTCGCCGTATAATTTTGCTAAAAGTGACAAATAATATAGCACTTGTTAGATATCATATACCACTGGCTCGGATTATGACGAAGAGTGTCTAATGAGGAACAGGAAAAGTCAATTAAGGGAAAAATCATGATGTTAGGTATAGTTTATTGTTTTATGTAAAATATAACGAGTACAATGTTTTCATTTAACTATACTCGGGTAAAATAAACTTTTAAGTATAGGTAAAATTAATAACTACCTTACCTTTAAACTGGGCTCTTTATATTTAAGAACTATATTTTACACCCCCGACTTCACTCAGAAGTTAAAAACAAATATTTCGGTAAATAAAATAGAAACATAAAGTAGCTTAGTTCAAGATGACACCTCCCGCCATTATAAAAGTATTCACGGTGCAACGTGATTTTACCACGATCGCTCATAATGCCATGGAACGTAAATGTCATTTTTGCAAGGCGGATTTCTTGAGGGAATTTCTGGAGGGGGTGTTTTAATCGTTTACCTTGAAAATTGCCTTACGGACAAACTTACGGACTTTTCAAGGTAAATGACAGTTATTTTTATATAAAACACACGTTTCGTTGTATCCGAACCACGGTGTAGGATATCTAAACAAATGCTTTATTATTTGCCACTTCTAGCATTATAGGGCAATGTCTCATGTGGGGGAGACTGGGATATTTAAAAATTTAAGTCCCAATTGTCCCCTCCATCGGTGAGACGGGGGACAACTGGGAGATCTTTATAAAAAAATCCCAGTTGTCCCTCAAGGGGACAAATGCCAGAGGGGACAACTGGGATACACCCATTAAAACCACAAAAATACTCGAATTTTTAACTACACATTTAGTATTCAATTATTTGTCATGTTAAAATTTAGGCTAAAAAGAAAGTACCTACACATTCATTTTCCCACGAAGTTTATCGATATTATACCTACTTAGTTATTAAAAATCGAAAGAAAAAACTTTTCGAGGTAAAAGAAAAACTAATTTTTGCAGTAAAAAATAGCATGTGGTAACATTGTATCAAGTAGTTTCCATGTTATTGAAATCAATTAAGGATTCGAGATTATTATAAAAGTGCACTAATAGATAACTATATTCGACCGTTAAACTGTTTGCACGGCAATGATAATGTAATGTCGCTACGCTGGGGACACTCGTACTGCAGCGGCGCGGGTGCGCTGGCGCACGCTAAATTATCATTTTAGCCTCGTAAAAAATAAATTAACATAAGATCTCGCGTTCACATTTCTACTCATTATTTTCTACGCTGCTCGCAGTGAAAATGAGAGTTTAACAAAAGCGAATGAACATTAGGGCGTGTTCGGAAATAGCTGGGAACGTAGTTAAGTTGACTGTTTCCTTAAAATGAGGATAGTCATTAGTTAATGTTGTTATCTGGAGCGGCCGCGGCTGGTCGACGCCGCTCGTGCACCATTCGCAGTGTTTATTAATTCCGATTGTGCTGTCCGCGATCTTTTGAGGTATATGTTTGATACGTTATTATTTTCGTCTTGGAAATTAGTATTGACCTTTTGTTTCGAGGTCATTTTAAATCCTTGTGACTAATTTTCAACAATATTGCTTCTGTCTTTATATCCTCCTAAAGTTATAAACGCGAAAGTTTGTAAAAACTCAAAAACTACTGGTAGGTAGTTAAATTGGATACTATGATAACATAACTGGGGATACTTTTTATCCTAAATTACTTGAACATAGCGGGCAACATTTTTTACAGATTTAGATTTGAAACATTAGTAGTTCCGTAAATAATTAATTAGATCAACTCATTTGGAGGTCATTATAAAATCATTATACTCAATTTGCAACAATATTTTTAGCGCTGTTATGTTAGATTTTGCTATTGATTTAAACTATACTGCAATCAATCGTATTTTCGTCTGTGATGTATTATTGTTTTATAAAATATGTTAAATGTCAACTACCTTTCTTTGAAACCGAAATTTGTCCATTGTCAAGTAATAATGTATGCACTATGCACGTTTCAGGACAAAATCGGATCTAAAGACGTACGTTTGATCCAAAAACTTGACATCTGATTGCATTTGGAATCTACTCAATACTTACTCAATACTTTATTGCACAATAATGTTCCATTTACAAAGTAAAATATACATCACACCCTGTTAGGGCACAGCAACTGGACGAGAAGAGAGGACGCTCGTTTTTCTTTTGTTTTATGGTTTAAAATAATATTTTAAATAATAATATTGTTTATTATGAGGTGCTGTTACAAAGCCTCAAATATATAGCATCTAAATAATATATTAATAAATATATGCATATTATAATATTGCTATAAAGTACTTATGATTTACAATTAATAGGAAATCTGTCTTCTTTTTTTTTTGTTTATATTTTTTAACATCTTTTCTATATTTTATCTTTCAAATATTCATTGATGTCGTAATAGGCTTTGGATATCAGAAATTGTTTTATTAATTTTATATATTTCTTATAGTTTTCTTCATCTTTTATATTTTTTGGTAATTTATTGTATATTTTAATCGACATTATAAGAGGGCTATTAGTATGGAGTGTTATTCTAGAAGTAGGCAATGCAAGGTTATTTCGATGACGTAATCTGTAAGTATTATTATTGTCTTTTTTAGTGTAAAATCCAGGGTATTTACGTACAAATTTGCATGTTTCAAATATATATATACAAGGCAGTGTAAGAATCTGGAGTTTCTGAAAGAATGGTCTACAACTAGTCATCTGATCTATGTTAGCTATGATTCTAATAAGTTTTTTTTGAACAATAAATAAGGTATTAAGTTCTGTACTCTTTCCCCATAGTAGAACTCCATAGCTCAGCCAGGCGTAGGCATAAGCATAATATGTTACTATGGCTGTATCCTGGTTTACAGTTTTTTTAATTTCTCTTAAAGCATAGACAAAAGCGGATAATTTCTTTTTGATTTTTTGAATATGTGATTTCCAATTAAGGTGACTATCGATTACTAAACCAAGAAGCGGATACTCTTTTACTGCCTCTAATTGTACACTATTGAAGCTAAAGTTAATTTCAACGGGGGTTTTCTGGTATGGGTGGAAGCTGATTAATTTCGTTTTATTATAATTGAGCTGTAGATTGTGGTCTTCCAACCATTGCACAGTCTTAGCTATAGTTTCCCTAAGTTTCTCCTCTAGACCAACATTACCTTGGCTAGATGTTAGTATGGAAACATCATCCGCAAACAACACACAGGGATGGTCTATTGTTTCCGCCAGGTCGTTGATATAGATGAGAAATAGAAGACATCCTAACACGCTTCCTTGAGGGATGGAAGCTTTCAGAAGTATATTTTGTGATTGGATGGTTTCAATTTTAGCCATGTCTGCATTAATATATTCCAATTCTACTATTTGTTCCCGATTTTTTAGATAAGATACGAACCATTTGTAACATAGTCCTCGAATCCCTATTCCGTAAAGTTTATTCAGTAAAATGCTATATTGAACAGTGTCATAAGCTTTGGACATATCTAACAGAATGCCAATAGCATATTCATTATTATTTACTAAATTGTAAGCTTCCTGCATAAATTTGTACACGGCTAGAATGGTTGACCGATTTTTACGAAATCCGTTTTGGCTTTCATTGAAAATTTTAAATTTCTCACAGAAATCATAGACGCGGTCACACATCGCCTTTTCAAAGATTTTAGAAGCTGTAGGTAGCAGTGCAATAGGGCGGTAATTATTAGTGTTTGTTTTTGAGTTCTTTTTGTGTATCGGTTTTACTATTGTTTTTTTTAATAGATTAGGAAAAGTACCTTCTGAAAAAGATTGGTTGATTAGAAAACAAAGAGGTTCAGTAAGTTCATCTACACATTGTTTAAATAGACTAGGTGGTAATAGGTGGTAATATATATGTATAAATGCATTACATTCATTTTTAAAATATAATTAAAGATGGCATATTTTCTTACACGTATTTTTAAAATGCCTAAGTCTTTTTCATTAAAAGGTTCCATGTTGAAGTTTTATTTATGGCAGTAGTTTATAGTTTAGCTCCTATTAATATTATGCGGCGAAAGTTTGTAAGAATGTATCGATATCTGGACGTATGTTCGTAACTTTTTCACGCAATAACTTCTAAACGGATTTAGATGTACATATAATTGATAGTAGATTGAGAGATGAAATACTAGATTAATATAGGATACTTTTTATCCCGAAATTACTCTGGTGAAGGCAACATCACTAGTTAACTTCACTTCCTTGCGGTCGACAGCTAGTTTGTACATGTAAATAGATAGATAGATATACTTTATTGCACATACATTACATACATTTATGTAAATGTCCATGATAAATTTGTAAGGATTCAAGCCCCCTGGTTCATGGGCGGCCCTATTCTCTTACCAACTTAAGATCGTCTCCTACATGTATTGTGATCGTTGCACCTTCACTGATAATAAATAACCTATATTATTTTCATCTCAGTTTACAAAGATCCGGAGTCGTTCTCGTGGGCCACGTACCTGTCGGAGGCGGGTGCTTCTGCGGCCCCGCCCCGCGCGTTCAAGCCACGCCCACCGCAGGGTTTCAAACCCGGAATGAAGCTCGAAGTCGTGGACCCTAGGGTAAGTGATTTAGCTCTTTACTTGTTGCATTTCAAAACGTGAACAATTCATGTAAAATCTTTTGGATATTTTTGTGTCTAATCTTCATAACATCGCTTTGTACTTTGTTCGAGCAGTGAAGCAATCAAAGCGCCTTTTCAGTTCCACATTTGCATACAAACTTATCTATTTTTTCCCTAGGAGAGCTTGCGGCTGGTTTATAATCATAAGGCCAGTCCCTATTGACTTAGCAAATTCTTTGCAACCAATACTGTAAAAAACGTGGGAAACGTAATTAATTAAAGGTATACAAACAAATGGGTCTGTCTTTTCTATATTTTAATAGTTTCGTATTAGTTTTATTAAAAAAATTCTAATGTCTTATTTGTACCTAGGAGGTCAGGGGTTCGCGAAACGACTATAACAAAATAGTTAATACACAACTATCATTGTTTTGTGTATTTACTCACACATAAATTAATACATAAGGGAGGAATTTCAGTAATTCTCTCTTTAATTGATAGGTGCCGTTCCTGATACGCGTGGCGAGCGTGAGCGAGGTGAAGGGCCACCAAGTGCGCATCCTGTTCGACGGCTGGCCCAGCGAGCTGGCCTGCTGGATGGACGACGACTCGCCCGACATCCACCCCGTCGGCTGGTGTCTCAAGACGGGGCACCCTCTCGAGCCGCCGCTCAGTGAGTACCGCCCTAAATAAGTGACGTCACCAGTGCGCGACTCGTAAAGTGTTTAGGGCCTAGAGAGTTGGCGCTTTGCGTTTATTTGTTAGGAACACTCAAAAGTAATAGGGTAGAGGATTATAATTTTTTTTTATTATGTAAACAAATATTTACGAAAACACAATGCATTTAAATTTAGCACACAATAAAGTTAACACACTGACTATCAAATAGGTAATTATTTTTGCGGATGTACCTTCACTTAAGTCGATGACGACGGTGGACAGGTCGACGGTAACGACGTTGTGTACCGGCTTGACGAGCCGTGTGCATCGCCTCCAGGGCCTTTGAATTGAAATAAGTGTTGTTTGTCGAGCAGCTGCGGAGGAGCTGCGCACAGTGGGACCGTGCGGCGTGGGCGGGTGCCGCGGGCTGGGCTCGTGCCGCGGCGGGCCGCACAAGCAGCACAACGCGGCCAGCGCCTGCCCCTACCGGCCGCGCCGCCCCCCCCCGCCCGACCGCCTCGCGCCGCACGCGCGCACGCCCGACGCCGTGCTGCCGCGCTCGAGACGGTACCATAGAGTGCTAGTATCAGTTGTTATGTTAGTGCACAAGCAGCACAACGCGGCCAGCGCCTGCCCCTACCGGCCGCGCCGCCCCCCCCCGCCCGACCGCCTCGCGCCGCACGCGCGCACGCCCGACGCCGTGCTGCCGCGCTCGAGACGGTACCATAGAGTGCTAGTATCAGTTGTTATGTTAGTGCACAAGCAGCACAACGCGGCCAGCGCCTGCCCCTACCGGCCGCGCCGCCCCCCCCCGCCCGACCGCCTCGCGCCGCACGCGCGCACGCCCGACGCCGTGCTGCCGCGCTCGAGACGGTACCATAGAGTGCTAGTATCAGTTGTTATGTTAGTGCACAAGCAGCACAACGCGGCCAGCGCCTGCCCCTACCGGCCGCGCCGCCCCCCCCCGCCCGACCGCCTCGCGCCGCACGCGCGCACGCCCGACGCCGTGCTGCCGCGCTCGAGACGGTACCATAGAGTGCTAGTATCAGTTGTTATGTTAGTGCACAAGCAGCACAACGCGGCCAGCGCCTGCCCCTACCGGCCGCGCCGCCCCCCCCCGCCCGACCGCCTCGCGCCGCACGCGCGCACGCCCGACGCCGTGCTGCCGCGCTCGAGACGGTACCATAGAGTGCTAGTATCAGTTGTTATGTTAGTGCACAAGCAGCACAACGCGGCCAGCGCCTGCCCCTACCGGCCGCGCCGCCCCCCCCCGCCCGACCGCCTCGCGCCGCACGCGCGCACGCCCGACGCCGTGCTGCCGCGCTCGAGACGGTACCATAGAGTGCTAGTATCAGTTGTTATGTTAGTGCACAAGCAGCACAACGCGGCCAGCGCCTGCCCCTACCGGCCGCGCCGCCCCCCCCCGCCCGACCGCCTCGCGCCGCACGCGCGCACGCCCGACGCCGTGCTGCCGCGCTCGAGACGGTACCATAGAGTGCTAGTATCAGTTGTTATGTTAGTGCACAAGCAGCACAACGCGGCCAGCGCCTGCCCCTACCGGCCGCGCCGCCCCCCCCCGCCCGACCGCCTCGCGCCGCACGCGCGCACGCCCGACGCCGTGCTGCCGCGCTCGAGACGGTACCATAGAGTGCTAGTATCAGTTGTTATGTTAGTGCACAAGCAGCACAACGCGGCCAGCGCCTGCCCCTACCGGCCGCGCCGCCCCCCCCCGCCCGACCGCCTCGCGCCGCACGCGCGCACGCCCGACGCCGTGCTGCCGCGCTCGAGACGGTACCATAGAGTGCTAGTATCAGTTGTTATGTTAGTGCACAAGCAGCACAACGCGGCCAGCGCCTGCCCCTACCGGCCGCGCCGCCCCCCCCCGCCCGACCGCCTCGCGCCGCACGCGCGCACGCCCGACGCCGTGCTGCCGCGCTCGAGACGGTACCATAGAGTGCTAGTATCAGTTGTTATGTTAGTGCACAAGCAGCACAACGCGGCCAGCGCCTGCCCCTACCGGCCGCGCCGCCCCCCCCCGCCCGACCGCCTCGCGCCGCACGCGCGCACGCCCGACGCCGTGCTGCCGCGCTCGAGACGGTACCATAGAGTGCTAGTATCAGTTGTTATGTTAGTGCACAAGCAGCACAACGCGGCCAGCGCCTGCCCCTACCGGCCGCGCCGCCCCCCCCCGCCCGACCGCCTCGCGCCGCACGCGCGCACGCCCGACGCCGTGCTGCCGCGCTCGAGACGGTACCATAGAGTGCTAGTATCAGTTGTTATGTTAGTGCACAAGCAGCACAACGCGGCCAGCGCCTGCCCCTACCGGCCGCGCCGCCCCCCCCCGCCCGACCGCCTCGCGCCGCACGCGCGCACGCCCGACGCCGTGCTGCCGCGCTCGAGACGGTACCATAGAGTGCTAGTATCAGTTGTTATGTTAGTGCACAAGCAGCACAACGCGGCCAGCGCCTGCCCCTACCGGCCGCGCCGCCCCCCCCCGCCCGACCGCCTCGCGCCGCACGCGCGCACGCCCGACGCCGTGCTGCCGCGCTCGAGACGGTACCATAGAGTGCTAGTATCAGTTGTTATGTTAGTGCACAAGCAGCACAACGCGGCCAGCGCCTGCGCAACGTTTATTTTGTCAACAGTACAATGATCACCTCAATTGTTTCGGCCCGCCCGTGTTTAAGAATCAGTAGGTAGAAGACTTTTTAGCTGATAGCAAATATGGATGTAGCTTAAAATACTAACTCATATTGCCGATGAAACCCCTTGTCAATTAAGTACTTTTAGTTTTCGAGAAAATAAATGCTAAAGTTGCCTATTCGGGCCATGTGTCAAATAGGTAAAATATATTATTTCCTTTACAAGTTGAAAGCATTAATTTATCACTGCATTATAAAACATTATATTGTGCGTTATTCAATTCTTACATTTCCATTTTCGAAATGACTGTACATAGCGTCTGCGCAGCACGACGCTCGTACGCGATGTGCGGAGGACGCCCAGCGCAAGCGCCGCTCAAACGCCGCGCCGACGTTGCGCGGGCGCCGCGTCGACGCAACGTCCAAACAACGCTAGTGTGGGGAGGTCGCCGGCAAGACGCTGACGCTCGAAAGACGCTAGTGTGTGGGGTCACTCTAAGATCCCGGCAAGAAACTCTGTACTTTTCGTCTATAGTAATATTTTAAATCTGAAGAATTTGTTTTGTTTGTTAGGACCCTTTTTTTTTTCAAAATGTTTGTAGATGGTGATTGTTGTACATGAAAAGTTAATAGTAATGTTTTTAATTTCAGATTCCACAGTAAACCCAAATCGGTGCACACAAGTACACCGACCAGCGACATAACCAAAGACAAGTGAGTAGAAGAAAAAATATTTTTTTACAAACACGAATTTAATTAATATATAATAAAATATATACAAATAATATATTATTATATTTTTCCTCGCCAAAGATTCATGATTATTTTCTTTTTTTTAGGGATCAATCATCGCGTTTAGATCTGCCTATACGTGGAAGGCCACGTAAACACAAACGCGTTGAGGAGGTCAAAAATGATTTGGTAAGTTATATTATACACCGTTATTTTTTATTTACCATAAAAAATGTAATCACGTATGTAGACAAAGGTCTTAATTGTAAAAGTGCAAACCGATTTTTTTTTCGATTAAAAATGACAGAGTTATTACGCTTTGTTTTTTACTGAAATTGACAAAAAATGTGTGGACATCCGTCTTTTTACTCAATGAAACTATTGGCACGCAACATGTCAATGAAATACGCACGACATTTTGTTTCACTATCGCAGGTTACTTCCTACTACCTTACTACCTTTCTCAAAGAAAAACAAATTAACATGAAATTGGAATAAGGTTGAGAGTGCACTGACAACGCCCACTCAGCTGAGTTCCCCAAAAGGCGCTTCCGCGCGTAAGCGTAATAATAATCAAATTAGTCAAAACACTTTCATTTTGTAATCTAACTAGGTATCCCTTAATACTTTTTCTTGCTTAGGAAAGACGCAACACGTTACGTTACGTTTTAGTTATTAGGTATCTACTTATTTGTCGAAAATATCACGTTTTCAAAAAGAGGTAGCTCCTAACCTACAATTTAAACGAATCTTGGCGTATTTAAAGAGCTATTTATTGTGTGCATTACTTTTGTATTGTCCTAAAATCTACACAACATCTACGTACACGGATTTTAATAATTGTTCAAAATGTTTACCTTCATTATCAATGCACAGGCGCGCCCTTTTATGTCAGTTTCCTTTTACAGAAATAAGGACATTTTGTTGTCGTCGCAGTTGGTTAAAAGCGTCTAAAATTCACTGCTTGAACACTTCAACTGTGTTTGGTTCACTAACATAAACACTTCACTTAATCTCAATAAAAAAATTGACTCCAATCCGCGTAAACAGGCATTCATTCGAAAACGATACATTGGCGTTAGGATTGTTTAACAATCAATTACACAAAGCAATCCTTGGCGCTCGGTCCACGGACGTCAGCTGTTGTACTTTTTGGTAATAGTATGGATGCAAGCCGTCCGAATGAATTATTTTCCAGGCGGAGTACTGAGCATATGCCAAACTGACGAGCGGCATCATTAGTGCTTCCTCGCGGGTCTTCTTCGAAGTACACAACCACGTCGTCGTACAAGTGTTGTGAGAGCGCCGGTCTTCCTCGTCCTTGAGCATGTCTGCTCACGTAAAACGAACCGTGTGGCCTGGGCCACAAGAAATAATTCTCAGTCCAGTGATTAATTTCGCGCGCGCGTGTCATGTGACGTTAAGTAGGTCACGGTCAACGGTCAAGACGAAACTAGTAGGTTGCGCGGGCGCAGGTGTTAAGGGGTTGCGCGCCTCGCCGTGCCTCGCCGCCCGCTGCGTCACTCCCGCCACACACCCGCATTATGAGTGTGTGTGCGTAAACCGGGAAACGATGCGATTATTCAATGAAAACGTAGTATTGATGCGCGCTAGTCGTAGTAAAATGATAGATTGCCTGCTATTTACTTGTTTTAAAGAGATAAATTACTAGGTCCGTTTTTTTATTTATAAATACATAAATGTAATAAGTAACTGATACTGATACTGTGGTTAAAATTTTTCTGGTAATTAAAAAAATATTCCTGTATATATTTATTTTGTTACTGGCATATTATTCATGTACAGTGAACAACACATCAAGGTAAATTTTCAGTTTGACATTCATTTTAATGGCTGTGGACAGACGAGAGGAGATATTTTTTTTTCTTTACATTTTAGCGCAATGTGTTGCCTCCTCCCAGCCTGATGGTAAGCAAGAGACGAACCCAAATCGCAATGGCAGCGGATTTGATACCGTAATATCATATCCGTTAGCATCACCATACTGGCCCGCAAGATGTATCTTCACGCACCTTCCTACTATAAAACACTTTGGACTTTGTACCAACGTAACCAATATTGCTTTTGACTGTACACACCTATTTTCCAGAAATTACAACATCAAATGCAGTAAAAAAAACATTAAATTTATGAATTATTTTGACTATGTGTTCACCATGCCTTCAGCGTTAGTTTCACTTTTATATATTCAGATCATGTTCATGGAATTCTCAAGTAAACAGGTAAACGAAGACCAATAATTGACGACCTACATTCATCGGTGACCGGCGAGCACGCCGGACTTTGGCATCACGCCATCTTTATCTCTAAGGTTCTGGGTTCGTTTTTCGGTCGGCTCAATATGAAAAAATATTTTTTCTGCTTTGTCTTGGGTCTGGGTGTTTAAGTTAATTGTCACAGAATCGGTGCAATGAATATGATGTTGTCTTATATTGAAATAATTTAACTCTGTTATCAGGTATCGGAGGACGAATCTGAGTGCTCGGGCGGTGGTAAGCGGTGGCGCGGCAGCGAGACGTCGGCGCGGGACGCGGACGAGGCCGACGCGCGCGACGTCGACGCCGACGCCGACGAGCGGGACTGCAGCGAGCCACGGGACAGCCGCGACGAGAGGGACAATCGGGACGCGAGGAATAGCCGCGACGCGAGGGACAGCCGGGATGCGAGGGACAGCCGGGATGCGAGGGACAGCCGGGATGCGAGGGACAGTCGGGATGCGAGGGACAGCCGGGATGCGAGGGACAGTCGGGATGCGAGGGACAGCCGGGATGCGAGGGACAGCCGGGATGCGAAGGACAGTCGGGATGCGAGGGACAGCCAGGACGCGAGGGACAGTCGGGACGCGACGGACAACCGGGACACACTTGACAGGACACTGGAAGGGCAGCACGAGCGCCCTCTACCACGCGCGCATTTGCAACGACATATAAACGAGTTGGATTTACCAAGCGATCCTACTACGTGGAATGAGGTAAGTCAGATAAACACTCTGATTGTATATTCGGTGATTCTGCTAATGTAAGCTCGAAGCTGTCGTAGCTTTCTCTTTCATGTGCCGGTATGCGACATGACAGACTCAATTTATTTTCTATTGTTTCCAGAGTCTACCATGATATTGGTTAAAGGAGGTGATTTTGTTTATGCATTTAAAATTTCAACAATAGTTTACAACCATAAGAAGTACATAAATAGAAATAAGGTCGTAAATCATTTCTTAAAAAAGTGCAGTTAGGTGGTATTGGTTCTTAATGTCGAAACGTTAAATGGAAGCAAGTTAAAGATAAATTAAAAAAAAAATTAAGCAGTGAACTATCGATTGAAGTTTTGAAACGATATTAACCTAATAACCGCCAACTACTTCTATACAAGTTCAGGATTTTCGTGCCGTCAACGCCACTACTTCTATAGAAGTTACTCATTGTACCTACTTTAATTAAATACCTTTATGATGCATTAAACATTTGTTTCTCTTGTAATTTTGTAAGATGGACAGGATTGAAGCCCCATTTTTGTTATTTCGCCAGAAGAAACAGGCTTTATAGTGTTTTAAAACAGATAAAAACAAACACGCCTGAAATATTTTGATGTCCCATACGCCAACGACTTCATATAAAGTAGGCTAGTGATGTGACGCGATAGGTGCATTCATTACAATCCTACATGTTTACTTTGTTTTGTTCCATACAAATATTCATAGATTTTATGATTGACAATTAATTCCGGTCTGAAAATAACGTATTACATAATAAATATTAAAATTAATTTATTTCACGAAGATCCTTACTAATATTATAAATCAGAAAGTGAGTTTATTTGTTCCGCTTTCACGACATAACTACTGAACCGATTGCTTTTAAATTTTGCAGACGTATAGTTAGAAGTCCGGATTAAATAATAGGTTACTTTTTATCCCGAAAAAAAAACTGATATTCCCGAGGGAAAATAAAAATATAGTTTGCTTGATGGATAGATTGGAGATGGCGCTGTGTGGCGTTTTAATCAAGGTAAAATATTGTAAACGAATATAAACATGTAAATGTAGAAGCTAAATGATACGATAATGAATCCCCGAAAATGAGGAATTCCCGAGGGATGACGTACAATTTGTTTTATCGTCTAAACTGATTTTTACATCTACTTAGCTATATAATATAGTGTACCATTTAGTTTTTGTTTAACAACTAATCGTATCCAGCGTTACATCGCGCTTCTTAGATTTTTCCGTGGAAATGAGAAGTTTTCTTATAGTTGTGATTTATACCGCAATATAACCGAATTCCACGCGGGCGAAGCCGCGGGCGGAAGCTAGTTAATTTATAATTTATTTAGGATTTTCGATATTGCAACACCCATCTCTACGCAATGACAAGATTTCAGTGCTACGAGCGCCACCAACTTCAATGCAAGTAAACCTGTGACGTCGTAAGCGTACAGGTGTAAAGGTCATTGTGTCATAGTGCCGGCCATTACAAACGTGCGCTCGTCTGTTTTTTTTTCGTACAATAATCATTAAATATAATTATCGAAAATATAAAAAGTAAAATATCGAAAGGTAAACTTACACTAACTATAAAAAGTTATAAAAAATAACTTACCATTCATTCTTTTGTCTTAGTTTTCACCGTAACATACTTGTTATGATTTATTACTACCATACAAGAGCCGTCTTTTCTTTATTCAAATCGTCTAGAGAGATAGAGAGATTCACTCAAGGTGAAGAAAGAAAAGCATAGACAACACTTCTATTTGAGATATTTATCTTGCCACGAGCGCCAATGACTTGATATGAAGTCAACGGACTACGTTATAAAATGAATAGTGAAGTGCCTTTTATAATAAATGTGTTGCAAGATTATGCATGTATTTTTGTCTATGATAATAGATACTCGTTTTTCTTATTAAAAATGTTCATAAAATAAAACAAATTACTATTATAATGTATCAGGGTTTATTTATATTTGCAAAATTTAAAAATAAATCTTGATTTACACATCAATTTTTTTTATCGATATGACGTTATGCCACATCCTTGCTTTCTTTTTTTTTTTTTTTTTTCACTTTATTTGGGTCAACTAACAGTTTCACAATAAGTATTTCTTAAAAAGTAATTGTACATTTACAAATAGATAATTGTGAAACCAACACCGCTAACCACATGTTAATATTGAGAGATATGATTTTTGTTGAGAGTGTATAACCAATAAGAAAAAAGAAAATAAGTTTAGTAAGTTCCACTATTATATTTTGACCTGAGGGCGTGCTTTATATGGTGTTGACTTCACGTAACTAACAGTTCAGCAATTGATTTTTTAAAAATATGAACACTGCTTGTAAATATGTCTAGACTACTAAAATGTTCATTAAAAGTGTCAGTCAGACGAGTCAGCGGCGAGCGTTTCCCAGCATTAGTTCGAGTTCGCGGTGTAAAGAATAATTTTCGTGTATGGCATGCTCGACTGAGTGGTCTGGCTGGCACTCTATAACATAATCTATTCACTATCTCTGTACAATCATATCCGCCATTACACAAGTCATACAACAACTTAACCTGCAACTGTAACCTTCGTGTTTTTAAGTGGTGTAATTTATATTGTTGTAACAATTTTGGATACGATAACTTACTTCGAAAGCATTTGTAGTGCATGTATCGTAAAAATTTCTTTTGTACTCTTTCAAGCCTTTCTGAATATTTATTATAAAAGGGATCCCAAACAGAAGTGGCATATTCCAGCTGTGAGCGTATCAAGGATTTATACAGATACATGTATGTAGCAGGGCGTCTAAAATCGTTACTAGACCGAACAACAAACCCGTACATCTTGAAGGCTTTTTTGCAAATATTCTCAATATGTTTATCAAGTGTTAGTTTTGTATCTAATGTGACCCCTAAATCTTTAATACTTTGTACTCTTTCAAGATTTACGTTGCATAGAGAATAGTCGAAAGAACTTATGCATTTTTTCTTTGTAAAACATATACACTTACATTTATTTATGCTAAGTTCCAATTTGTTGCGGTCACAGTAGGCTGTTAATCGATTAAGGTCCTCTTGAAAGATTAGATGGTCATCAATATTTTCAATTTCTCGATATATTTTAAGGTCGTCTGCATAAAGAAGGAAATTGCATTTTTTAAAGCATTTACCAATGTCATTTATATATATGACAAATAAAAGAGGTCCAATAATTGAGCCCTGCGGGACGCCTGATGTTACTGTGACGATATCAGATTCATGACCATTAACCACCACTTTTTGGGTTCTATTCGATATATAAGATTTGAACCATCTCCAAAGATTACCGCGAATACCATTGAACGCTAATTTTTCTAACAGAATTTTATGGTCAACTCGGTCAAAGGCTTTCTTAAAGTCTGTATAGACAGCATCTGTTTGCTTATTGGAATCCATGCTGTCAAAAAGTGCAGTTGCGTAAACCAAGAGATTAGTGACAGTGGACCGCTTTAAGACAAATCCGTGTTGTTGTGGAAGGATTTTATTGTGGATGTGTGAGTACAGACTACCGTGCACAAGTCCTTCCAAAACTTTTCCTAAAGTTGGCAAGATTGAGATTGGCCGATAATTAGTTACATCCTCCTTCGAGCCCCCCTTATGTACTGGAGTAATTCTAGCCGTCTTCCATACCTCTGGACAGACGCCCTCTCGTAAACATTTATTAAACAAGATGTGAATTGGCTTGTAAATAGTTTTAGCAGTTTTTTTTAAGAATATCGGTGGTAGGTTATCCGTACCCGGTCCTTTCGTAACATTAAGCGTTTCGAGTTTTTTAATTATGCTTTCGTTGCTAAGCAAAATATCGCTAATAATATTATCTGTTTCAGTTTTTTCGTCCAATTCAGGGATGCTAGTAAAATCACATAAGCTCGTTACATCCGACGGCTGAAATACTGATTGAAAGAATTTTGAAAATAAGTTGCACACAGCCTCAGGATTGTCAGCCTTATTATCATTGAATTTTACAATATTAGGTATATCACACCGATTTTTGCGGTTTTTGATATAAGTCCAAAAGTATTTTACATTGAGTTTAATATCATCTTCAACTTTATTTATGTAATTATTGTAACATTTTTTTGCCTCTTTTTTGAATCTTTCACGGTACATAGAGAAAACTAAATAATCTGATTGATTCTTGTATTTTTTCCATTTTATCCAAGCCGAATTTTTGTTTTTAAATATATGTTTAAGAGAGAAGCTAAACCACACAGGAAAGTGTGAATTAGATACAACCTTAAAAGGTATGCATTTTCGGATAATATAGTAGATTTTTTCATAGAAGATATCCACACAACAGTCCACCTGTTTGCCATGAAACAGATCCTCCCAGTCTATTTTTAACAGTTCTTCATTCACCAGTTGATAATCAGATTTATTATAGCAATAGATTTTTTGTTGTTTATATTTTAACTTGGTATGTACCTTATCAGGACACGCCAAAACATAAAATGGCGGGTGTTGAATATCAATAGGCACTAAGGTTACTGATGTCGATAAAGAGGTACTACCTACTGTATTCGTTATACATAAGTCTAATATGCGGTCGTTATTATTTTTAAAAATATTTATTTGCGTACAATTGAATAAAGACATAAAATTCATCAAGTATAGGTTGGGCGGCGCTTGATCATTTACATTTGAAGGTTTTGCCTGATTAATATCTATTTGCTATTCAAGATGTGAGAGATTAAAGTCACCAAATATGAAGAATTTATCTACACCCATGATTTGAATGTAGTCTTGCATTATATCAAAGTAAGTTAGGTAAACGGAATGGTCAACTCTGGGGGGAATATAAACAGCTCCAATTAAGTAGTGTTTATTACCCACAGATAGTCGCACTAGTGTATGGTCAAGTATGTATGGTAAATCACGGTCGGTAAGAGTGGGGGACATTGAGCAAAGTACCGAACAAATTGAACGCAGCACAGCCACCAATACGCCACCACCGTCACGGCGGCCAGTCGCGATCCGGTTGCGGTCGCTGCGGTACACAGTGTAGCGGGAGTCTATGAATTCATTATTTGTTATATCGGCATGTAACCATGTCTCTGTCAATATAATAACATCGTAGGAGTGGTTCAAAATATTCATGTATATCGTATTAAGCTTGGTTCTCAATCCGCGGCAATTTTGATAGTAAAAAGACAGCGTTTTATTACTTGAATTATTGAATTTTACATTTAAAAATTAAAGATATTATTATGAAGATGTAACTTAATACTGTCGATACATATTTGATATAAGAGTTAAAAAACATACACACATAGATATAAATATTGAACTGTTCGTATGAATTCGCAATTTCAATGGTGTAATTTGATCCTTCAAGGTTAAGTAGGTAAATTGAATCAAAAATTATAAGCCATCCCACCGCGGACTCACAACAACAAAAAGTAAATATACACAAATACAGACTATTACTTGATTCAACCATTCTCAAAAAATAGTCAACGGTTACTATGATAATAAATACATGCATTCGATCCTGCCATACTGATGAAAGTACATAATTAAGTTGTACTATATAAAGTTGTTACTTGCTTTCGTACTATAGATACTGTTAAACATTTATACGTTGGCGTATAGCGGGCCACTACGTTTAAGATAGCTGGGCTGGGTAAAGGTTAAGAAAACTTTAAAATTAATTAAACATACCACTTTAATTAAGAGAATCGTTTGTTTATAATAGCTCAAAGTTGTGGATCACATGAATGGGCAGGAATGGGAAGAAGAGGAGTTTTTATTAAAAAAATGTATTCTTTATATTTTATGCATTCTGAATATTGTGTGTAATGTTCGAGTTCGCTTGCAACTAGCTGCGAACGAATCGATTTTTGAGTAATGTTTGTGAACAAAAAATGGTCGCTTTCGATCAAAGCTGGAAAATAGGTCCGAATAAAACAATTTTTCCAATCTGCCAGAATAAAGTTTCCTTGGTCCGGCGAGTGGAGGGTCACAAGTATATCTTTCGGTGTGTGTGTCCAGAAGGAGGTGGCGGCGCTGGTGGCGCGCGTGGGCGGCGCGGGCGCGGGCGCGGCGGCGCTGGGCGCGCGGCTGCGCGGCGCGGACCTGCTCACGGCCTCGCGCGCCGAGCTCAGCGCCTGTCTGCGCCTGCGCCTCGGGCCCGCCGTCAAGCTGTACGCCGCCGTGCGCCTGCTGCGCGCCGCCGCGCCGCCCGCGCCGCCCGCCGTCTCGTGATACCCGGGCCTGCGCGTCTGCGTGTCAACTGTGCTCGTCTGAATCACTGCGCGGCGCGGACCTGCTCACGGCCTCGCGCGCCGAGCTCAGCGCCTGTCTGCGCCTGCGCCTCGGGCCCGCCGTCAAGCTGTACGCCGCCGTGCGCCTGCTGCGCGCCGCCGCGCCGCCCGCGCCGCCCGCCGTCTCGTGATACCCGGGCCTGCGCGTCTGCGTGTCAACTGTGCTCGTCTGAATCACTGCGCGGCGCGGACCTGCTCACGGCCTCGCGCGCCGAGCTCAGCGCCTGTCTGCGCCTGCGCCTCGGGCCCGCCGTCAAGCTGTACGCCGCCGTGCGCCTGCTGCGCGCCGCCGCGCCGCCCGCGCCGCCCGCCGTCTCGTGATACCCGGGCCTGCGCGTCTGCGTGTCAACTGTGCTCGTCTGAATCACTGCGCGGCGCGGACCTGCTCACGGCCTCGCGCGCCGAGCTCAGCGCCTGTCTGCGCCTGCGCCTCGGGCCCGCCGTCAAGCTGTACGCCGCCGTGCGCCTGCTGCGCGCCGCCGCGCCGCCCGCGCCGCCCGCCGTCTCGTGATACCCGGGCCTGCGCGTCTGCGTGTCAACTGTGCTCGTCTGAATCACTGCGCGGCGCGGACCTGCTCACGGCCTCGCGCGCCGAGCTCAGCGCCTGTCTGCGCCTGCGCCTCGGGCCCGCCGTCAAGCTGTACGCCGCCGTGCGCCTGCTGCGCGCCGCCGCGCCGCCCGCGCCGCCCGCCGTCTCGTGATACCCGGGCCTGCGCGTCTGCGTGTCAACTGTGCTCGTCTGAATCACTGCGCGGCGCGGACCTGCTCACGGCCTCGCGCGCCGAGCTCAGCGCCTGTCTGCGCCTGCGCCTCGGGCCCGCCGTCAAGCTGTACGCCGCCGTGCGCCTGCTGCGCGCCGCCGCGCCGCCCGCGCCGCCCGCCGTCTCGTGATACCCGGGCCTGCGCGTCTGCGTGTCAACTGTGCTCGTCTGAATCACTGCGCGGCGCGGACCTGCTCACGGCCTCGCGCGCCGAGCTCAGCGCCTGTCTGCGCCTGCGCCTCGGGCCCGCCGTCAAGCTGTACGCCGCCGTGCGCCTGCTGCGCGCCGCCGCGCCGCCCGCGCCGCCCGCCGTCTCGTGATACCCGGGCCTGCGCGTCTGCGTGTCAACTGTGCTCGTCTGAATCACTGCGCGGCGCGGACCTGCTCACGGCCTCGCGCGCCGAGCTCAGCGCCTGTCTGCGCCTGCGCCTCGGGCCCGCCGTCAAGCTGTACGCCGCCGTGCGCCTGCTGCGCGCCGCCGCGCCGCCCGCGCCGCCCGCCGTCTCGTGATACCCGGGCCTGCGCGTCTGCGTGTCAACTGTGCTCGTCTGAATCACTGCGCGGCGCGGACCTGCTCACGGCCTCGCGCGCCGAGCTCAGCGCCTGTCTGCGCCTGCGCCTCGGGCCCGCCGTCAAGCTGTACGCCGCCGTGCGCCTGCTGCGCGCCGCCGCGCCGCCCGCGCCGCCCGCCGTCTCGTGATACCCGGGCCTGCGCGTCTGCGTGTCAACTGTGCTCGTCTGAATCACTGCGCGGCGCGGACCTGCTCACGGCCTCGCGCGCCGAGCTCAGCGCCTGTCTGCGCCTGCGCCTCGGGCCCGCCGTCAAGCTGTACGCCGCCGTGCGCCTGCTGCGCGCCGCCGCGCCGCCCGCGCCGCCCGCCGTCTCGTGATACCCGGGCCTGCGCGTCTGCGTGTCAACTGTGCTCGTCTGAATCACTGCGCGGCGCGGACCTGCTCACGGCCTCGCGCGCCGAGCTCAGCGCCTGTCTGCGCCTGCGCCTCGGGCCCGCCGTCAAGCTGTACGCCGCCGTGCGCCTGCTGCGCGCCGCCGCGCCGCCCGCGCCGCCCGCCGTCTCGTGATACCCGGGCCTGCGCGTCTGCGTGTCAACTGTGCTCGTCTGAATCACTGCGCGGCGCGGACCTGCTCACGGCCTCGCGCGCCGAGCTCAGCGCCTGTCTGCGCCTGCGCCTCGGGCCCGCCGTCAAGCTGTACGCCGCCGTGCGCCTGCTGCGCGCCGCCGCGCCGCCCGCGCCGCCCGCCGTCTCGTGATACCCGGGCCTGCGCGTCTGCGTGTCAACTGTGCTCGTCTGAATCACTGCGCGGCGCGGACCTGCTCACGGCCTCGCGCGCCGAGCTCAGCGCCTGTCTGCGCCTGCGCCTCGGGCCCGCCGTCAAGCTGTACGCCGCCGTGCGCCTGCTGCGCGCCGCCGCGCCGCCCGCGCCGCCCGCCGTCTCGTGATACCCGGGCCTGCGCGTCTGCGTGTCAACTGTGCTCGTCTGAATCACTGCGCGGCGCGGACCTGCTCACGGCCTCGCGCGCCGAGCTCAGCGCCTGTCTGCGCCTGCGCCTCGGGCCCGCCGTCAAGCTGTACGCCGCCGTGCGCCTGCTGCGCGCCGCCGCGCCGCCCGCGCCGCCCGCCGTCTCGTGATACCCGGGCCTGCGCGTCTGCGTGTCAACTTTGCTCGTCTGAATCACTGCGGGACTGTATTGGAGGTCGTGGGCCGCGTGGCTTCGAACTCGAATGTTACATGTGACAGTGTTTGAACGTAACGAACAGTGCGGGATCCGTTTCTACCGTTGGATTACGTTTGTGCAACCGAGGACTCGCCGGCGCCTATATGGCCCACGAACCGCCGCTTTGTGCTGGAAATACTAGTCCTACTATTAATGTTGGATTAAGAAAATAGACGCTCCGGTTTAATTCTTGATATTTATTGCAGCCTAGATTGCTAACTGTATTGGTTGATATTAATATCATTGTGTTATTCAAAATTATTGTATTGTTATTTACAAAATAACTGCATACAGCATGCAAAGCTAGTATTTCTTTTTGTCCTAATTTTTATATGAAATTGTGGTAAATTTGTGACAGTCTACTGGTATAGTAAATTTGTGACAGTCTACTGGTATAGTAAATTGAAACGTTTGATTGCTTTTCTTTTTTTTTTGCCTGTTGAGTGAACTAAGAGTTGATGTTAAGATTTTGTCTCATTAAAATGTTGCATTGTGTATTATAACAAATGGAACACTTCAAAGTGAAGATGCGCTTATTTTAGTCCAAAAGTTTGAATATTAAAACTCACATTTTCATAAAAAGTATCTTGGTGTTTTATGTGCAACTTATTGACTGTATATTAACTATATTTATTTTCTCAAAATATGTGAAATACATATATGTAGTTTTTAGATCATTAACAAATTCAGACTATTATTTTTAAAACAATTTACTTGTTTTATGAAAATTAAATCAGTCCATGTTTTAAACTTAAGAATTAGACCCATTTTACTAAAATCACTGTGTATACAGACACTATATTCACAGTGTTCATTAGGTTTATTAAACTGTACAGAGTTGTGTGTATTTTGTGATTATGGGCTTTGTGACAATGCAACATCGAAAGAAAATATATTTTGTAACTTATACTCCATGAGATAACAGACTAAGTTGTGAGGTTACCTGTCAAGCACAAATAGGCTAAAAGGAGTTCATATTGTCATGCAATTATTTGCATCAATACAGGAGTATGGAACATCAGTGAATTGTAAATACTCGAATTTCAACATTATCAGTGTATATTTAGAGCTCAAAATATGTTAGTTCCATACTTGAGTGCCCTTAGAGAAACAAGTATTATCTTAGTCCCAATAATTTTAATATGGGCTTGATTTTGTAGTAGATTGAGTAAAATTTAAACTATTCTTTTTAGTTACTCTTGGATTGTCCGAAAATATTGCAAAACATATTGGTGGTTTTTCCTTAAATATTGAATTGATCAAGAAACATCACTTTTTAGTGAAATGTTACAGAAAGTAGTTTACTTTAAGCAAATAGGGGAAACTTTTGTGGGGAAATTTCTTTGAAAATACTGACAAAACAAAACTTTTTATAAATCATGCTTTAAATTCTAGGTTGTGAATAAGCAATCAATCTATTTTGGTGTCCTGTTTATGGATGTAGTATTATTGGGTATTTATATTATAGTGAATGGATCGGACACAATTTTAAAAGTAATATTGACTGCAATCACAAATCAATAAAATATTAATCATGAATCCAATAGAACCAAATTACGCAGATTAAAAACCAACAATAGTATTTTTATCATGTTGGCTGGTTAGTCGCCATTTTAATTATTAAGAATTCTTATGCAATCAATCAAAAGTTTGCATGACAACATAGTAATATAAAAAACATTTAAAACAATTTTGTTGATCAAACATAAAAATGGATGACTGCTTAATTATTTTCACTGAATTAGGAGTTCTTCGATTTTTTATTATATACAGGCAGACCACTTTCAATGATTTTGTACATAAAATTAATCTTAAGATTTTTGTGCAATTTAGTATTACAATAAATGATTATATTTTCCTTTCGATATAAAACACAAATGGTGAATTTGTTAAAGTTGCATGAACATAGTCAACTTATTTAAATTAGAATTAATATGTATACCTATTATACATTATTTTTTGCGAAAATACAACTATTACTTATGAAATCATAAGATAGCGTATTCATTTTCGCCTTAGTATGTGGCGCCTCTAATTTAATGCTTTTCATTAATGGATTGATTTTTATGAGTTAAGTTACATTTGCTTAATTTAATGAGATAGAAAAAGATATTATTTTTAATTCTTAATATATTACAAGAAAATTGTATATGACAATTTAGTTCCAACATACCAAGTTAGAAACTTAGTGTAATAAATGTTATGTAAACTATTTTATGAGGTAAGTGTTTCTTTGGAGGGCTCTATGAAATGGCCAATTTATTTTAATGATTTATATCGCTTTTATTTTTATGTATAAGCTCTTCCAAAATTTTACCAACATGTTGTGTTGGTAAACTGCTTGTTTAGTTGGAAAATTTAATAAATTGTACTTTGTACAGCTGTCTGATGCATTAGTTACTTCCAGTATAACTGTATATAGGAGCAACTTATAGGCTACCGAAGGTATTTTGTAGTGGCCATGTACAAAGTGAGATGATACCTCTAATGTAAGTTTTTACACCACACATTTAGTGCTAAGGAAAGTGCCATTTCGATTGGCCCAAACTATTCTAAACTGTTGTTCTGTAATTTAATAAAAATTTTGTGAAAGTCAGTTGTTTGTTTTAATTTTATTATTTGTAAAAACCATTTTATATTCACATGTAGGCTTGCACTTGTTGTGCTTTATAAATATTGCATAGAAAAAAACATTTCCACAAACAAGAGGACAAATGTATAGTGAGGCTACTCTAGAAAGGTGCAGATACTAGTAAAATAAAACCATACATGTTCCTATACTATAGAAATATCATGTATATGTATCAATCACAGGATCAGAATATACTGTTAAATTGAAGGCATGTATTTTCAAGTAATTTTCTGCTGTTTGCCAATACATAATTTTCTGGTTTATTACAACCTTAGAGAGAGCAGTGCCATCTTTCTATTTGGTTACTTATGTAAAAGGTTCAAACTAATCATAATAAGACACACACCGCATGTTGAACTGTTCTATATTGAAAACAGTATTATGCCACCTGCTTAAAAAGGGTAAAGGGTTGCTGGCACTATATATAATGTCACATGACTATTTTGTTATGCATTAGATAAAATAAAAAGGTTTTATAAGAGGAACATATTTATTTATGTGATTTGGGGTCCTTTTTCTTTTATCATAGCTTTGTTTCTATTCAATACCTTGCTTGTGTCGACAATATTTGGATTATTTTCATCGGCAAACTCATCTAATCTTTTCCTCAATATCATCTTGAGGTCCTGAATAGTTTTGCCACCTTCAAGAGCAGATATACCAATTATGTTTTCAAAAGATATCACCCTCTCTGGTCTCAGTTCTTCTGGTATTGATTCCATAACACTATCAATATTTGCAAATGACTCCTTCACTCTCTGAAGTATTTCAGCAGCTCCTTCTACATCCATTTTATTTACAGCAAGTACTACAGGCTTGTCTAGCAACTCAGGATCGTAAAGTTCTAGTTCTTTATTTAGCAGCAGGACAGTTTCCAAGCATGATCTCTTTGGATGTTTTGGACTCAACTGGAATCCTTGAACATCTGCTATAAAAAGCAGCAACTTAGTTCTCTCAACATGTTTCAAGAACTTGTGACCAAGCCCTATGTTTACATGTGCTCCTTCTATGAGTCCAGGAAGATCAGCAATGGATATCTGTCGGTGATCTTCATACATAATGATACCTTTGTTAGGTTTGATGGTAGTGAAAGGGTAATTTGCTATTCTAGGCTTAGCCCGTGAGATGGCTTTAAGAAGCGAACTTTTACCCGCATTAGGGAAACCGACAAGTCCTATATCAGCAATTAGCTTTAAATCAAGCCTTACGTGATGCGCCTGTCCGTAATGTCCAAGAAAGTGGTTGTCTTTTGTACCTCCTGGCCCTCCTCTAGCTAAAATTATAGTCTGGTCTACGTTATCAATGGACCCTAACACTTTTCCATCCTCTCTGTAGACCGTTACACCGAGTGGTACCTCAAGTTTAACATCTGTTCCAGGGTTACCCACTATTTTAGTTTTACGACTGTCTTCTCCATGCCCGGCGGTTACAGTTTTCCCTCTAAACTTACTCATGATATTCCGAAGGTTGGCAGTTTCATTACCGATGCAATAAACGCAACCCCCTTGACCGCCAAGGCCACCGTACTTTGGAAGTCCAGTTCCCCCAGTTCCACCCTTTACGTGAAGTCTGACTGAGTCAATAAATTTACTTCGAAGGAAACTCCGTGGACGCTTTAGTTCTTTCACAGCATTTAAAGTTCTATATAACAAAACCATTTTCTTTATTAACAATAATTAAAATTGTCTTTTTTCAATACTCTCATCACATTTGAGGTTATGTTTATATTTTCCTCTGACAGTATTATTTTTAAATGATCTTTCACTTCGTAGCTCTGAACAATGAATTTGAGTAATTTGCTTACTCTTGATTCTATGGTGTTTTCAAAATCAGCTGACTGTCAAAACTTCCACAATACCACAATACCGAAAGTTTAAAAAGTAAAATGACAAAGGCCGTAAATTGATTTTTGTTTTTAATTGTGTTGTGGTGGAGTGTTTTGTAAATATTGCTAAAGATATATTTCTTGGTCAATAGCATTGTGATAATAAGATAGTTTTGTGCTTTAATATCTTCAATATGAGCAACTTCGCGCTAATATTAGCACTAATTTTAATTCAAGAAATCACGTCTACATTATCAAGCGAAGGAGATTTGTCACCTTTTTATCAAAAGTGTGTCATAAATTCCATAAAAAAATACTGCGACAAGGGTAATTTTATTGCATTATTTTATTAAGACATCCATAACAAAAAATAATAGATATTTAGCAATTCAGCTATTCATGACGCTCACCAGAGTTTAATGTGCTATTTAAAAATTCTTAGCATATTTCTGCGAAATTTATATCCGATTTTGGATATATATCATAAATATCTGATATTTTGATATTTATTATAAATATGGGATATTTTCGAATCCTGCTTACTTGTGTGTAGTATAATTTTAATGATAAAACTCTATACCTATGCATATTCAATGATCAAGATTTAAGTAAACCTTTTCACTTCTTTTACTATTATAGATAACCATGCGTTGTTTGAGAGCAGTATTGTGCACAACCTGGACGTATGGACGCAGCTGCTGTGGAACTGCAGGGACGACTGCCGGTACAAGTGCATGTGGCGCACGGTGCAAGGTTTCCAAGAGCGTGGCTATAATGTGCCCAAGTTCCATGGAAAGGTAAGTTATATAAACCGGCTATATACACTACACAATATAGTCAGAAAAAAGCCTCTATGAAATGTCATAGAGGCTTTTTTCTGACTATTTTTGATTTTGCAAAGCTATATCATCTTCGTAAAACTTTGAGGGGACTTTCAAGAAGTACAAAATGTAATGCTTTTAAAGCACCTATTGGCTTATGCGTCTTATGTGTCTTATGTGTCGTCTTATGCGTCTTATGTGTACACAATTACTAACATTGTTTGACACGGTAACTTTGTCTGGTTTCAGTGGCCGTTCAAACGCATATTTGGCGTGCAAGAGCCGGGCTCGGCTTTCGCGTCCCTGCTGAACCTGGCGTCCAACGTGTACATGCTGCGCGAGCTAACGCGCCACTTTACTGCCCGGACCGCGCCTTTCGTGCGATTTTGGCACATTTTTTCTGCTGTAAGTCCTTTAGTTCAAATTACTGTATTAAATAGTTTTCATAAAAAGGGGGACTACGCATTAATTAGATTTATTATTAGACTTTGTGATACAAGGGAGGTTGGAAGTAGGGTTACAAACTCTTTTTTAACTAGAAATAAATTATATTATTTAGGTCTGAGAAGACAGTTAAACAGTATTTTCTAAGAAATATAAATATATTTCCATTAAAACAAAGTGGAAGTGTCTATCGTTCACCTTGACGTGTTGTTCATCATACAATACAACATATTTAAAATGTTATCATATTATTCCATAACAAAATTACTTGACATTCTTAATTCAATCAGCTTATACTTTATAGGCTTAATAATTTTGATCTGAAGATCGATCGCCCTTAGCGACTTAGGTAAAGCGCAAAGCCGTGTTAGATTGCTCTGTAAGTTCTAATTTGGATCGAAACGATATGAAATAACAAACAAAATTAATCTTTATGGCAAATATCCTCGACGATATGTTACGTATGAACGTTTTCCCAGGTGTGCATCAACGCGTGGGTGTGGTCAACGGTGTTCCACATCCGAGACACGCCGTTCACCGAGTTCATGGACTACGCGTGCGCTCTCTCCATGGTCATGGGACTGTTCGTCACTGCACTCGTCAGGTAAGTTACCTTTTTTTTTATAATTACATTAGTAACACTTACAAATAATCCCTATCCAATTGGGCGTATTCAGAGAAGGTCGGCCAGCCAGGGGGGTGACGGAGGCAATCACCCCCCTGGCTTTTAGGGTGTCATAGCCAATTGGAAAAAAACGGAAACCTTATGGATTCTTCTTGTCTGTCTGTCTGTTTGTCCGTATTACGATTTTTTACAAAAATATAAAACAATTAATTTTAGGGGCTTAAAAACTGAAACTCAAAAATATTTTTTTGTTCAAACCAATATGTGTAGATCTATGGATAGGTCTTCAAAATTGATATTGATGTAAAATGTGTTCCTTCACCCTGTAACTTTTAAAATAATATTATAAATCCAAGAGTTTTTTTTTTCGTTAATGTAGAGTGTTCCACAAGCGACCGATCACTGTGGTGGTGCTGATGGGCGTGGCGCTCGTGTACTACGTGCAGCACGTGCAGTACCTGTACAGCGGCGTGGGCTCCGCCATCGACTACAGCTACAACATGATGGTCAACGTCGTCTTTGGTAACTACAAATTCAAATTTAATATTCTTTTATTCATGTAAATTACACCAGTAATATTTATGAAACGTCTATATAATGCAAATGACGCTACCTCCGGTTTGGAACCTATAACTACCGAGAAGATCCCGGCAAGAAACTCTACTACATTGAGATCATTTTGATTGTACAATTTCAGACTTTCGTGTTTCATCTTAATTGTTTGTAATGACATATACTGCTCGACAACAGGCCGGACTAGCATGCGCAATACATCAAGTTTCTCGTATGAAACGATAAAGTTTAAATACTGTTAATTGGCTGATAGCACTGAGAACTCGTATTTTCAGCCAATCAGCAGCTGACGCACTGAATGATTTCGATTTTGTCATTTGCTAAGAATGGGATTAAAGTACCTCACCTGGCGCATCCTAAGCGGATGGGCCGTCTTTACTCATTAGGGGCCCTGGGCATATAAATATAAATAAATATTAGACAATATCTCATACATTGCTCTGATTCTATGGTAAGTAGCCAAAGCACTTGTGTTACAGAAATCAGAAACAACGACGGCACCACAACACCCAGACCCGAGGTTATATAGTAAAGTTCGTTTCCCATATTGACCCGACCGGGGATTCGTCGAGGTCGTCGAATATAGGAATAATAATTATATTACAGGCACAGAGCTCTTCTGATTATAATAAAGCTCAAACGTCGCGTTTCATGTTTTGTTTTTTCGTTTATTTGAAGGCAAATGTACTTATTTTAATATTTTTTGTCAAAGTATTTTAGGTAAAGTAAAACGCGAAATAAAAATGTTTTCTTGTTTTCACTGGTCTGAATATGTTTTTTTTTGAATGCTCAACGGTTTACCTCTTTTATTGAGGCCCTGGGGCTGTAGTTGTCCTCCCCTTATTCCGGCCCTGCTTCTTAACATGCAACGTAAAAGGAAGTCTTTAACTTAACTGAGGTAGGCTTATATATAATCACTTATCATTAGGTGAGACGAGAGCTGATGGTTGTTCAGCCCTGAACTCTTCACAAGAGTTTTCCTCAAGAGTGTATGTACTTGTTCCAGGCGCATTGGGGTCCGTGATCTGGCTGGTGTGGGCGTGCCTGGAGTGGGCGCAGGGCGCGCGGCACGCGTGGCGCATGTGCGCCTTCCCGCTGCTGTCGGCCGCCGCGCTCAGCCTCGAGCTGCTCGAGTTCACGCCCACCCTCGGGACGTGGGACGCGCACGCCGTGTGGCACCTCGCCACGGCGCCCTTGCCGCTACTGTTCTATAGGTGAGGCATGAGCTGCTGCAGGTCCCGCCCACCCTCGGGGCGTGGGACGCGCACGCCGTGTGGCACCTCGCCACGGCGCCCTTGCCGCTACTGTTCTATAGGTGAGGCATGAGCTGCTGCAGGTCCCGCCCACCCTCGGGGCGTGGGACGCGCACGCCGTGTGGCACCTCGCCACGGCGCCCTTGCCGCTACTGTTCTATAGGTGAGGCATGAGCTGCTGCAGGTCCCGCCCACCCTCGGGGCGTGGGACGCGCACGCCGTGTGGCACCTCGCCACGGCGCCCTTGCCGCTACTGTTCTATAGGTGAGGCATGAGCTGCTGCAGGTCCCGCCCACCCTCGGGGCGTGGGACGCGCACGCCGTGTGGCACCTCGCCACGGCGCCCTTGCCGCTACTGTTCTATAGGTGAGGCATGAGCTGCTGCAGGTCCCGCCCACCCTCGGGGCGTGGGACGCGCACGCCGTGTGGCACCTCGCCACGGCGCCCTTGCCGCTACTGTTCTATAGGTGAGGCATGAGCTGCTGCAGGTCCCGCCCACCCTCGGGGCGTGGGACGCGCACGCCGTGTGGCACCTCGCCACGGCGCCCTTGCCGCTACTGTTCTATAGGTGAGGCATGAGCTGCTGCAGGTCCCGCCCACCCTCGGGGCGTGGGACGCGCACGCCGTGTGGCACCTCGCCACGGCGCCCTTGCCGCTACTGTTCTATAGGTGAGGCATGAGCTGCTGCAGGTCCCGCCCACCCTCGGGGCGTGGGACGCGCACGCCGTGTGGCACCTCGCCACGGCGCCCTTGCCGCTACTGTTCTATAGGTGAGGCATGAGCTGCTGCAGGTCCCGCCCACCCTCGGGGCGTGGGACGCGCACGCCGTGTGGCACCTCGCCACGGCGCCCTTGCCGCTACTGTTCTATAGGTGAGGCATGAGCTGCTGCAGGTCCCGCCCACCCTCGGGGCGTGGGACGCGCACGCCGTGTGGCACCTCGCCACGGCGCCCTTGCCGCTACTGTTCTATAGGTGAGGCATGAGCTGCTGCAGGTCCCGCCCACCCTCGGGGCGTGGGACGCGCACGCCGTGTGGCACCTCGCCACGGCGCCCTTGCCGCTACTGTTCTATAGGTGAGGCATGAGCTGCTGCAGGTCCCGCCCACCCTCGGGGCGTGGGACGCGCACGCCGTGTGGCACCTCGCCACGGCGCCCTTGCCGCTACTGTTCTATAGGTGAGGCATGAGCTGCTGCAGGTCCCGCCCACCCTCGGGGCGTGGGACGCGCACGCCGTGTGGCACCTCGCCACGGCGCCCTTGCCGCTACTGTTCTATAGGTGAGGCATGAGCTGCTGCAGGTCCCGCCCACCCTCGGGGCGTGGGACGCGCACGCCGTGTGGCACCTCGCCACGGCGCCCTTGCCGCTACTGTTCTATAGGTGAGGCATGAGCTGCTGCAGGTCCCGCCCACCCTCGGGGCGTGGGACGCGCACGCCGTGTGGCACCTCGCCACGGCGCCCTTGCCGCTACTGTTCTATAGGTGAGGCATGAGCTGCTGCAGGTCCCGCCCACCCTCGGGGCGTGGGACGCGCACGCCGTGTGGCACCTCGCCACGGCGCCCTTGCCGCTACTGTTCTATAGGTGAGGCATGAGCTGCTGCAGGTCCCGCCCACCCTCGGGGCGTGGGACGCGCACGTCGTGTGGCACCTCGCCACGGCGCCCTTGCCGCTACTGTTCTATAGGTGAGGCATGAGCTGCTGCAGGTCCCGCCCACCCTCGGGGCGTGGGACGCGCACGCCGTGTGGCACCTCGCCACGGCGCCCTTGCCGCTACTGTTCTATAGGTGAGGCATGAGCTGCTGCAGGTCCCGCCCACCCTCGGGGCGTGGGACGCGCACGCCGTGTGGCACCTCGCCACGGCGCCCTTGCCGCTACTGTTCTATAGGTGAGGCATGAGCTGCTGCAGGTCCCGCCCACCCTCGGGGCGTGGGACGCGCACGCCGTGTGGCACCTCGCCACGGCGCCCTTGCCGCTACTGTTCTATAGGTGAGGCATGAGCTGCTGCAGGTCCCGCCCACCCTCGGGGCGTGGGACGCGCACGCCGTGTGGCACCTCGCCACGGCGCCCTTGCCGCTACTGTTCTATAGGTGAGGCATGAGCTGCTGCAGGTCCCGCCCACCCTCGGGGCGTGGGACGCGCACGCCGTGTGGCACCTCGCCACGGCGCCCTTGCCGCTACTGTTCTATAGGTGAGGCATGAGCTGCTGCAGGTCCCGCCCACCCTCGGGGCGTGGGACGCGCACGCCGTGTGGCACCTCGCCACGGCGCCCTTGCCGCTACTGTTCTATAGGTGAGGCATGAGCTGCTGCAGGTCCCGCCCACCCTCGGGGCGTGGGACGCGCACGTCGTGTGGCACCTCGCCACGGCGCCCTTGCCGCTACTGTTCTATAGGTGAGGCATGAGCTGCTGCAGGTCCCGCCCACCCTCGGGGCGTGGGACGCGCACGCCGTGTGGCACCTCGCCACGGCGCCCTTGCCGCTACTGTTCTATAGGTGAGGCATGAGCTGCTGCAGGTCCCGCCCACCCTCGGGGCGTGGGACGCGCACGCCGTGTGGCACCTCGCCACGGCGCCCTTGCCGCTACTGTTCTATAGGTGAGGCATGAGCTGCTGCAGGTCCCGCCCACCCTCGGGGCGTGGGACGCGCACGCCGTGTGGCACCTCGCCACGGCGCCCTTGCCGCTACTGTTCTATAGGTGAGGCATGAGCTGCTGCAGGTCCCGCCCACCCTCGGGGCGTGGGACGCGCACGCCGTGTGGCACCTCGCCACGGCGCCCTTGCCGCTACTGTTCTATAGGTGAGGCATGAGCTGCTGCAGGTCCCGCCCACCCTCGGGGCGTGGGACGCGCACGCCGTGTGGCACCTCGCCACGGCGCCCTTGCCGCTACTGTTCTATAGGTGAGGCATGAGCTGCTGCAGGTCCCGCCCACCCTCGGGGCGTGGGACGCGCACGCCGTGTGGCACCTCGCCACGGCGCCCTTGCCGCTACTGTTCTATAGGTGAGGCATGAGCTGCTGCAGGTCCCGCCCACCCTCGGGGCGTGGGACGCGCACGCCGTGTGGCACCTCGCCACGGCGCCCTTGCCGCTACTGTTCTATAGGTGAGGCATGAGCTGCTGCAGGTCCCGCCCACCCTCGGGGCGTGGGACGCGCACGCCGTGTGGCACCTCGCCACGGCGCCCTTGCCGCTACTGTTCTATAGGTGAGGCATGAGCTGCTGCAGGTCCCGCCCACCCTCGGGGCGTGGGACGCGCACGCCGTGTGGCACCTCGCCACGGCGCCCTTGCCGCTACTGTTCTATAGGTGAGGCATGAGCTGCTGCAGGTCCCGCCCACCCTCGGGGCGTGGGACGCGCACGCCGTGTGGCACCTCGCCACGGCGCCCTTGCCGCTACTGTTCTATAGGTGAGGCATGAGCTGCTGCAGGTCCCGCCCACCATAAAATTAAAGATCAGATTGGAACATACTTTCGAACCCTTTTTTATTTAACCCGGCAATCGAACACAAGACCTCAAGATCATAATGCCGTACTTAAAAAATAACAAAAATGTTTAACCACTTTTTCCCTCAGCACTCGATTAAAATCTATTACTATTATATATAAAAAATTTATCACTTTTGGTTTCAGGTTCGTCATAGACGACCTCTACTACATGTACCGGTACAAATACAATGAGAAGAATGACTACAACAAACTTACCTGATTCCATTCCTAGTCTAACATGCCAAGATAAACTTAAGTTTCCTATTAAGAATAATAAATTATTTCGTACATCACCAAGGATTTTATTCGTCATCCTTAAAACCACCACTGATTTAACAAAGTTAACAGATCACAGAAAATACGTAGGTACAAAATGACATCAACCTTCTAGGATTAATTTCTTCCACTGCGGACCACAATGGATTCCGAGCTTATGCTTCTTTAGCCAGGCCAAACCTTTACTTGCAGTATTGGCACCAGAAGTTACGTCAGGCTTAGGTAACCCTGGTCTGGTCGTCCTGGTAGTAGTCTGGGGAGATATAGAGCGATGAGGGCTGCGGTTCATGGCAGGACCGATCAAAGCGCTCCTGGCTTCGTAGTTCTGCCAGTATACTGGTTTTCTCGGCATTTCTTGAGAGTAAGGGTTTTCAGAGGAGTATCTGCGCTCGTTCTCGTGGAACATCAACTTCTCGTTCCACTGTCGTCTGTACTCCTGTTCCATATACGGCGACCTGGCGAGTAAATAAAACGTTTTAGATATGAAGGTACTAAAGTGTTTACAATAGTTTGATTCAACAGATAATTGATTATGAAACAATGTAGTTACTACTAGTCTGAATTTGATTTACATTCTGAATTACCTTGTGGACGCCCCGGGGCCACGGTTGCCCTCCCCAAAATCACAGAGCAAAGGGCGTTTACCTAAAAGATAGTTATGACGATGGATAAGATTTCACTCATAATTTGAAACAATCTTACCGTCTTGATCGTTCTTGATTTCTATCCCTCATATGCCGCGAGTATGATATCTTGGAATGTGCCCTGATCTTGTGAGGGCTGCGGACGGCGCGCACCGGGTAGGGCACATGCCGCGGTCGTTGCACTCTCTGGCTGTAAACTGTCTGGTAGTCATCAGAGTCCTCGGACTCCTCGTCCTCTTCGTCGTCGACTTGGACCTGTTCTTCTTTCCTCTTATTCTTTGAGCTGAACAACTTGACGGAATTGAACATCTTGCTGAATAGGCCCTTCTTGGGTGGTTCTGACTTCTGGACTGCTTCAGTTTTCTGAAAAACAATCCGTTGACTAGACTTATTTGCGACAAAAAAGATAAGACTACGTACACAGCAGGTAAAAAACAAAGGTTTTTATTTATATTAACATTCGTGGTACAGTGGTGTCTTTGGTTTTGGTTTCTATAACACAAAGTCAAAGTCAATCTTTTTTATTCACATAGATTACATTAGTAATACTTATGAATAGTCTCTATATAAAGCAAATGAAGCTACCTCCGGTTCGGACAAATGGTAAGGTACTTTTGGATATGGCCAATTTATGATGGTCTCTGATGTTCATTTATCTATTATCCGATTTTTAGCTCATCAAAGTATCATTTACCTTAATTGGCTGCTCATTCGGCGTATACTCTGCACGCTCGTCCGTCTCCGACGACGACATGTCCTCGTCACTCGCCGTAGTCTCCGGCGTCACTTGCTTATACTCCCGCTCCTCCACGATTCTGTTCTTCCTCTTCTGTGCATCCACATTTTCCAAGTAGTTCTCCAGGCGACGGTTCCTCAGCCGTCTCTCCGTGTCCGTAGTGCTCACGATCTGAGACCGCGTGCTCATCGTGTTCGACATCAACTTCTCGTCTAGTGAGCTGAAAGGAGACGCCAACTTCTGGACATTTCTAGACGCGTTCGCTTTCACGAAATTGCGCATGCCTTCATCCAACACGCTAGCCCTATATAAAGACTTGTTACGGGAGCCTCGCGGAGTTTTAACATCGTTATACTCGCTAGCAGAAGTCTCCTTGGTCGGAACGTCCATGTTGATTGTCATGGACTTGTAAATCTCCTTAATCAGTTTCTCCGTCTCCTTGCTTCGTTCTTTAGAGTCAGTATTAGTGGCTGCAGTCGTAGCCTGCTTTGCTTGTCCCATTTTGGGGATGTGGGAGCTGTTTCGGAAGCAACTCGCACACATGTGTCTCGGGGGTGTCTGAATGAACACAGGGTAGTTGTGCATGCATTTCCCTGACGTATACGGTATATTGGGAAAACAGCAAGGAGTTGAAGGCATTTGTCGGGAGCACGATGCAAGGTACGGATTCATATTGTAAGGACTGTAAGTGAAACTGTGTAACAGCGTCGAGCAACCTGGCACATTGCCTTGGGACAAGCCCTTTTGCACGACTGCGTCTTTGGTGGGCTTGTCTTCAGGAACCTTCTGATGCGTGTTGGTTTTGACTTCGGTAAGCACCGACTGCAGTATCGTCTTGATCTGGTTGAGAGTCTCCTCAGTTTTCTTTTCCTCTAAAAATTGCTGATCAATTTGCACACTCTGTGTCGTAGTGGTCTGACATTCGGTGTCATTCAGAATACTCGTCAAGCACTCTACGTTTTTGTGAGTTAATACAACAGTCATCGGTTTCACTTCGGCCTCTGGAGCTTTTTTGCTGTCGCAAACGCGTTTTACGTAAACGTTCCCACAGTCGATGCAGCAACTATCCGAAGTTTCCGTCGGTTTGAATCTCTCTACAACATGTTCTCGTTTTGGGGAATTTCGATGCTGAATTTCGTTTCTACAGTGCATTCTTGTAGGCGCTCTCCTTGAATGGTAAGGGACAGTTTGAGCCCTGCTATAATTATTATTGATGTATGGATGAACTCTGGATTTTGATCGCCTCCTCTCAGGGTGGCAGTATGTATTACCGTTTTTATTTGGCGATTTCCTTCTGGGGCTTTCGTAGTAGGATTTTGACACTGTCTTTTCTTTAACCGGAACCATATCGTAAAGGTTCGTGTCGTAAAAGCCAGCGTTATTCATACGTTTGTTAAAGGAGCAAGTGGGGAGCGTTGGGAGTTCTTCAGCGAGCCGAGGCATGTGTTTGTCAATGTTGTGGAAAGGTCCGTAGCAGCACGAGCACACATCCGAATCCTGAGGGGTCGGTCTGGTAAAGTTTAGGTCCACATCCCTGCATACAGGAGAGGAGAACTCGCTTCCGATCGTGTAGTCCTGAATTATTGGCACTGGTATGTACTGCTTGCGAATCATCTCGGATATATAAGCGTGGCTCAACGTCTCACTGTCCCTCGGCGATTTGTTGACGGTCTCTCTTTCTGCGTAATCGCGAAAAGGGTTGTTCGTGGTTTGGGCGTAGTACACGAACTGTGTTTTGCCCTTGTCCTTTTTCTTAGGTTTCTCCTTTTTCTTCTTCTGTTTCTTAAAGATGCCTTTCCGGCCCTCTACGGTGCAGAATAAGGGGTCGTCCGGGCTTGATGCTCCGGAGGACCAGCAAGTGCAGTTTACTGGCTTGGGCTGTGGGGCAGAAGATGTCATATACGGGCTAAGGGAACAGCTCTCACAGCGCTCCGTGACGGCCGCAGCACACGTCTCAACGGGTTTGCAAGCAGTTGACTGGCGTGATAAACCTTTGCAAAGAGCCGTCTGTATCACGGAGGCCGTGTCTGGATTCCCTCCGGACATACAATCCTGGATCTTTGCCGCTTCCAACTGCTTCTCCAAACTGACTATCTTCTGCTGGAGATCGGTTACGTCAATAGGTATGCAAGAAATTATTTTCACTTCCGTTTGGGATGGGGTGTTGCCTGCAAATTAAGAATTACTTATTTGAAAATCTTATGTTTTTAAAGATCTATAGAAATTATTAAAAGCGTATTGAGAGTAGGTACCTAAGTTGAAGGCAACTCTACGTAGGAAATTTTCGACACCTTTAAATCGTTGTTTGCATTTGTTTGGAGGGTTGCTGGTGCAGCTCATGGTTGTGGTCCAGTGCCAGTCGCTGAGGGAAGCTACATTCGTTGCAAAACATATAATTTCCTAACCGTTTTGTTTTCATAAGACAATAATTTCATTTTGGTTTTCAAGATGTTATTTTATTAATAAACTAGAATACTTTGAGAAAAACTTTTGTTCAAATTTGGCTTTTCTGACATTTTTTGTTTCACGAAACGTCTATCAGTTTCGACAGAAGTTTGTCGTTAAAACTATAGAGTAAATAATAATTTAAAAAGCGCATGTTTGCATGTATTAAGGTTTTACGTTCTTCTCATATGGTTCCAAAACTTGTACCCTGTCATCTTCGAGCAACACCATGGACTTAATATATAAACAGGACCGAGTACTCGCAGCCAAAAAACGAGCCGAGCGAGATAGCTACCACAGAGGCGTGTGTCCCTTTCTAATAGGGTGACAACAAGATTTATTTTGACAGCGGACATTTGTTTAAATAATAAAAATTTAGCCCGTTGTCCCTACTTCATCAAGTAAAATAAATATAACAAGATAAAATAAATAAATATTGAACAACATCAAATACATTGCTCTGATTCTGTGGTAAGTAGCTAAGGCACTTGTGTTACAGAAATCGGAAATAACGAAAGTACTAAAACTCCCAGACCCGAGACAATACAGAAAAGATCGTTTCCCATATTGACCCGGTCGGGGATCGAACCCGGGTCCTCTGAGATGGCGCGACACCAAAGTCCGGCCCACTCACCTCTCGGCTACGGAGGTCGTCATGTTCCAGAGTTATCGTCTGGATAGATTTGACTGTTAAAAACCACCGGGACAGCATAACTTTTATGTTCATATGTTCGAAAAATTCTGTTGAAATGATCTTGAATTATTTCAACAGAATTTATGTATAATTATTCTCCCTTTTACTCCAATGGGGACAATGGCAATAAATTTGAATCATTTATTGAATTTTTCACTGCTGAGGACGCGCCTAGTAGGGACAACGAGAATAACCCTAAATTTTTGGGAATAAGGAAAGGATTATGAAATAAATAATACAAATTGTTAAAGATACCTATTTATTTAGCCATTGACATGTTTTGGTTGATAAAGGTGACAAGAAAAAAAATATAGTTGAAACAATACTAAAAATAATTGCTAGTAAATATTTTTAACCTTAGCAAGTAGATTACAGCCGTTTTGGATACATATTTAATGAATAGGTTTTGTAATAATTGTACGCCAGTCTATGTCTACAATTGTTTACCTAACTTCTGATCACCGTGGGCCAAAGGGTTAGTAAATATATAAATATAAACGAGCCGAAAGAAATAGTTCGAACCGAAGCCATTTGTCCCTTTATAAACTTGCAGCAGTCCAGACAGGAATTAATCGCAGCAGCCCTTCGGAAGATATGTTAAAAAGAAAAGTGAAGATATTGTCACTGAAGTTAAACAGACGCGATGCTTCAATATAAAGTTTAAAGTCAATTTTAACACACTTAAAAGTTATAAAAATAAAATTTAAGAGGTGGAACATGGAATGACCCATAATTTTAAAGATATTCATAACCATATCAATACAGATAAAAGCAACAAAGGCGTACGATACTCAGAGGAGCTTAAGAAGTTTGCACTAACTTTATATTATTACTCAGCTAAATCATATTTGTTTTTACGAAATAAATTGGCATTACCACAACCTGCAACCTTACGTGACATGTTAGCGACTCACGAATGTAGCCTCGGATTCATGAGTGAGGTATTTGAATATTTAAAATTGTCAGTAACGGAAAATAACCTACAGAATGTTTCTCTAATATTCAATGCAATGTCTATAAGAACAGATGAAGTTGTCTATAAAAATAAAGATAAAAAGTGGGGTAATGTAGACTTAGCGGGTATTGTGTGACACGATTCTGAACGTTTGGCCACTGAAATGCTTGTTCTACAAATCGTGTCATTTCAACGAAAATTTAAATGCCCCATGGCCTATTTTTTAATAGTTAATATTTCAAGTGATGTACAAACGCAGCTATTAACCACAGCGATTCGTATGTTATGTGGTATTGGGATATCTGTAAAAAGTGTAATTTGCGATGACACTGTTGATTTTTGTCGCATTTCTTCATTTTTTGGGAAACTATAAATAAATGTACTACAGTGAGGAACTAACTAGAGCACAAAATTGAAATATTACAAGAATTATGGACACCCTAGTGGTAAGATTTACAGTAAGGTTATTTTGAGCTTACCTGTGGAACGATATATTGCAACCACTGTACGACTCACTTGGACAAGTATATATGCAACACTTTTTCACCATTTTATAATTTATGGGTGCCTTAAAATTGTTTAATAGATGAACTCAATCAATGACAGTGTCACTTACTGTCGCCATGACAATTCACGATGATGCTTTATATGGTAATCACTAGGAAATTCAAAATAAGCAAATACTATTTTTCGTTTACTTTCTAATTTATGGATAAAATCAAAGAAATAAATTAAAATATAATTTATTATTTAACAATTGTTGAAATAACAATTAAATACAAGTGCATAAACTGAGTTTTGATCAAGTAAAATTGTGATCATAATTATTATTTTATGCTGGCAAGATCTAAGAAAGATCAAAGAACGAGACACACGCCTCCGTCCTGGCTATCTCTGTCGGCTCGGATTTGCATCTGTGTAAAGCGCACAGGATTTAATACTTTATTGCATTGTAATAGTGTTCATTTTTCATAATGAAAATTTTCAGAGTTATCAGTCCTGTTTATTATGAACCTAAGTTGGTCTATTCATGTTAGTGAGATTAGCCGCAAGGTAGTTGCTTGTCTGAGGAGTCTTTATCGTTTCAAATTTTTTCTTCCTTTTTCCACAAAACTCATGCTTGTGTATACTCTAATTTTACCCATTATTGACTACGCTGACGCATGTTATCCAGATATCTCAGAAATCTTGGTTACAAAACTTGATCGTCTTCTTAACAACTGTATCAGATTCATCTTTGGGCTTCGTAAGTACGATCACATTTCTAGTTTTTGCAGTCAACTTAAATGGCTCCCGATACGTGAACGGAGAAACACTAGAATTCTAGGCCTGTTATTCAATATTCTTAACAATCCATTGTCCCCGTCCTATCTTAAGAAACAATTTCAATACCTCTGTCTATCTCACGACCGTTCTCTTCGCTCCTCAGACAATCTCAGCTTAAGCATTCCAAGACATCATACTGAGTTCTTCTCCAAGTCTTTCACTGTGCAAGCCATCCGGCTTTGGAACACTCTGCCCACCGAAACTCGACAATCCCTCAATAAGGGAATTTTTAAATTAAAAGTTCGTGAATTCTTTTATTCCTCCCCCTCTACATAAAATTTCGTTTGCTCAATTGTTTGCTTTAATTATTCACTTGTTTGCATATATTTATATATATTATTTTGTTATATATATATATATATATATATATATACATATATTATATGTATATATATATATTATTATATTATTATTATATTTATTTATCATGAACCTATGTATGAATATTCTATTCTCGTGTGTAATTTTCTGCTATTTATGATTATTAATTTTGTTGTTATCCATACTCACATTTTTACTGTTACCGCACCCATAAACGTACTATCTGCATGACCCAACGGTTGACTGGTAGAGAATGCTCCTAGCATTAAGTCCACCTTTTGTACTTTTTTTTTTGTGCAATAAAGTTTTTAAATAAATAAAATAAATAAATATTATATTAGGTCCATGAGCAACACAGGCTTCCGAACTTTCCCTTGTTTCCTACTCGAAGCCTGTCATATATATACAATGAGTATATATAACTTTTGTGTAGCTACGAGCATCATGGACTTAGTGTTTATTATATTAGGTCCATGACGAGCACTAGGTATAACTTTTTTTTAGTTCTGTGAAGTGTCGTGATTTTTGTTAGATCTCGTTAAAGGAGACGGAAGGGCGGTACGCAACCTCATACACCTTAGGGAGCGGTCAAGTATTACGTAAAGCAAATTTTGAGATTTGTAGCACGTTACAAAAAAAAAAAAAATGAAACTCCCAAATTGGCAACCCTTTTGGTTTCCCTACGGTTTCCGGGGAATCCCTTGACTGTATTAGTGCGGTAGGGTATTCTTTTTTAAAGAAAGGGGGACAAGGAGTACAGATAAACGTTACGGAGCGTGCCATGGGGGGGGGGGGGGGGGGGTGACGGGGGGTGTTAAAATCTGTATATTGAAAACGTTTTGTAAATGATACACCTCAAGAGGTGTGTCATTGTGAGCATGTAGCTTACGACACAAGTGTCGTAAGCTACATGCTACTTATATAACAAGTTTGTTACGGTGAAAAGTAAAACAAAAGAATGAATGGTAAGTTATTATTCGTATATTTTATAACTTTTTATAGTTTGTGTATGTTTAGCTTGCGATATTTTACTTTTTATATTTTCGATAATTATATTTAATGTTTATTGTACGAAAGAAAAAACAGACGAGCGCACGTTTATAACGGCCGGCACTATGACACAATGACCTTGACACCAGTACGCTTACGACGTCACAGGTTTACTTGCATTGAAGTTGGTGGCGCTCGTAGCACTGAAATCTTGCCATTGCGTAGAGATGGGTGTTGCAATATCGAACATATTTATTATGTAATACGGTATTTTCAGACCGGAATTAATTGTCAATCATAAAATCTATGAATATTTGTATGAAACAAAACAAAGTAAAAATGTAGGATTGTAATGAATGCAACTATCGCGTCACATCACTAGCCTACTTGATATGAAGTCGTTGGCGTATGGGACATCAAAATATTTTAGGCGTTTTTGTTTTTAACTGTTTTAAAACACCATAAAGCCTGTTTTGTCTGGCGAAATAAAAAAATGGGCTTCAGTCCTGTCCATCTTACAAAATTATCTTACACCTTACAGAAGGCCGCAGCCAAATAACAATCACTTCTGTGTTGTTGTGTTCCTGCGTGTGAGTAAGGTTTCCAGAGCAACTGGGGGGTGCTACATTAGTAGCAGGGGTCAAGCCTTCAAGGTAAGGGCGACAAGTGCAGTAACATATTTATTATGCTGTACTTGTCACCCTTAAGCTAGGACCTCATTACCACTTAACATCAGGTGGGATGAGGTCAATCTTGAAGTGCAATATAAAAAAAAAAAAATTACAAGAGAAACAAATGTTTAATGCATCGTAAAGGTATTTAATTAAAGTAGGTACAATGAGTAACTTCTATAGAAGTAGTGGCGTTGACGGCACGAAAATCTTGAACTTCTATAGACGTAGTTGGCGGTTATTAGGTTAATGCCATAGTAGCATTTGCTGCGGTGGAAGCCAAATTGGCCTTACAAGGTAGGTACTTTAAGTTTTGTATCGATTGTCTTGCGTTGTTTATTTGATAATTATGTGATGGTAAATAAATGTATTTTCTTTCATTCTTTTCAGTAATTTCAACTGTAATTACCTATTTAAAATCACCATTCTACCACACCTTTTATATCTTATCGAAATTTGGGGAAGTGCTGCAAAAACCAGACTGGAAAAATTGCAAATCCTTCAAAATAAAATAATAAAAATAATTTTTAACTATAATTTTCGAACAAAAACAGAAAAAAATTATCGTGAAACAAAATTAATGAAAATTAAACAATTATACATTTATAACACCTGCATTTTTATCCGCAAAACCATCAACAATAAAGTCCACACCGACCTGCAATTTACCAAACGTAATCAAGTTGGGCGCCCCTGCACTCGACGCGCGAGCTTCATTGTTCTACCTAGAACTCGAACGAAGTACGGCCAAACCTCAGTAACATACGAAGGTGCGCGACTTTTTAATAGGATACCCTCTAATATTAAGAATATTGATTCGTTCGAGGTCTTTAAAAAGAAACTAGCACTCCACATAATTGGGTTTTTTTAATGCGTTTTGTTATTAACTAAAATTTAATTACACAACCAAGCCAGAATTGTAAGATCTGGGTCTGATTTAATGTTGTATCGATCAGTGATATTGTGTGGTACTTATTTTGTGCACTTATTTGTATAACTTCGTATATGTACTTACAACAACGAGTGTATGCTTTTTGTATGTATGTTAATGTTCTCATGTAAGTGGCGTAAATGTCTTTATGAGAATAAATGTCTTTAAACCTAAACCTATTCTGTTCCCGAAAACTTCGAAAAAATTATAGTGATATTTTAATGCGTATGATGTAAGCTCACCTAAGGTGGAAAGGTTAATATAAAAATAAACGAATTCTTTATCATTTGAGACACCTTTATTGTCATTCACAAGTGCATCCTCTAACTCTCTACATTTACAAGTTTTACAATTCTGTACAGAAGGGGTCAAAGAAGTAGCAGTTATTAATTTACAAATTCAGTTTAATTTCTAACAAAAATTATATTCTAAAATTGACCAGAGATTTACCTACTAGCGACGAAATTGTTGAAGTATCTAAAACTTTTAGATTTCAGTATCAATTCTTATGAACGATTTAACATAGGTCCAGGTAGTCTTTTTTTACTTTGTCGAGTGGCTGAATATATACAATAAAAAGGCAAGTTGTTTTAATATATATATATATATATATATATATATATATATATATATATATATATATATATATACATATATTATATGTATATATATATATATATATATTATTATATTATTATTATATTTATTTATCATGAACCTATGTATGAATATTCTATTCTCGTGTGTAATTTTCTGCTATTTATGATTATTAATTTTGTTGTTATCCATACTCACATTTTTACTGTTACCGCACCCATAAACGTACTATCTGCATGACCCAACGGTTGACTGGTAGAGAATGCTCCTAGCATTAAGTCCACCTTTTGTACTTTTTTTTTTGTGCAATAAAGTTTTTAAATAAATAAAATAAATAAATATTATATTAGGTCCATGAGCAACACAGGCTTCCGAACTTTCCCTTGTTTCCTACTCGAAGCCTGTCATATATATACAATGAGTATATATAACTTTTGTGTAGCTACGAGCATCATGGACTTAGTGTTTATTATATTAGGTCCATGACGAGCACTAGGTATAACTTTTTTTTAGTTCTGTGAAGTGTCGTGATTTTTGTTAGATCTCGTTAAAGGAGACGGAAGGGCGGTACGCAACCTCATACACCTTAGGGAGCGGTCAAGTATTACGTAAAGCAAATTTTGAGATTTGTAGCACGTTACAAAAAAAAAAAAATGAAACTCCCAAATTGGCAACCCTTTTGGTTTCCCTACGGTTTCCGGGGAATCCCTTGACTGTATTAGTGCGGTAGGGTATTCTTTTTTAAAGAAAGGGGGACAAGGAGTACAGATAAACGTTACGGAGCGTGCCATGGGGGGGGGGGGGGGGGGGGGTGACGGGGGGTGTTAAAATCTGTATATTGAAAACGTTTTGTAAATGATACACCTCAAGAGGTGTGTCATTGTGAGCATGTAGCTTACGACACAAGTGTCGTAAGCTACATGCTACTTATATAACAAGTTTGTTACGGTGAAAAGTAAAACAAAAGAATGAATGGTAAGTTATTATTCGTATATTTTATAACTTTTTATAGTTTGTGTATGTTTAGCTTGCGATATTTTACTTTTTATATTTTCGATAATTATATTTAATGTTTATTGTACGAAAGAAAAAACAGACGAGCGCACGTTTATAACGGCCGGCACTATGACACAATGACCTTGACACCAGTACGCTTACGACGTCACAGGTTTACTTGCATTGAAGTTGGTGGCGCTCGTAGCACTGAAATCTTGCCATTGCGTAGAGATGGGTGTTGCAATATCGAACATATTTATTATGTAATACGGTATTTTCAGACCGGAATTAATTGTCAATCATAAAATCTATGAATATTTGTATGAAACAAAACAAAGTAAAAATGTAGGATTGTAATGAATGCAACTATCGCGTCACATCACTAGCCTACTTGATATGAAGTCGTTGGCGTATGGGACATCAAAATATTTTAGGCGTTTTTGTTTTTAACTGTTTTAAAACACCATAAAGCCTGTTTTGTCTGGCGAAATAAAAAAATGGGCTTCAGTCCTGTCCATCTTACAAAATTATCTTACACCTTACAGAAGGCCGCAGCCAAATAACAATCACTTCTGTGTTGTTGTGTTCCTGCGTGTGAGTAAGGTTTCCAGAGCAACTGGGGGGTGCTACATTAGTAGCAGGGGTCAAGCCTTCAAGGTAAGGGCGACAAGTGCAGTAACATATTTATTATGCTGTACTTGTCACCCTTAAGCTAGGACCTCATTACCACTTAACATCAGGTGGGATGAGGTCAATCTTGAAGTGCAATATAAAAAAAAAAAAATTACAAGAGAAACAAATGTTTAATGCATCGTAAAGGTATTTAATTAAAGTAGGTACAATGAGTAACTTCTATAGAAGTAGTGGCGTTGACGGCACGAAAATCTTGAACTTCTATAGACGTAGTTGGCGGTTATTAGGTTAATGCCATAGTAGCATTTGCTGCGGTGGAAGCCAAATTGGCCTTACAAGGTAGGTACTTTAAGTTTTGTATCGATTGTCTTGCGTTGTTTATTTGATAATTATGTGATGGTAAATAAATGTATTTTCTTTCATTCTTTTCAGTAATTTCAACTGTAATTACCTATTTAAAATCACCATTCTACCACACCTTTTATATCTTATCGAAATTTGGGGAAGTGCTGCAAAAACCAGACTGGAAAAATTGCAAATCCTTCAAAATAAAATAATAAAAATAATTTTTAACTATAATTTTCGAACAAAAACAGAAAAAAATTATCGTGAAACAAAATTAATGAAAATTAAACAATTATACATTTATAACACCTGCATTTTTATCCGCAAAACCATCAACAATAAAGTCCACACCGACCTGCAATTTACCAAACGTAATCAAGTTGGGCGCCCCTGCACTCGACGCGCGAGCTTCATTGTTCTACCTAGAACTCGAACGAAGTACGGCCAAACCTCAGTAACATACGAAGGTGCGCGACTTTTTAATAGGATACCCTCTAATATTAAGAATATTGATTCGTTCGAGGTCTTTAAAAAGAAACTAGCACTCCACATAATTGGGTTTTTTTAATGCGTTTTGTTATTAACTAAAATTTAATTACACAACCAAGCCAGAATTGTAAGATCTGGGTCTGATTTAATGTTGTATCGATCAGTGATATTGTGTGGTACTTATTTTGTGCACTTATTTGTATAACTTCGTATATGTACTTACAACAACGAGTGTATGCTTTTTGTATGTATGTTAATGTTCTCATGTAAGTGGCGTAAATGTCTTTATGAGAATAAATGTCTTTAAACCTAAACCTATTCTGTTCCCGAAAACTTCGAAAAAATTATAGTGATATTTTAATGCGTATGATGTAAGCTCACCTAAGGTGGAAAGGTTAATATAAAAATAAACGAATTCTTTATCATTTGAGACACCTTTATTGTCATTCACAAGTGCATCCTCTAACTCTCTACATTTACAAGTTTTACAATTCTGTACAGAAGGGGTCAAAGAAGTAGCAGTTATTAATTTACAAATTCAGTTTAATTTCTAACAAAAATTATATTCTAAAATTGACCAGAGATTTACCTACTAGCGACGAAATTGTTGAAGTATCTAAAACTTTTAGATTTCAGTATCAATTCTTATGAACGATTTAACATAGGTCCAGGTAGTCTTTTTTTACTTTGTCGAGTGGCTGAATATATACAATAAAAAGGCAAGTTGTTTTAATTGAGGGCATAACAATTTATTGCCCAAATTCAATGGCAAAGATACCAAAGAACTCGAGAACAGTAGGGCACATTGTTTTGTTTCAAATAAAGTACCTACGTTATTTAATAGGTCGACATACCTACATTACCTATCTGTTTGGACTTGATAGCATTAAATATGTACATTAGACATAAGCTATATTGTTAATACATTTTTTTTGCATGATTTAAACCTACCATATGTGTCAGTTTTTGAAAAGAGTAACTATCGAGTTTCTTGCCGGTTCTTTTCGATAGAATCAACATTCCGAACACGGCGGTAGTTTACTTGTCTTGACGATTCATAAATGCTTTTGTAAAAGTTTACATGAATAAAATCATTTTCTATTCTATTCTATTCTATACCTAGGATAATTCGTTTTCAGATAACTTCTAAAATCGTCACTAGTTAGCCTATTAAAGTATTGTTTTAAAACATACAGAAAAATTATAAAGTTTGCTTCAAATTGGAATAAACATGGCAGTCAAATACTTTAAATGTGCGTGACAATTTTTTAAGTATTCATAAGCTAAAGACGCTACAGTCGTCTCAGCTTTGATTGCAAAGATTTGGGACAAAAGCGACCCAACTTTTTTATTTTATGTTATACATTTTTAGTCGTATCGTAAAATGATTATACAGTTCAGCCAATTTGAGATAAAGACCATCACAAAATTATCTTAAAAAAGAAACATTTATCATCTTTTTTTTGTACTTTATCCCAAATTGGCCGACTAGACTCGTGTTTAAAAACAACACACATATAAAGCATTAAAAGTAAAACAATAAACATAAAATAAAACAAATAATAGTAACCAACATACTATTTACATCAACTATAGAGTAATAAGCTCTCTTTAAATTGGAATGTGTTCTAATTACATATCTTCAGATAGATTCCTACATTCGTTGCCGACTAATATTGCACTACAGATCGTAAATAGTTAGACTATTCTACATCCACTTCTTCAAACGAAATCTTATCAAAAAGTTCGCTAACAAAATTCATAAGATAGCATGACGCAGACGATGCGTTAAGTTAGGAAGATAAATGTCAGATCAGTGCATATTCATAGAATTTAAGACATTCGCGTTCCATTTTAAACATTTAAAATAAGTATAGGTATTAAAATAAGGATAGGTACGCGACAATATAGGTATTTTAGTAGTTAATACTAACTTACTGCCCGACGTTTTGGTTAGGTTGCACCAACCGTAATCACGAGTTAACTCAACCCTCTGAATTAACTTATTTTCAGTGCATATTATTTCGTCACACCGACCGCTATTCCGTCCTCGACGGCGAGGACGCACGACGCGACCCCCCCTAGCAGTAGGGCCTTTCACGATACCGGCACGTGCCGGGACGCTTTGAGCCCTCCGCTCCCCCGCAAGCCCGGTGAAGATGAAAAGGCCATCTGTGGCCATCATCAATAGCCAGATAGAAAAAAAAGCATATTATTTGAACACAGTCAAATTTGTTTCGGTAGACATCTTTAAAAACAATACCTTAATCTTAATATAACTGTATAAGCCAATCATAGTCATTCCTAAGTGATCATTAAACTTCAGACTCTACTAATAATTAGGATGAAATCCATAACAAAAAGTTGATACGTCATGCTATGTTTATATCTCCTACTTATTAAATATATTTATTTCGAAAAAACATGAATTTACAAGGTTCTTATGCAATTAACATTTTGTCCTTAAAGCAGAATCCTACTACGTCTCAGTCATTTTTGGGCAAGGTTGAAACTAAACGAATGACATAGCTGTTTTATATCTTACATATAATTTTCATATAAATTTACAATATAATGTGATTTATTTTAGCTTGTGCTTTTTTGGCCTAGTTTAAATCTAGATAAACTCTTTACCAAAACACTTTATTACAATTGACAGTCAATACGTACAGTTTTGTGCTTTGTTTCACAGCCGGCCGACAACCGTTTAAAGGGATTTTATAGTCTTTTTTTCCTGTGACAGAAATACTAATATAATTTTGAATACTTGCAGAATTATATTTCAAAGCTAATCAAGATTTATTTTCTTTATCTATTATTGAGTTTACAAAAACTCCTGAAATATTTACAAGTATTTTATCTTCCATATCTGCTTTATGCACATGTGAAGAATTAGAAAATATATAAGTCAGTATTGCGTATAAATATGATATGTGATTCATACTAACACAACATACGTAATAATCATAATATCTAAATACATGTTCAGTTAATGTTTTCCAGTCATTAAAATCCGCTATTGATGACATTTAAACCACCAATCACGCAGGAGTTGGATTTCATGCCCACGTATTATCCTCTAGCGGATTTCTAATGCGCGAGTTCCAATTATCTAGTGTGGCAAGAATTATACACATTATATACATTTCTACTAATTTTGTATAAACAATTGTGGCGTTTTTAGAAAAGTGTAGTCCGCAAGATGTAAACATAAAAGTACATAATAAAAGCACTGATGCATTTTTGTGATCTAGTCAATGAAATGTTTGCTTAGTGTTATTTATATTATATTTCGAATAGGGCGCAGGCTCTATATTGACTACACGTCACTTACTGACGACACTAAAATACTCGAGATGTGCCCTTTTGAAAACGCCTATTGAACTTAAAAGGCGTATTCACTACATTGATTTCAAGTTTAGATTAAATTTTATCCAAACATCAAATTCTCAATCCACCTACAAACAACGTCAACTAGTTTTAAATTACTTTGTTTCGATCTGATCTTACTATCGTCATTACATAGTAAAGAGTAACTATACTCTTTGCTCGACCTGTGTTTCCATATTTGCCTATCTTCATCAATTATTACGAATTCAAGTTAAAACTCTTTGGATGTCCCTTACCTTGAACGCCTGAAGAAAAAGTGCGTTTCACTCCTTCAACTTCTATACATACACAAATAGTTAATGTTTTATATAAATACATTACAAGATTTATACATATATTACATTAATATTACAATTCAAATTCCCAATACAATACTCGTTCAGTACGAGTTCTACTATACTTAGTTATTTGTCGTTTATATAAGACATGTTGAGATTTTATCAAAATACTAATCTAAAGTAAATAAAAGAAAATCAATGGTTCTAGTCTTTTAGGAGAATGATTAGGATACTTAATAAGTATAAGTATGAAAGATATGAACATGAGTTGGAAAAATAAAAATACTTGTGATAACAATATAAACATGGTCAAAATATTTTATGGTGATGATTTCTGATGTATAGTAATAGGATAAGTAATTTATTACGTAAATCTTAAAAATATTGGCTATTAAAAATAAAAATAAAAGCGATTAAAATATTAAACAAGATTCAAACGTTCGATCATAAATTATGTACCAATATGTATATGATAACTAATCTTATAAACTCATAATAATGGATTTTTTTTTGCACAAATCGCAATATCTCCTTATTAAATATCTTATGTTCTCACTCAACTTTTCAAATTCAACATTTAAGTTGCAAATAAATAACTAATACTATTCTTAAATATATACATTGATATGGTAGTTAATGATTAAGTATTAATTTGTGTTATAATACTAAAAGATTACCTGGGGTTACTATTAAAAATTCAGTCCAAGAATGACATGACATTTAAAGTAGCATGCAATTAATGCACTGACTCGATAATCAGACAGAGTATCATTTTTACGCTTACAAAAAATATTAATATTTTAAATAATTGTTTATTGGACCAAACTTTTTTATTGGCAGACTTTCGGAATAAAATTATGTCTTGGAATTGTTATTTACACAAGACACAATAGGAATTATGTTTTAAATAGTACACCCCAGAAATTTTAATTAGGTTAATAACAAAAATATAATGCGTCTTAGAAATTCAAGAGTATTCACTTATAAATGACTGCAATAATAGAGCCGTATTTGTGTGAACTAAAAGTACTTTTTACATCAATGTAATAAATCGCATAATTAAGAAGAGTTTGTCAACATACGATACACATTATAAATTGTTTCTCATCAGTCTTTGTCAGTATATGTTTTGGTGGAGACTTACAAATTTATAAATATATTATAATAAATGCTTAGTTTGATTCAAAGATAAGTTTAATGCACATTTCAAAATACCCAGACATAGCAGTTTCAATGTTTAATTTCAAACGTCCAATGTGAAAAATACGTATCCATAACATCTTTTTAACAGTGTACAGTCAGGATTACCATCATGTGTACAGTCAGCATCTTTATTCAGTAAACAACTCAGTACCTTGGCAGATTAAGCTAAGTGTTTGACTACATATTTAATATGACAGGTTTAATGCGACAAGGTACGAAGGTAATAGAAACATAAAAATCATACTCTAACGCCATCAAAGTTTACAGTTCACATCTGATTGCTATATATCATGAAAAGTGATGAAATATCTATCAATTACCGACAGCCAGGGTAGCTTATTCGCACATTCCGCCAATAATTCCTGCAGTCTTCTGGCGATATTAGTTTTCCATTATAAGAGCTAAATATTATTTATTAAACGAATAAAAGTCGACATTGATTTAACAGTAAAAGTGATGCGCTACACATTCTACGAATATTCGTGTTACGGACAATTAACCCGTGCATTTAATCGATTAATATTTGTATGATGAAGAGCGTATGTTAAATACATACACACAAACGTGTCATTGGCACATCGAGCGTGTCGCGCTCGTTGCTTTAGTCAAGCCGTTTGACATATGTCAAATCGGAGTAATTACTCAACAGCTTGACTATAGAGTTGTTTCATATGTCAATAAAAACACGCCACAGACAAAACGTATAAATATGTAGCGTGCTATTCAAGACGCTGTACAAATTATATGTATGTATATAACAAATACATGTTTTACATTGGTATTAAAATGGAATACTATCAGTGACTGGGTAAAAGAAGAGGTTTTTTGCCTGTAAAGAAGATGAGAGTAGATCATCAACTGTATGAAAATGTGTTTTCTTGAATAAAGAGTTTTTTTTTATTATCATCTACAAAATTCATACTCCGTTTTACTGATCATATATAGTTATGCTTAAAGTTACATACAGATCTCTTTTAGGTAATGATTGGAGATGGTTTATTTTACCTTAGAATTCTTTCTGCACAGCGCTCTTAAAATCCTCATGAGATTAACATCAAGTTTGATCAACATGTGCTCATACTGTTATGGAAATTTGTCGACTCAATTCTCGATTCGAGACAAAAACAGAAAGATACATAAATGTACATCATATGCCCGTTCATGTAGAACTACGCACACATGGAAAGTAGACAATGTATAACTGTAGTATTTTCCAGCTAAAACGACTTCTATGTTTTACATTTTAAATATATGTTAAAGGAATTATTCGATAGTTTTCTCTTGAGAATGGATAGGAACTACTTTTGAAGCAAGTGATGATAAATAATGGATAAAATTCGCCACTGAACATCCGCCATATTTGAGGATTTTGGATTCACTGTCGGCTCAATGGAAAACGAACTTTTCTACATACATTGATGGATAAGAGTACCATAATTGTTTTAGATGTTTACAACACAATTTATTCAGGTACTTTTTTTAATTCCTATTTTTAATAATTCTAAAATTTGATATTAAATTTAGGACTATAGGCTATGGAAACTTAGTTTCCATAAATTCCTTCTATTTATTATTTACAATACACAATATCATAATTGTAATATACAATACTCTGGGAGAAATATTATGAAATCGGTGAATGCGTATTGCGATGAAATATAAAGAGTCACAGAAGTCATTTTAGTTGAAAATAATAATACCAAAACTACATAAATGGACAGTTCAACAAAATGCGTAATGGAAAAGACAGTCCTAAGTAAGCCATCAACAACATGAACGACCACTCGGTTAAAAAACAATAATTCTAGTTAGTCCGTCCGTTACACTTTTAAAATATATGGAAGCGTACTTTTGCTTCAACAGATGAATAAACATTGGTGAAGAAACAGCACATCAAAATTAAGTTGAGAGTGTGTTTATCACAGTTTCTTAAAAACTGTATGTAGTACCTACGTTGCGCTTAATTTAACGCAATATACTATAAGTTTGAAAGATAAGTTCATAAGACAAAACAATACGTGTTTTACATTTTTAGGTAGGTAATCTAATTGATGGACCGAACAGAAATGTATTGTCACCTAGTATTTCGTACCGACAGTCGGACGTGACCGCTGACTCGCTCGCTCAGCGACAGAGATTCGATTCCGTCGTCGACACGGCGCGGCTCGCTCGTAGCTTGCAGCTAGAGTTGTTCAATACAGCTATAAACAAATAAATAAAGCATACCAAATGAATACATGAACTCTCCATCATATTCTTCAGGCTTAGGACTTTATAGACAGTTTAATTTATTATTTTATATCTTAACATTGATGTAAATTATATATTGTACAGTCGGCATAAAAACTAAAATCGAACTGCAAGTGTTTATTTTGATGTGCTGTCGACCGTGAATTGGCAAAATCTAATAGACGCCCTAAGTAAGCCTTTCCTTAGTGTAGGAATGACTTATGTCACCGCGAGCAGCGAGTGTTTGACATTACTATAAAAATGTCGCTATTCGATATATAAGCCACCAGTGCCAGCAAGCGTCTTGTGTTACTTACAGTAGTCCCCGGCGGTGCGCCGGCGCATGTTGGCGGGCGCGGTTCAGTTGTGTGCGGCGCGCTTGCCGCGCATGTACGCCTCCCAGCGGCGCGCCGTGCGCAGCAGCACAGGGTCGTCGTCGTCTTGTGTTACTTACAGTAGTCCCCGGCGGTGCGCCGGCGCATGTTGGCGGGCGCGGTTCAGTTGTGTGCGGCGCGCTTGCCGCGCATGTACGCCTCCCAGCGGCGCGCCGTGCGCAGCAGCACAGGGTCGTCGTCGTCTTGTGTTACTTACAGTAGTCCCCGGCGGTGCGCCGGCGCATGTTGGCGGGCGCGGTTCAGTTGTGTGCGGCGCGCTTGCCGCGCATGTACGCCTCCCAGCGGCGCGCCGTGCGCAGCAGCACAGGGTCGTCGTCGTCTTGTGTTACTTACAGTAGTCCCCGGCGGTGCGCCGGCGCATGTTGGCGGGCGCGGTTCAGTTGTGTGCGGCGCGCTTGCCGCGCATGTACGCCTCCCAGCGGCGCGCCGTGCGCAGCAGCACAGGGTCGTCGTCGTCTTGTGTTACTTACAGTAGTCCCCGGCGGTGCGCCGGCGCATGTTGGCGGGCGCGGTTCAGTTGTGTGCGGCGCGCTTGCCGCGCATGTACGCCTCCCAGCGGCGCGCCGTGCGCAGCAGCACAGGGTCGTCGTCGTCTTGTGTTACTTACAGTAGTCCCCGGCGGTGCGCCGGCGCATGTTGGCGGGCGCGGTTCAGTTGTGTGCGGCGCGCTTGCCGCGCATGTACGCCTCCCAGCGGCGCGCCGTGCGCAGCAGCACAGGGTCGTCGTCGTCTTGTGTTACTTACAGTAGTCCCCGGCGGTGCGCCGGCGCATGTTGGCGGGCGCGGTTCAGTTGTGTGCGGCGCGCTTGCCGCGCATGTACGCCTCCCAGCGGCGCGCCGTGCGCAGCAGGACGGGGTCGTCGTCGAGCCCGGCCAGCAGGTACAGCTGGTTCACGTGCGTCGCGTGGTAGTCCCACCTCGCGATGTTCGGGCTCACGCCCACTGTGAAGTGCCTGCATAAACAACGTTACATAAATCACATAAATTGCACTGATTTTGAGAAAAATAGCTTAAGCACTTGTGTTACAGAAAACAACGACGGTACCACGACACAGGCCGTGGTTCGAACCTGGAACCTCAAAGATGATGCGACGCCAAGTCTGGCCTTGTCAAATTTAAAATATTTATTTTATTTTTATTATTATTTTCAATTTAAAAATTTAATAAGTTAGTAGTTTCGTTTATTTTATTTTGTTTGCGTAACCAATTCTTATAATCTACCATTACATGTTAAATTTATATTTTTTTGCTGCACCAAATTACCTTAGGTCGTAGAAGCTACCACTGCCAGTATCGAAGAGCGGCAGCAGCGCCTTGAGCGAGGTCATGCCGTCGTCGAACATCTTCTTGGCGAGCGAGATGGAGTTCTCCCCCTCCGTGACGTGCAGGTCGTACAGGCCGAGCAGCGTGTAGATGAACCCGTTCAGCACGAACAGGGGGGGCGTGGTCGGGTACTCTTCGTACCTGAAACATATACAAGGATTCTAATCATCTGCCACAGCTACAATCGGGATGCGGACTGTTCTGCGAAATACCTTATGGATGCCATTGATAGGTTGCAGCGAAGGGCTGTGCGCATAATTGACAATTGACGATAAAGAGGTTGCTAAGAACCTTGAACCTCTTCAACTTAGTAGCGACGTTGGTTCGTTGAGTGTTATTTATCGTAGAGACCAAAAACTGTTTTCCCACCACCATCCCACCCTCTCCTTTCCTTCACAGAACCATAAGAGCCGGCCAACGTTATCATCGCTTCACCGTGTAAAATATTCCATCGCGAACTTAAAAGTTTGGTAACTCATATTTATGCCGCACCATTAAGAAGTGGAACTCGTTGCCGGCTCATGTGCTTCCTCCTTCTTTTGACATGGATTCCTTCATAAGGAGCGTGAAGAAACATCTTGCGGGCCAGTATGGGGATGCTAACAAATATGATATTACGGTATCAAATCTGTTGTCATCGCGATGTGGGTTCCTCTCTTGCTTACCATCAGGCTGGGAGGACCTAATATACTGTGCTATAAAAAAATACTTAACGGATTTAGATGAAATTTGGTAGGAAGAGGGATGACATATTTTTCTTCCGAAACAAAACGGGCGAAATTGCAGGCAACAGCTAAATTATATATAAAGATATCATTAATAATGCGAAAAGAACTCTGTCCGTCACGCCTTCATGCAAGAAATACTCGACCGATTTTAATTAAATTTGGCACAGATTTTCTACAAAAAGAGAAAGACTACTTCATAATGCAAAAAGAAGGGTGCAAGGGGTTGAACTGGAGGGTGAAAATTTGTGTGGAATAATGGTAATTTTTAAAGCAATCATTTCTCTTCAAGTAAAGGATATATGGCCTATAAAATAGATTTATGGTATCATCAATCATAGATAGTACGGTACCACCGCAGAATGTTTTAGTATACTCCATTTTTATCTCTGTCTATTTATTTTATTTATTGGGAAATAACAACGAGTGATTAAACATCATCGTATTATACCACACGTGTTTGTCCATCCACATCGCCTTGACTCCGCCCGCGGAGCTCGGCACGTCGAGCAAGTACAGCGCCTTCTGCGCCGCCTGTAGGTAGGATGGGTCGCCACTCCGGTAGTACGCACGCGACAGCACCGATATCGCGTGACCTTGGCTCATTGCCGAATGCCTGTGGAACATAATAAAGTACAAGTTATATGTATAGTCCAAACATCATCCATCCATAAATATTAGATACAGAAAATTTTTATCTCCCCTTGAGGTGCGGGAATCGAACCCACGACCTTCACGTATCGCGCGTGCTGCTCTTCCAACTGAGCTAACCACATAACAAGGCAGAGGGCACTTACCGGAGGCTAACGGTTGATACAGCAGAAAAAATTTCATCGCCTACGATAACTGAGCTACAGTTGGAAGAGCAGCACGCGCGATACGTGAAGTTCGATTCCCGCACCGCAAGGTGAGATAAAATTTTTCTGTTTCTAATATTTAAAGTTCGCTACCACGGCGTGAAGTACTATAAAAATAAAAAAATGATCTTCATCTCCAGATCATCCATCCAGACATCCTGATGGTGGTACAACGATGGCGGTACCGTGCTAAGGGTACTAGGTTGCAATATGGTATCCCAGAGAAATGGAACAAGTGTTTTTTTTGTTAATAACTATTACCATAAAGTTCAAATAAATTCATGACCAACCAAAAGGAAAGCGCTTTTACTTAAAAGTATAGTATAATACTAAATAGCGTTTATGTTTAACAATAATAGATAACCCTCAAAACGAAAATCTAGCTAGAGTTCAGTCTCCGGATAACCTTGTATTGAATGTACGCCCGCAGATACACAGCTGCGGTTCAAAACGTTATTTATAGGGTCGATTATCTGTTTAAGTTACTAGGCCGTTCAAGTGTTAGTAAACCCAATTATTATCACTCGATAAAGCATTATTCATTTTATATCTCTTAACTGCGTCTTTGATTCCTGGTAGAATTCATTAAATATTATAATTTTTATCTTCCACAATGGTATTTCAAGCCGGCGATAAAAGCGCGCTGGTGGCGCGTGAGCAGCGCCACAAGTAGACGCAGAGCACTCACCAGCCCGGCTCGAGGTCGGCCTGCCCCTGCGCGAGGCGGCGGCGCGCAGGCACGGGCCAGCCGCCGGAGCGTGCACGCTGGTGGCGCGTGAGCAGCGCCACAAGTAGACGCAGAGCACTCACCAGCCCGGCTCGAGGTCGGCCTGCCCCTGCGCGAGGCGGCGGCGCGCAGGCACGGGCCAGCCGCCGGAGCGTGCACGCTGGTGGCGCGTGAGCAGCGCCACAAGTAGACGCAGAGCACTCACCAGCCCGGCTCGAGGTCGGCCTGCCCCTGCGCGAGGCGGCGGCGCGCAGGCACGGGCCAGCCGCCGGAGCGTGCACGCTGGTGGCGCGTGAGCAGCGCCACAAGTAGACGCAGAGCACTCACCAGCCCGGCTCGAGGTCGGCCTGCCCCTGCGCGAGGCGGCGGCGCGCAGGCACGGGCCAGCCGCCGGAGCGTGCACGCTGGTGGCGCGTGAGCAGCGCCACAAGTAGACGCAGAGCACTCACCAGCCCGGCTCGAGGTCGGCCTGCCCCTGCGCGAGGCGGCGGCGCGCAGGCACGGGCCAGCCGCCGGAGCGTGCACGCTGGTGGCGCGTGAGCAGCGCCACAAGTAGACGCAGAGCACTCACCAGCCCGGCTCGAGGTCGGCCTGCCCCTGCGCGAGGCGGCGGCGCGCAGGCACGGGCCAGCCGCCGGAGCGTGCACGCTGGTGGCGCGTGAGCAGCGCCACAAGTAGACGCAGAGCACTCACCAGCCCGGCTCGAGGTCGGCCTGCCCCTGCGCGAGGCGGCGGCGCGCAGGCACGGGCCAGCCGCCGGAGCGTGCACGCTGGTGGCGCGTGAGCAGCGCCACAAGTAGACGCAGAGCACTCACCAGCCCGGCTCGAGGTCGGCCTGCCCCTGCGCGAGGCGGCGGCGCGCAGGCACGGGCCAGCCGCCGGAGCGTGCACGCTGGTGGCGCGTGAGCAGCGCCACAAGTAGACGCAGAGCACTCACCAGCCCGGCTCGAGGTCGGCCTGCCCCTGCGCGAGGCGGCGGCGCGCAGGCACGGGCCAGCCGCCGGAGCGTGCACGCTGGTGGCGCGTGAGCAGCGCCACAAGTAGACGCAGAGCACTCACCAGCCCGGCTCGAGGTCGGCCTGCCCCTGCGCGAGGCGGCGGCGCGCAGGCACGGGCCAGCCGCCGGAGCGTGCACGCTGGTGGCGCGTGAGCAGCGCCACAAGTAGACGCAGAGCACTCACCAGCCCGGCTCGAGGTCGGCCTGCCCCTGCGCGAGGCGGCGGCGCGCAGGCACGGGCCAGCCGCCGGAGCGTGCACGCTGGTGGCGCGTGAGCAGCGCCACAAGTAGACGCAGAGCACTCACCAGCCCGGCTCGAGGTCGGCCTGCCCCTGCGCGAGGCGGCGGCGCGCAGGCACGGGCCAGCCGCCGGAGCGTGCACGCTGGTGGCGCGTGAGCAGCGCCACAAGTAGACGCAGAGCACTCACCAGCCCGGCTCGAGGTCGGCCTGCCCCTGCGCGAGGCGGCGGCGCGCAGGCACGGGCCAGCCGCCGGAGCGTGCACGCTGGTGGCGCGTGAGCAGCGCCACAAGTAGACGCAGAGCACTCACCAGCCCGGCTCGAGGTCGGCCTGCCCCTGCGCGAGGCGGCGGCGCGCAGGCACGGGCCAGCCGCCGGAGCGTGCACGCTGGTGGCGCGTGAGCCAGCGCGCGGCCGCGTAGAAGTGCGCCATGTGCTCGCTGCCCGACACCGTCACGTTGTCCACGCTGCCCGCGCCGCGCAGGATCAGGGACGATATCTGGAGCGGTACCAACCGTTAGGCACAGGACTAATGTATGGGGGGTTTGAAAGTTAAAAAGTGTTGTAAGATCTTGCAGAAGCTTAACCTTAGAAGGTAAAAACCTTAAGGTTGTCTGGAAGAGATCGCTTTCTAGCAATAAGACCGCCTAAATTGTACTATAATCAATCTGTAAAACCTATTTCTGTAAAGTTTTGTGCAATAAAGTATATCTATCTATCTATCTAAGCTTCCAGAGGGGCAGGTAGGACGTTTTCGAACTAAGAACCCTTGTTTCGTTTACGTTTACATATTGCATTTGGGTCGCGAGAGGAAGCGTTCTAACAGAGGAACAATCATTTGAGTTAGTGATGTGCCGAAAAGTTAAAAATGTGTAGCCGCGGATTACGGATATTTAGTGTCAATATCCGTGGATATCTTAACTTTCTTACGCACTCGGTGTCGATCTGCGCGACTATTACATCTTTTTTCGTCTTTTGCCTGGCATTGCGCGGTGAGTCTTTGTTTTGTTTTGTTTATAGTCACTTGACACCGTAATTATCATTTGTATTCGATACATGAGCTAGGTACACTTAATAAAAGGTCATTTTAAAATACGATGATGATTAAGAATAAGATATACAAATTATTAGGAACGTAGTAAATTGAGCATTTTGAAGTTATAATATTATCCTATTATAACTACTGTGAAGTTTGCAACATACAGGACCCAACTAATTAATTTTTAGAAATTTTATATTTATGGATTGAATTTAATAGCTTTTTTATTGCCACCTAATCTGTTGAAATAATTTCATCTATAAGTTACATGAATAAGTAAAAGAGCTGTAACACTTATCTTTTATAGGTCTAAGGCTAATAATTAATTTCTAAAAATATTTAATACAAACATATAAAATAATTTCACTATGTACAATTAAATCCAGAACTATAAATAATTTACTAAATACATTATGCTAATACTGTTTGAAGCAAACTTAATCTACCATAACGGCTAACCTACCTAAAGTTATAAAACAGAAATGTACCTAATAGTTTTAAAATGTGCGCTGAGACCGTAGCCGCACGCGAATATAATGGGCGACGTCATACGTCCTTGTATCTCGGGTGGTCAAGCGAGTGACGAGCGGAGGGACATCGGCCGGTCGGCACTCTGATCACTGCGCTCTCCGGCATAGTTCCTATCACCTACTACGCTGCGATAATATCAATACTTAGCTCCGTCCTAGTTAGAATCTGTTCTGACTACAATTAAATTTAACTTGCGAGTGGAGTGTTCTACAAAACGTACAATAAATACTTAGTGCTACTAATTCCCCGGATTGGGTGAGTGTTGCAAAATTGTTTTATCATCCTATTCCTACCCTACTTTTAACCAACTCTTCATCAACTATGTAAATTAAATATAATAATTGTGCGTGAATTATATACATAATTACATGGTTTTAACTAAGCTTTTTGCTATAAGCTGCTTTGCTACAAGCTGCCTGTACATCATCGTGCAACATAAAATACAATTTTCCCTAATGTTGTAAAACTTCTACATTTAATCGTATTTACCTACCTGTTTAGTTTTAATGTTGAAATTTTTGTATAGTTATTTTCTGTGCTGAATTCTATTGGGTGAATTGTGATTTTGCTTGTACTGCAACATCTTTGATCGCTAATTGATGCTTTAAGAAGCCACGCTGTAGTTAGTAGCTCGCTTCTGCCGTCGGATCTGGATGTTGCAGTCAAGTGAATGAAGTTGGACATTTTCTAAAACATCTAATTGGGGCAATTCCAGGGTTCCAGTTCCAGGAGTGGAATTGTCTATCTACCTACCGCATCCCTGTCTGCTACCCGCCCTGTGACTGTTAAACCCTTGCTGCGGACGACATCGGTTCCTCGCTACTCACAGGACAGTGGTTTTCTTCTAAAAGAATTGTTAAAGTTTCTCGACTAATCAACTGAACCTACTTCCCTGAGAAGCAATAAACTACATGTACCCGGACTTATCACCTTTTATTTGCTCACGCACCTAAAACGTGACAGAGCTGCTAAACAATAACGGATACCGATATTTTTTCCGTTCGGATATCCGCGGATACTGATATCCGGCACATCATTAATTTGAATAAAAAAACATAATAAAGGTTGCGGCCGGGCGCGACTCGCCGCAACTTCGCTTCCCCCTGTGATGGTAACGTAAAATCACACTAAACTAAGGCTAACTAAAAAAGGCACTAATCTTACATGCTCAAATAAATAAAAAATAAAGTTAGTGTAATACATACACTAAGTTTTACTATTCAAGATTAACTATTTAAGATTTAAGTTATCTTCAGCATGGAATCCAGTGATTAACAAATGTTTAGAGCGGTTAGAACGATCAAAAACAATTCCGGATACTGTCAGTGTAGTGTGTCGAAGTGACTTCAATAACATTTTGTTATGTGAGAATGTGAGGGTGGATGAAGATTTGCAAGCTCCGAACAGACGAAGGCGAGCAAGACCAGTCAGCTCGTGAGCACGGTTGGTGCAACCTAACCGAAACGTCGGGCAGTAAGTAGTTCGTATTAACTACTAAATAAAAATGGTTTCGCGTTTTGACCCGTTAAAGTGACCAATTCTAAGCCTTCTTAAATTTGATACACTTCTCAAAACCAAGCCTTAGTAGACGGTGTACGAACAATTTGTTATTCTCACTTTGAACTTGGTCCGAGGCGACTTCCTCTTGGGCCGGTCGAGCAGCGCCCAGCCCTTCTGCATGTCGATGATGAGGTCCCGCGTCACGCGCCGCCACGCGCCATCCGTGCCGATGCCGTAGTATATGTGCTCCTCCTGACACAAATAACAATATACATAAATATTGGACAACATCACATAAATTGCACTGATTCTGTGGTAAGTAGTGTAAGGAACGTGTGTTCTTTACTAAAAGTGGAAGAACTTCCGCCGAGCTAGGTGTTATCTGCTCGGGGACCAAGGCCCAACTGCCAATCTTGATTTGTTGTATATTTAGTTAGTGGCGACGAAAACTTTGACATCGCGATGTAGGATCGATGTATTGATTGGCTAATCGTGCATTACGTATGGAGCGTTGTTTACTATGCCAATTCCGCTGTCGTTGTATTTGTGTCGACATATCGATAATTTCATAGGTCGGCACAAGTAACTTAAGCACTTGTGTTACAGAAATCAGAAACAACGACTGTACCACAACACACAGACCCAGAATATACATAGTATTCATGGATAACTTCGTCGTTTATAAACCGGTTTCTATGATTTTGGAAATGAGATATCTAGACGGAAGACTATGATAAAGAAACCAGAATCAGATTTTTTTTGTAATACAAGCTGTGCCGTAATCCCCTTTATATTTTTTATACTTCATTTGTTGTTATGTTCGTAACTGACCTGCGCATGTATCAGCTGCTGGTTGGTAACGTAATGCAGGTAGACCGTCTCCTTCCTGTCTTTGTTCTGCAGCACGACGGTCAGCGAGGAGTTGGCCGTCAGCGAGAGGTCCAGGCTCAGCACGAAGTCCTGGCTGATGTTCATCTGAACAATAACAACCTTGTTTAAGCTAATATAAAATGGTTCATTGATTTTTAGTTCCACTACTTGTCAAGAGATGGCGTTGTACCCTTTTATATCGCGGTATCAACATAAGGTAAAATGTATTGTTGAATAAAAACTATTTTGTCAGTGCGGCTTTGGCTTTTATTTCAAGTCCCTATAGAGGGAAGGTTGGTGGTGTACCACTAGGAGGCGGGCCCCTAGTTTATATAATGTTAATTACCTGTCTTCGCTAATATTGATCATTAAATAAGGTAGCTATACCATTATTTTATAGTGGAAACATTTTGAGTTAGTTTGCACTAAATAGATTCAAAAACTTTAAAAGTTTTGGAGCTATTTAAAAATAACACTATGAATTGGAAATTTACACGGGTGATTTGCTTAATTTTTTTTTTACATGTAATAGCATGCTGTGTTTATCTTAAAGTAATTGTGTATTTAGTTATGGTAATGTAAACTGTAACATTTGGTGGAAAATGTGATAAAATAAACATTTAACTATACTAAATTGACAGTTAATTATTTATTAACATATGTATTAAAATATTTTAATTTGGTTTGTAAATAAGAATATATATTGCTGTGCCACTACGGAGTGTCATTTGTTCATCAAACTATTATATTATGTTACTGTACCTACAATGTGCTTTGCAAATCAATGAAAGCAAATTAGGGATCCTTAATAAAACTCCAATAATGTTACCCAAGGTGTAAAAAAATAATTTCAACTATGCTAAGTTAGGACGGACCAGTTCTTTAAAAATAAAGTCCATCTGTCCTAGGGTACAGCGAGTAATGCGTGAAGCCCTGGGTCACTAGGGGCGCCAAGATTTATAATTTTTGGGCTCCATTTCGTCAAGGTCCATGGTGGTTTTTTTATTTATATTATGCACTCCAAGATTGACCTCACCCCACCTGATGTTAAGTGGTAATGAGTTTCTAGTTTAAGGGCGACAACTATAGCATAGTAAAACTGTTACTAGACTTGTCGCCCTTATCTTGAAGGCTTGACCCCTGCTACTAATATAGCACCCCCAAGAGCTCAGGAAACCTTACTCACATGCAGGAACACCGGAGTGATTGTTATTTGGCTGCGGTCTTCTGTAAGGTGGAGGTATTTCACCAGTCAGGCTGCTCCAGTTCGAGCGATGAATCGCTTTGCCCTGCCTCTCTTTACTTTTTATTGCTGCTGCCTAGTGATGTGCTGAAACGTCTTTATCCGGTATTCTAGTGCTGGTGCTGTACTGACCTTCAGCCAGACCTGGCTGTCGGGGTGGTCGGCGGTGCTGAAGCGCAGCACGCGCGTGCGTCTGTGCGCGTCGAGCTCGCGCGCCATGTACGCGTCCGCGCTCACGACCCAGCTCTGCAGCCGCGTCGAGCCGTCCTCTATGCTGCGGCGCCGGGGCTCTGACACGTAGCACAGTACGATCACATAGAACACTCATTTATCAATCGTAGCTGCTTGACAATAGAGTTCAATAATCATTAGTCAACTCTTTTTATTCAATGAATACTCTCTATATAAATCAAATGAAGCTTTCTCCGGTTCCGAACCTATAACTACCAAGAAAACACCGGCATGAAATTTAGAAACATTTTTTTTACAAAACAAACCTAAATTGTTAACTAATTTTACACCAAGACCTACAGCTACTTTGTAGGTACAATTGTAATAAAAATAATACAAGTAATTAATCGACGATGAGTTTTCACATCTACAGTAATCTTGTGGATTTTTCTGACAATCGGCTGGCTGGTTCGCGGAGAGAGAGATAGAGAGAGAGAGAAAGAGATAGAGAGAGAGAGAAAGAGATAGAGAGAGAGAGAAAGAGATAGAGAGAGTGAGAAAGAGATAGAGGGAGAGAAAGAGAGAGAGAGCGCGAGACAGGCAGAGAAATACGCGCAGGCCGCACGGCTTACAACTTTACCAAAAAGTGTCGTTACAACTCTTAATCACATTTTTTTCCGTCTAGCCTCTTTTTGCAACGCGCAAAAATAATCTTCGTTCCATAATTTAGATAATGTTTAACAAGTAGCGCTGTATAAATTGTACTGACCTGGCTCTGTGATGTTCTTGCTGTAGTGCGCCAAGCCGAACTGTGCTATCTGCGTAGGATAGAAGAACCCTTTCGGCTCCCACTGCATCGACACGGGCACGCCCTCGATACCGCTGATGCACTTCACGCGGTCCCGTACCTGAGACAAAACCAACACGTTACGGTTCCATACCTAAAGGGTTAAAACCTACGACTTTGACGTCGGGTTCAATCCCCGGTCGGGTCAATAAGGGAAACGATCTTTTCTACCTATATTGAATCGTCTGGGTGTTGTGGTACCGTCATTGTTTCTTATTTCTGTAACACAAGTGCTTAAGCTACTTATTAATTGCTTAAGGTTATTATGTATTGTACTTGACGCCCTTAAGCTAAGACCTCATTACCATGAGGTACACCGAGGAGTTTCCGTCACATCATTTCTCCCCGTGAAAAAAAAAAGACCTCATTACCACTAAACATCAGGTGGGATGAGGTCAATCTCGAAGTGCAATATAAAAAAAAACATTCAGGGAATCGAACCCAGGACCCCGAGATCGTAACCCGTTACTTTACTTATGGTCCTTTACGGATCACTAGACCACCGATTCGATATATGAACTTCTGTGTGTTACATATTGATTCGATAAACATACACACCGTCGAACATAGAAATTGCTCCTTTTTTGAAGTCGGTTATATAATTAAGTTTGTCAGTTCACAAACCTCGACGTTGTAATTTTCAAATGTGGTGAAGGTCCCGTGCGGGTCGTACTTCTTCTTGGGGTGGTAAATCTTGCCGTAGCTGTGAGACCACTCGAACTTCTCGGTGCCTTCTGCTACTGTTATTTTGCCGTAGACCTATCAACAACAACATATCTTATACAAACTTCAATCAAACATAAAAAAAAATCAATATTGTTCAGGAAAGTTTTTAAGACACCCAGGACACAATATATGTATGTATAAGTAAAGGAAGAAAGAAAAGACATTTATTGACCTTTATTATTTTGTAATTATAAAAATATATAGAAAAAATAAAAATGGCTACAAACGGTAAATAAAGAGGTAGGGCATAGCGATTTATCGCTCGAACTGGAGCAGCCCGACTGGTGAAATCGATCTTACAGAAGACCGCAGCCAAATATAAATCACTTCTGTGTTCTGCATGTGAGTAAGGTTTCCAGGGCTCTTGGTGGGTGCTACATTAGTAGCAGGGGTCAAGCCTTCAAGGTAAGGACAAGTCCAGTAATAGCTTTATTATGCTGTACCTACTTGTCGCCCTTAAGCTAGGACCTCATTATCACAGTAAAAAAAAACAATTACAAAGGAAAAAATGAAAATAAACAGAGAGGTTCATTATAATAGGTGTCGGCCTTAGCATAAGCTACACAGTGGTATTATTAAAACATTTTTTTCAGGCTAGTGTCGATCATTTCCCTAGCATTGTGGGCGTATAAACGGGTTATGCCGGGAAATAAGAACACTCGAATCAAAACGATTTTACTGCACGATACACATATCACAATCTATGAAAAGGAATGTAGGATGTATAACGGTCCGCGACAGTTTCTGACGACGTGTTCACTGCTCGGCAATCGTAAGTCAAGTGAGCGATGCCCCTCTCGCCGGTACGCCGAAGAATCCGTCAAACGCCCTGTAGGTGGCGCTGACATCCCCTTGCTCACAATGGCCACTTGGTGGCGCTAGTGTCGTTATTTTCGACATTTCTACAAATTGGGATGTTGACAGCATCCACAAATAATTAAAAGATTTGAATGTCGTAAAAGAAGACTTTATGTTAAATCAGCCATGTTTACTTATGCCAAATTCATAATTTGCTATCCTTAATTGCCAGAGTTTAGGATTAGTACCTACGTAGGTACATTATTTAGCAGAGGCTATGAAAACTCGGGTAATCTAACCACACTCAATCCTCCTTGACCGGATCATGTATTGGAATTACAATTCGGAAAAAAGGTGTGTGAATCCCGCAACTTGAAACCTTTAACGGATTCAGCTTCGTTGTTCCGGATCCACCTGGCCCACACGGCCAGTTTTAATCAATCTGGCCGGGCAGTCAGGTTCGGCCGGATTGCAATAGACACGTTTAAAAGTAGATAAACTCGAGCACATCACTGTTTTACGTTTACAAAAATTTAATTATCATGGTGTCAATAAAATCATTGTTTATTCAAATTTGGAACTGCATGCAAAATCTGCAAGTGTTTATTGCAGTTCGATTTTAGTCCCTATGCCCTAAGTATAAGATAATGTCTAAAGCATAATTTTTCCAGTCCACTATACTGCTGTAATACATTGCTATACTACGTAAAATATAGCTTGATCTCTGCGACATAAGTCAAACTGACATTCCTAGGGTGGTCATGATATAAAAAAGTCGATAGATATTATCGACATTTCTAACTATTATCGATGCTAAAGTAAAATTCAATTGGGTTTAATTTAATTACAAACGTTACTAAATTAAACGAATATTTGAATATAAATTAAATTTATTCTTGTAAAGGAGTGTACCCCAAATCCATATCTGAATCGCTAGAACAATCTTGTTTTATTATAAACTCTTGTTCGCACATATTATCATTATGTAAATAATGTTATGATATTAAAATTAAAATATACAATAACATTTTTTAAAAAAAATTAAGTTTTTTTAAAATACTGATAGTTTATAGTCAGTGGTCACGTTGATTCATCGCCCATCATTCTGTAGGTCGGCATGCCCATAAAGTATGACATTTACAGGTATTGTCTGTACTACTATGAAATTCAGAACTTCTTAGGCGTGATTTAACTGACAGCTGTCGCAGAGATCAAGCTATCTTTTACACAGTATAGTTACAAAGCTAGCATGTAAAACACTCGCAAGGAAGTATAGCGGAGAGGAAAGCGGCAAGCGCGGGAGCGGCGTGGTACGGCGCGGGAGCGGACTTTAGACAATTTTAAGAGAATCAGTCCAACCAGTCCAGTAACAGCTTTGTTATGCTGTACTTGTCACCCTTAAGCTAGGGCCTCATTACCACTTAGCATCAGGTGGGATGAGGTCAATGTTTAGGTGCAATATGAAAAAAAATACAGTATGAGAAGGAGGCATGGGCACGGTGGTGGTATAGTTTTTTTTCTTTATTTTTGATACGTATTCACGATACGTCTTTAAAATTACCTCCATAGGGATGCAATCCAAAAAAACGAATGATAACAAAATCGGGGGATACAGTTTAGTGTTGTAGCTACATATCTATCATCTCCATCCAAATTTAGTTTACACCACTTGATAGCTAAAGAATCAAAGAATTTATTACGCTAAGTAAGGACTGTAACACATCGCGCGCGAGGGAGGGGGCAGCCCCGCCATTTTGAAGGTCATTTTGCTGCGTAACCTAAACCATCGAGGGGTTAGGTGACATCTCGCCTTCTTGAAATCTCGCCTGCGGGCGAGTTGTACCCTTTGCTAAAATGCTAAGGTCGCACTCGCCCAATAGTATTTTTATGTTTGGGCCAGCTACACCCCTGAAAAATAACTAGGAGTCAAGTGGACATTTTGATAGATACTTATACTGATATGATCTGAAAACCTTACAGTATCAGACAAAGTTTTTACAGACATGGTATAAATTCAATTTGTCTTCATAAAAAACATTAAGAATTTTAAACACATGATATTCATCATTGTGACAGTGATTAACAAACTTAAAAAGATTATTTCAAAATTAAATAAATCAAGTGTAAAAATTAGTTTCCTACCAAAAAAACCTTATTCAAGCATGTGATTCTAATTTGACTTAAATCAAATGCAAATAGTTATACCAATGTAGTTATCACCAGTGAAGCTTTTACGACGTTCATTCAAGTTTCAATCGTCAGCTCTCGTCAAAATCTATCGATTATTTATAAAACATTAATGTAAAATTGTAACTGTGATTATAATAAGGTGTTTAAATAAAAAAATAATATCAAAAAATATATAATGTTGGCCTATACGCGTATATTACCCGTTACGAGATGTATTCACGTTAAAACCAACGGCCGTGTGCCCCGACACAGCCCCACCCGTTTTTTTCCTAACTGACTATAGATGATGGCCGCAGATGGCCTTTTCATCTTCACCGGGATTGCGGGGAAGCGGAAGGCTCTCACCCCTAAATGGCGGTATCGTGTGCAGGAGAGGTCAGTATGATGCGGGCTCACCTCAAAGTACTTGTGTATGAAGGAGAAGGGCACGTAGACCTCGTCGCGGTCGCGCCGGCACGCCACGGAGTACTCCCCGTTGATGGAGCACTCGATGTCCTCGCTGCCCGCGCGCTCAGACAGCGCGTTCGATATCACCGACCCTACTGAACCACAATAAGAACGTAATTACAATGGTTTCCGCGCCTCGGCTTCGCACAGATGTAATGAAAATACTTAAAAATATTGACTTTCCTATTATTTATTGTAAATAAAAACCTTCCTCTTGAATTACTCTACCTATTAAAAAAATCCGCAACAAAATCCGTTGCGTAGTTTTAAAGATTTAAGCGTACATAGGGATATAGGGACAGAAAAAGCAACTTTGTTTTATAAAACACATATACACATATAGTATATTATGTAGTAATACTTTCCATTAAAAAAGCGAAAGTACCACAGTAACTCTGTCTCTCTGTTTTTGATTTTGAAAAAAATAAAGCATTCCAATTCTATTACTCAGACTTATTATTCTCGGCTCTAATAGAGAAGCGGACCAAACATTAATTTTAACTACGTCTGTTAGATTATTATAAAATATTTGTCACGTATTTTTTCATTATCCACCTGATCAAAGTATAACATGGACTGAATTGAATAGTCGCATCACCTTATTAGTGGGTTCATTTTCTACCTGCCGGTAATGCAATGAGCCCCAACCACGAAAAAATACGTGTTTAACATTTTTATAATATCTATTTAACGGACTAAAACCAATTTTATAATATTTGTTAGTTTTATTGTTTTTAGTCTGGTATTTTGACCCAGGTCACCCCCCTATTACCCATTTTGATATTTCGTATTTAAATACAATTCCCGAAGACACCACAAAACATTTTATTTGCAAATATATAAGTATAATACTTCCTACTATAATCCATTAGCAAGAATGTGTCGTTACTTTAAGGAGTTAGTAAGTCAACACTCTCATTTGGATATATTCGATCCCAGACTACATATGTTCAAAAAGTATGTATGTGCGTTTTTATTAAAATACTTATTAAAATGTGTAACAACGAGCCCCGCGTCAAGCAACAAGACAGCCCGTCATCGCGACATGTTGACAAGGAATAAACCTGTGAACTAAGCTGTGGACCTTTTCATTACAACCCCACCACTTACAAATGTTGTATTCAAGTCTTTACTTTACTTTTGTTTTATAACTTACTTTCAAAAATTCAAAATGATGTGTTACCAATTTTAGGTTTATAGGTAATCTAGTTGTAAAATCTATTTGCTTTTGTACCTAACATTTCTATTGATTGTTATCTGTTTTGTTTTCCAAATAAATTAATAAATAAATACATATCTAATCAATTTAGGTATCCAATAAATAGGTTTAAGAAGTAATTCAATTACAAAAACAAAGCGCTATTAAATAACTGTCGGTGGTTTAAAAAAAACGAATCATGTTACAAGGACACAAATATCACATCAAACAGACTGAGTAGATAACTCATGACCCGCTATAACTTAAATTTGTTTATGATGTCATCTCCAGCTAAACCAGAATGCGACGTAAAACCGTAAGATAAGTACTAGATTAGCGGTGAGGCTTGCTTGTACTACAAGGGGGCAGTTATCGACAGAGGTGTTACTTTCGAAAATATATTGTTGTATTATTGATGCGAATCCTTACTAAAATTATAAATATAGTTTTGTTTATTTGAATAATCTCAAGAAATACTGGTTCGAATTGAAAAAAATATTTTTGTGTTGGATACTCCAATAATCGAGGAAGGCTTTTTATATGTAAATGTCGCAGTCATCTGGATGAATCAGCTATTTGATTGGATCACTAGCGCGTTTATCAAATGACGACGTTTAATTGAATGACTAGGCCGAACGATGAATGATCAAGCTTCACTCAACGTCCTACAAGTTAGCGGATTGTAACATAGCCCTTTGAATATAGCGGACGTAAAATCAGTCAGGTGATTGTAATTTAGTTATTTTTTTCCACCGCGGCGTTAGTGCTCATCGAAACAAAAATGGCGTCAAACAGCTGGTACAGATCTAATCAAATAGCACTGTGTTGATATTATTTTGAGTGAAATTGAGATTTAAGTGATTCGTAAAAAAATTTTTTTTTTGCCTAAGTGTCCTAAGTACTTTCAATTGTTAAAATATAATGAAATATTCTTATTAAGGTGTGTTATGTCATGTCCTCATTTTTTTATCTAAAGTTAGTTATCTTTTAAGTGGCGAACTTATGGTCAGTCAAGTAAGCTATATCCCAATCAACGACTATGCTAAATGACGTTCAGTCAAGAAGTTGAACGTTAGATTAAACAATTTGACGAGTTGTCCTTTAGTCATTCAATTAAACGTCGTCATTCAATGAACGCGCTAGTGATCCAATCAAATAGCTGATTAAACCAGATGACTGCGACATATACATCACGCTGCGATAAATAAGAGGCAAGAATTAGTGGAAAATGAGGGGAAAAAGGGGCTAGTTCATGTGCGAAGCCGCGGCGGGTCGTTAGTATATTATGTTCACAAGCATGTTTTATACAAACCTACTCAATAGAAAATTACACACATTACCTAGTACAGTCAGTCAGAACATAGTTATTATTTAAGTTCTTGTAAATAAATAAAAGTTCAAAATTCAAATTAATAGCAAATTTCGAAATCTGCGGTTCCCTGTAGTTGTTGTAACCAACACCGTTACGGTATTTTTTTTTATATTACGAGAATTTAAAATGAGAATCAAATTTCTTCTTACTTCTCGATGACATAGAATCATTAAATTTGACTGCAAGCTAGATTTTCAAATCAAATACAAAAAAGTTTTTTCAAAACATTTTTTAGGTAAATTTTATTTCAGAAGTATGCAATGAAATGTCGTGTGTAATTGCGCTTGCATGCGGCGTCTAGCGCATGAATTACGTTTATTCCGTGATCTTAAAATAGCTTACTCTTTGTATTATTAATTTACAATAACAAGTAATAAAAAAAAATAGAAATGAAAATGTCTCAATTCATGTCAATTACAAAAAGACGAATCATCAAATTAAAGTAAAACTACTGACATGTTCGAAAGGTTGCATCGAGATTGCGTTACTTCAAAAATAAATATATAAATTCAGAATCATTAAGAATAATACAGTAACACAATGCAACCTGAATAAAATTAAGGACTTGTTGTTACTACAAAAAACTATATTGATTGTGGCTTTTCGAAACAGGAAGAACACAGGTGCTCAACTTAATAAAGTTGACATTTAAAATGTATAATATAGCTTAATTAATGAAACCCAATAATATAATTAACCTCAAGATTATGCAGCTTTATTTGTACAACCAAGATCTGGAACAGATTTTCAAATTTTTAAACAATCAAACTCAGAACCTCAAATAGAATTTATAAAAATAAAAGAAATGTTAACACTTTTGTTGCTGTCTGTATAATATAAATTTACCAGTCTGATAGCAGAGAAAAACATTCAATGTTTGAATGAATCACTAAGCATACTCATAAGCAGGAAAATGTTTTGCCACCTACTTCTATAATTTTTTTGTGTTTATGAAATAAGTGTAGTGTAATAATGTGTCCTGTGTCAACAGGAAATAGTTCGAATAAATTTGATTACTGCTATGTCTTTCATTAACCAACTTCCACAAAAGGACATTCTCAATTTGACAGGGTCTTCTTTTTTATATACTTAGAGGAAATACTGTTTTAAATAAAGGATGTTATCAATTATGTATTAAGTTTTATTAGCATAATTAATTTACCCTTAAGATGTTTGTCAAAAATATTTTGGTTGCACTAAAATAAAGTATTGTGTGTAGTGCTGGATTTATGCCTATTTTGTTTTGTTTTGTAATGGTACTTTGGTAGAATTTTTTTAACAATGTTTACAGAAAAAACAAGACTTAATAGTGCAATAGAGGGGGCCTTATTACTAGTTAACCCCTTATAAAGATCGGTCCACCATCATAATTTGAACCTTACTTCCTAGAGTGAAGATTCAAACACAATAAAAAATTTAAACATGCTCTGCCATATTATAACTAACTAACTCATTTAACGAGAGACCACCCGTGAAAATTCCGGTAGAATGTTTACATAGGAATGATATTTAACTGCTATATTCTCATTTAGCAGATTTTTCAGGTGCCCTTACTTTGGTAACTGAAAATGCATACTAACAGGGGGTTGACCCCCCACATACCTAGCACTCTGCGACCTAAGTCAATTCAGAAAGGCACAATTCCCTGATTGACTAGACCGAGAATCGAACTCGAGACTTTCTGCACTCTGGGTGCCTACCAAGTTAATGCGTGATCAAGAACATCAAAAATAGTTCATACTTGGCCTATGTGATAGTTCCCCGCAGTGGCTCCAGAACAGTGTGAGCAGCATCACGGAGACACAGAGCGCGCCCAGCACCAGCCGCATGCTCACACGCCCCACCAACATCATTTTGACCTGGACAGATAATAAATACCCTTTGCTAAAGTTGTTCATTCACAAAAAAGTTGAACATGAATACAAAACAGGAGTTTGGAACTTTGGCTTCCCCGTTGTTTGCCATTTCATGTCCATTTTTCAAAATAACATCCATAAATGAAGAGTACAGTCAGCTACTTTAATTTGTAAACAACTTAGTACCTTGTCACATTTAGTAAGATATCCAACTGACATACTAAGATAATATGTGAAGATTTAATATGACAAGGCACTGACATGCATACAAACGAATGCTGGTCATAAATGGGTATAACCAAGCAATGACATTTGATATATAAAATATCGTGTTTACCCCTGCAAAACTGTATTTTCGAAACGAAAACATGGAAAATACAGGAAAACGAATGATCAATAGTTTTATAAGCCTTTTAAAAATTATTGCAGTTATACCCCATTACAAAGTTTTGGTGTAACAAATCAGGTTGTACAATAAGGCTCGGTTTCAAGGATTAAATTTTAATAGTAACTCACAATTTAACATTAGTCAGAACTGTCATATTTTTGCAGTATATTAACCGTTAACTCATTAGTAAGCATCCAAGTTAAATTGATGCAATTGAGTTGAACTGATTTGATTTTATACATTGCTTATTTTTCCCCTGCCCTCTTTAAATAAACCACAAATATTCTGTGCTAAAAAAAAAGTTCAGAAAACTTTTATTTTTACAATACACACACAAAATACATTAATTAATTCAAAAGCAATAAAAATATGCTTGACTTTGTTAGTATCTGGCTTGAGATAACTACTTATTCCCAACTTGTTATCTTTTTGTCTACTGAATATATTTAAACTTATTCATACTATTGTATATTTTCCATGATACTGTATAGTTTTCAATGAGTAAATAAATATTAATTAGACCTCAACATAAGACTTAGGTTTAGGTATGACACAATTTATTATGTTGTTATTACAAAATATAAACAGTAGTTAGCTTAGATAATAGATTCATTTTTGATGTTTCTGAGTTAATAATGATTAAGAGATGCTGTGATATCACTAGTTTATTCATGTTACATTTCGATAATAATAATACATGTTACATTTTTGCTGGTCCTCACACTAGGCTAAGCCTGTCCTGTGAGGAACATTTAACATTAACAGGTAGAACTATGACACTTGTACGTAAATAAATTGAAATATGCTTCTTTAAAGAACATTTGAAAATATAAATATATATATATATATATAATCTACAAAATAACAAAATTATATAAAGAAAGACGGGCGTCAGGGATTGTGTTTATGTGTGTGTGTGTGTGTGTGCGTGTTTGTGTGTGTATGTATGTATGTGTGTGGGGTAATTAAGGAAGCAGGGGTGTTTATAATATTGCGGAATGCGGTGTTTATTTTAAAATCTTAAGAAAGTTTTCCGTTTCCTCGTATGTCCATTTTAGTAGCAGCTTAGTCACCAAGTCCTTAGTCTGGTGAACCCGTTCACATTTAAATTCAAGAGCTGATGACATTTTGTTGTACATATAGGGGAATAGAAACCGACTGAATCTATAAACCATAATAGTTTATAAAATTATTATGGTTTTTTACGAAATAATTTATTTGCATTGAATTTTTGATATCATGATTCGTGTTTAATTAGAATCATAGTTGGTTTTTATGTTCTCGTCCTCATGGGAACTGAAAACAGCACGTCTAAGCCAGACCTAAAAAAATTGACGCTAAATATAGAACGCAGACTGAGTACAAACATACCAGTCAAAAGGGCTTGCGTGGGCGAACTAAACACAGCCTGTGTACGTGTCAAACATGATATAAACTCCCCTACCGAACCGCTTACACTAATGCAAATACAACACTAATCTCATATTCCCTCCTAATACCAAGTAAAAGCGTATAAATTACTAGAAAATATACAAACTCTGTACACAGCAGTAGCATTCCATACGACTCGGCGATGTTTGTATACCATTAAATTATCACTTTTCATAAGAAAACCTGTTTCGTCACATCGTTATTGTCACAAGTAGTGATTTATGCGATGCTTGAAGACTAGCTTTCACAAATATTTGCGGAGAAACATATAAACACTTTATTTGAGCCGAAGTCTCCGCATGAAACACGTCCGCTAGCCGTGCGCAGCTGTTTGACTGTTTTAGACAGTGACATTTCTGTCAGCTTGTTTCAGTGCTACCAGCTGCCATAAAACATTATTTGTTGTACACGCACCAAGTTCTTGTTTCTTCTTTTGCATAAGGCAGATCACTTAACTTTCGAGTCTTGATATAATCCAAGCCATCTTCCTTTATTAATGAAAAAATGTAGTCTTGGTCGAAAATTTGTAGTATTATTACCTAACTATATAAAGCTGAAGTAACGGTCCTGCCATGAACCTTTAATTCAAATCGTCGATCTAATAAAACCTCATTTCACACCCAAAATTAGCAAAATAGGGGAAAATTTTTCTTTTTCATTTAGATTTTGAATTCCTGTTGTACATTCAATTGAAGCCTAAGGTTTCGATTTGACGAGATTGCCTATGACCTCCGCACCGGGGGAACCAGACCTATTTGATTTATAAACATTATATATGCTGAGTGTATATTGCTCACTCACTCACTCACCATAATAACACTGACAATACAGCAATGTGCTTCTGCAGAAACACGAACGAAACCCGTGTCCAGACAACGAAAGCAACATTAAAAACCGTAGGTACAATACAATCCAGGGATTCCCCGTGAAATATAAATGAAAAGGTTTGCCAACATGGGAGGACACATTAAAAATGACGACCACACAAATAAAATCGAGGGATTCCCCGCAAACCATAAGGAAACGCAAAGGGCTGCCAGTTTGAGGCTTTTCGTTTCCTAATTTTTATGTAAAATAAGAAAAGATGTTACGTTACCTGTTGTAAGAAAGACCCCGTCCCACCTCTGTAACGCATCGTCAAATTTTACTTAATTTGCGTTACGTAATACATGAACGCCCCCTGATTTGAACCTATAACTTCCCGGATTTTGAGACAACAAGGAGGCAGCATACTCCGACTTCAGAGTTCAGAATTTCCCCATTGTATTTAGTGGTTCGTACTTTCAAGTACTATTTAAAATCTCAAATAGCATTTCTAAAAAAATTTATAAAACTTTTATTGTACTGTGTCAAATTATTGGACAACACCTCATTTTATTTATTTTAACGATTTTCCATTCACATTTCCAAAGTAGAATATTTTCAACTTCATTATTTTGCCTTTCTTTCGTATAGCTACTTATGAAGGTACGTTATATTTTAATCCGTTGGTATATAGGTATTTATTTATTTCGATATCTCTGTAGTTTAGTTAGACTATATATCTCGCGATCTCTTTTCGCGCGAAGAAAAATTTTCTTAGCTCTGGGTGATCTTAAAATAAATAGTGGTAGATGCACCATTGCTGAGTCATTATTATTATTAAAATTGCACTTTAAGATTCCCACTTTTTTTTGTTGACGGGGTGAACACTGATGTTAAGTGGTAATGAGGTCCTTAAGGGTAGAAACTACAGCATAATAATAGCTTTTACTGGACTTCTTGCCCTTACCTTGAAGGCTTGACCCCTGCGACTAATGTAGCCTCCCCCCCCCCCCCCAGGATATTTGAAAGTACGAGCCCTTGCAATTTAGGCAATAAATATACATTGTGTGCAATAACTAGTCAGTTATCATATATATGTATGTATCTATCTATTTAAACATCCCCCTTGTAAATATAGTTTCGGTTAAGCCAATTAAGAATGTTTAATGTAATAATGAAATTGTGCTAGTGAGCACTAATGAGGTTAAAATAATTACGTTAAGCCTAATTTAATTTCGCCAAAAAGAGTGTAAACAAGGCTTTGAAACTATATACAAAAGGGCAGAGGCTCGTTATTTAGTGCTTAATAAATAATTTACTTGTTGTATATAACGTATTTACTCTAATGACCGCCCGCGACTTGTTCCACGAAGGATTTACAGATACAGATACAGAATTTATTTATTTCTCTAGTTTTAAGTTTTAATTACATATCACTTAAGAATCTCATTTTACAGGTGCGTATTCCATTTTGTCCTTGGGGTAGGAGCTTTTGAAATCTGTCCTAATTGGTTCCTCAATTGCTAGTGCTTATATAATTTAAGTTGAGGGTACCGGAAAAGCAAAGGGGATTAGCCCCAGCGGCATGCCGCTTGTTACTTATTAAGTGACTCTGCGATCAGAGCCTCCTTCCACGAAGGATTTGGATAAAACAGATCCAATCCAAAATTTAGTGCGTGTTACACTAAATTTTGTACATTTTTCATTCACTTGAATTAAAAAGAGTTAGCAAAACCTATACGGATCATCTATGTGATCTATAGACGTGAATTTTAAAGAAAATGAATTTTGCAATGCGGGTTTAAATATAGTCCACTAGTTGCTTTTTTAGTTTCAGTAACTGAAAAGATTTCATTTTATGTTTACAATCAGGTTTGTTTTTCTCGCAGGAGACAAGTGAAGAAATGAAAGGCAGAAAAGTATATTACGGAATACTAAATGCGCGAGGTTGTTTCTTAATTTAAGATAAATATACAGCTGAATTGAAGAACTTCCTCTTTTTTTTGATATCGGTTAAATACAAAATCATCATCTCATATCACAGCATTATAGACGGCAAGCAATTGTCACACTTCAGACAGTAGCTCTAATTTCTGACATCATCATTGTGCCTCATTTTGACTATAATTAGTAGCCATTACAAGTACCCAGGTTTTGGAGTATCAATATCAAAAAATAAAGTCATTATATGACCACAGTTACCCATACTAAACCATACTTAAAATAGCATTTTTGCAGGTTTAATACAAGGGATTTTTCTACGGACAGGTAAAAAATAAAAAGTTTATATCAAGGATACCTATTGTTATGTTATTTTGTGACGGAATAATAAGATAACATCAAATAAGTCGTATTGTACTTAATTCGACTGTTATCAAATTTTAAATATTTTTTTACGCAGGTGTAGGTTTAAGATTGATTTATTCATAACTGTAAGGGACCGTAGACTTTAGTTATTTATCTCCGTTAAAAAGGCTTTAGCCCTGTAGTAGGCGTTAAATAGGCTGATACTAATCATGATACCAACACTGATCGTGATACTGATGCTGATCATGATACTGGTACTGATCGTGATACCGATACTGGCCGTGATACAGATATTGTTCATGATACTGATACTGATCGTGATATTGATACTGATCATGATACGGATACTGATATACTTATACGTTATAAGTATGTATACTTATGATCAGTATAAATATAAGAATGATGCTCACTCCAGAACTGAATGTTAATAACGTTCGGGGTTAAACTATCTAAGCACTACTAATTTCTTAACTGTAATATAATAAATGTAGCTATTTGAAAGAGTTAATTGAACTGTCATAAATAAATTTATTAGTACAATAGTCGCGATTAGGTTGACACAAACTAAAGCTAAATTGTTTTTTTAGTTACATCAGGATTCCTATTCTTTACAGAACATAATGAAACGTTACGTCATCATAAAAAAACTAAAATCCATTTAAGTCGAAGTTCAAAAAAATCAGCAAGCGTACACCGCTGCAATAACGTTCAATTTACATCGTCTCGGAATCGAACAGTTTACTCTTATTTCACAGTTCGTTATGCATCGAGTGCCGATCGGGCCGTACCCATCTACCTAGATATCCGCTATCTAAATAGTGCAACGCATGCACGGACCGACCAGAAAGAGGTCACTGTGCGCGCGAGAAGTGGGTCATAGCGTATCGGATGCAATTGTCGGGTTCGGTCGGGCGGCGTCGGGGTGGTCCGGGGGCGCAGGCGCGCGGCGGGCATCGATCGCCGCCCACGCGGCCCAGCGCAAACTGCTTCGCGAGTGGCAACGCGAGCCCCGGGCTGCGCCCTAGACGATGGCGGCGTGAACGCGCGCCGCCCGCGGCGTCCGGCGGACATGCCGCGATGGCCAGAGAGGTAACCGCGCGCGGAGCCCGCTCCGCTTATGTAACCTCCTCAGCCAGCCTCCTCGACCTGCCCGCGGGGCCCGCCAGTCCGCCTCTGGCTCCCGGCGCCGCGAGCCTCCTCCACGCCGCTTGCTGGAGCCGGCGCTCCGTCATCAACCAGTGAATCAGTGTTCCGAAGACGTTATGTGCTCTGCGCGACCAGGCCATGTCCTAGGGAGGAGGCGGCAGTGCCGCAGCCCGCGTCTCGCTCGCACGCGTACGCGCGTCCCTCTCGCACGCAGGCCGGCTGCACATGCAGTCTGCATTATTCAAAATCCGTGCTAACCTAGTGTCTTTACTTAGTGGGAGCCTTTTTATAGTTTTGATATTGATTAGCCTTTATTTTTAGAGAAATTGAGGATCGGTCGGATGGAGTGTTCTCTGAGGGTACGATGACGAATAGACGCGGCAGCGAGGCTGCGCGGACTCATGTAATGATCTTGGTTACTTTTTACTTATTATTAGTATGTTACATAATGTTGGAAGATGGATCAGTGGTTTCGTGCTGGTTTGGGAGCACACGTGTGTGGAGTTCGTAGCGCCGCGTAGCACTGTAGCGCCGTAGCCGTAGCGCCGTGTTCGTAGTCTCACATAGCGTAGGCGAGCCGAAGATAATTCATACGATATTTCGGCAATCGTTTATTAAATATTTTATAACCTTTAAATTTTTGTGGTGTTATTAAAATATCGTGATAATGTCAGTTAGGAGCCATCATGACAATTTTCAGGGAAGGACGACCTCTGCGAACGTTGTGTGAGGTTTACTATTTTTTTAATTATTTAAACCGTCGATAAAAAGTGATATATTCGTTTAATTCTCATATTCTACTTTTTAAATGAATCTCAACCTAGATCTCTTTAAGATATACTAAAATTAGTCGTAAATTCAATTTTTTTATTACTTTTCCTCTAGTGTTCGATGGACCAATAAATTCATGTTTTCCTAACGACACATATTTGAAGGTGTATGCCAAAGACATGGACTTAGTATAGTAAATTATATTAAGTCCATGGCCAAAGAACACAGCTTAAAACAATATCACACCTTATACATATTTTAAAAAGGTCTATAACGCAATGCGACTCCCGTCAGGCTATCGTTTAGTCTATGGGCGAGAATTATCATTAACTTTAAGAGGACTACTGTCACGAGAACACTTCGCATTGAATTGATATAAAATAATTAATTCTAAAATGAAAGTAGCCCAAGTTAAGTACTTCTTATAACATAAACTATCTGCCGTTTCAGAGATTAGCCAAGAAAATCAGACAGACAACAAAATGTTAAACATCATTGCAATATGTATACTAGATGTGTTTCGTAAAAAGCGGTTATTTTTAATATTAGGTACAAGCATTCTAGGAAAACTCAAAATACATACTTTTTAATTATAATATTTATGTATGTATTATAATAATAAATAATAATATTTAATAATAATAATAATAAATATTTATTTTTCGTTAACAAAGTTTAACTTAATTAGTAAGGGGATGGGGATGGAGTCTCCATTTAAGCTGAAAAGCCTGTGTTTGGAGACCCCGCTCTTCCTTATTATATTTAGGTTTAAGTTTAATATCAAATTTACATAGTTATTAAACAATTTACATAAGTAGGTAAGTAAGACATTTTAACTATACACTAGAGAGGTTTCTAGTGTATAGTTAAAATTAAATAAAATAAAATTATATTTAAATTATACACAGGTATGTCTAAGAAAAAATATCTACATGCTCCTAGCATTCAGTCCACGCTTTCCCCTTTTTTATGCTATAAAGTATTTCGGTAAATATAAAAAAGGAGGAAAAAAAAACGAACCATGGAAAGTCGGGGTGGACCACTAGTTATGTAATATTGAGGGAAATCAAAGCTTAGGATACTAACTTCTTCTCTTCAACACAGAATGTGTAGTCAATTAATAAAAAAAATAGTACCTTTTACGGTACCGGTATTAGGTAACTTTTATTGGCTGAATTACCTAATATTATTATTGAATCGATTATCTTTAGGGACCTTTACATGACCACACGCAGGAATTACGAGAAGAACAATTTTCTTCTTAACATTTGCTCGACTTGTCGAAATCGATCTAGACGTTCATGAGTTTTTTTTTTTAAAAAAAAAACTTTATTGCACAAATAGGTACAACAGGTGGACTTAATGCTAGGGGCATTCTCTACCAGTCAACCCTTGGGTCATGCAGATAGTTTGTATATGGGTGCGGTAACATGGGAGAAAAAAAAAAGAAATCATTTTAAACAACAATAAATTAAGCATTAAAAATAACATTACGGTATCTTTTAAATATACGATAATAATACACATACTATATAAATTAATTAGAATATAATATATAAAATATGAAGGTATACTTAAATTTACATAATATTAATAATTTATATATAAAAACAAATATCTACATAACTATAAATTCAGCAGATAAATAAATTGGTTCAGCAATTGACAAATTCATGACTATCATTACCTACTTGTTAGCGAGAGAGAAGAAGTATTCGCGAACTTTATTTTTAAAAATTCCCTTAGTCAGGGATTGTCGGATATCAGCGGACAGAGCGTTCCAAAGCCGAGCGGCTTGCACAGTGAAAGAGTTCTAAACGGTTTAACTTATACAAATATTATAAAGAGGATAATTTAATTTTTGTTTGCATTGAAAAGGGAATAATTTCTGTATAAGAAATGAAATGAAATGATTTATTTCTGCAAGTGGATTTACAATAAATTCTTTTGCACGTCAATTATTTTTTCCTACCAGCGCCTCGACGTTGGTTCTGTTAAAATAAATTACAAACATCATAATTGGGCATTAAAATATTTGAATTAATAATATAAATTATCTAGGTGCAGATGGACATTTAAACAATTCCACATATTTTTATCATTAAAAAAATCTTGTACAGTGTAATAAGCCTTTTTGATAAGCCATGTTTTAATTTGAGTCTTAAATCTATGCATGGGCAAGTCAATAATGCTTTGTGGTAACTTATTAAATATTTTAATACTTATCCCCATGAAGGAATTACTACTTTTATGAAGTCTGAGTTTTGGAACGGCAAGCTTTTGTTTATTTCTTGTATTAAATCTATGGGTATCTGATTTTTTAGGAAGGAGCGTATAGTTTTTCCGTACATACAAAATACAATCGAAAATGTACTGAGACGCTATTGTTAAAATATTAATTTCTTTAAAAAATTCCCTCAGTGAGTCACGTGGTCTAAGGTCGTAAATAAAAGAATCCTACATCATACGTAATTAATAGAGTTAAGCGGTTTATTTATTTATTTATTTATTGAAAAACTTTATTGCACAAATAGGTACAACAGGTGGACTTAATGCTAGGGGCATTCTCTACCAGTCAACCCTTGGGTCATGCAGATAGTTTGTATATGGGTGCGGTAACATGGGAGAAAAAAAAAAGAAATCATTTTAAACAACAATAAATTAAGCATTAAAAATAACATTACGGTATCTTTTAAATATACGTTTATATTCAATTTGGACCGAGTGAAATCTTACTTTCTCACTCTTATGTAAATTAAAACGTTTATCCGGTATCTACTATTTAATTTAAAATAAGCAGTCACGGACCATAAACTGACCTTACATTTGTATTAGTGTGAAACTAAGCATTATGTAAAATTGACTGGGGAGGCATATATTTTTATGTAAATTATATATTTAGGTACATTTATTAATTCATATGTTTTTTATTTCATTTGTATAATGAGTTTATATATGATTATAAGTATGATTATCACATTATTATAATTTGGATATTTGAACATAACTTTCATTTATATTTTTTCACGGTCGTACTGATTTCTCATTATCTATCAATATATTATACTTCCTCTCCCTTAAGTTTCTGTACCTTAGTTGTACTCTAATATCCCTAAAAAAAACCATTCCTGTTTTTTTGTGCAACAACGTCTATATATAAACATTAGAAACAGAATTTTTTTATCTCCCCTTGCGGTGCGGGAATCGAACCCACGACCTTCACGTATCAACTGAGCAAAGTTGTAAGAGCAGCACGGGCGATATTTTTCTATTTCTAATATTTAAAGTTCGCTAGTACTGCGTAAAGTACTAAAAAAATATTAAAAGTCTATCTACCTAACTATTCGGGATCCGTAGTTAAACTTCGATTAAAACCTCACCATGGGGAAAAATACCAAAATAAACCTCGTGCGCTGCAGAAAATTATGAGAATATAGTAACATTTTATCTAGAGAATATAGTACAGTAAAATCAATACACAATATTAGTAGAATGTACACGTTTGTACGTATCTACTCGTACATAGGTAAATAAATTCGAGTGAGTATCGTACGATACTAGTAGGTAGTTGTCAATGTGAACTGTACTAGGATATTCCAATAAACACATAGTCGTAATACAAATAAATATACCGTTTACTGATTAAATCCATACCCGTATGAAATTTTAAATTCGTAAATGAACATTGGAAAACTTTGCATACATTGCTCTTATTCTGTAGCAAGTTGCTAAAGCAGTTGTGATAAAGAAAGCAGAAACAACGACGGTACCACAACATCCAGACCTGAGACAATATGAAAAAGTCCGTTTTCCATATTGTCGGGGATTTAAACCCGGGATCTCAAAGATGGGGCGACGACGGCCCGCCCACCTCTAAATATAGTTTTTTAGCATTAGAAATATTGAAACTTGGCGTTTTATTATAGTCATTCAAGTGAAATCGTTAATTTTTGTAATAGGAAATCGGACTGGGGAAAAAAGACCAGATTATTTTTAGTTTGTTAAATATTTATTAATAAAATATTAGACATGTATTTTCTCATTTGCTAAATTAATAAACAATATTTAGATAACACGATGCTAAGTTGCTGGGTAAAAAAATTACCTACTCATGACGTCATACAGCAATTTAATTTAATTCAAGAAATATGTGTCCCATACTTTTGGATCATCTAACTTTTCACGCATTTTCATACTTTTAATTTCCTCTACATGTAAAATCCTTATGGGCGTACTGGCAGTTTAACGCCAAGAAATAAAAAAGTGTAATGTCGGGTGTAAAAAGTAAAAGATAGTATGCATAGTAAAAGTTTAACATAACTGCAGTTTTCAAAGTTAAACAAGTTTTATGTCAATGTATTTTATTTAATTTAACAAGCAAAATTTAATTACTTTAAGATTTGAGTTTCGTTCACTATCCTTATTATGTAAAAATATGGTTTATTGCTACCGTGTTGTATGTTTAGAAAATTTCTTATGCTTTATACTATGTAGACTAAGGAGGTCGTCATAAACTGCAACCCACGAAACATACATCGAGGTAGTTTTGCAGATATTGTCCACTTAGGGTTCACTTTTGCATATCACAGGCCCCTAAAACAAATCAAAGCATCTTCCAAAACAGAAGTATCATCGACTCAATCTGCGCCCCCCATAGGGGAGGAGAGCCGGGAGAATTTAATCTGTCTTATCAGCGTTTCTTTAAATAGACTATTTATCGCTTATTTATCGTGTCGGATTCCATCCAATTATAGGGGGATTGGGGATGCTACAGAAATGATATTTTCGTCTTCGCTTTTACGTTTATAAATATTTCATTCGAAAGGAACGGGACGTTAGGACGGTCGCAAACGTAGGCGAACTGAGAAATAGGCTCACTGAACACGCATTAGAATGTTTTCGATCTATCTATTATACTAATTATTTCCTGTGATTTTGTTGGCGTTATGTCGTATAACATATATCTTACTAGCTGACCCGGTGAACTTCGTACCGCCTTACAGAATTTAATTATGTAACCACGTTTCCGAACAAACGATGCTCTTCCAATATAGTTTATGGCTGTGAATCACGTTGACATTCGTTACGCGTGTTTATTAAAATATGCATAATTAAATGTATAATTTTCAATATTTCTGAGAGATTTATTAAATATTTTTCCGTAAGAACCTTGTTTGTACAAAGTATTAGAAAACTACAAAAAAAATCAGCAAAATCGGTCAAACTATTTTTATGTTATGGCGTGACAACAGGAAACGGGTTTCATTTTTATATATATATATATATACTAGAGACCAGTGTTTCCACATTTTCCACTCATTCTTCGCTCCTATAGGCCGCAGGGTGATGTGATATAGGCCTATAGCCTTCCTCGATAAATAGACTAGATATCTAACACACAAATAAATGTGTAAAGCGAACTAGTTCTTCTGATACTAGTGCGTTCATACCAACTCTTGTTTCAAAGCTTTGTATTATTAGTATATAGACGTGTTATGTTATTTCTGAAGTTCCAGCCTCGATTCCTGGACATGGAAAATGTACTTTTCTATATTGTCTCGGTCTGGGCGTTGTGGTACCATCGTTATTTCTAATTGCTGTAACTACGTACCGCAAAATCAGGGCAACGTATGTCATGTTGTCTTTTTAGTTCTGGACCTAAAACAGTTGCCATATTTAATTAAATTGTACCTAATTATGTCTGTAAAACCAATTGGCTACTTTCCATTAAGAATAAATCGGAAGGATAATAGTTTCTACTGATAAATTAAGATATTTAGATAAGGAAATACGAATTTCAAGAACATAAATATCAAAGATTATTAATATTTTTAGAAAAGAAAATCCAATAACATAGGCATTAAGTCACGTGACTGAAAACGCCGAGCAGAAAGTCACAACGTCACAGCAGCCGATATGTCATATTTTAGGGGTGTCCACTCTGTACCACAGATTAATAATGAACGTACTATGGATGTTTTCGATTTGAAAAATCGGAACGCGAAGTCGATGATTTTTGAAACATCGTCTAAAACATCGATATTTTTGAGTATTGATTATTATTCATAATTTTATATTTCCATCGTGACGCTCAGTTCGCAACGGGCCGTGCAGCAGATATCGTAATATTTTAATTTCGTCCACCACCACCACCATACTTAAACTACACTTGGTGATGAAATACTTTATATTGACAAGTATTAATAGCATGAAAATAAATGCGGTTTAATGTGGCTGAAAAAATTCAAGATTGTTTAATAACAAAATGGTTGTTGTGCCTCACTCGACTTATGTAGATAGGTATAGTGTGTCGCGAACTTTTTTGTAGATAGTTATAAGATCTACAATTAATTTGAACATTTTATGATTCTATCTTTTATAGTTTAGGCAGCGTACGTAACCTTTCTGGTTGATTTTAAACCTTGTGTCCGAAAAACCAAAATATTTTACGGAACCCAATTTCTTTTCAAAATGAGTTTCAGATATTATCGATTATTTGTGTGTACTATTTAGGTTATTGACTAGCATATACTCATAAAAAGATGAAGTATTATTGAATGATCAGATATTAATAGTAACGTTTGACAAAAAATCCATATTGTTGATTGTTTCGTATGATATTATATTTAACGCATAATTCGTATTTTACGCTACCGTAAAGTACTCGTAATTTCAAGTTTTCAGCCAATCGACAGGACGCTCTGAATACTAACGATTTTGACATATGTAAGATTGCGATAAAATTTATTTGTGTGGCGCACTGAAACCTGCTTTGGGTATTCAAAGGTGTCAATACCGGTTATTGAAACTAAATCGAGATTGAAGTCATATCTTGAGTAGTGTTAAAATTGATTTCGGTTCTGTGGTTGTCATGGTTTTTTTTTGTAATTTTAATACATCAAAAAAGAATTGTCAAATAAAATTAAGAATATCGAGAAAAAACATCACAAGGCATCCATCGAAAAAACTCGATATGACAATCTATGATCAATGACAGCTCTAATCTTGCTAGGGTACATTGACGTCATTTTAGGCGCCATGACAGCTTAGAGCGTTTTCGTGGGAAATTGAAAGCGATTTTTAAAATGAAAAATACATGTAGTAGATATATATTTTTTTGTGAAATATACTTTTCATGCGATGAAATGAGTATCAAGGTTTACAATTAACAAGATTTCAAAATTTTGTCAAGTAGCCAATTTCTGTAAATTTTTCTGTGCGATAAAGTGTATCGTTCTATTTATCTTTCCAACGGTGACATCATATTGCCTTTTTAATGGAGTAGCAGTTACCAAATTACGATATCATTTTTACAAGTAAAAAAAAAATTAAAACGTGTGGGATTGACATTTACTTAAAAAGTCACATGATCTTAAAATTTCACAATTTTGGCATTTACCACTAGGCTAGACCTGGCCTTAACAGTTTTTGCCTTTACTTGGCAGTCGGTATCTAATTAGGTACACATTTCTTCAATGTTTAATGGCAGATTTTCCCTTGTATAGTTTGTATGAAAAATTTAGCTGCAACATACGTAGCACGTAGCACTGAACGCATGCTGCTACGAACGAAACACACCGTAGTGCATCTAATTGGAATCTTGATAATCTATACATCTAATAAGAATGAAATAAAATTTTACCAAATGCATATGGATTATATATATCTAAATGGAACATACACCAAAGTATATTATTTTATAATTTTTCTCTGTCTGTCTGTTTGTTCCGACTAATATCTGAAATAGCTGGACCTATTTTGACGGGACTTTTTTGGCAGGTAGCTGTTGTAATCAGAAGTAGTTTAGGCTACCTTTTAAATAGCTACGCAACAAAATAGGTATGTCGGTTTCACGAGCACGAGACGCGCAAGCACTTTGACTTGCTACGTCTAGTTTTATTTTAGAAATAATAAATTCAAAATCCTGTAGTCCACGCCGTCAAAGTCGCAGACACAGCTAGTTTTGTAATTCTAAGATCTTAACGTGTGTAATATTTACAAATTAAGTATAAATGTAACGTTTCTTGGCGTTGTTTTTTTTTATATTGCACTTCAAGATTGACCTCATCCTGCCTGATGTTATTTTTTTTTTAAAAACTTTATTGCACAAATAGGTACAACAGGTGGACTTAATGCTAGGGGCATTCTCTACCAGTCAACCCTTGGGTCATGCAGATAGTTTGTATATGGGTGCGGTAACATGGGAGAAAAAAAAATGTTAAGTGGTAATGAGGTCCTAGCTTAAGGGCGACAAGTACAGGATAATAAATATGTTACTGGACTTGTCGCCCTTACCTTGAAGGCTTGACCCCTGCTACTAATGTAGGACCCCCCAGGAGCTCTGGAAACCTTACTCACGCGCAGGAGCACGACAACACTGAAGTGATTGTTATTGGCTGCGGTCTTTTGTGAGGTAGAGGTTTTCACCAGTCGGGCTGCTCCAGTTCGAGCGATAAATCCATATGCCCTACCTCTCTTAAAAACAATTTTTGTCTGTTATTCAGAAAATTATTATGATTTACACACAACTTCGTATGGTAACATTTGGAGGATTTTTTGGGATATAGTTTAATATCCACTTAAACGATATCAACGTATCCTGAATTCTCAAATTAAAGCTTTCTATATACATATCTGTGTGAATTAAAAAAAAATGTGTCAAATTATTGGATGAGTGCCAAAAAGATCTGGTTGAGACTTGTATTAAACTCAGGCCACAGTATACACAAACGAAAAAATAGTAATAATGAAAATTAAATAAATATGTACTAGGTATATTATATGAACAAATTCTATATTCTAAATACGATTTTGCCGAAATCGCACAAAAACCGATAAATACATTGATGAGGATCAACTATGATGAATAGTTCGGGAATCACCAACAATTTTTTTGTTTGAACGGTAAGAGCAATTTTTTCTGACAAGACATTTTAGTATCGCTTCGGTCTACATAAACTCTAGGATTTATTTCCAATAGTTTCATTAAGCCAATACAACCCTTCCACTCTTCGGGCTGTCGTAGGACGCGTCGGGCCGCGAACCTGACCCCTCTTAATTCCCTTCTAACCATTAATCCGACATAAACCTCACAGAGTGCTCGGAGGATTTTTCGGGAGTGACCCGCGGATGGCTAAATTAAAGTTAAGGATCGATGACTTTGTAATTAGTTTTTCGGCGCCGAGTAATCAGTTTGGGGGTGAGGGGGTGGTTGCGATTGTCGGCTATTTTTTATTGCATTCGTGTTCTGGGGTGCCATTCGGACACACCAGTAAGATGAATATAAGATTGTATGAAAGAGTGATGGTAAGAATGATATTGGACAACACCACATACATTGCTGTGGTTCTGTGGTAGGTAGCTTCAGCACTTGTGTTACAGAAAGCAGAAACAACGACGGTACCACAACGTCACGAAACGTCAAAGAAAGGTTCGTTTTCCATATTGACCCGATCGGGGATCGAACCCGAAACCTCAGAGATGGCGCGACCCTCGCTCGCCTCTCGCGCACTGAGGTCGTCAAAGGTTACTTACTCTGTATTAAACTCAATTTATGATTGCTCGGTCGTACCCATTTCTTGCCATCTACTGTTTCCTCTACCTAAAGATTGTCACAAAAAGATCTCTTCCTAGCGATGAAACCGCCTAATTGTACCATAGTTTGTCTGTAAAACCAATATCTGTTACGTTTTGTGCAATAAAATATATCTATCTATCTGTATTTTTGGGATTAGTAACGTCAGTTTGTCAATGATGGCTTGATTTCAGTTACAATGTTTCCCTGCAAAGAGATACACATTCACTTCTTATATCATAGACCACCAACCCGCCCCGGCTATACACTGTGCATTGTAGATAATAATGATTTTATCGTCTTTTATATACTGTACAGTATACACGTATGTTTTATACACGTAAACCTTTTACTTGAATTACTCTGAATATTTAAAAACCCGCATCGAAATCCGTTGCATAGTTCAAAAGATCTAAGCGTACATAGCGACTTTGTTTAATACTATGTACTTTTAGAAACCTTTACGATCTGAAACCTAAGAATTAGGTGAGAATAGTTCGATCTATCATGTTAAATATTTACAAATCTAAATTTCACTATGTTTTATTATTACCAAGCAAATGAAATAATACTTTTTAACGATTTTTTTAAACTTTTCATGATTCAATGATTGCGTTGATGTCTTATCTAAGCAAGACTAGTTGTAACCTGTGGTTTCGCGTGATGACTCATATTTGTATACCTTTAAAAGTAACTTATGAACCATTAGCTGGTAAATTGCTAGTTTTATCATCTAAATACGTTCAGTTGATTTTGCGTGAAAGAATAACAAATCTATTTCCAGACACACTTACACACACTTTTACAAACGAGTCGATGAAGAGGCTAATTTAACGAGCTCATGGCGATGGATACTACATTTTATTCAGTCGCTATAATAAACTATGATTCCCATAAGAACTACGTGAACAAATCATGCCCTAATTTCACTTGTAGTATATGCACCGAAAGTGCATTATGGCTAACTTCGAAGCAAAATCATATCTAGTTTTTGTTTAAGTTAGCTTTACATTTTTCATAACTCACCTTGGCAGATGTATTCCACTAAATTTCTGTCAAATTAATCTAATTTAAATTAGTCTATTTTAATCTAATTTATGTAATTTTGGCAAATTACTATCACGGATAGGCAAAACTCGTATTCGTAGCAAAACTTGGTAATAGACGTTACGATTTTCACATGTCTACTGTACACCAGATTATCGTCGAAATAATTACGAGTACATGCACAAAGTAAATCATCCCCATCAACAATTATAACTTAACTTCACCAAAATTAGGGTTATTGCCCTGAAAATTTTCCACTTTCGCTTCATTCTGTCTATAACAGTTCTATAGTTAAATAAGAAACATAAATCACAGCTAAGAAAACCTTAACGTGTACAAATCACCGCCATATTCGAGCGGACCGCGTAAGGCCGAAAGTGCATCATCGCTAATTTCAAGATCTTACGGTATCAAGAGATTACGGCGCTGCAGTGCGGGCGGGGGCGGGCGGCGCGGGGCGGTGGGGGGCGGTGGAGGGCGGCGGAGGGCGGTGGGGGGCGGCTGGGCGTGGGACCCGCGACCCGGTTACGTTCAGTGCGGCCGCGGCGCGCAGCCGGCGCGCAGCCGGCACACACCACTACTTTGTTTATCACCACATATAACCTACCCTTTGATTACGAGTGAACATGATAGTCGAAATTCAGGAGGTATGTTCGGACCCGATTGTGACTCGAATCGCGAATCGTTGTGCGTTCTGATAGGATAGGTTCAGGAGTGAATTTTTATGGTGCCTAGAGAGGTGCAGTGTTTCAGCTCGGAGTCTGCAAGTCCTAGTCTAGATTAAAGATCGTGTAGGGCGGCGATGTCAGTGGGTCAACGCACAGTGCGTGCGGGGCGAGAGGGCGCGGGCGGGGGCGGTGCGGGGCGGGGCGGGGCGGAGGTCGCACGGGCGTTGCACCGCGGGCTGCAGGCAGTGCAGGCTACGGAGCGCGGTACGCACGAGCCGAGAGCTCGTAGCCCACCCGGTGCAGCGGTGCAGCGCTCAGTGCATCCAGTGATGGGTTTATGACTTGCGTACCGTTTGAATGGTGATATAATTGATGAATTTGTATACATATTTTTGCGGACAGCTGTTGATTAGATTAGGCGGAGAGTTGTAGCCTGATTCGTCGATAGCGTGATATATATTGAAATATTGATATAGGGTATGTCAACTATATTGCAGCACGTTATAGAGATGTTGATACTTGATTCGGTAAAAGAAAACAATAATTCAATTTAGATTGTCAAAAATGTAATGGCTTCCACAAAAAAAAAAAGACACAGCGCTTTAAACATCAATGAAGAAAGTGAAGAAGTAACGTCCTGTTAAAATTTAACGCAATTTATCTTAGTGATTTTTTTATTACACTATAAAAGAAAAAAGTAAATTTGGTATTTTAAATGTTGGGCGAAGCAGACATTTTTAATCATCTGTCCTTTTTGTCGTCCTAGATTTAGCTGCGTTTAGGAAAGTAGCAAGCTTTAGGTCGTGACTATGAGAGGTGTAAGCGTGTTCAAGCAGCGCTGGCTCTAGGTAGCTCACTAGACCCTAACGACCTATTCTAGCGGAGCACCACACACTCTTAGGGCAACCTTGACACGATGTAACGAACTATTCAGGGTACGAGAGCACTTAACACGGTGTAAGGACTGGAATTAAGGTCAGGACCGTTACATCTGGCTGTTGTTTAGCAGATGATTGTCAAATGTCACTAATTGAACAGCTATTAATAATAATCATCTTTATTATTAATTTAAATATTTTAATGCCATATTGTGATGTTTGTAATTTATTTTAAAAGAGGATATCTGTTGAGTTTGTTGCGGCGCTTCTTCTCAACAGAACCAACGTCGAGGGGCTGGTAGAAAAAAATAATTGACGGTCACAAGAATTTATTGTAAAACCACTTGCAGAAATAAATCATTTCATTTCATTAAAAAAAAACGGAATTTTTTTATGCCTGTAGCGTGGTGGTATGAGATGAACATTTATTTAATCAGTAATAATTTCACTTAGGTACTTTTGATCGTTTTTGTTTTATTTATATTAAGCACACTATGTTTGAACAGAGATTAAAATATTTTAGAATTTTAAGTACCTGGATTAGTAGTTGACTACGTATTGAATAGGTTAACTCTTATATGCTATCGTATATAATTTAACTCAAATGCCAAATTAAATTAAAAAGTAATTCATTAATATAATTATCTTAGTGAATGGATAATCTATATTAAAAAGGAATGCATTAGAAAATGTATTACTCGAAGTCTATAAAAAATAATAAAAACCCAAAATTAACTCGTCTTGTGTTAAAAAGTCGCGTTAGTTACACTATTATAAGTCAAGAACGGCTGTACTCATTTCGCTGAAAATTGGTCGGGATGTAGCTTAGAACCAGGAAAAGAACATAGAATACTTTTTATTACGTTCCCGTGAGACGTGTAATAAACCGTGGTATAACAAAACGATAAAATTTAAAGTCTGCTCATTCGATCCATATAAGGCAGAACAAAGTTCGCCGGGACCGCTAGTATCAGTAGGTCTACTCCCAAAAACGAAATATGTCGGATCCGACGACGGATACCAATTTTTAATTCTCAAAATCGAAACCAACTCACTCCGAATGCAAATTAAGCGTTATCAAAAAACAAATTATTATTTATACAAATCAAAAACCACGTTTTAATTCGCAAACTTTTGATTGATCTTCAAAAACGAAACCTTTCGTTTGTTCGTTTCGTTTTTGGGAGTAGACCCCCAGATAAAACTATTCGACAAGTGGCGATTATTCGTTATGTAATAGCTAATAGGTTCAAAGTCCAACACGCATCTGTTTGCATGCTATATTGATGAATCGATTGTTAAATCTAGCGCTAAAATGGAAGTAAGGGTAAAGGTAAGACTACTAGATGTCTGAGGCAGTCTAACATTGATTATCAGTTCTTGACTTGAGATAGTCAAGCTAAAAAAGCTTGTGTCTGACCATAGTCAACTTCTCAAGGGCTTTAATGAGATAAATACGCATATAGTCTTTATAATATATTTGACGACCTCCGTAGCCGAGAGGCAAGCGTGCCGGACTTTGGCGTCGCGCCATCTCAGAGGTTCCGGGTTCGATCCCCGGTCGGGTCAATATAGGAAACGAACTTTTCTATATTGTCTCGGGTCTGGGTGTTGTAGTGCCGTCGTTGTTTCTGATTTCCGTAACACAAGTGCTTTAGCTACACAGAATCAGAGCAATGTACATATGTGATGTTGTCCAATATTAAAAAAAAAAAAAAAAAGTAATGTATAATACCAAATAGTAATTCTACATTTCCAAGGATAATAACTCTTACCATCAGGTAGTTTTGAATATTTCAATAAGTCTGCAAACTTAAATCTCGAGTCAAAAATAAGTCGAGTATCCAGTGGCCTACTATCAAAAACGAAATTATGTCAAATCTGATGGTGCAAACCAATTTTTATTTCCCATAATCACAACCGCTTCGAATGCGAAATATGCGTTTTGATGAAATGTATGCACTTAAAAAACAAGGTTTTAATTTCCGATTCGATTAATCTTCAAAAACGAAACCTTTCGTTTGTTCATTTCGTTTTTGGTAGGTCCTCAGGTCGATGTAGGTATGTGATATACGTTAAAGTAAAACAAGCCTGAATCTGCTAGGGGCAGCCCCGATGAGCAATTAAATGTAAAGCTCTAGAGCTCTTATTTACATATCCACACGTGACTATGCTACAGTTTTATCTTTTTTGTATTGCAGGAGGTTAGAGGAAAGAGGCCTTTCAAGATATGGGACAGTTCGAGGAACGTAAGGAAGGGGTTGGTGGTCACTAGCTTCGAAGAGTTAATACATAGAGGTGAGTGCAAAAATTCCCCTAAAACATAAGTACATCAGAGGGTAATGTATTTTTTCTATAATGCTTGGAGGAGCACACTATATGGGCTCCTCCAAGCCCAATGGTAAGCCTGAGAAGCACCCACATCGGGATGACGACGGATTTGTTACCTTAATATCCTCTCCGTTAGCATCGCCATACTGGCCCGCAAGATGTTTCTTCATGCTCCTTTGAAGGAATCCATGTCAAAGGAAGGACGACCCACATGAGCCGGCAACGAGATCCACTTCTTAATGGTGCGGCAGAATATGAGTTACCAGACTTTATGGTTCTGGATGGAATATTTTCCACGGTGAAGCAATGATATCGTTGGCCGGCTCTTATGGTTCTGTGAAGGAAAGGGGAGGGCCAGATAAGGGAAAACAGTTCCTCGGAACCAATGTCTCTATGAAGTTGACGAGGTTCAAGGTAAATTTATTACAAAATCTTTAACATTATATGAGACCACAGTTCCATACAACAATTTATTGTTTTAGCGTCGCGTCATTTTGTACATACTTAAGCAAAAAAAAGGCATTAAGCGTCTACAGTTCCATTTAATACAAAATTCGAATGAGACCACAATTAGCCATAATACTCTTTCGTGGGTATTTTTTTTAGGTTGCAATTTGTGAATCTATAAAATTTTTGCAGATAAATTGCAGGTAATCCTAACGAAGATATTTTTACGAATTCGTAGATAGAAAATAATATCTGCAAAAGTTGTTAAATGTCATGAAACATACGCAAGACTGGCAGTAAAAAAGCGCAATTTTAATTTGTATGGGGTAAACTGACCGATTTATAAAACTGTCTCTATTTTACTTTTAGTTTGAGCAGAGTAAGAACATACAGAAATATTAAGTTTGGTCACTTTCATAGGTACTAAGGGTGCGAAATACATTTACGAACCATTTAATATTATAAGACTATCAATTATTATTAAGTATTGTCACATTTTTCTCCTTGGTTTTAAATATTATTTACACGTAAATGTTTTTTTCCTTTTTGATATTTTTGGAGAAGTATCAGATGTTCACGGGAAATAAATCTCATAAAGATAGTTTTTCTAGTTTTGTAACAACTATATGACACAAAAATTAAATACTAAGCTTAACTTAAAACGGTGTGCGTAATTGTAATGGAAAATGCAACGGACGCGAACTTTGGCCACTTTGGCATCTGGCCAACTGTGGGGTTCGATTCCAGGTCTGGTTAATATGGGATACGAACCTTTCTAAATTGTGTTGGATCTGTTTTGCTAACGTTGCTGGATCTGATTTTTGCAACACAAGTGCTTTAGCTTATCACAAAACCAGATCAATTTTACAACTCCTTTTTTTGATTACATTATTGTTTTTTTAGTAAGCTATTTATTTTACATTATGATAAAGCTTTTGTCATCCGTAAAAGATATTTTCAAATTTCAAAAGCCACGTCAAATTTGCCTCCATCTACCTTATACCCGCCTGGTAATGAGTTTTCCCATGAGCTAATTAGTGTATTCGGTTCAAGTTACCCGAATTGAGGCTTCGCTAACTTTCCCGTAACTTAATAACATCAATAACAGAACGAGAATAGCACTGCGCCTAATATTTCACCTGCAAGCCCAATTAGTGCCCCACTAAGTAAATCGGGGAGCAGTAACTTTAGCACCAGGCCGCGTGGCGCTGGTGACCTGGATTCAGTAATGCAGCCGATTAGTGCCATAATGACCGGCTCGTTGGAGTAATGGTTAGCCGTCCTAGTTGTTGAACCACTGTTTGTGGATTCTATCCCCAGTCAAGACAAGCGGTCGTGTGTTGAGCATTTGTGTTTGTTATTGTGTATGTTAGGCTGGTTGCAAATAAATGTACGGTCAACACCGTTTTAAGGTATACACTTGTAGTTTGAAATTCGTTCTTATGCCAACGACAAAAGGGCGGTGCAAATTCCAAGTGTAGTCCGACATGCATTTGACTGTATTTCAATATACCTTCTATCCAATCTACCTAACTTTTCTCACATCCCAACTGAGCAGGGCAGATTCAACACATCTGAGGCCCGACTCTGCTTATTTGCTCTTCATTTAAAGACAAGCTTGCATCAAATCGAAATTCCTAGATTTTTTTCCTAACCTTCCTATATTTTTACATTTCATATTTTAGACTGCCCGGAGAAATTCATTATTTTTATGTTCATCTAACATATTTTTATTTTATTTTATAATATCCGAGACAAAACATGACGCCTTGCAGTTGGTGGAAGTTAAGTCTCTTAATCTAAAATGAATGAACAACACAGTAAAAGGAGGTGTTCAAAATATGTAGCTGAAGATTAACAAAACTTGGTGTCATGGCCTAATCAAGTGTGTTATAAAATGAATGAAAGGTCTCGTCGGCCTCTGGTCACGGAATAAGATTATCTACTTTGCAATTACTGAACCGTACCCCTTTGTTGACCAGGAAAAGAGAAGTTATCGGTAGCGGCGGGTGAGTCAGTGCGGTTGGTGCTTGAGAGTGACGGGACCCAGGTGGAAGACGGCGAGTACTGGCGAACCCTCCCCCCCAACACTGTGCTGCTGCTGCTGCGGCAGGGAGAGAGATGGTACCCCACGGGCGTCGACGTGATCAAAGCTGGTTGGTATCCTTCTGTAAGGTACTAGCTGTAGAGACGGGTACCAAGCGTAGGGCGGTAGGTAAAGCTTCGCCCTCCACAATTGTGCAACTGCTGTGTTGGAGTAAGCGATGGAACCACAACACGGGCGTTGAAGACTAATGGCTAGTGAATACCCTTTTGTACAGTGCAGTTGTAGAAACGGTTACCAGATGAAAGACGGCGAATATTGTTGCATTCAACTACCTGACTCTAAATTGCCACAGTAATGTCATGAAACCATAATTATAAGCTTCAACTTTTTACATTCATAATTCTTCATTTCAATAATATACCTATAAAATAAAATATACAAAAAAAATAAAGTCTCATTTTTAACGGATTATGCTGCTCTGATTTTATTACGAATAGTTTTGTTTAAACGATAAGGACTCCAATTTGTATTAATTATAATTATTTATTTTCAGCGATATCGGCAATACCAAAAATAGTATGCGAGACGATCCACGCGCTCGAGCTGCACGATGAAACACCTTCATGGAAGATCATGGACAACAAGGGGCGTGTCACGGTGGTGCTCCACTGGGACCAGCGGCCGCAGGCGTCGCCTGCAGCGCGCTCGCCCTCCCGCCAGGCGAAGCCCGACCGGCGGCCGTCGCTCGTGATCCAGACCTCGCTCGACCGGCCGCAGCCGCCGCCGCCGCACATCACCGTCGTCAACCACGACGAGCCCGGCCCGGCGCCCCGCGGCCGCCTCTCGCGCGCCGCCGGCTCCCTCGACCACCCGCCCGGCGCCGTGCACGTGCACACCTCCGAGTGCCGCGCCGGCGCCGCCTCCCCAGCGCCCCCCGCGCGCCCACCGCCGGACGAGTGTGACTTCCACTGCTGTGCGCTCCATGAGGAAGGCCGCCGCATCGCCGTGCACAAAAGCGTAGCCACCTCGCCCATACAGGACGCGCAGCCACGCGCCTCTCCCCAGGGCAGGCCGAAGGGCCACGTGCGCTTTCTCGACGCCGAATCCGCTCGTCGAGGCGACCGCGACTCGTCCGAGAGCGAAACAGAAAACACCCTTGTCGAGGACGAAGCCGTTACGTCGGAGAAATTTCTCCTTCTAATCGACCAGCTCAGTGTAGACCAGAAACGGCATCTCACCATCAAGGACATAGGCATCATCTTAGAACGACTCAGTTCCAAAATCCTCGACGTTGAGAGGTTAGATCGCGAATCGGAGTCGGACGACTGCTACAACTGGACGATCAAAGCGACGATTCGCGGCGACGCGCTGCGAGAGCTAGGCGTGATATACAACGGGAACTACTACGCGATCAGTGAACACCCTGGCTACCGAGAGGAGAACGAGGAGGCGGGAGACGAGGGTGAAGAGGAAGAGGAGGAGGACAGGCTCTGATCGGGCCTGTGCGGCGCCGCCGTACCCGCCGCGGCCGCCGCCGTGCGACACGCGCTGTGCCGCATAGCCGCGCGCTGAGGGCCCGCGCCGCGCCGCACCTACCCGCACCCCGCCGCTGTCTCGCTGCTCGATGCGCCCCCGGACGTTAGAGCGAGCGGAGGCAGTCGGCAAGCCGAGCCTGATTGGTGGTCGAGGAGACGAGAGTCGACGAGTCTGGGCAGAACGGCGACGCCGCGCCGACCGCTGGGAGCCAGGAGCCATGACACCGCTCCTCTCCCCGCGGGAGGGCGACGTCGATGGAACGGAGTTACGTAAGCGAGGAGCTCAAGGTCGAAAGTCGCAGTGGATGTTTAGAGACTTTTATGAAATTTGTCGCGGAGCCTCGCGACTCTGGCCGCGAGGCGCCCGCCGATCCCTAGTTAATAAATAGTGGAATTATTATAAGTAAAACTGACTTCCTATCGATTTCTAAGGAGTTTACTTAAAGTGTCCGGGCGGGCGCGCCACCCGCCTCTCACTCTAGCGTACGACGTGTATCATACCTTATATCCGATGTCACAGGAAATACCAACAGCACAAAATTTTTATCACCGCGGATCGTCAATATTTTTAGTTCTGACGCATTACATAAGTGTTAGCGAGGATCTCGGCATACACCTTTGAGGCGCCACTCCGCGCCGTCCGGTTCGCTTCGGTTACTTTCGTTCGCACTGCGGCTATCCCACGTTCGTTTTGGCCTAATGTTTCGAGGTATAAGTTACTGGAATATAACTTCTACAATCGTTCTAAATCGTCATGCCGTTAATGTCTAAATTCTAGTAACACCACAATCATATTGTGAGTAAGACTTGAAAACAATAAATTTGAAAAAAAAGTAGCTCATCTAAATATACAATGTGGTATCGTCATAAGCGCATACCTAATTAAGGCCTTTCGCACACGGTCGTAGCGTAACTGTATCGTAATACGTACGTACGACGGTAGTGCAATACGAGCGCATCCGTGCTCAATCAAGTTCGCACGCGATGAGGTTTGTTTGTAGAACGCTGCAGGTATCTTATGCATTGCGTCGTATAGCTACAACTACTCTAACGAGACGTGTGCGGATGACCTTACTGATGAAGGCAAATAATTTTGCTCACATAAATCGGTTAAACAATATGAATGTACGTATTCGCGAGAAGTTATATGATGTGGTTTAACAGCAAAAAAATAGGAGGCTGTTATAATTTGTTCCAAAGGAAAGCTCGTGGGGGGTGGAAGGGCGTGTCGTGTTAAGGGTGGGACGTCTCGCTGCGCGCACGGTCCCGAACTAGACGAAGTTTCAGAGAGAATACTCATTATATAATAGATATAATAAATGATACTAATTATTAAATTGAATGTTATGAAAGAGGTTGTAACTAAAATACGAATATACCGTCAATGCATCAAGTCATCGTGCCATGGGTATTGGTAGGCGTAAGTTGATTCTTGTACTTATTAGCTCTATGGTATCGTAGTATTACTGTATAATGTTTTTAATTTTTGTATAGTACAGATACGTGAGCGGTTCACACACTAATGTATTATATAAATGAAGTCTAATAAGTTTTACAGTCCCGCGGGGCTTTATAAATTGTATAGTTATTTAAGGTGTAATATTACGGTTATTAATTATTATGATTGAATACGTGATTACCTGCACTTACTGAGAGGTGAGGTACTGTTTAGTTGGTTGTACTCGTCGGTGAGTGACTGTGTCTTGGTGTTCAAATGTGTCTTTTGTGATCTTACTGTTTATTATTTTGAACTTTTAATACGGTTCATGAAAATACAGATTCAACAATGCTACCTCATATTTAATTGTTTTGATACACTTTGAGCAAATGAAATAGTTTGGTATGCTGGCATATTGAAATAGCCTGTTGTTCTATCAACGATTAAGACTTGACGCATAATAAATGTGTACGTACTTACTATCGCGTTTAATCTAAGATAGGTACAAAAGGGCCTAAATGTCACCTTATATTATTTGGGGCCTGTTTCACATTTTTCTTAAATAAGCAAGTAGCTTTACTGGCCAGTAAAGAAAAACTAAAATGACATAACATCTGTCAAGAAAAGCTAAGAAATTAACACGTTACAGTGTGTTTCAAAACTGATGTACCTGAAACTGATTAAATTTTTATTTAAAAAAATCATATGTATTCGTAGAAAAAATAAAACACTGCCATGATGTTCTACACGATGTAAAGTTGATTTCAGTTGTAAGATGCTGCATATCCTTAAAAATACATTTTAACGTTTATAAAACAGTAGCAGGATAGTATTCCTACTATCTGTCTGTTGCGAGAAATCGCTTCTACTGGAGAGTTATTACTCGAAAATTCGATAGCATTGCTAGTGTTGCGCGATTAATCGCATTTCAAACTGGTAAAGATGCAAAGAAAGTTACTAAAGCGGCTATTTATGAAGACGAACATGCGATGGTTTTACCAAAAGTCGCTGAGTTCATGTTTATAAAACAACAGGGTATTTTTTTTACATTTTGACTCAGAGTATAAATTTTACCACAAAAAGTTGCTACGTGTGCAGGACGCCTAATTAAAAACTGATGTGTTCATCTCGTATAGAATTCGTAATATTGAAATCGGCACTTTTCATGAACCGGCTTACTCTTTAGGTGTTTTGATCCATTATTATAATTATAGCGCCTTTATTTTTAAGGTTTGATATTGTGACTCGTCATTAATAATTTGATTAAATTTATGCTATTGGAGTTAGCTGAGGGCGTTTCGTTACGGTAGCCCCTGTATTCATAAATGGTCGGAAACTGATTCGATTACGCAACGTATGATTTGTCTCTTTTTTAACCAATACGTTGGACAGAGACAAAAGAGAATATTTGATTATCGGAAGCGTTTCTGAAGTTTGTGATTCAGGGGGGAGGATTATTTATGATCGAAAAGTTTGTCTGTCGAATACCGCTTTTTTATTGATGACTAGTTAGTAAATCGATTTCAAAATTGACCGTCAATTCAAAAGACCATAGCCGAGCGGTGAGCAAGGACTTTATCGTCATCATTTTTGAGGTTCCGGGTTTGATTCCTGGTCAGGTAAACGAACTTTAATATATTGCCTATTGAGTTTTGGTAGAATCGTTGTTTACGATTTCTGTAATACTAGTGATTCGGCTAGTTTCTACAGAATCTGAGAAATGTATGTGATTTATTCTAATATTTATTATCAACAAGTAACCCGCCACGGCTTTGTGTTCGTACGATCCCGGAAGTAAATTTTTCTTATATTTACAATTCTTATAAATATTTTTTTGATAATCACGAACAGAAAAAAAATTCCGGCGATCTATTTTAATTTGTATATACCTTATTATGCACAAATTGTTTTATACTTTGCGTACTTAAAATCTTAAGAAAAAACGGTTAATATTTGAAATCGTTTACTAACCTAACACCCTGCTTTGTTCACAGTTACCTATGTTTATAACTTGGTATATTAATGTTATCTTTTAAAGGGAAATTCTACTGAACACAAGTACCCACCTAATATTTGCAACAAAGAATTCTGGTATCAAACCGCAATAAAAACTTTTAAGGATAAAATTCGTAAACCAGCCGATTTAATATTAAAACAGGACATTTTCATAAATATAATAATGGTAAAATTGAAATTTATTGGTAGAACATCCCTTTAAACACATTTCTAGTTTTGTGTAACCTTTACGCTAGACCAGGAGCTGTGAGCCAATGTGCCAACACCACTGCAACAATGTTAAACACATTTTTCGTACGCATAAGTGACTTCAAAATTAAGTGTGTTGTCTCTACAACTTTCTCGGTGCTCAATTATCGATGTTTCTGACGAGAATGAAAATTCTAAATGTTAATAATAATAACTGGAGTTAGTATTATGGTACCTGTGTCGTAAATGTACCTACCTAGTTTCGTGGTCAGAGAATGGCGGATTACAATTTTGGTGTTAATTGTGGTGTTCAGTTTTATTTATTTGAGACTGGTGTGATTGGGGTGTGTACTCGTTTTGTGTAAAAGGAATAAAAAGGTCTTTATGGCTCTTCTTTGTAGCTAAAGCTTCAAGTTTATGGCAGGTAGTAAAATACGTATGAATGTAGTCTAGTCAATCTTTTTTCTTAGAAAAAAAAAATACTAACTAATTGAGATTATAGTGTTTTACAGTAGCCATTCTCTGACCTGTACGAAAATGAAGTCACTCGTGCGGTTTTCCAACGGCGATCGACGTTGCGTTATTCCTTCAATTTGATGCAAGGCAGTTTTTACCACTAGATTATGGTTTTGTGCTCAAGAAATTGAAGATCTAACATTTTTTCTCCACTTTTATAAATGTGGAAAAAACTTGTCAAAAATAAAATTACTAATATATTTAAACAAATAAGGCAAGTAACTTTAGGCATGAAAACGTAATCTAGTGGGTAAACGTAATTGTTTTGATGCGATTCGTTTGTACAGGTAATGGTGAGTCTATGATGTTACGACTCGTTACGCACATTATATTATATCTAGTTAAAACGTTCCGTTTTAATATTTTTATGTGTATAGGATAATGGAGTAAATTGTAAAAATATTTGTGGCCGTGCGGCTACTCAGGTAGCGACATAGGCTGGTCGCGCAAGTGGTGGAACTGATTTTAAAAGAAGATAGTTTTTTTACTTGTGCCTCTAAAGATGCAAATTAAAGAGCTTGGTACATTGATTGTATCATATGTTTTTGCGCAACAAGCTGCCACTGAAACAATTAATTTATTACACAAAGCAGTTTCATACAAAAATCACCCCAAAACAGTATTTGAGCTTATACCTACGAGTTCAATATCTGAATAATCATCATTCTTGTGGTAAAGTTTACCGGTTTTCACATAAAAAATAATTACATTATTTTATTTACATAATAAAAATCGAGAAGAAATTCAGTTAAATTTCCTTCAAACGCGAATTTACTTTTAACAACATTCTCAGTTGCCCCACTTACTCACCCGGCCGCGTGTTTCACAGTACAATATTGTGTACAGTCATTGACATTAAAGTCGACGCGTTAACTTGTTAAGACTTTTTTCAGCGCTGTAAGTTTTACCAGTAAGCTAGGTTTGAGTTTAATGTTGCTGGCTGTACAGGCGGATCGACAATGGCACTCACTTGTAAAATTAGACTTGCGATTCTCAGATTTCAGAAACCAATTTAGCAATTTTTTTTCAATTCTCTTTGAACTATTATGTTGCTATTAATAGTTAGTACAATAAGGTTACAATCTTATGAAAGACAATATTATTAAGTCTAAAAGTAATTAAATCTGAAAAATATTTAGTTGTGTATTTTTGGACCTGTTCAAGGCAATAAATAGGTACTATATTAGTAACGAACAATCTGAAGGGGTACCAGAGATTGATTGATATATGAACTTTCTTTCAAGTGAATAATATAAAAACTAGAATCTCATGTTGTTGAATGTTTAACTTAAATTTTTTTGAGATCTGAGAATCAGTTGTTCTGACTGGAATTACATAGATCGCTATCTGTTAATTCGCCAAGACAGTATTATAACAAGGTTATCGGTACGTATTAGGTGCGTAATTCGAATATACATACCTACTTACCGTTAGATAACTAATACGATGTAAAGAAGCAGTTTTTCGATGGGACTTACGTTTTGTGAGCGATTCCTTGTTAGTGACGTCACGGGCGTGGCTGGTCATCGGGTGATTGTAGTTCCAACCTGGAACGGTAACGATAAATACGTATGACAAAGAAGAAAGATTTGACAGTGAGACAATTGAAAAAGGAACTCGGGTATTTTGAAAGGTGTATTTATTAATTAAAAACCTCATTGTGGCCAATGAAAAGCAAATATTTCAATCGTAACAATAAGAATGAAAAAAGAAAAATCGTACTGAATGGACATTGCGATGGTGGCGCCACTTGTTTCATTGATTAAATGACAATGAACATTGTCCCTTGGGCTATTGAAAATTAAGACAACACGTAAACTTAATTTTTTTGAGAGGTATGTTTTAGCGTTTTGTTAAAACGTTTCCACTGAATGTGTGTGCAATATAATTAAAAGGTGACTTTTGCTGACAGGGCAAATACGTTGCATTAAATGTATGATATCATCCACTTCGATCCCCGGGCCAGTCATAGTGCGTGACGTCATACAACCCTCGATAACAAATACGTAAAATTATAAATGTTAGTTAATATCATAACCAACAGTGTATAGCACTTAGTGGTCGTTTTTCTTTATTTAATGTTACGTGCCAAACTGTTTTTGTATGTATTTGTATTATTTGTAATGTATTTCATAGACAAAGTGAACAGCTTTAAAACACCCTAATAATTCCTGATCTCAAGTAAAAAAAAAAAAATTATTTTTACTTAATCAACTGTAATCGTACTTAGATAAGACCATAAGAGTTGTGTTCAAACAGTTCTTTAAAAAAAGATTTAATAAAACCCAAAGGTTGTTTGTTTCTGAAATACATTATGTGTTTTGTATTGAAATTGTGCCAATAAGTCGTTCGGCGATGACCCGTGAGACCTACATGTAAACAAATTGTACGAAATATGAATCTGCACATCATTCTACCTACATTTGATTAGTTTTTGAAGTCTAGGGACGCTGTTTTTTTATCATCAAAACTCAAAAAAGTAAACCGTGACAAAATAAAAAAAAATGTAGATTTTTTTAAATGACATCACACAATGGTGGTTTCTACAGAACACTTCACAAAATAACAAAATTAATGATACTAGTCCTTTAAATTTAACAGGTTCAATCCTAAGCAATCCCTGTGAAAGAAACAGATTTTTGGGTTTTTTAAACATGCAATCCAAATCTATGCTTCTGATTGTTTTTCTTTTTTGTACATTTTTAACTTTTTTTACAATCGTGCCTAACCTACGCTGAGACATCAAACTGCCAGTAAAATTTAACTTATAAAACCAGTCCAATCGTCCATTTTGTTGTGTGTTTTTTCGGTAAAGATAGTAAAGGCGTAATGCCAAGTTTTGTTCGAAAGCGTCCCTTGGCCTTAGAGTTAAGTTGAGTAGTACGACGGACGCAGGCGCAGCAAAAGCTACGCACCCGACACATCTTCACTGCCACTAATTTAAAAATAAAAATATTGGAAACGATAACACTGATTGTTTCATTGTTAGTTTTTAATTTCTTAGAGCCACCACATAGCGCCTTATTTATTTATTTAAAAACTTTATTACGCATAGTCCAAGAGGTGGACTTAATGCGAAGAGTATTATCTACCAGACAACACTTGGGTTATCCGATTTGACTGAGATTTGTTTGTGAATGCAGTAATAATAAGGGCCTGTGTATGGATTCAAAACAAAAAGAGGAAATTAGTGTTCCGCTCTCGAGTCTGGGTGTGCTGGCTTAACACTTCCAGTTAGTATAGGTTTCATATAGTACTCATAGTATACACAAGGGAAACCTTTTCTTTGAGAGCAGTTGATTGGTGTGATTGTGTGGCCCAGTTATTATTTATATCATTACAAAAAATAAATATTGGTAAACACCACAAACATTTGCCAGATTCTGTGGTAAGTAACTAAAGCATTCGTGTTACAGATATCTGAAACAACGACGGTACCACAACACCTAGTCCCACGACAATACAAAAAAATTTGTTGCCTTGTTGACTCGACCGGGAATCGAACCCGGGCCCTCCAAAATTGCGCGACGTTAAAGTCCTGCCCGCTCGCCTCTCGACGTCGTCTTAATTATCTCCTTTTAGTTACACAGAATGTTTCACTTTCCTGGTCCTTTGGGAGACTTGAGTGGGGCACAGACCCGGTTACCTATTTTAAATCCGAATGTTATTAGTGCGAATTTCATTATACCGAAAACGTTTGGGCACATTTTTGTTTTCCATATTTTCATTTTACCGAAAACACGAATGACATATAACTGATAATCAGATTTTCAAATTTAATATTTTAAAATCTATACGTTTTTAAATCTCACTCAACCTTTGATAAATAAACATATTTTAGACGATTTAGTTTCCAGAATATCGTTTTCAATATTATATAAAGACAAATAAGTTGTCGACTTCTAGATAAAATGTCTTTTTATTACAGGTAATAATTTTCAAATTCTTATTATTACTTGTATTTTAATTAAGTATACTCTTAAATAACTAGTGATATAGCTCAGTTGAAACATACAAGCATGCAAGGAGGCATGCAAGCAAGCAAGCAGGCATTTAGCATGCAAGCGGACAAGCAGCAGGCATGCAGCAGACATGCAAGCATGCAGCATGCAAACAAGCATGCAAGCATGCAGCATGCAAGTAGGTACGCAGCATGCAAGCAGGCATGCATCAAGCAAGCAGCAATGGCTTTTGTCACGGCTAAGGCACTGCGGGACTCCGGCGGTCCCACGCGAGCTCATCGTCGCAGATGGTTTTCGCTATAAGGAAGAAATAAGAGATAGGATAAACTAGCCGGATCTTACTTCTAAGTGCATAAATCCGGTGCACTCAGTGGTAACATCCGGCAAGCAAGTGCAGCACTATTGCGTAAGATGGAATCTACTATTTCCTCTACCTAATGGTTGTCTGGAAGAGATTGCTTTCTAGCAATAATACCGCCTAAATTGTACTTGAATATATTTAAAAAAACAACTTCTGTATTATTTTCTGTACAATAAAGTGTATCGTTATAGTCTATCTGGGGTATTAAAGAAAGTACTTTTGGGCAAAATAGGAATAGAATAGAATAGAAAATATCTTTATTCATGTAAGCTTTACAAAAGCACTTATGAATCGTCAGAACAAATAAAGTAGGTATTCTACCGCCGTGTTCGGAATGTTGATCATGTCGAGAAGAACCGGCAAGAAACTCGACACTTACTCTTTTCAATATAACAATGTGTCATTAAACTAGGTACTTAAATAAGGTATACAAAGCTAGATTTTAAAGAATTAAGTTATTCTAGACCCATACATTTTTGTCATTTAAATAATCATCAATTTTGTAGTAGCCCTTTTTTATTAAACAATTTTTAACATGAGACTTAAATGTATTCATAGGTAACTGGATAACATTTTCAGGCAACTTGTTAAATATTTTAACGCTTAAGCCCACAAAGGAATTACTTAACTTATGTAGTCTTAGATATGGAACAGCAAGCTTTTGTTTATTTCTAGTGTTAAAGTTGTGGCAGTCAGATTTTTTTAAAAGTTTATAATTTTTGCGTGCGTGCATAATACAATCAAAAATGTATTGAGATGCTACGGTAAGTATGTTAATTTATTTAAATAAGTCTCTGAGAGAATCCGGTTGAGAAAATAGGGTTGAGATAACGGACGCCTGCCATTTCAATATTTCACAAATCGAAGCAGTGGTTAACCACCCACTAGATTGGCCACCAAAACCAACCCCAGCATCAGATTTGTTCGTGTAAACAAAAGCCCCAAATTAATAAAGATAAACGTTGTGAGAGACAGCGGAAAGCGACTTTGTTTTTTAATATGTCGTGATTATGACTTCAAAAGTAGTTAGATGCTAAAAGTCATGTTGTTACTTGTTTTAATAATAAATCTTCACAATGCGTATATATACATAATTATAATTCTCTGAGTTGTCTGATGCCTAAGCCTTGGTTCGTATCCGTAAATGAGAAAATGTACTTTTTTAGAAAGTTTGCGATATTTAGTTAGCTAGTTTAGTAAATGTGGAGCTCAGAGCTCTTGGGGGGTGCTACATTAGCAGGGGTCAAGCCTTAAAGGTAAGGGCGACAAGTTCAGTAACAGATTTATTATGCTGTACTTGTCACCCTTAAGCTAGGGCCTCATTACCACTTAACATCAGGTGGGATGAGGTCAATCTTGAAGTGTAGGTAATATAAAAAAAAGTGGGATCCGTTCTGTTTCAGCAACATTTTGCAAAGGACATTATACGTGTACCGAGGAACCGAGTGGAACCCTCGGCCACGGCTAAGCTCTTGGCGCTCGGCACTCGGCTGGAGAGGCCGCCGACGTCTCGAGAGTCAGTTTGCGAATTATCTGTCCTGCACGCGTTGTTATTGCACCTGTGTGCTGTCTGCAGATTTTTGCATGCATTTTTTATCTACAGAAATTAATAGGATACGTATTTTTTTCTATATTTAAGTTGTCTCAGTTTTTTTATTTAGGTTCTTAGATTGATTGAGTGAAGTGCTTTAACAACGTATTATCCTTTTTAGGTTTTGTCCGCAGCTGTCACACGTGGTGGGATAACCGTACGCAATATGAATGTGTTTTCTTAATCTTCTAATTTAAATTAAAATCCTGTCTAGATGCTTTTGGCAATGTTGAGTATTTTTGAGCTACATATATCTACAAAAATAGAGGAAATGTTATTGTAAATCCATACAGCACACAGAGCTCCCGTTTGAATCGTTTTTACTAATTCAAAATACAGTGAATTTGCAAATTTAAAAAATATATAAAAAGGCTTACCTTTTTACAACCGAACAAACATCATCGACAGGGAAAAAAACAAAATAAGTAAATTACGCGAGTTAAACTACCAAACCCCAGAAATCTTTGTAAATTTACTGATCGAATAATCAAAGTCATAGCCAAAATTCACTATTTGTTCCAAATAAGCATATGGGTATGCTAAAAAACCTTTAATACCTTCATAACACCGCAAGAGTAAGATAAGGATTAATAAAAATTGCATCCATCTAAAAATAGCCGCGGAAAAAGGCGAAGCGAGGCCGTCAAAGAGAAGCGGTGAAAATATCTTTTGGAAAAAATCTATTAAAGGGGAAATGTGGGGCGCAATCACACGCCAGCCGATCGGCCAATCGCTGCAGCCCACCAACGAGTACAGACGGGTAGTCAGAGTTTTTGCCTAACTTAACTAAACTTAAAAATTGTTGGGTTTTCGTTTTGTTGGTCGCACCTAATGTCATTTTGTGTAAATAGAATATAATAAAAGATCTTTATTCATGTAAGCTTTAGATACAAAAGCACTTAACTATGAATCGTCAGTACAAATTTACGCTAGTAGGTACCTATATAGTACTCTGTGGTACAAATTAAGTATTCTACCGTCGTGTTCGGAATGTTGATCATGTCGAGAAGAAACTCGACACTTACTCTTACTTACTCACTTGTTCAATGGAACAATGTTTCCTTTTACTAGGTACCTACTTAAATAAAGTATACAAAGCTAGATTCCCAAAAAATAAAGTTATTCTACCCGTACATTTTTGTCATTTAAATAATCATCAATTTCGTAGTAGCCCTTTTTTTATTGATTTAAATCTATGTAAGTATAAGGAATTGGATAATGTTTTTATGTTTCCATACCTCAAGGGAAAAACAGGAGTCTCTTTCTATCTGTCCGTTTGTCATAGTTTGTATCTTATGTATCTTATGATGTATTTCTGTTGTCGCCATAACAAGCTCGCACATATAGCTAACCCTACCGTAGATTCCCGTCATTACACATGCCTTCAATATGGTTGAGTGAAGCAATGGCTGGCACATACGTTTGCTTGTGAGCAGGTGCTACCCTTTGGGGACTTGTCTGCTCCAGCTTACCTGTAGAAAGTAAATACTTACCTGAATACTTCATTGTTTCATCACTCATCAAAACATTTCCGAAAATAGTTCATTTCCGAACTAACCTTAGATCCTTTTCTAATTTGCTTTGATAATTGTTTTATAACATGTTATGGAAAGGTTAAAAATTAAAACGAATTAATTACTTTTAACAATTTACATTCCTAAACTATGTGTAGTTTTAATTTTCATACTTTCAGCCGACGTGCTTATCTGTTATTCTAAGTAAGGCTGCCGGGTGGTCAAACACTCCTCCCCTTCACCCCTGCAGCGGGAGCATAAATTGTTCCCAGTGTGCCCCACGACTCTACGTTGTTTAGTTACAGGGAGATTGCTTTTGCAGTTGTCCGAGTAAAGTATTAACTTTAAACATATCTCTGCAATTATTCTGAATGGACGGTGGACCAATGGTTAGAGCTTTTGTTGAATCAAGTTGAATCTTGAAAAATGAAAGGACGTGGGTTTGATCTCCACGCAGGGCAAACATTCGTAGATGATAAACATTTTTATTTTTATCCCATAGACATAATAAAAGAAATTTGAAATTTGATAATAATTGGATTCTGTGTTATAGATGTTTCTTCTCTTTATAGTCGTACTAGCGTCCGCCGTGGTTTGCTACGCGTACCTTCTATTCCCGGTTTTCCCACATTTCATTTATTTTATTTATTTATTTATTACAATGTTAACAATGCAAAACAATAAAAATAAAGAAAGTTTAGATATTTAAAATAAGTTAATACTTAATATGAACGAACTACTTATTGCTAGACGTTTCGGTTAGACCGTGGTCACGAGCCTACTTACTTAAATTAAAGGGGTGAGAGCCATCTGCGCTCCCCCGAAAGCTCGGTAAAGATGATAAGGCTTCGCAGCCATCATCGAAAGTCAATTAGGAAAAAAAAAACGAGGCTACTTATTGAATCGTGTTATTTGAAATATCAAACTTTTATTTTGAACGCGAGAGTTTTAAATTCTATGAAAACTTAGATAGCTATAGCCGATAATCCAAGTGCGGTGTGTACCTATACCTATGCATACAATGTTGGTATTACTTCTAACAGCAAATTTGTCATACTTTGAGACGGTTTGTGCCATTGAGCTAAAACAAAGTAAAAAACAGATAAAATTAATTAAAAATAAAACATCATCTAAAAGAAAAAAAAATACATTTAATCAAAAAGTTTAAAAATAAGAACGTCACGAACATGGCTAAAAAAGATCAGTGCAATGTTGTATTGTTTAAATAAATGTTTACTCCATTCATTATTACCAATTTGCTTGCACTGAAGCCTTAAAAAGTAGCAAATGATACCTAACACTTATTTATGAGATACGTTCAGCCGAAACATGCCGTTTAAAAAATCCAAACAATTTTGGTAGTTAACCTGTTTGATAGGATTATAAAAAACCTTAATAACTCTTTACAGCAATGAAAAATATAGTTAGTTGTACATGCAGGTAATTAATTAATGCATCTCTCGCTGTCGTTGCATTTTCAGAGTTGCATTAAATAGTACATATTCAAAAACAATAAAAATAAACGGTAGTCACAAATGCTTAAACATTACTTTGCTTCCGCCATTTACGAAAACGTGCAGACATTTTGATTTATAAATAAGTATGTAAAAGTTTGTTAGACAGAAAGTTTTCTCCCGAAAATTTAACTTGGGACCTTTAAATACGTGTCATTTTGAAAGGAATTATTTCGAAACCTAGAGGATTTAGCGTTTTATATTCTCTTAATTGGTACAGTTGCAAGGTGCCTAGGCATTTTGTGCGGGGATAGCGAAAGTTCACTTCTAAGTTAAACCATATTTATTTACCATAGAAATTCTGCCTGTGTTATAGTCTAGAGAAGCGAACATTAACTATCGCTAAATGACTTTTCTAGGGATATGTCTAGGGATGGCTGCAGGTCTGGGCGCGGACCAAGGCTCGTTTCTCGGCGCTCTTCATCTTATCAAGGAGATCCTGCATCTCCGGCCAGGGCTCGTACCGCTGGTTGATGATAATGACCTTATGCACGGACGGGTTGCGGAGGTCCATGGTGCGGGATATGTTGTCGCGGCTGTGCGTCGTGAACACGACATCCACCTGGAAACGAGGTGGATCTGTGTGTAGTGGATCTACTTTAAGAGAAGCAGGGCATAGCGATTTATCGCTCGAACTAGAGCAGCCTAACTGGTGAAATACCTCCACCGCAACCAAATAACAATCACTTCTGTCTTGTTGTGTTTCTGCGTGTGAGTACCTAAGGTTTCCAGAGCTCTTGGGGGGTGCTACATTAGTAGATGGGGTCAAGCCTTCAAGCTAAGGGTGACAAGTTCAGTAACAGATTTATTATCCTATACTTGTCGCCCTTAAGCTAGGACCTCATTAGCACTTAACACCAGGGGGGATGAGGTTAATCTTGAAGTGTAATATAAAAAAAAAACTTCGGGACTCTTCTATCTTTTGAATTCCTCGATGATCTGGCAGTATAAATCCCAGAACAAGACCGGGTCTACTGAGATTCTTACCCGCGTTCTACTGACTATCTTACCGGTGTCTTCTCGGCAGATATTTGCATGCCATGTATTCATTGACGGTCAAACGTGTAACCTACTTGAATAAAGAACCATAGATATATACACGAGCACCTATAAATCTATTCACCTATATATTTTCTTCTTTGTAAGAACGACTCTACTTTCACATAATCATACGAGTAGGTACGGTATATTTACAAACTGTCTGAAAAACATATGTCCTTATAATTAAATTATGACAGTACCTACCTTGTTTCGAGCAGCGTATATAAAGGCTACTATCACTAGCCCGATGGAAATAGCGGTGGTAATGAACAGCGGTATTGTCTCCCAGTACACCTTCAGCACGTGGCCTAGCCTCAACCTGGGGGGCAGTGGCACGTCGTACTGGTCCGGCGGTATCAAGTCGGAGTACCGCCTCACCCCCACCACCTGCTTCCTAAGCCCGAAAAGAGATGCCTTTTGCACCAACTTCTTCGGGAAAGCTCTTATTAACTTGTAGAACATTATATCAAAAGTTGTGATGCTTGATTTTCATGAGAATTTCGTATCAGGTTTTTAAAATTTTGATTTCACACTGACGTGACATTGAGTGAAAATTCGGTGTTTAAATTTGTGACGTTTAGTCTATGTGGTCTATTTTTGTCTTCTTGTCTTGTCTATAAGTATCCAAAAAGGGCTAGAAAAACATAAAATGACTGAAGTAAAGCAATGTCTTCACTAATTTTAGTGGGTACCTTTTTAAAGCATCGCGAATGCAAATAGCCTATAATAAACGTACTTTTACACCAAGGAATCACACCAACTATCTGGTTTCAAACTAAGTTTGTTCTTGTACTACTGTTTTATCTAATCAGACAGGAGAGGAACGGGAGAGCTAGTCCAGCACCACTAAATTAAACCAAAGTTCGTTTCCAAAATTTAACTGACTGAGGATTGGCCGGGGCTTTGGACGATTTGGGAGACTAGGTGCCTATGCTGCTACGCTATCGAGGATTGTCATAAAACTACCATCCCATGCTAAGGAATCCTGTCTGGCCCCGTAAGAATGACGAACAGCAAACACTCAGTCCTACCAAATACAACCTGTTTTCAGCCTACTTTTTTAACAGAAACGTGTGTCGATGCAGGAATCGAATCTGTGTCATCACATCACCACCGGAGAGGATCCTGAACTGATATTTGTTTCTCTCTTCGTGGCGTTCAGTACCTTGCATAGCGGCTAGTAAGTTCAGTAAGACCCACTTAAGGACTTATGTCTATGCGTCTGTCCTATACCTCGTACTGTGTGAAAAAACGGGAGTATTAATCACTGGAAGCCTAATGACTTAACATGAATCCTTGAATTTGGAAAATTTCAATGCTGTTGATGCAGTAACTTTTTAATTTTATCAAAATCCATACCCGTCCAAAATCTATGCAAAAATAATGTCAAATAATTTTAAATACGACTGGCAAGCTTTAAATCTGTCTCGTAAAAAACTGCAGAAAATAAAAATACATACGAAAAGTCAAATGAAATTCAAAAGTCAACCGTTTGTTATTTTATAATTTATACATTTAAAATAAAATTTAACTTTAAGCGCAACTATCTCGGTATTTTCAGAAAGTAAAAATATGGAAATGTTTACGTACGATGGAACACAAGTTCATCACGGGTAAAGTTACGCCACAGACAAAAGGTGCTCGTTTTCATTAAACTCATTCTTGTCAGGATGGCTTTGCAGGACTCTCAGCAGCGCTTTAATCTGTCTGTGATTAGCTTATGAAGATAGATAAATCTACCAGGTGTCAAACTTTGACTATTGTATTCAGAGTTCGAACCTATAGGTATCGTATCGTAGCTGACATTTTTTCCCACAATGAATCTACACCTACTTAAGTGCTGTAGTTCATATGTAACACTAAAAATACAGTAAATTGTACAATTTTGATTAAACTTTACTATCAGATAGATGAAGGTATTTTTCTACAATATAATCTACATCTATCTTACAAATAGAAATGTTTTTGACCACTGCCCCAGACATGCTTTGGTCATGTATGGCAAGATTTTAAAATCTTGAAAAAGGTGATTCAGAACATGTTCGGGCAAAGATCGACTCCACTTGCTACGGCACTGATATATTACGCCTGCCGCTTTTTCCAGTTTCTTAAATCTTCACACGCATATTCTTTAGTTTATAGTTTTCCTGTCCTTTTTAATGGACAATGGGGAAAGACTGGTTTAAGAGATCTCTAATCAAACAGCCAATTCGTAGTATTAATAAAAAGAGCGAGATTTATCTATTTGTAATGATTACCTACTTATATATCATTACGAATTAAACGTGTCTAAGCTATGACCTACTGTAAGCTATGCTGATACTTCACCGATTAGTAGCGTTTGGCTCGTTGTAGACCTTAAGTAAAATTCTGTCAACTGAAATATATTGTAGATGCACCAGTGGCTACCACCACCGCTATTCTTCACTACTGAGCTGGTATTCCGTGGTCACCCCTTTGGTTCTTGGCCTACCTAGGCCAACAAACTTGACGCCTACTATCTACTACTAATGGTTGTGTATTATGTTTCATGCGCAGGCGTCGGCGGGCTTCGCATCGGTAATGACCCTGCGCACCCCGCGCCGCCGCATCTCGCCCCGCGCAAAGCGACGCTACCGGGCCATAAAGGACTTCCTGCGACGGGCATTAGGTAAGCGTCTGCTTAGCTAAATCAACTTGCTCCAAGTAAAACATAAGTATCAAAACCACTATTGTGGCCAGCCCTTCTAGTGTTGACTGTAGGTGCACTAGTAGTGGAATCCCTACAGATGGTCCGTCGAAGGATTTCCTCCCCTAACAGAGAAGATTAGGTGTTAGCAATGAGACCGGTAATGAACGGTCTACCCTGGTACTCTGGTGGTATACGTATTTTGAAATAGATAACCTTGAGTATCATAATAAAATTGTATCTAAGTCAAAAGCCCTTTGATTAAATGAAGGAGCCGAGTGGACATCTTTCTACAGCCCTCGTCCAATGTAGAGATACTTATGTAACTACAGTACATTGCCATCGAACCTTCATTGTATAATCCCTTAAAATGTGACTAGCCAGATTAAAATATTTGTAAATGAATTCCCACTAGGAAAATAATATTAAATGGCTATTTGAATCATGATGAGCATCAAATTTAGTATATTTTTTTTGCGTTTTCTGATTGCAGGTAGCTCGTCACAACCCGATATTAAAATAAATTCCAGTATAGCGATCAACGTATCAGATTTGAAACACAAGATTGTGGGTATAGAGCAGCAACTCACGGAAGTTAACAAGCACTGTCGCGACCTGGTTTGCCTTGAAAGCAGTTCCAGGAAGGGATCCCAGACCCTGGTGCCTACAGTCGACAGGCATGACCTATGCTCGCTGAAGGAAGAGACGGAAGTATCCTCTACAAAAAAGGTTCATGTGTGCGGAGATGATACAAAGCTTTTGTATAAGACGTCTGAAAGCCATTACAGAAAATCTGACGACAGCGATTCTATTGAAAAAGTCTACAATGATCCTAAAAGAAAACATATGAGGCTTTCAGATGATATGGCAACTCGAGGCTATGTTAAAGAAAAGAAAATGAGGAAAAAAAAGAGTAAGTTGGACAATAGGTTAAATGTACCCGATGATAACTATCATAACTTAGAAAAACATAAAGCTAGATCAACTTACGAAAATTTCGCGCCATCTTATGAGGCAACGACTAGTTATCATTCTCTCATTGAGCCTCGAACAGGTAGACGTCGGTGCGCCGATTATCCTACCCGGCATTATGAGGAGCAGTATGCGAAACAACTACGATACATCGAACCGGTTGCTCAAGAAGATAGACATAAAAAAAATAACAGGAAAAACAGCCCTCAAAGACTTCATGAGCAACAAGAAGGCAAACATAGACGCAAAAGTAGAAAAAATCAACAGAGAGAATTAAACGAAGATTTTATAGCAGATATCATAAAAAGGCAATATAGACCTATGCGAATGTTTGGTAAACGGGAGTCTGATATAAGTCAATTTTCAGCACCGGTTTGTCGAGACCAAGAGTATCCTATACGCGAAAATGTTTTGGAAGGTTCAGAATTGTGCTCGTGTTGTTTTGATGGTCGTAGGAGAGCTAGATACGAATATGAGTATGATCTCAGTGACATGAGAAGTATATGTGACACGCGTCTGTATAGTACTAAGCGACAAACGCGCCATAAACATCATCGGAAACATGCAGATAATTATAATGATTGCAACCAATACGACCTCGTCCCAGTCAAGGAAAAGTCAAGTCCCAAAACAAGACGGAAATTTGCTGCAGATGTTATGCTTCCTTATGGATATAAGGAGGTACCACCATCACCACGCACTCACAGGCCTCGTTTGAATTTGAGAGCACAATATAACACTGAATTTGAAGATTATATGTTACAAAAGAAACAAAGAAATGGTTCACCGAAAAGATCTAAGAAGCATTTCGATCCAGAAAATATTGAATCATCTGATATTACTTTAATGAACAAAGAAAAAAGACAAACGGATATCATCAAGAAGAATAAAGATGGGAATTGTATGCATCAAGATGTAGCTACTATGAGTAGTTTACAATCACCAATATACTGTAACGAGCCCGCAAATATTACCCAAGATAGTGCACTAAACAAAACTCAAGAAACAGATTCCTCTACTGATAAGGCACTGAGTGAAATTAAAGATATACTTCAAAGCTTCTTGCACGAAATAAAGAAAGAAACTACGGTATCACAGTGCGATAACTCCGAGATTAATGCAAAGGTCGGGGATAAATGTTTGAACGAATTCCGACAAGACAACGCCAAATTGAACACGTGTGTGATGCCAAACAGTGGCCACAGTGTCAACAACTACAGCATGCCTCAATGTAGTTTGCCAACTCCGTTTATGCAAACCTTTCCAAACCCATGCTGCTATCCCATACTCCCTGTGTGCCCTATGCCTAATTGCATGCAAAATGCATGTAACTACATGATGCCCAGTGCAAGCTACACGTGCGCATCTTGTGCAAACAACACAAAAGAAGATCCTTTCCATAAAACAACAAGTGCACACAACGACTCTAGCAATAATATAAAAAATAACGAGACTGATGAATTGATCAAAGAAATATATAAGTTTGTAGCGCAAAGTCCGATCAGCAATCGCAGGCAAGAATTTCGTGAGAAACCTAAAAATGAATTATCTAAAGAGCGTAATGGCAAAATGACAACGAGAAGTGTCGGAGGAAGTTCCAAGGTGTCTAGACACGACGCACAGGTGGAGACACAAAAGATAAAGTGCCAGTCCAAGAGTTGCGAAGCTATCGGCTCAAGATTTTTGTCTGACACCACTTACAATACCAGAACGAATCCTAGCTATTCTGACACCGTTTTAGAGAGGTTGAGTTTAGAAGCGGCGACAGGCTCCGATTCTGAATATAGTAGTGAATCTACTGCTGTGAAAAAGGCAAGTGTACCTGTCTGGTATTCAGGTTTCGTGCCCAGTGAATTGGTTGTAGATGTAGATTTCATTTTCAGATTTAGATACAGTATGAGCTAAGTAGAAATATATTTATTGTATTATTTGATCATTGAACTGAATTTTATAAAAAATGGAAAAAGTTAATAGTCAGCATCTTATCGATAGTTAGTCTGTCACGCAATTTTACTTTTTTGAGTCTTAATTATTGCAAATAACAAAAATATTTTTTCTTTACTTTTATTGTCAAAAACAGTAGGAACTCATGCCTGCTGCTCAAGCTGTCCCTTTATGCTCTCCCCTGGTTACGCTCATAGGACTGGCAAAATAACTAGCCTACGGGATACTTCTTATTAAGTCTTGGGTAGCACAATTTTGTAATAAAATATTACCAATGTACTTACCTACCTTTATATTTCCAGGGTAAAAAAAACAAGTTCGCAAAGGTTTTGCGTTCCTTGGGCTTGTTAAAAAAAAAGAAGGATGTTATAGAGGAGTTGAGCGAGAGCGAGAGCACAGTGGAGGTGGAGGTAAAGGCGAAGAAGCCACCGTTCCGACAAGAGGTGATGAACTACATGGTGCACGAGCAGGAGTTCTACAACAGACCTCCTCACCACGCGCCCTGCGAGCCACACCCTGACTACCAGCACGGATACGGCTGCCACGCCGGCTGTCCTGACCATCTCAACCACGTCAATCCAATGCAAAATCCATACAATCACTATCCATCTCCGAAAATGGAGCGCCATAATCAATCGTACCGCTCGCCGCACAGGCCTTCCGCCCCTCCGTACCCAAACCCTTACGAAGGTCACTCCCACAACCAACCTCAAGTCCCACTCTGTCTGAAGGAAATAGAAGTAAAAAGTATAGGAACGCAGAGTGAAAGAAAGATGACGCTGTTCCGGAAGTTTACAAAGAAGATGCAGGTGCCAACGTATCCCACTTCGCACAGAGCGGATATACAGAATTGCTCCACTCAAACTGCGAAAGACAAACCTGCCATGTTCAACTGGAAAGGGCAACTGGAAAAGGCGAAGCAGCAAGCCCAAACAGGCAAAGAAAAGCCTGGTTTGTGGAGTTGGAAGACGCTGCAGGCGAAGGTGAACCAATTGGACGACCCCAACGCGATGACGTACTCGTACAAAACGCAGAAGCAACTCGCTCAGGGTGACATTAAAATGAGGAATGCGATGCTGAAGAAGTTATTCTACAAAAGAAACCCCTTCTCGCCAAGGAACCTCATCGTAAGGACGATACTCGGAAAAGACAAGTCGAGCTACGGCGAACCCCCGATGATGTACAGACCCCGAATGTTCTTTTAAGTGTTGTGAAGTCTAAAATATGCCGTGTTAAGTAAAAGAAGTGAAAATTGTACGGTGAATGTTTTTGTCCTGTATCTTACGTTAACTGTTTTAAGAATGTGGTTAAAAGAAATATTGTTTTATTTTTTCAAAGAATTAACATTTTGTACAGGCGCTTGAGTCCAAGAGTAGGTGCGTTCACCTACTCTTAGAACCGCGAGACCATGTACGAAATATGTACCTTGATAGCTTTAAAAGTTAGTGCCACAGTAGTACCTACTAATTGATTCCTACTCTTGAATAGTTGGTACCTACGTGTTTTTTAATTAAATTTATTGCCTCGCTGTCCAGCTGCGGATGGTTTGATGCATGGTTGACGACGAGGCGATACGATGATCTCTTTCCGAGTTGAGTGTGTGCTGCAACCTTGGTCTGTTTGGCCAAGCAATATTGAAGAAAAACCAGCACAAAAAAAGCCCCTAAATTGTTCCATATTGTTACGAGCTTCGGGTTCGTGACAATAAAAACAGCCGATAAAAATTACCAAAAGTCACACTTTAATTGAACGCCACTAATTACAACCTTAAAACGCACTAATTGGCTACTTGACAGTGTTAACAATAAAATATGAAAAGTGTTAGATACGTTAGCTTATTAGTTAAGTAATAATTTTACATTTTAATTTTTTAATTATAAGCATAGTTAGTATTTTATTTTTGCAAAATAAATTTTACTTTTTTTATCTGTGGAACAAAAGAACCGAAACGGAAACCACCATTGCAATTCGGAAATGACAGCTGTCGGCGAAAATTATTTATTTTAATGTGGCGAAACAATTATTATTTTACCGATTAAATTGAATTATTGTGTCTCTAATCGTATTAAGAATTTATTAAAACATTTTCCGTTTTTCTAAATTAAGTCGTTCCTAAGCGTATCGGTTCGTTGTCTAGGACGTTGACGTCATAATTGCAACAGTGACGAGACTTGGCGTTTTCGCGCGCTTTTTAAATGTGTTTATTTATTTATTTATTTATTTATTAATAGGTACACCAACAGAACATATACATAGCATTTTAGGGGTATGTGATACAGAGGTAAGTTCTAGTATATGCTCCAATAAGAGGAGTACACAGCATTCAAAATAGGAGCAACACAGAATTAGATAAATTTAATTTAGAAGAAATATAACAAATTTAGTCAGATGACATATTGTGCAATGTGGATAAGAATTTATTTTTTGAAAGGAGGAAAATGTCAAGTTCAGGGTGTTTTTTGCGGAGTAAACTATATTTACAGAAGCATCTGTGTAATGGTGAGTGGTGACCGAGATTCGTTTTGCATCTTTGAGTATGAAAAGTTCTGACAATCGGCTTGCGGGGAATATTAAAAGGTACTGACACTTTGACACGTTCCACGAGATTAGGACATTTTATTTTGTTATGAATGAGTCCGTGCAAGAACGTTAAGTCCAAAACAGTTCGTCGATGATACAAAGTCTTCATTCTGAAAAAGATCAACCTGGAGTGGTAAGGAGATCTATGACTTATTCCCGAGGACCGGTAAGCAAGTGATCGTGTAAAATAACGTTGGATTCTCTCTATCCTTTGGGAGTGAATTGCATATGAAGGATTCCATACTGAACTAGCGTATTCAAGGTGACTTCTTACCAATGCATTATAAAGCAATTTGTGAGTGGAGTTAAGCTGAAAGCATTTGCTATTTCTTCTCACAAATCCCAACATTTGTGCAGCTTTTTTTACAATGCTATTTGTGTGCGAAGTAAACTTTAAAGATTTATCCAGAATAACACCCAAATCACGGATCTGCTCAACCTCAGCCAATACTGTATTATTTAATGTATAAGTAGACTGGTGTGGAAATCTCTTACGCGTAAATTTAATATGATAGCATTTTCCTGTGTTCAAGATCATGTTATTTAAAATACACCATTGGCTGATGCCGTCCAGGTCCAATTGCATGAGTTCAACGTCTCTGAAATTGTGAACTGATCGATAAATTTTTAAGTCGTCGGCAAAAAGTAGGAATTTACAGTGTTTAATGTATGAAGAAAATTTATTTTTATTTATCAATGTATTTATCAATGATATTGATAAATATCAGAAATAATATAGGACCCAGATGAGATCCTTGAGGAACTCCAGAAAGTGCGATATATTGTTTGGACTCGTGTCCATTGACGACGACCACCTGAGTCCTCATCTCCAAATAAGTTTTGAACCAGTCAAGTAAGCTACCAAACAAGCCACAAGCTTCCAGTTTCAACACGAGTAAGGAGTGGTTAACCGTGTCGAATGCGCTGCTAAAATCTGTATATATAGCATCTACTTGAACTCCAGCATCTAAGCTCTCTACCAAGTCAGAAGTGAAAACGGTGAGGTTAGTCTGTGTAGAGCGACCGTTGCGGAATCCATGTTGATTATCGATTGGGATATGTGCCACCTGGCGGCTCAAATATGGATATACAAGAGTTTCAAATAACTTGGAGAATGTAGAAAGTATGGAGATTGGGCGGTAGTTTTTGATGTTACTTATGTCGCCTTTTTTATGAATAGGCACTATTCTTGCCTTTTTCCATTCGTTTGGGAAAATTCCGCTAGAAAGGGATTTGTTAAATATCAATTGTAGGGGTAAGCTTAGTGCAGAGCTACAGTGGTTAATAAAAATTGGATGTATATTGTCCGGCCCAACTCCTTTCCTAATATCTAGGAGTTTTATTTGCTTAGCTACTTCAGATTCTGTAAGTTTCAAATTACATATATAATTTGATGTGGTAGGTGTATACTTCAGCGTGGGAGTTACAGAAGTTGTTGTAAATGTTGATTCAAAATGTTGTGAGAAGAGATTAGCTATTTCAGGACCAGTCGATGCAAGTTTTGAGTCAAGCTGCATTTTTGAAGGAATGAGAGATCCATTTGCCCGTTTTTCTTTAATAAACTGCCAGAAACATTTGATGTTATCTTTTATACCGTTTTCAATGCTAGTCTTATAAGACATATAACAGTTTTGTATTAATTTATGACAACGTTCACGCAAAAGATCGTATTCGAATTTGTCACGCGGATTTCCGTACTTCCGGTATCTTTTTCTAATTTTGTCTTTTTCGTTACACAAAATCTTATTTTTCTTTGGTTATTTACATTTTTTCCAGCTAAATCGAATTGCTTGGGATATAAAATGAACGGGCGCACATTTTACATTACTTTTTCAAAAACTGTCAAGTAGCCAATTAAAACAACAATCGCTCCCAAGTTGCACTTCAAAATCGCTTTCGAAGTAATCACTTGTATCGCTAATTCAATACTGTCCCGGTCGCGGTGAATCCCGGCCTTTTATATTGCCGCGGCCGTTCCCGATCCTTCCAACGCAGAAACATCCGGAACATTCGCGCGCAGTCCGGCCTTGACCGAGCGTACGGCCATAGTTCTAGTAAGTTCTGGCGTACGCGTCTCGACTCTCTGAAGTCCCGCCTTTCCAAACTAGATGGCGCTGTTTACTAGAACACCATCGATCGTGGCGCGTAACAATATTAATAACTCTACTACCTTTTGTTGGTCCTAAAATTATATGAATGGGCCTTGCGAAGATTCAAAAGCACGTAAAGATAATGGAATTTAGTATATCTATTAAAAGTTGAAAAGCAGGACCATTCGAGATCTACAACTGAATAACTTTAAGTTTGATGATTTTTGTTAGTAATCATCGAAAAGCATAAACTTAATCATAGACTTAATATTAAAAGTTAATGCTGTAAAACGCAGGACAAAAAAAAACTGTCTTAATCTGTCAGTGTCACAATTAACCTGTCAAGCAGGTGACACAATACCTACGTTGTCAACATTTTTGATGACCAAAGGCTCGTTTTTGGTTTTTGTGATGATAAAGATAGAAAACTTTCGGCAAACGGAATTTACAAAACCCTTTAATTTAAAACTCTACGCCAACATATATTCTGTAATAGGTAGATCATATGTACTTGAAGTGAATAGCGTTTAAAAATACTCCGTCCTAAAGATGGACGAAGTTGATACTACTGTGCCCTTGTCTTCCCTGAGTTATGAATTTAGGACATTGGTATCGAATTTGTTGAACACCAAGAGGATTATCACAACCGACGGGCCTACACAACTGCTCAGGTAAACAAATATTTTACATTGTTTCTCAAATACGAATGGGATCAGATTTTGTAAACAACTTTACTGATAATGTGATAACTACTTATTAGATTTATTTCCTGCTCAATTATTTAATATTTGAATATTAAAATCAACTTTTAGTTGTATATTTTTTCTTAAATTTACTATCAACAGTACTGTGGGGGGAATGTCTAAATCCTATTCTGTAGCGAATTATTTTATTGTTTAACGTCAATAGTAGACATCATATAAAAAAAATAATATGAAGTTTCATATAATTATAATTTAAGACATAAGTTCTAAGAAAATTAATAACTACATCCTTGTATAACCACTGACATATTTTTTTCCCAAATATTTTCCTGTTATGTTGGCTACATTTTTAAATACAACAAGCAGAAGCCTCAATATAGCATTCATAGTTGTACTTATACACAAGTTTCTTCTATTGTTTATTTATTTAAAAACTTTATTGCACAAATAGTACAACTTGATCTTCATCCATATTAACATGGTTGCTTTTAATATTGTGTGAAAGAAATCATTTGAAATATTATACCATCTAAAGATAAGTATGAGTCTCTATAATCTGTAATATTGCCAGAGAGTGAGCAGATATATAAATTGAAGTAAGTGAGATATGTTTTTGAGTTAAATCAAAAGCAGTAATGTATGTTGGACTTTCACTCTTTATGTTTTAGTGAAAGGAAATAATGAACTTCTGTTAGCCCATTATATATTGTATTTATTTTTATAAAATGGATTTCTGAAAATTGCTCAATTTATTCATGAGAATTGCGATTGTTATCAATTTAGCCCCAAACAGTAGATAGAGGCTGTGCCTTGATGTAAAAAAGATGAGGAAGTGATAGAAAATAAATAATTTTTGTAAACACAAATTAATTTTTAAAGAATTGATTCATTTTAGAGATTGGAGAGGATTAGCATGTCTTCTACAAGTGTCATCCGAGCTTGCTTCGAGCATAAGCGAGTGTCAGGACAAAACTGGCAGGTTACTGGACATATGGATTCAGAGGAGCGATGGCACTGCCACTCTTGGAAACCTTTTGGAATATCTCGTACAGTTGGATCGATATGACATACATGATGATATTTTGGAACTTGCAAAACGGGGACGACTTGTTGGTAAGATTTACTTTTGAGGTTAAACATTTTACATTTCATTCACAACTTTTTATACATATAATTCAAATATGTATATGAAAAGATTGATACAAATTGGTTTTAAAATCTTTAATTCAAAGATTTTTTCAATTTCATTTATTAAAATATATTTGTTGTGTTAAAAAGCTTCTTACTATAATAAAACTATTGGTGTTATTTCTATTTCGTCACTAAAACTTGATTTTTTGAAATTTTTAATAATTAGGATTTTCCATAACAATGAATAATTTGAACTTTATATTATTTTGCTCACAAACAAGTACTAATATTTATTTCTTGCATATTATTAACAGGTCTGTTCTTCTTGGATTGAATATCTGGTAATGCAAATAATTATTTAAAATATAATTTTATCTACATGGACAGAAAAAGCGTGATTGATTGTTTAAAATTTTTCGAGATAACTATTTATCTTCATCTGATAACCTACATGACTGTCTAATGTTTATTTAAAACTCTGATCAATTGAGACATGCCTACTTTTGGGGGAATTCCAATGTGAATTACTCTTAATTTATTATATACATAAAATATGTATTGCTTCAATTTTGAAGATCAACAGTTGCATGCAAAATACAGGCAAATTGTTGGCTTCCACGTCATGATGTACATAGGTGTCTGTATGGCCATAAAGGGTGTCATAATGCCTAATTTACTTATGTTACTGAGGCCTTAAGCTTTCTTTTGCCTGAACCAATAATTAGGTTGAAGTTTTGCATTCTTAAAATCTTATACAGAAATAAATCTTCCATAATCTGTGTGAACATTGTCTGAGCCTGTCATGCAAATAATTGTAAGGCTCCCAATATTGGTGTGCAATGTTTCAAAGGAAAAACTTTGTGCTTTCTCATACTAAGTTGGCAATATTATATTTTAAAGTAACAGATTTTTTTTATCTCCCCTTACGGTGCGGGGCCCGAACCCACGATCTTCATCGTATCGCGCGTGCTACCCTTCCAGCAGAGCTAACCGCAAGTTATCGTAGGCGACGATTTTTTCTGTTGTATCAATCTGTTAGCGTCTGGTAAGTGCCCTCTGCCGAATATATTTAGAACAACATACTTATCGGCCTGTGGTACATTCGATGTAGAAATGTATATTTTAGTGTAGCGTAAAACACTATAAAAATTATAAAAATTGATTAGGAAATATATGCTTAGATATAGTTACGCATTGAAATTTATTGTTTCAGGGGCAACATTTGATCAAAGCAACTCTGGAGACAGTAAAGATGTCTGGGCAAATGATGATGAGGACAGCATGATAATAACCCATGACGACAGGAGAGACGGCTACCCAAACTGCTACCATGCATATGTGTTGTTTGCTCAAGAAGACTGGCAATTTGTGAGAGAAATACTGGCAAGAATGAGAGCTCTAGGGTTCAAGGTAAATTGTGAAACAAACAAGATGTATTCGAATATCTGATCAAGACAGTTTTTTATTAAAACGTTATTAATTTTTTATGAGGTTAGTGGAAAGAAAAACATCCAATCTAGGGGTTTTTTTTTGTGTAAATTTGTTGGGCATCTTATGGGTTAATCTAATACTTAAAAATTCTACTGATTTTCGTCGAAATCCACTTACCTACTAGTTTTTGTATGAAAGAGGAATGAAAATCTATACATTCAAGACATCCTTACATTGTTTCAAACTATCACATTTAAATTATTACTCGGATTGATTGTTGCACCTATCTGACTTCTGAGTGTATTATTTCCATTATCATCATGAATGTCAATTCAATAGTACCTTCTTTAAACTAGGGGCGTTTAGAGTACCATTGAATCTTCTTCTTTTTACTAATTTAATAGTAACTAACTTCTTAAACGAAGTCTACTTCTATCTCTACTTCTGCTAGTATCATGTGAGAACCGGTAAATCTTCACGACTGAATATGGGTGCTCTAGTTTTCTCGAGGGTTCCGTGGCGGCCAATATCCAGTTTAAGATTGTTTCAAGGTACAATAAAAAAACACTGCGCATTTAAATATTTTTATAACTCACTATTGACCGAATAGATCACCACAAAAACTATACACTCACGCTTACGTAATAGATAAGAACCACTAAATCTGATCATGCTATTTCTTCCGTTAACCTCCACCTTATCAATAAACAAGTTAATTTGTAAATACCAAAGATCAATATGTTATTTTTCAGCTATGCACGGAGTACGATATCGACATAGGGTACGGTACGCAGTACGCGCCCGTTTCCCAGCTCATCTCGAAGCGGTGCTACCGGATCATCCTGGTGTACTCTCCAGACTTCCTCGTCAGTCCTGCCAACACTTTCTACAGCGACTACGCTCAAGCCGTCGGCATCGGTAAGTGTAAGACAAAACAATAAACATCAATTTCGCTTTTTATTGTGCTCAACTCCGCACTAGCGAACTTTAAATATTTTTAAGGAAACAGAAATTTTACCTCCCCTTGCGGTGCGGGAATCGAACCCACGACCTTCACGTATCACCGCGTGCTGCTCTTCCAACTGAGCTAACCGCAAGTTATCGTAGGCGATGATTTTTTTTGTTGTATCAACCCGTTAGCCTCCGGTAAGTGCCCTCTGCCGAATATGTTTAGAACTACACTTATCGGCCCGTGGTACTTTCGTTGCAGAAATGTTTGAAAACCACGGAATCTAAGACACCTCGGCATCTTAATCAATTTTTATGATTTTATTGTGCTTTACGCTGCACTAGCGTACTTTAAATATATTAAAGAAACATTTCATTTCCCCTTGCTGTGAAGTAGGAAGATGAGCCTCACTCTAGCATCACCAGGTCAAGGAGGTCGGTGCCGCCCCCCTAAGCAATGCCCCCCTTACGCTACGCCACTATAAGACCGCAGCCAAATAACAATCTTCGGTGTAGATGTGTTCCTGCGTGTAAGTTAGGTTTCCAGAGCTTCTGGGGGGTGCTACATTAATAGCACGGGTCAAGCCTTCAAGGTAAGGGCGACAAGTCCAGTAACAGTTTTATTATGCTGTACTTGTCGTCCTTAAGCTTTGACTTCATTACCACTTAACATCAAGTGGGAAGAGGTCAATCTTGAAGTGTACCTAATATAAAAAAAACTGGACACAGCCTGCTTATGAATCTTCTGCTAACGCTTACGGTTTGTCCTCAGCGTCAAATAAGCGGAACATAATCCCGATCATCTACCGGGAGTGCCGGCTGCCGCCTAACTTGACGTACTACCACCGGCTCGTCTACAAGCCCAAGGACTGGGCGCCCTATGACTTCTGGGAGAAGCTTGCTCAGACTCTGGAGAGAGTCAGACTGCCTGGGTAAGTATGTGGGGAGTTTTAAAAAATATATATAAAATGACGGCACCATAGACAAACAAGAGACGATATAGAAAATAACCTGGGACCTCAGAGATGACGCTAAATGAGTTTAGAAACAACGACTGTACGATATATAAAAGTTCTTTTCCATATTGACGCGACTAGGAATTGAACCCGGGACCTTAAAGATGGTGCGAGATAACAACAACACCGTATGCCCCAGATCCAAGACAGTACCTATGTATAGACAAGTTTGTTTTCCATATTGCCCCGATTGGTAGTTGAACCCGGGACCTCAGAGATAGCGTGAGATTAAAATACAGTAATACCCCGCTTTACGCGACCCCGTTAGGCGCGGATTCACTAAAACGCGTACTCCACATACGAAATGTACTTATGCCCTGTTCCATTATTTGGAAAACGACTAGTTACGGATAGTAACAAATTATACAAGGCGTAAGCTAAAAACGACCGACGGACGACTAACAGCTGATATGGACGGTATTAAAAACTCCTAGTCGGTTGGAAAAAAACGGATATTCATTTTTGACGCAATAAGGAAACCGGGCATTAGTCATTAACTTATCTTTGGTCGCGGGAATCTGGAGGTCTACTCTCAAAAACGAACGAAACGGATCCGACAACGGATAGCAATTTTTAATTCTCATAGTCGCAACCAATTCCCTTCGAATGCGACTAAAGCGTTTAAAAAAAACACAATATTATTTATGCAAATCATTAACCACGCTTTAACTCCCGAACTTTTGATAAATCTTCAACAACGAATCCTTTTGTATGTTCGTTTCGTTTTTGAGAGTAGACCCCCTGAACATTCTGAAGAATTGAGGTTTCCCCGTCTTACGACTTTGTTCTATGGGGATTCTCTCGTTTGTGTCGACGCGAATTTCAGTTAATGCGATTATTCCTGAAACGTAACTTTCGTGTAAAGCGGGGTACCTATTACAATATTTGTATGTATTTGTTTGCAGTACGAACGGCGTCCTGACGTCAGGCAGCGCGAGGGTGACCGAGCTGCAGACGGAGTCGACTTCATCGTTCCTCCGCGGCACCAGCAACACCACGATTAGCTCCGAGAAGACCGCGGAACTAGACATATCCCTTATTAAGGTACACACAAAAGCATATCGTTCACAAAACGAAACAAAATATAGCAGCATAAGAGAGGTAGGGCATATCGATTTATCGCTCTAACTGGGGCAGCCCGACTGGTAAAATACCTCCACCTTACAGAAGACCGCAGCCAAATAACAATCACTTCTGTGTTGTTTTGTTCCTGCGTGTGAGTAAGATTTCCAGAGCTCCTGGGGGGTGCTACGTTAATAGCAGGGGTCAAGCCTTAAAGGTAAGGGCAACAAGTTCAGTAACAGATTTATTATGCTGTACTTGTCACCCTTAAGCTAGGACCTCATAACAACTTAACATCAGGTGGAATGAGGTCAATCTTGAAGAGTAATATAAAAAAAAGCATTTCTGAGGTCCCGGGTTCGATTCCTATATTGAGCCGACCGGTACCGGACCGGTTGTGGAAACTTCGTTTTCACATTGTCGTTTTCACGTTTTCTATATTGTCTCGGGTCTGGGTGTTGTGGTACCGTCGTTGTTTCTAAAGTTTGTAACACAAGTGCTTTAGCTTACCACAGAATCAGAGCAATGTATGTGATGTTGTGCAATATTTCTTTATTTATTTCTAACGCTTGAAAATGGCACTACGAAAAGTAAGGCACGGTGGGCGTGACTTGAAGTGAGCTAGCGCCGGTATGAATACTGTTTCAACGGACGCCGCGAGTCATAGGCGCGTACCAATCACAGCGCATGTTACATCCCATTATATGAGATGACGTAACTAACGAACCCTTTAATGTGGATTTTCACCGCCTGGGGTGTAAAATAAAGGGGGGAGGGAGTTGCGTTAACCCTTTGATACGTATGCGGGAAATACAAGAGACAGTAAAACACTCTAGCGTACTTTTTTTCGCTAAAAGATGCGCGGACGCGGGACCGCGGTAACTATTTTGATTTTGATCGCTCTTATGTTCTTAGTTTTTAAGCGCTAATATTAAACGGTATTTATGGGGTTTTTTTATTTTTGATTTCAATTTAACCTTTTTGTTTTCAGGACTCCTCCAGTACAGACAGCCAAACCAGTAGGGAGAAAAAGAGGACTAAAACTGTTACCAAAGTTTTGAGATTTTTCCGGGGGAAACCCAAGGTCTATGGATGATTGTGATTATAATATAGGGTACATACCTAAATATATTAAAGAAACAAATTTATTTTTTATCTGTCGCAGTGTGGTACCGCCTTTTAATACACACATCAACTTTAATAATTTAAGTAATAAAAAATTTACAATGAACTATATAAGGGCTGTCCTAAAAAGGTTGTAAATTAAAATGCCGTAGTGTATTCGAGTTTTCTAACATTTCTGCAAGACATATGCTATGGTCAAGTAGTATGTAGTTTATAACTCATCCATCAGATGGCATAGACCGAAAGTTTAGAGGTTATAATAAAAGAATTATTCAAAGTTAGCTCAGTTGAAAACGCTTCAGACGCGTTACCTGAAGGTAGATAGGTTTAAATCCCATACTGCGATATTTGTTTTTTTGTTTCCTTTTTATTTTGTTAGTGCGTGATGCACAAAAAACATCAAAAAATCTATACATACCTAAAATAAGACAAAGAAAACATTGCAAGACTTTCGCGTTCCATTTTAAACATTTAAAATAATTTAACGGGTCAACGCGACACCATTTTTATTTAGTAGTTAATACGAACTACTTACTCACTTAGTCAGCTCGTGACCACGGTTGGTGCAACCTAACCGAAACGTCGGACAGTAAGTAGTTCGTATTAACTACGAATTAAAAATGGTGTCGCGTTTTGACCCGTTAAATTATTTTAAATGTTTAAAAAAACATTGGTTAAAACCAAAAGTAAAAAAAAAACAGATCCAGAACCTGCAGAATCGAGCATTAGAATGATAGGCTATTACGTAGTTATAATGCGCTTGCGCACTGTCTCTCCCAAACAGTGGAAGAGCTTTTCGAATCGGTCCAATAATTTTACAGCTTACTATATAGCAAACAAACAAATCTATGCTATATAAACGTATGTACGTAAAGAATATAGGTACATACGTTTATTAATTATGTATAACTATAAAGAAAGAGAAAACATGCCCTTTTTCTAAGATATCGACGCTTTTGAAGTTTTGATATTATCATGGATATTTACATTACCACAGCTACTAATCGAAGGACAAGGTGATTGATTCGATGGCAAGAGCTGGTGCCACTTTTCTATCTACCTATCCATCTTAGGATACTATTCTTTACTACTGCATATTCAAAAAAGAACAAAAGCTCATATGTGTTAATTTTTAAGCCACACTTTTCAAATTATTTATAATGATGAAACAACTATTTCTGTTTTTTAATAATAGCGACATCTAAATGATAATACTACTGTAATTTTGTTTTAGGATATAAGTTTTTTGTTAATTTTGCTTTTAAATATATTTACATCTAAAGATTTTTAATGTGTTAAGACTTTGTAAGAATATTTTAGTGTTCGAAATCATAAAATGAGCGCAGATGTTAATTATTTTCAGGTGATTGGCCACTGTCAGAAATAAACACATGATGAATACATATGAATGAGATGTTCGCAAAACTATGTATATAGTCCTTACATAATTTCTTGTAAAAAAAACAAAAGGCCAATTTAGGCAACCGGGATATTGGCGTCAACCATACATCTAGAATATAAATAGGCTCTTTAGTGCGCTATACAATTGAAATGAGGTAATTAACTTCCTAAGTATAAAAATATCAGAAATTTCGTGGTTTGGTTTATAAAGCGGTATTTTTGAAAGTTTAAATAAACTTTTATCTCTAGTGCATAGAGCTTAATTTTGTATTTTATTTCCCTTAACTATTTGGTATAATTTGCGAAAATTTTGCCTGATAATCATAGTTAAAAAATAAAAGCGTGTTAATAACGTTTCTTAAGCTCTTGGGGTGGTGCTTATTGTTTTTAAGTAACGAAATTATTTCATTGTCGTTAAAAGTAAAGCTTTTGAACTGTTATCCAATAATTAATGTTTATTTGGTTGGTGCTAGTCGCGCATAACACATTTGTATTGCTCCTGACGGTTTGGTGGTTATCAAAACCGCCAAATCACTTCGACAAACGGCATTTAATGGCAGATGCCCCGCTGTTCACAAGCCAAAATTTATTTCTATGAGGAAATGTTTTATCACTGTCCAACCTTTTATGGCAAGAAAGAGAAAAAGCATAGATAGAATGTGTAGTAGTAACTTACCACGAGTTGTAAAATCAAGACTTACATCTGGTTCCAATATTATACGTCCATATTCCATATTCCAGTATTATAGTCGTTAATTCTAATTTCAAATTTACTTTCTATATCAGCTGTCATCAGTCGTCCGTCTGCCGTTTTTAGCTTACGCTTCGTATAATTTATTACTATCCGTAACTGGACGATTCGTTTTCCAAATATGTATTGGAACTGAGCATTATTCCGTTGACGAAGTAAGAAGTCGCACTACACTGCGAAAATAGCGGGCGCCTCGCTTTATCAGTGAAATATGATGCTTTAAGACCTGGTAACACATCTGACCATTTATTTTCCTAAGTGGGTTGGTAATAAATGAGATTTTATAACAAGATGATTTTATGCAGTAGAATCCCGATTATTCGGTTTAAAAAATAACAATGGGTATTCAGTTTAACAGAAAATCCGTATAGGTATTCTATTTCATAGCATATAAAAAAAATTGTCTTAATAATTTTTTTTATTTCGCGGGGTTTTAAAGCCGTTATTTAGATAATACATAAAAGTTAATAATTAAAACCGAGGCTAATGAGTCCAGATAATCGGGATAATACTGTAATAGTTTTTTTTATTATTCATAGTTTAAAGAGGATATTATAAATAACCGGAATGTATAAGACTATTAAAAAATTGTTTTTTTTCAATTACATTGGATGTAAGTATATTTTGTAAAGCAATTTAAATCAGAAGTTATATTATAGTGTACAATAAATATGAGATTGGTGCCTGTACCTGTGTAATGAAATGATGAGTCAGTTAAATAAGTACATAATAAAATTTATAAAAAGTAACTGCTCTCCAGTTTTTTATTTTTACAAACTTGAAGAATAAGGAAATTGGTATCCTCAAACCAGTCAGAATTCAGCATACATTCAAGTCTGCCTGTTCAACCATGTTGCAATATGAATATTGGCATCAACTTTGGCTAAGGGCGACAAGTCCAGTAACAGCTTTATTATGCTGTACTTGTCGCCCTTAAGCACCTCATTACCGTACAACATTAGATGGGATGAGATCAATCTTGAAGTGCAATGTTAAAAAAAATGATTTCTGTATGGTGCATACGTATTATATACAGGAATATTTTTTATTGACCAGAAAATTTTTAACCACATTATCAGTATCAGTTACATAATACATTTGTGTATGTATAAATTAAAAAAACGGTGTTAGTAATTTATCTGTTTAAAAAAGGAAATAACAGGCAATCTATCATTTTACTACGACTAGCGCGCATCAATACTACGTTTTCATTGAATAATCGCATCGTTTCCTTGTCTATGTTAACGCGCACACACACGCCTAACAAGCGGGCGTAAAGTGGGGTGCGACGCGCGGGCGGCGAGGCACGGCTCGGGTGCCGCAAACAACCCCTGCGCCCGCGCAACCATCCAGTTTCGTGTTGACCGTTGACCTTACCCCACTCGATTTTTTCGACGACTCGACTTGTTTGACAGTGAACCGAACAGTGTTGAAGTTTTAAAACAGCGAAATTTTAGACGCTTTTAACCAAGTGAAACAACAACAAAATGTACTTAATTCCTTAAAAGGAAATTTACAGAAACGAGCGCGTCTGTGCATTGACAACGAAGGTGGACATTTCGAACAGTTCTTGAAATACATGTAGATAGCTACCTATCTACACGTATTAAGATAGTGTAAAAGTGTAGTGTACATAATGCAAATGATTTGTTATAATAGGTGCGATTCTAGCTTTTTAAATACGCCAAAATTCGTTTTAATTGTGGGTAAGTACTTGCCTAGTTTTGAATACCTGATATTTTCGACAACTAGGTAGATACCTAATAACTAGAACGTAATTTTTAACTGTCCTAAGCCAGATAAAGTATGAAGGGAAAGTTAGAATTACAAAAAATGAAAGTGTTTTGTTGACTAATTTCATTATTATTACGCTTCGCGAACCTATCGGGAGCTCAGCTGAGTGGGCATTGCTTGCAAGGTTGAGATCGCGCTAATCTCAACCTTATAACGATGTCGTGAGAACTTGTTTTTCTTTGAGAAAGGGAAGGAGAGACAAGATGTCGTAGGTACGTATTTCATTGTGATGTTGTGCGCTAACAGTTTCATTGAGTAATACGATGGATGACAACACATTTGTTGCTAATTTCGGCAAAATACAAAACGTAATAACTCTCGTCATTATTACCCGAATAAAAAAAATCGGTTTTCACATTTACGATTAAGAAAAAATTATCTCCTGAGTAAAGCAGGGGTGGGTCGCTAGTAATTTTGAAAGATCTTTAAATTCTCAACAGCAATACCGTTTGCTATTCAGTCATATGTGCAGTATTGGACGATAATGTTGAAGATGAATTGTGTCGATCACTACTATTAGTCGTTAATTCCTCAGCCTTTTAATTTATTTATTTTTTTATTTATTTTATTAGGTTTATCAACTATTGGTACAATTGTTCTTAATCTAGTGTTACAAATATAATGTGATGCTTGAGGTTATTGCACAATAGATTTACAGATAAACTCTGCATATGCCATATTTTGATTGCACTATACAGACAAAAACAATTATGATATTTAAAAAAAAAACAAACAAAAGTAAGACAAAAGTAAGACAGCGCAGGATAAAAATTATTTTCTTAGACAAATCGCTACTTAACTAGTGTTATTATTTCGTATCAAGTACTTAAATTTGTGGATAGAGTCCAAGTGGACGTCTAGGTGGTCGCTTAGTTTATTGTAGAGTTTACAAAGACGTGGAACCGGCGAGCAGGTACCGTACCGCGTTTTACGACGTGGTGCAGAAAGAATATTCTTGATCTTGTTCCGAGGATAACGATGGGGGATTTTTAGGTTGAATTTACTTAAAAGTTGCGGACAATTGACCATGTTTCTAAGAACCTTAAATAGGAAAGTGAAATCGAGTAGATCTCTACGTTTATCCATATTACTAATCCCGAACCTTTTTAATCTGGCTTCGTATGAGCGTATTACTTTCGCTTCGCCCTCGGCAAATGCTAGATGCCATAAAAATCTTTTTTGAATCCTTTCTATCCTTAAAATGTGGTTAGCGAAGTGTGGACGCCAAACAGTGGAACCATATTCTAGCGTGCTTCGCACCAAGCAATTGTAAACTAAAATTTTGGTTTGGTAGCCCCTGAACATTTTTATGTTACGCAGTACAAAGCCTAATGTTTTAGAGGCTCTGGTAACCATTCCTTCGATATGCGGCACAAAGGTTAGTTTTTTATCAAGTAGGATGCCAAGATCTCTAATAGAATCCACTTCAGTTAGAGGTGAGTTATTAATGCTGTAAGGATAACTTAATATGCCATTGATCTTCCTGGTGAAATTAATGAAATAACATTTGCTAGTGTTAAGATGCATGCTATTGAGCCTACACCACTCGGTCAAATGATCTAAATCTGTTTGAAGTAATTCTGAATCTTCTACTGCATTTACTACCTTTAGAATTTTTAAATCGTCGGCATACAAGTAAGGCTTGCAGTGTTTAAAATGTTCCGGCATGTCGTTGACAAAGATATTGAAAAGGATCGGTCCCAAATGAGAACCCTGGGGGACGCCCGAGGTCATGCTGTATGTACTGGATTTGTAACCATTAGCAACGACGAAGAAGGACCTGCTTCGGAGATAGGACTCAATCCAAGCTAAAAGTGCACCCGAAAAGCCGTATGATGCGAGTTTTGAGACCAAAATGCGGTGAGGAACTGTGTCGAACGCCTTACGGAAGTCAGTGTAAACGACATGGATCTGCCCTCCCCCGTCCATAGCCTCCACAACATCCTCAACAAACGTAACAAGGTTGGAAACAGTCGAACGACCGTGTACAAAACCATGCTGGTGCACCGAGATGTGTTGTTTGAAATAGCTTTGAATGCTTGAACAGACAAAAGACTCTAGTATCTTTCCAAATGTACTGAGTATTGAGATGGGTCTGTAGTTTTTAACAGCCGTGTTGTCACCATTTTTAAAAATAGGAACCACCTTTGCTACCTTCCAAAGCATGGGAAAGACACCTGAGGTCAATGATGCATTAAATATTGATAACAGCGGGGAAACCAGATTTTTCGAACAACGTTTTATGAAAAAAGGAGGTATGCCGTCGGGACCAGCTCCCTTGCTGTCATCTAATACCTTCAACTTATTTATAAGTGCATCGTAGGCTATTTCAATTCTCGAGAATGTATCATTACAGTCACCACCACGGGTGCCAAGCACACTCTCATCCAAGTCAGGCGCGCTTGTGGAGGCAAAAAATGTACCGAACATGTCACAAATCAATGCACCATCGCTGGAACTTCCAGCGTCGTCCATCATGACTGCCGGTAGACCGCCACAATTATTTTTCCTTGATTTTATAAAGGACCAAAAATATTTCGGATTTTTTTTAACATGGTTTTCGACATTTTTTATGTATTGATTATAACAGTCAACCGACAATCTCGCGCAGCGTTTCTTTAACATTTTTAGTTCAAGAACATCCAACGGGTTGTTGTATTTTTTCACTTTGGTTCTTATTTTCTCCTTTTCCCTGAGTCTGTTAATAAAGTTACGCGTGTACCATGGTGGATATTTGGTGGTGTGTTTGATTGAAAAACGGGGCACATGTCCCTCTATGACGCGATCAAGAGTGTCCTGGAAGCAGCTCACCATTTGATTAACATCTTTACATTTGTCAAATAAAGACGACCAGTCAACCTCGTTCAAGGCTGCATTGACATCGTCGTATTTAGCTTTACGGAAGTTAAATCGTTGGCAATTAGGATTATTAGGCAAACTTTTAGTGTATTCAGACCGTATCTTAATAACTAATGGGGGATGAAGTGGGTCAATTTTGCTCAAGGGATCAGAACATTTCTCCACCTCACAGTTTTCTATGTCAGTGACCACCAAGTCCAGAATTCTGTTACTATTATTAACTATCCGATTCAATTGTTTGAAGTTATTAATATTATGAAAGTCTACTAGCGTCTGAGCCAAACTAGGAAGGCAGTAGGAAGCCTCACCCACCAAGTTCCAGTCTATGCAACCCAGGTTAAAATCTCCTACAATTATTATTTGCATATTACAATGTTCAAAAACACGATTACAATTATCTAAGTAATTTTCCAGAGATACTCTGGTCACAGGTGGAGGTAGATAAACAGAGCTTAATGCGTATTTTACAATAGAGTTCTTGTTTTTAACTTCTATCGTTACCCATATGTCCTCAGCGGTACTTTCCCAGACAAATAACCTTTTAGAGTTTATCGATTTACGAATAGCAATTAGAATACCACCTCCATCTTTTTTTTTAGAGTAAACTCTGTCCCTTCTGTGTACAGTGTACCTATGGTCGAATAATTCTGTACTGAGTACACCATCGCATAACCATGTCTCCGTCAGGATTATAATGTCAAAATCGCTGCAGCACAATTTCCTATAGAATTCTAGTGTTTTGGTACGCAGCCCCCGAACATTTTGGTAAAATATATTGAGACAGTCGTATTTTAAAATAAAAAAAACACTTAACATGCAATATAGAAAAAAAAGGAGAAAAACAAAAATCTACACAATTCTATCGATAGAGTCCATATCCTTTATCAATATATAGTCTGTGTCGTCGGCCTTACGCACAAATATTTTGCCATTCCTAGTCCAAACATATTTATATTTCTTTTCCTTGGCCTTCAGTCGGGCAGCTGCATGTAGAGCCTTGTTGGTCGGTGTCAAGTGCTCTATTACATAGATAGGTTTCTTATCTCCTGTCAACCCTATGTTTGACGTATTTAACTTGTCCTCATGGTTCTTCTTTGATTTGTTGTAGTCTTTAACTGAGGCGAGAAGGTGGTCACGCACAACTGGGGAGTTAAATTGTACCACGATGGAACGTGGGCGCAGGCCAGCTGGATCAATTTTTGCAATACGAGTGCACTTGATGATATTCTCAGGCTTTACGGCGCAGTTGACTACCTTGCATATGGACGATACTATGTTAAGCAGATTTTCCGCTTTCTTCTCTGGGATACATTGCAACTCAATATTGCTAGCTCTAGCCTGCTGCTCCAGCTGATCAACTCTTCCGCTTAGCTGTGTTACAGTAGTGCGCAAACCAGTGTTTTCGATACGTAATTCATCCATCGATTTTAGCACTGACTGGTGTTTCTCCTTGAAATCTTCGTATTGTAGACTCATGAAATTCATAGATTCCTTCATTTCTGTTATTTCGGATGTAAGTCCTTGTAAATTCTTGTTCATCATCATTGCAAAGTTGTTGTTCATTTGGGTCAACAGCTGGCCCATCTCTGACTTAAAAACGTCTCTAACGATGTTTCGGACGTCGCTTCGAGTGACCGCTGATGTTTCATCGATAGGGGAAGAGATTGCCTGACGTTTAGTTGAGCGCCTCGTTATATTATTTTGACTGGTCCCCACAATGTTGTCAATGGGGGTGCGAACTAAAGTGCATTCAGAGTGCAATTTCCTTACAGCACACTTCTGACACTTCCATTCTTCATCCTGTGTGGGCACAGATAGTCCCAAACATGCGAGATGGTAGGCGAGGCCGCATCCCGCACATATATTACAATCGTTGTCCCCCTCATTATCCGCACAACAAGCCAACTTATACATTTCCAGTGTTTGAGACATTCTGGAGCGTCTGTCGCTTATCAAGGCAGTAATTAGCCGTTTTGTGATGATTTGCTATAAGAAAGCGACAGGCGCCTCAAAGTCTGTACTGTTGGTGGGACAAATTTTTTGTAAGAAATTTACGTTTAATATATCCAAGTTTTCAGTTTTCAGTTTCTAAGGGAGAAATTACAATTAAAAAAAAAAAAATAAAAAGAAAAGAAAAACAAAAAAAAAATAATAAAAAACAAAAAAAAAGTTTCTCGTGCTAGTCTCGAACCAGGAACTCCGGACGCAATCAGTACAAAAAAAGCCACTGGACCAAATAGTCTATAAAGATTTGGTTGAATATAAGCAATATATCTTGGGTTGCTTATATTAAGCTTAAAAAACGTGGGTAAAAGCTTAAAACTTGTTGCTGTTGAAGACGATGACAAAGACCAATCGCACTAAACTGAGTGTCACTGAGTTATCTAATTCGCGAATTGCACAAGCACTGCAGTTTTTTTCACTGTGAATGATTAGTCGATGTATAGCACTTTCCTTTCCGCGCTATCCGGTGTAACTTTCATCTTGAACTTCGCAATTTTACACTGTGTTTTGATTTAAAACAATTAGAGGTAATACGAATGTGTCTGTACGGTTCAACCGGTGGAAGCCGAAGCAATAATAATAATAAATGTTTATTTTCTTAGTTCACACGACAAATAAAATAAAATGTAGGTAGGCCAAAAGACAGAGATACACTGACATAGGTAAATCTAAAGATTACAATACAATATACAACCGCTAAATGAAACTACGCCTCATTAATGTAACGTGTTTATTAGAGCTAAATTTCATTAGGACACCATGGTTGCAGCACGGTTATGACACCATTTAAATTCAAGTTTTTAATAGTCTACCTTACCTGTATCTATATCTACTGGCTTAATAGTTATTAATTTTATAACAACGACGGTACCACAACACTCAGACCCGAGACTATATAGCAAAAGTTCGCTTTCCATATTGCCAATGGCAATATGAGAGATGGTACGACGCCAAAGTCAACTACGGAGGTCGTCAAAAATTCTGGGGGAGATTTTGTTTTGACCTGATGTAAAATGTGCGCCCGTTCAATTTATATCCCAAGCAATTCGATTTATCTGGATAAAAATTTAAGTTACCAGAGAAAATAAGATTTTGTGTAACAAATTTAAAAGGCGTGCGAAAACGCGTAGTCACGTGACTGTTGAAATTGTGACGTCAACGTTCTATACATCAAACCCCATAATCAATTAATGTAATTGGTAAAATAATCATCGTTCCGCCACAATAAAATAAATGATTTTCGCCGACAGCTGTCATTTGCGAATTGGCTACTTGACAGTGTTAACAATAAAATATGAAAAGTGTTAGATATGTTAGCTTATTGGTTAAGTAATAATTTTACATTTTAATTTTTTAATTAAAAGCTTATTTACAGATAAAAAAAGTAAAATTTATTTTTGCAAAATAAATTTTACTTTCTTTTTTATTTTTGCAAAATAAATTTTACTTTTTTTATCTGTGGAACAAAAGAACCGAAACGGAAACCACCATTGCAATTCGGAAATGACAGCTGTCGGCGAAAATTATTTATTTTAATGTGGCGAAACAGTGATTATTTTACCGATTAAATTGAATTATTGTGTCTCTAATCGTATAAAGAATTTATTGAAATATTTTCCGTTTATCTAAATTAAGTCGTTCCTATGCGTATCGGTTCGTTGTCTAGGACGTTGACGTCATAATTGCAACAGTGAGGGGACTTGGCGTTTTCGCGCGCTTTTTAAATGTGTTACACAAAATTTTATTTTTCTCTGGTTGTTTAAATTTTTTCCAGATAAATCGAATTGCTTGGGATATAAAATAAACGGGCCCACATTTTACAATACTTTTTCAAAAACTGTCAAGTAGCCAATTGCAATGGTGGTTTCCGTTTCGGTTCTTTAGTTCCATAAATTATTTTTTGCAAAAATAAAATACTAATTATGCTTTTAATTAAAAAATAAAATTATTACTTAACTAATAAGCTAACATATCCAACACTTCATATTTTATTGTTCACACTGTCAAGTAGTCAATTTGACGACCTCCGTAGCCGAGAGGCAAGCGTGCCGGACATTGGCGTCGCGCCATCTCTGAGGTTCCGGGTTCGATCCCCGGTCGGGTCAATATGGGAAACGCACTTTTCTACATTGTCTCGGGTCTGGGTGTTGTGGTACCGTCATTGTTTCTGATTTCTGTAACACAAGTGCTTTAGCTACTTACCACAGAATCAGAGCAATGCATCACATGATGTTGTCCAATATTTATTTATTTATTTATTATATATTGTTGTTTATTTCGTTGTGAACTAATGAAACTACTCGGTATAGTGCGCAAAGCGTGTGTGGTACAATGGTGACAGCTGCCACTAGAGTGACATCGTTTGCACCACACCGCCCTAATGAAACAGGCCTCATACATCAGGCCACTCGTACAGCGTGTATCCTGACGAAGTGGTCGCTGCCACAGCTGGCGAGCTGCAGCTGCTTAGCGTCCTCCAGGTCTTCAACCTTGGGGCTGAAGGTCAGCCTTCTGACTGTGAGGTGATGTGCCTCGCTGGAAGTGAAACAAACAGTTTGTAAGGAACAACATTCGTGACAATACGTTTAAAATTAAACGTTTCTTTATGCAAAAAATATAAAATAAGTTTTATAGATAATATATTATAATGTACTATTTGTTATTTTTGATGTTTGTTAATATTTCCGAAATAATGTTCTGTTTTGTAGCGTGAGATTCGCACTCGCAGACAACCACTTAAAAGTGGGTTTGCGGGACCTTTTGTTTAATTTTAAGAAGTGTTATTTATTTAATAAGAATAAATAATAATACTAAAAATGGATGTACTTCCGCCGAGCTAGGTGTTATCTGCTCGGGGGCGTTGTTCGGTGTTCGGAATGTTGATGTCGAGAAGAACCGGCAAGAAACTTACTCTATTCTATTTATTTATTATTATTTTTTTTGGAGTCAAAATACTTTACTTAATTTTATATTTGATAAGCATGTTTATTTGTATATATATATAAATATTTATATAAATATATATTATGTTATATATATCTATGAGTTTATGTATGTTTATAATGCTATACTATTAATATAATTCATGAAATAAAACTTTATTAATGTTGCACGGCCGTACCCATTTCTTGCCATCTACTATATCCTCTACCTTAAGGTTGTCTGGAAGAGATCGCTTTCTAGCGATAAGACCGCCTAAATTGTACTATAATCAATCTGTAAAACCTATTTCTGTAAAGTTTTTGTGCAATAAAGTATATCTATCTATCTATCTATCTATCTATTCAAAATAACAATATTTTCCATAAAACGGATACATAAAGATAATACATGCAATGTTTTATTCAATTATGTTATATTTACATTTGACGACCTCGGTGACGCAGTGGCTAAGGTAGGCGGCCAAAGCGCAAAAGGTCCCAGGTTCGATTCCCGGTCAGGTCAATTTGGAAAATGAAATTTTCTAAATTGACTTTGGTCTGGGTGTGCTGGGATGACGCCCCCAGTTAGTATCCGTCGTCTGGTGCTCATAGTACAAGGGAAAACCTTAGTTTGAGACCCGGCGATTGGTGTGGTTGTCTGGCGCATTTATTTTTATTTATTTACTCACTCTTTTGCTACCTGTATAGATGAGTGTTCAGATATTATTGGTTAGTTGTGTGAATAGAAGTTATTGACTAGCATCTGCTCAGATAATATTAAAGTAGTGAATGATCAGATATTAATGTGACTTGTAATGTATGGAACTTATTGAAATTTTTAACTGTTCAGAAGGTATTGGTTACTTTGTCTGCTCCGATATATCTGACGGTGACTGTATATAATAATACCCTCACTCACCTATTATTCAGGTCGCGCAGCAAGCTCCAACCGTTTGTCGCGAAGCTGTACAGATGCACTCGGCCGGACTCGAACCCCGCTGCTATCAGTGCCGAGCCGTCAAGCAGGATCGGCGCAAATGCTACCGCGGTCACAGACGCCCCTTTAATCTCTAAGTGGGATCCGCAGAGAGCGTACTCGCCTAACGACGACTGTTTCGGTGTCTCAGTTTTAGACCAAACGCAGATCTGAAAAAGCGGGAATTTATTTATATTTTTAAAATATACAAATATTTGTGTATTCAAATAGGTTACATATAATAACACTTTCGAATCGTAATTGAATATAATGCAAAGTGATTCTACTTCCGCTCCGGACCCTATTTCTATCGAGAAGACACCGGTAAGAAACTCAGCAGATTAGTTACAGTAGCAGTATTTAACTTATAGCTATGTGTAAACCACTTTGGACCAAGTCATATAGTTTTGTTTAAGTAAGTGATAAATGAATAAAACATTAAGTATATACTTTTGTTGGGTAAGCTGGAACAGACCAGTCCCCAAAGGTGGCATCTGTTCACAAGCATGAGGTATGTGCCAGCCAATTAAGCTTTAATGAACGTATAAAATGTATGATAAGGTACAATAAGTAAGGGTCTATTCTCTACCTAGTCGACCATACTGATTTGAGCCGAAAATATCGGGGGAGTATGCAATTACTAATATTATAGTTTTAGTTCCGTTTCATTATGATATATATAAAATATCTTTAGTCATGCAAACTTTTACATAAGAATTTAAGAATCGTCAAATTATATTAATAACGTTAATGCTATCGAGAAGAACAGATAAGAAATCGATAGTTACGTTTTTTAAATTTACAAATACGAAAACATACAAACGATATATTGCATGCAGTGATCTTTTCTGGCAGATTATTAAACATCTTCAGAGTTATGCCCCAAAAAAGAATAACTATTTTATTTTATTATAAATTGTTCACGAACGAAGTCACGGGCAAATACAATGCAATGAGTTCTCACCTTTCCATCTCTAGATCCCGTACCAAACGTATTGCTATCAGGCGCCCATGCGCAACACCAAATTATCCTAGTATGCATTCCGTTCGTCTTATCCGTACTCGCTGCGATGTCAAACAAGTTTGAGCCTTCCCGCCTCTGATATAAGGTCCACCTCCTGTCTCGAGACACGGATACCAATTTCCGACTGTCCGGTGAGAATGCCAGTTGTGTGACCGTGAGCTGATGGGACACCAGTTTCTGTATCTGTTGCCAGTTTGTCGTCTCCCTGGTGAATTTAGGTGCGTGTTAAACGATTGTAGACCTTTGGTCATATATTTCTTGAACCATATTTCCATGCGAAATAGAAACCAATTATTGGATTCGTGTCAATACGCAGTCTACAGCACAGTACCTTGTCACTTCAAATTACGTCAATAAACCAGTAAACTTAATATGACACGGTAAAGAGTTGTTCAGGTATAAACTAAAAATGCATCGTGTCAAAATATGCAATGCAACATTTTGAAAACACGCACACATTTTATCACGCAAACTGTTGGAAGCGTCTCCGCGCAAACTATTCAATTTAGAACAAAAATGATATTAGTAGCCTCAATATCGTTTTGGAAGGCCTATCCATACATGACACATACTGGTTTGAAGAAAAAAATTTGGAAAAAAGTGGCTGTGACATACGGACAGATAGACAGACAGACATGACGAAACTACAAGGGTTCCGTTTTTCGACATTTGGCTATAGAACTCCCTTTAAATAATTATTTTATTTTGTTTTTAGTATTTGTTGTTGTAGCGGAAACAGAAATATATTATATGTGAAAATTTCAACTCTCTAGCTATCACGGTTCTTCAGCGTACGGCCTGGTGACAGACAGACGGAAGGACAAACGACATACAACGAAGTCTTAGTAGTACCCTACGTACCTAACGTAGTCTTAGTAGGTCCCTTTGAACCTTAAAAAAGGAGTTCGCTCCACCTAAAATTCGTTGAAGATGATACGGCAACGCATCTATAGTCAAGTAAGAAAAACCAATTGAAGTTACCAGAGCAGCACGGCGGCGTGGTCGGCGGCGGCGGCGCGGCAGGCGGACGCGAGCACGTCGCGGGCCGCGTCCAGCGCGAACACCTCGTACCCGTGCCCGTACAGCTTCTGCGTCTCCGCCCACAAACTGTTCTGCATTAGCGTCTCCTCCGTCGGCGGCTCTGCAACGTGCAGACCAATTTTAATCGCTGACAAGGACATGAGCTATAGGGATAAAAGAGGTAGGCCACAGCGATTTATCGCTCAAACTGAAACAGCCCGACTTGTGAAATACCTTAAAAAAACCCCAGCCAAATAACAATCGCTTCGGTGTTGTTGTTGTTCCTGCGTGTGAGCAAGGTTTCCAGAGCTCTGGGTGCTACATTAGTAGCAGGGGTCAAGCCTTGAGGTAATGGCGACAAGTCCAGTAACAGATTTATTATGTTGTACTTGTTGCCCTTAAGCTAGGATGTCATTATCAGGAGGCGAGTAGGGGTCTAAAGATGATTCCGCCTGGCGACGTGGCTTCTATGGTTTTTACCGTTTTCCCATGGCGCCAACAAAAGGCGCCGAGAGCGTGGGGGATTTTTAGTACGGGTAGTCCCACGCCGCTGAAGTCCCCAAAGCAGAGGTATGATGCAAAAATAGATTTTCCCCCTTAAAAAAAAGGACCTCATTACCACTTAACATCAGGTGGGATGAGATCAACCTTGAAGAGTAATATAAAAAAAAACAATAGGTACACTACAACAAATGTCACCCATAGCAACAGGGTGGCAAGTCGGCAAAATGCCACGGGCCCCCAAAAGAGCCCCTGGCGAGAGGAGAATCCCAACTACTCTTGATCACTATTAAACTCTTACAGGGAAAAGTTTATTTTAGTTTACCTTTTTTTATATTGAAGGGGTCATATCCGATAAAATTTAAACGTTATAGTTACGCCACTGCGCACCATGCTACAGCAGAGCGGTTATAACAAGTATGATCGCTTTCACATCAATTTAATCACTAGCGGTTGTTTTCCACATTTTCCGTAGCCGAGAGGCGAGCGGGCCGACTTTGGCGTCGCACCATCTCTGAGGTCCCTGGTACGATCCCCGGTCGGGTCAATATGACTTTTCTATATTGTCCCGGGTCTGGGTGTTGGGGTATTGTTGTTTCTGATTTCTGTAACACGCTACTTACCACAGATTCAGAGTAATGTTGTCCAATGTTTGTTTATTTTCACTGATTCTTTGCTCCTATTGGGTCTATAAAATAGAAATACAACATACCAGTGAGTGTGGCAGGCACGAAGTATTTATCATCGTCGTCGGGCTCGTCCCCCCCGTACACAGCCTTGTTGGAGAGGCCCAGAGACGGGACGGACGCGCCTTCCGGAACACCCACTGCGACGAGAGAAAGGCGGAAATTACATGAAGGGTACAGGGAAACAACAAGGACCGACTCATAAAACTCGAAAATGAGGTTATGAGACCAAAGGTTGCATAAACTCCTGTATTTTCACCTTGCATCAGTGTTAAATTATAAAACTCTTGATGATTATTACTTTTTTCAACTTTAAAAAAATCATGCGCAGCCATTCCACTGGGGAATGCCTTAGTGTAACAGATCAAGTTGTATTTTTAAATGCTCATTTCTCGATTTTTAAAATTTGTGAAATTACTTATTTTATTCCCTGTAGTCTTCATATCAACGTGCTTCCAATTACAGTTGCCATCAGATATATTGGAGCAGACCACGTGACCAAATACTTCTGAACAGTTTCCATACGCAACAAGTTTCCATTAGCGTAACCCCACACTAGCGTTCTTTGAGCGTCGACGTCGACTCAACGCCGACGCGACGTCGACGCAACGTCGACGCGGCGCCGACGCAACGCTTGCGCAGCGGCGCGGTCGAAATGACGAACGCCAGGACTGCGCTCCACAGGCGCCGCGCCGGCCCGACGCCTGCCGCAGCGTTTATTTTGACAACAGTACAATGATCAACTCAATTGTTTCGGCCCGCCCGTGTTTTAGAATCAGTAGGTAGAAGACTTTTTAGCCGATAGCAAATATGGATGTAGCTTAAAATACTAGCTCATATTGCCGAAGAAACCCATTTTCAATTAAGTACTTTTAGTTTTCGAGAAAATAAATGCTAAAGTTGCCTTTTCGTGGCATGTGTCAAATAGGTAAAATATATTTTTTCCTTTACAAGTTGAAAGCATTAATTTATCACTGCAATATAAAACATTATATTGTGCGTTATTCAAATCTTACATTTCCATTTTCGAAATAACTGTACATGACGTCAGCGCGGCGCGACGCTCGAACGCGATGTGCAGAGGACGCCCAGCGCAAGCGCCGCTCAAACGCCGCGCCGACGCTGGGCGGGCGCCGCGTCGACGCTGAGCGGGCGCCGCGTCGACGTTGAGCGGGCGTCGCGTCGACGCAACGCCCAAACAACGTCGGCGCGGCAAGACGCTGACGCTCGAAAAACGCTAGTGTGGGGTCCCTCTTAATATCTGAACATTCATTACTTCAGTAACATCTAAGCAGATGCTTGTCAATAACTTCTATACACACAATTAACCAATAATATCTGAACACTCATAACGTAAAGTGTACTCGACTTGGCGGGGGTACTCCCGTGCCCCCCGATTTGGTCACGTTGTGTGCTCCAATATATTTGATGGCGACTGTACATCGCGCATCAGGGAAAATTTAAGACAAGCGGGCTTACAGCCCCGGGCCTACTTCCACAAAGGAAGGAACTATAATAGACTTTTTAATAATTCAAATGTCTAGATTTAAATTAATAAAGAACGAAACATTTATTACTGAAACACATCACAACACAGCCATTTAAGTACACAAATCGATAAAGGATTCGAGAAAGAAAAAATAGATAATAAAACTTCATCGCCCGGCTGATGAAGCAAACGCTGATTTTAAGGGTTCCGTATTACATTTTATTAAATAAGTATATTGCACATATACATTTCATAATAACGAGAACGAGAGTTATACTTCGGTGGTATCTTGTTTTTTTATTTTTGTGCTTACATGGCTATGTTGTGATGTCTTCAAGACTTAATGTATTTTTTTTTCATTCTCTTTTTTATTGTACAAAAAAAAATAATAAATTCTTTGCCCTTTGGTATGGTATAGATATTTTATAAAAACACCCGATTGCCATTTGATGAAGTTACTCACCGCCGTCATCGTCGAGCGTCTCCCCAGTAATGTTGGCGAAGTTCTGCAGGAAGTTGTGCGGCGCCCTGAACACGCGGACGACCTTCTCCTCCGCCGCCGACGCGAAGCACGTCGCCGACACGAGCGCGAGCGAGGCCAGGTCGTACCCGTGCACCTGGGGGCGAGCCACCTCGCGCCACACAGGGGGCAGACCTGGGGAAAAGCGTGTGCAAGAACTTTAAGAATTTATTTATTTATTAGCACACACAATCAATGAACAATACACAGACAAAGAAGTGACACGAACAGATAAAAGGTAAAGTAAAAGTAAATTAGCAAACAAAGATAAATAAAAAACAAACTGATTGCGCAGCTAATAAGGTCCCAGCCTCAGCATAAGCTGCTACGACATTGGATGCCGCAGGAGCGCTGGTATTCTGGCGGAACCTTTATCTGAGCGCGATAAAAAATAAAGAACGTAAGAGAAATAATGACAAAAAGAGAGAAGGAAAGAGAGGAAAATAACAAAAATATTAAAATAGTTTAACATACCCCCCCCCCCCCAACATTACCAAAAACACAACACATATCACGTTAATTAAACGAACAAACATAACAAAACATAGTAAGGCAGTTCACAGTTTACGACAGTTCCAATGGGCTGTTGTTTTCTAAGTCGAAGAATAGACAAGGAAAAATATATAAAAAAATTAATAATAATCAGAAGACATAAAATTCATCACATTAGTCAACAAAACTGATGGTACTGTTTATGAGCGACGTCAGGCCGCACCCGTGTACCTGGGAGCGTGCCACCTCGCGCCACAAAGGAGTACTTCCACCTTGCCCTACCAAGACGCTCCACTGGTGGGGCATAGTGGAATGCCTTAAAATTCGAAGTGGAATCTGCCTCACTAAATTGATTCCTCTGCTTTAATATTAGGTGTATTCTGCCCCACCAGGGTCAGCGCTTTAGAGTGTAAGTGGGCCTACTCATATTGTAATACCTATGTGTGTATTTAAGTTTTACGTAACTTTACCAAGTAGCATTAAATGTGGTAAACCACTAAATTGATTTAGTGGGGCAGATTCCACTACGAATTTTAAGGCGTTCCACTATGCCCCACCAGTGGGGCGTCTTGGTGGGGCAAAGTGGAAGTACCCCCACAAAGGAAGTAGTCCTGGAGAAGATGAAGTACCGACTGGTATGAACATGCTAAGGTGCGCATCACCTCAAATTCATCACATGAGTAGACAAAACTGATGATACTAGTTACCACTAATAGAATAGCCTGAGGGGGGGGGGGGGGGGTGAACATGCTAGCGTGCGCAATACGTCAAATACCGCGCATGGGACAATAAAAGTGACGGTACTATTCATGAGCGACGCCAGGTCGTACCCGTACCTGGGGGCGTGCCACCTTGCACCACGACGGGGGTAACCTCTGGAAGGGGAGGTACCTACTGGCCCGGCGCAACTGGCTGAACCAAGCTTGTGGTTATTTCTAGTGTTTAAGTTGTGACAGAGTTTTCATTAAGGTTTTTTAATTATTTCATTAGTTATGTTTTGTGGTTTTCTTAACACAAGGCCTAGCTGTTTATTTTGAGAATCAGGTCTGATATTAATTTAGTTACCATCCCTCCTCCAGGGCGCGTGAACTCTTGTGGTCTGGTCGGCAGAGACACTGGTGAGGTAACGGCCCAGGCCCGGCTCCCACCTCACGTCCTCGACGCCGCCGAAGTGGCCCCCGCACACCACCTGTGGCTCCCACCGCTCTGACTCCTGCAATGAGGGCAGCTAATATTAGTTCGTTAAATATTTTTATTTGTAACCCCCTTTGGACATCTAGTAAACTCCCTTTAGAATAATGACCTTTTTTTTATTAATATTAATTAAATGAGAAATTATTTCACAGGCACCTTTTTATTGATTTGGGCGACAGAAATACTGACTGTGCCACAAGTCGCCCAAGACCAAGGGCGTCACTCATTAAATTTATGGCCAGCCTACATAGCCCGACCGGAGGAAATAAAAACTCTGAAAGCCAGGAAGATACTAGACTTTCTAGAATCTACCAGGCTAAAGAAGTTACTTTAAATTGATGGCAAGTCACAATAGGTCTGATAGGGCACTAAAACACAGCCCCAAGTACCTTAATAATAATAATAAAGGTATACCGGAAATATTTTAAAGAAACAGAAAAATTTCATCTCGCCTTACGTTGTGGGGATCGCACCCACGACCTTCACGCATCGCGTGTCGTGCTGCTTTACCAACTCAGTTGGATGATACGTGGGTTCGATAAAATATGATTTAAAATGGTTTTATATTGTCTACCTCCGTAGCCGAGAGGCTTGCGGGCCGGACTTTGGCGTCGCGCGGGCGTTTGAAGTCCCGAGTTCGATCCCCGGTCGGGTCAATATGGGAAACGAACTTTTTTATATTGTCTCGGGTCTGGGTGCAAGTGCTTTAACTACTTTACACATAATCAGAGCAATGTTTGTGATGTGGTCTAATATTAATGGTTCCTTATTCAATTTCTTTAAAATATTTAATGTTCGCTACTGCAGCGTGAAGAACTGTAAATTTGTATGTGTTTATAAAAGGTATAGGTACCTTATTCAGCCTCCAAATGTGGAAGGAGCCATTATACCCGTGGCCGAGGAACGTCTCCCCGGCCGGGCCGAAGCGGCCGCCGTAGAAGCCGAGCCCGCCGCCGCCCGCCGCGCCCGCGCGCACGCTCTCCGCCCACGCGCCCGCCGCGCCGCCCGCCTGCCACACGATCAGCGTCTTGTCCAGCGACGACGAGAGGAGACGGTATACAGGACGCTTCTTGTTTGTCTCTAGAAGGATAAACGTTGTCGGTAGATAGGCACTTGGTTTCTTCGAATACAGACATACATATATCTATGCTAATAAACTAAAACTGATCTTTTGTTGAACGCGATAATCTCAGAAACTACTGATTCGTATTTTTTTTTATGTTGATTAGTCCAATTGGCTACTTGACAGTTTTTGAAAAAGTATTGTAAAATGTGCGCCCGTTCATTTTATTTAGCAATTCGATTTATCTGGAAATAATCTAAATAACCAGAGAAAAATAAGATTTTGTGTAACACATTTAAAAAGCGCGCGAAAACGCCTAGTCGCGTCACTGTTGCAATTATGACGTCAACGTCCTAAACAACGAACCGATACGCATAGGAACGACTTAATTAAGATAAACGGAAAATGTTTCAATAAATTCTTAATACGATTAGAGACACAATAATTCAATTTAATCGGTAAAATAATCATTGTTTCGCCACATTAAAATAAATAATTTTCGCCGACAGCTCTCATTTCCGAATTGCAATGGTGGTTTCCGTTTCGGTTCTTTTGTTCCACAGATAAAAAAAGTAAAATTTATTTGCAAAAATAAAATACTAACTATGCTTTTAATTAAAAAGTAAAAATGTAAAATGATTACTTAACTAATAAGCTAACATATCTAACACTTTTCATATTTTATTGTTAACACTGTCAAGTAGCCAATTGAAGGCTTTAGGCTTATGACATCACGCTGCCACCAATAGGTGCGCAGAATCAGCGGAAAATTTGGCAAAAAATGGGGATAGTACGCGTGCGAAACCACGGGGGGCGCTTGTACATTTTGTAAATACAGGTATACTTTCATATTATTTTATTTAATCATGAATGGTTATGTATAATAGTTACCGTAATGTTATTCATGGTCTTTAATTTAATATTGTTTTTTTTTAATTATTAATTCATGAGCCAAGGGTTGACTGGTAGAGAATGTTTTAGTCCAATAGTTATTTTTATTTACTAGCTGTTGCCAGCTACATTGCCCGCGTATTACGGATAAAAAGTAAATATTAATCTAGCATGGATGACATGGATGGATGGATGATAGGAAGCGAGCGAGATGTCACTTCTTATAAATTTAATTTAAAACTGTTCAATAATTTTTGCGCAAAACAGTAACGTGCACACGTTTCGGCATTCAAAAATTCCAAGAAACATACGCGTTTATAATATAAGTGGGATTTTGCCTTACCACTATAGGGATGTAGGGCGGCTGATGTGTGCCCAAGTGTGGTGTTGGGCAAGACACATCTACCGTCAAGTGTCCTTCCTGCGTCCACGTCGCACATCCTGGTAATGCTCGGGCCCTCAACAGGCACCACACATTATTATCAACCCTGGGGCCCGAGTAGCTGAAGGGAATTGACGCTATCTCGTCAGTGCACTCCAACACGACGGGTATCCCCTTACCCAATCCTGTGATCCCCACCTCCTAATACCCTATAAAATCCTATACCCGTGAATCCAGTCTAAAATCCTACCCCCACCTTACCCAATCCAAGGTGTCAATCGAACCGTGCCGAGGGATGCGTGGCCAAGGGGGTGCTTGGTCTCGAACGGTGTCTCTCCAGTAATGGCGATCCTGGGGTAGTAAATAGCCTTACTCGGGTAAGCGGGGCAATGCCCGAGTGGACCTTATATTTCCCTAGCTGCTCGTGGGACCTGCATGGAACCTGATACAAATGGAAAAAATATTACCACACTTCTGGGCGACTTTGAACGACCAGAACCACTAAAACCTTCCGCTTCGTTGCCTGACTTAGCGGAACTACTTCTTGACTCCGAGGACGACCTTAACGACTTGGACCCATCTTCTCACTCCACTCAACCGGCCCTTGGCATAGACGGCGAGAGGCAGACTAAAGCTGACTCAGATCGACCGTCAATCGCCAAGAAAAGGGAGAGAAAGGAGAAGAACCTTTCCGGAGCTCTCCGGAAACGCCTTCGTCGGCTTAGGGCAGAGGGAGTGGGCCATGAAGAGGCCTACAAACTCTGTCTTGAGCACAGAGCGAAGGCGAAAGAGCATGGGACTACGGCTGATTCAGCCACGGAGAGGGGCACGTGCAAACGAACCCGATCCGAGGATGAATCACCAAAGGACCATGCCAAAAAGACAACCCGGCTAAGCGAGGATTTGACCAAAGGGACGCACAAAACGACCTTAATCAAACCACCCGTGACCCGGATTCCCGAGGCTGGTCCATCGACCCTGCCAAATGAGTCTGGTGCCAGGGTTTCTTTCAAAGAAGCTCTCACTGCTGTTCGTGTGGGTGTCTGCAATCAGACACCTATGTCAAATGAACAGATGGGAGCAGTAAAGTATGGCATTCTCCAGGCCATTATGAATGATACTGGGAATGACAGATGTCCAATACTGAAGAGTTGCACCTTCAGATCCGGCTGGCTGCTGATCACCCTTGGGGATGAAGGCAGTCTAGAATGGCTAGAGAAGAGGGTGGGGAACATCAAACCCTGGCCAGAGGCAGAGCTATCTCTCATGAGAGAGAGCGAGATGCCCAAGGCTAGGGTTGGTGTATTTTACTTCCCAAACTCCGAAGTAAAAACTCCAAAAGAGGCACTGCGTCTTTTGGAGAAACAGAACGGACTGAGGACCAGCCTGTGGAGGATACTGAACGTCGTCGTCGAGAAAGACGGATCGACAGTGGCCGTCTCGATCGACGACGAATCGGTCGGGATCCTGCAGAGGCTGGACTTCAGGCCACAACTGGGCTTCAAGAAAATTCTCGTGCGCATCCGGGGGAAAAATACTTCCCCGGATACACACGAGAAACAAAAGGCAGAGTCTAGCTCCTCTGGAATAAAGAATCTGCCTAAGCAGTTGATCCCTACAGGTGGGCCTAAACAGCCCGGCTCGGGTACTTATGCGGGGCGCAAAAACGTTCCGCAAAGGACTAAAGGCCGGGTGGTAAAGGACCACCCTAAGGGAAAGGGAAACAAGGCGGAAGGACCTACCAAGGCATCTAGGGGCGTTTACGACGAACCTAAGCCTAGCACGTCCACCAGTGCCCCTTAGGACCCTTCGATACACTCTACACCGCACCGCACACTAATACAAACACACATTAACACAAATGACACAAACCACATCAACACAAATGACACATAAAAAAACAAAAAACACTAAAGTGGTCCAGATCAACTTGCACCACGCTAGGGCTGCCACAGCAGTCCTGGAAAACCTCTTCAAAGAGAAAAACCTTCACATCGCTCTGATTCAAGAACCGTGGCTGAGTAACAACAACACGGTATCTGGACTTGGATCCGCAGGCAAGGTAATATATAACGCCGACGGAAACAAGCCAAGAGCATGTATCCTATTCAATAATAATGTTGACTTTTTATGCATACCAGGGCTCTGCAGTGACGACCTGATTGCAGCATTTGTAAATGTCAAGAATGGAAGTGGACGCCTCATAGTCTGCTCCGCATACCTGGACGGTGGGATAGGCGATCCAACCCGTGAACTGGCGAAGGTGGTCGAATATGCAAACGAGCACAACGCTGAACTCGTAATCGGATGCGATGCCAACGCACACCACACCTACTGGGGAAGCACTGACATCAATAAAAGGGGTGAGTTACTGTACGACTTCATCTTGTCCAATTGCCTGAATGTGGTCAATAGAGGGTGCAAACCAACCTTTGTAACCAGATCCAGGCAAGAAGTTCTCGACGTGACTCTCTCCACAAATCACACGGCCAGGCTAATAACAGACTGGCATGTTAGCAACGAACCCTCTATGTCCGATCATAGACTTATCAAATTCGCGTTAGATACAACTAACACATGCGATACGACTACGTTTAGGGATGCCAAAGCCACAGATTGGAGTCTATACAAATCAAAGCTCCGAGAAAAGCTCAGGGACATCCCCAAGACGATACGTACTCTTGAAACTTTAGAATACGCTGTAGAACAAGCCACCGAAGCCGTTACAAGCTCCTATGAAGAGAGCTGCCCTCCTAAAACCGTGAGGAACAATAGCGTGCCATGGTGGAATGAACGGCTTTCTAAACTAAGAGAGGAAACACGCAGGTTGTTCAATAAGGCTAAATTGACTAAAGACTGGAGTCGATATACCAAAGCCCTAACTACCTATAACAAAGAAATTAGGAAAGCGCGCAGGCTATCGTGGAGAAGGTTCTGTGAAAGTATCGTAAAGACTCCACAAGGAGCCAGAATCCACAAAGTCCTTGCGAAATCGCCCTCCAACCAATTGGGACTATTAAAAAAGCCCGATGGAACCTTCACTGAAACAGCGGAAGAGACACTAGAAGTTCTGGCGTCGACCCACTTCCCGGGATCAGTATTAGATGATCAAACACTGAATACTCTACAAAACAGCCTCTCCAGGCCGCGCAACGAGGACTGGAACAGAGCTGCGTGGATCTTCAGGCCAACAAAGATCAAATGGGCAATAGACTCATTTAAGCCGTTCAAATCGGCGGGTGAAGATGACATATTCCCCATGCTCCTACAGCAAGGGATGGACATCCTAACCCCCACACTGGTAAAAATATTCAGAGCAAGTTATGCCTGGGGCTACATACCAGAAAAATGGACTAAAGTTAAAGTCCGTTTCATTCCAAAGGCTGGTAGAAAGGATTTCTCTCAACCAAAATCCTTTAGACCTATTAGCCTTACCTCATTCCTACTTAAGAGTATGGAAAAACTCATTGATGAATGCATTCGGGATGGACCTCTGCGCGAACAACCACTGCATTCAAAACAACATGCCTACTGCAAAGGAAAGTCTACAGAATCTGCCCTACTTGAACTGACGGACAGAATTGAAAGGGCTCTAGAAGACAAGCAAATAGCCCTCTGTGCCTTCCTTGATATCGAAGGAGCATTCGACAATGTCACTATCGATACCCTTTCCAAGGGGATGTGTGCCAAAAATATAGACAGCACCACTGTTCGCTGGATACAAAATATGCTCCTTAACAGAACTGTAAGCATAAGCTTGCATGGGACCAAAAGAGGGTTCAAGACAACAAGAGGCTGCCCTCAAGGGGGAGTACTATCGCCTCTTCTGTGGTCACTTGTTGTCGATCAACTCTTAAATGAAGCCTCAACAAAAGGCTTAGATATACAGGGCTATGCGGATGATGTGGTGGCCTGCATAATAGGCCCCTGTCAAAGTACCGTGTCCTCTATACTTCAAAGATCGCTCAATGTCATCACAAACTGGTGCACTGAGAACAACTGTAGAATAAAACAACTGTAGTGCCCTTCACCAGGAAACGTAAGTTGGATAAACTTATAGCGCCCACTATAAAGGGCTCTACAATACCGTTTTCCACAGAAGCCAAGTATCTGGGAGTCACAATCGACCAAAAGCTTACGTGGAACTCACATATAGACAATACAATCCAAAAGGCCAAAATAGCCTTAGGAATATGCTCTCGTCTAGCAGGCACGAAATGGGGTCTGAAACCTAGTATAGCCCTATGGATGTACACTGCCATAGTCAGGCCGATGGTAACGTACGCCTGCGTCACATGGTGGAGAAAAACCTCCCAAATGACAATAATCAAAAAACTTGCCAGCCTACAAAGGGTGGCATGCCTTATAGCAACTGGTGCTGTTTCGACTACACCAGGAGCCGCTCTTGATGCTCTTCTTAATCTGCCACCACTGCACCTCTTTGTAGCAAAGGAGGCTGAAGCGAGTATCTACAGAGCAAGCATCACGGGAAAAGTAACATGGCACTCTCAAGCACTGAGAGCATCACATGCAGCAGTGCTCAAACTCAAACCCTTAGCAATGACATCTGATGCCATGCTTCCACACTATAATTTTAATAAAAATTACACTGTGGAATTTCCCTGCAGAGAAAACTGGGCAACGAACCAAAACTCTCTAAAAGCAGGGAGCCTCGTGTGGTACACGGACGGCTCCAAAATGGGACTAGATGTAGGATGTGGAATATATGGTGTGAGCCCAAGAGTCAAACACAGTATGAATCTTGGTAAAAACGCCACGATATTCCAGGCTGAGGTATACGCCATCATAGAATGCGCAGAAGCCAATCGTCAACGAAACTACAAAAATCAGACCATAATCATCTATTCAGATAGCCAAGCAGCTCTGAATGCCATAAATTCGATTACACTAAAATCGAAGTTGGTGAAAGACTGCGTCGATAAACTGAATGAGCTGGGACAACAGAACAAAGTGCTTCTGAAATGGGTACCAGGACATTCAGGAATCATCGGGAACGAGATAGCTGATGAACTTGCTAAAGCTGGGGCGCAAAGCCAACAGATTGGACCAGAACCATTCTGTGGCATTTCAAAGAACCAGGCTATGCAACTACTAAAAGAAAAACTAAAAGTCGAGTCGGAAAAATACTGGATAAATCAACCAGGCTTAGAACACTCAAAAACACTCATAGTTGGCTACTCGCGCAAATGGACCGAAGAACTGCTACAACTTAGCAGGCCTAGGGCCAGTGCGCTAGTTAGAGCCTTGACTGGACACTGTAAACTAAAAAGACACCAGTTTCATATGAAGCTGAGTGACTCTGATGAATGCAGATTCTGCAAGGAGGAAAAGGAAACACCTCTTCACCTCCTATGCGACTGTGAATCTCTGATCCACAAACGAAGCATCCACCTGGGACGACATATAGCCCAACCGGATGAATTAAAAACCCTGAAAGCTAGGAAAATACTAGACTTCCTAGAATCGACCCGGCTAAAGGAGTTACTCTAACTGGTGGCGAGTCACAATAGATCTAACAGGTCGCAGTGACCACAGTTCGCTGAACTGCATAGCCCCAAGTACCCCTAATAATAATAATAAATTGCCTTACCACTAGTTTAAACTAACAAAGCATTCAGTTATCTCACCTTTATCCACAACATATGGGTGCCATTGCACTCCATAAACCCATCCTTCATGCCCAGCCAGTACAGCGTCTAATTTCACAGACCAATTATGTCCATACGCAGTGAACACCCTTTCTTCCACCCTGATATCAGCAGAGGGCGCTACTTCCGTGTGCTGCTGGATACGCCACAGACGGATGTACGTATCTTGGGATGCTGACGCTAGGATTATTGTTGTCTCATCTGTGGATGTACCCATTAATAACATATATGAAATGTTTTACAAACTACCAAACAAAACCTTTGACAACATAATGAATATAAATTTAATAGTTGTGTAACTTTATCTAACATATTCAAATATAATCATTATTTGATTTATGTAAATTACGTTTTATTTAACTTAAAGTAGCCACTAGTTCCAAAGATCTTATAGTACATAGGGCCAGAAAGCAGGAAGCGACTGTGTTATATGCTATGTAGTATAGTAGTTATGGTAGTTTTACTACCATTCTACTGGTATAAAACAAAGTCACTTCCTGCAATGGTATATTATATACTACATATTATATTAGTAATTAGACCAATTAATTCTAAATAGCATAACTCCCATTTAAAGACAGTTTACAAATTAATAATCATACCTGCATCTAACACATCCAGCCCTCTCACCCAGTCTTCATGGCCGACTAGAGTATGTACCCTATGGAACTCATCATCACCGGCAAATATTTGTATCTTGTGGTCATCAAGGGCACAGAACAGGATAGGCTTACCCACTCCTGGCAGCAAGTGAGCGTGGAACGTGAGGCAGAGGCCAGAGTTGAGACTAATTGTTTGTTTGAGGACGATATCACCTAGAAAACATGGCCAACTACTATAAAAGTCTCAATGTGTAGGATTCTTAGATACATGCAACATTTAAGTTCTTTAGTACATAGTGAAATAATGGAAGGACATTCATACTTTGAAATTGTTTTTATTATATACATAATAATGGATAATTTACAATATTTAAGTAGATTTTTTGACTTTCCACCTTTTATCTCAAAAACAGTTTTATTTACAAAACATTTTTTGATTCATCCATTTTATAGGGTGTTTTATTTTCTATAATATTGCCATACATTTAAACAGCAAAAAAGTAGTTTTAGTGTCATTTGACCTTAAATATGTTAGCTCTTAGGACATAGATACCGGGTTTAACATAAAAAGTTAAGTTTATGAATGCTTTCAAACTCAAACTCAAATATTTCTTTATTCAAGTAGGTTACATGTAATAGTTTTGAATCGTCATTGAATACAATGCAAAGTGATTCTACTTCTGGTTTGGAACCTATATCTACCAAGAAGACACCGGTAAGAAACTCAGCAGATAAGTTACAGTAGCAGTATCTAACTTATAGCTATTTGTAGAACACTTTGGACCAAGTCATATAGTTTTATTTTGATGAGTGATAAAAGCATTAAGTATTATTTTATTTTAAGAGGTAAGCTGGAGCAGACCAGTCCCCAAAGGTGGCACCTGTTCACATGCATGACGTATGTGCCAGCCATCGCTTTAATAAAGGTCAGTGCAAAAATTATGCATACTATCTCTCAGTCTGAGGTTAAACCCCAAATTTGACAGGTCTAGAACTAAAATATGCCCTTCAAATAACTAAATTGAAGAAAAAACATTTCATCAATAAACACTAACCTTTGCTCCTTTCCCAAATTTTAACAGTAGAATCTATTGAGCCTGTGTAAACAACCAAGTCATCTGCTCCTGTATAAACTCCAAATACACATGTCACTCCATCTGTATGGCCTACAAGCTTGCTTGACACCTCCCATGCACCGTGTTTCAATGTCCAGACCGCAGCCGTCTTATCAGCAGAACAAGAAACAAGCTCAGTACATGTTCCGTCTTGTTTACTTAACCATTTCACAGAGTTTACTTGAGAAGTGTGATGGCTTAGTACTGTAAGCGGATCTTTGCCTTCTTGATTCTGTAAGATGATTAATCTTTTATTACTGTACAAGTAGTGAAAAGTTTACATAGTTAAATGCGCCAGATAGTCAAATTAATCAACTGATCACGAAGGTTATCCCCTGTACCAGATGACGGATATTAACTGGGTAGTTAAGGGTGCACACCCCCGCCTCAAGCCAATTTAAAAATGTAAATTTTCCTGGCCTTTCCTTTTTTTGGCCTAACCAAGAATTGAAGTCGAGACTTTACACGCTTTGGACTCTTATTTTACCACCTCACAAACGGAATATAGAAATTTAATGATTTTTTGAGGTTTAAAGTTAAGTGTGAGCTTAAATAATTCAAATTTCTGAAATATTCTTGGGATTTGAAGGATTATTTACATTATTCAACAGTGTTGTGAACTATCATTGTTTTTCTTGATGTTTTTAATATGTTCAATCTGCTGCATCTGGTAGGGTGAAGTATTTTATTTTGAATGTCTTATCTGTAGGTATTGTTATTGAACATGGTCAGAATTTTTATTCCATGATTTTGAAAACTATTTAAAATACATGTATTGAGAAAATAAATTAAAATATGACATTGTAGTACAATTTTACCGTATTGTAAATAACAACAGCGTTTTTAGCACCAAAACAAATTAGCCCGTTGCTGTTCCAATCAGTTATCTCTGGGGTCCGATTGCACGCAACCGAAGTGTACACTTGTTCCACTGACACTTTCATTTTTAGAATAAAATAAATCCCAGAAAATTAAGATTAATCATTTGTTTTGAAATTGTTTTTAAAGTATTTTTGAGGTTATTCTGTCACAACCATGCAAATGACAAACTTTTTCCATTTTACGTATCCGTGGGTATACTTTGTTGCGTTCACTGAAAATCTCAAATTCTGGTAGAAAAAGCAAATAATAATTGAATTTGAAACAATAAAAAACATTTATAATCTTTCTTCAAACTAAAAATAAATGACAACCAAAAAACATACTTTATGAAAAATTAAGGTTCACATTATCAAAAACGGAATATAGAAAGATATGCAGCGCGTTCGTGTTTATTTAATTTAAGATTCGACGTAATACTATATAAAATATTAAAGGAAACTTTGAATCGAAAATTTGATTCTAATGCTATCTCAATTCTCTGTACTAAAGCTAAATTGTTTGATTATTTTATATGAGCGTTTATTTTAAGAAATAGTCATTCTTTTAGTGTTGTCCTTAAACGAAGAACTTTAAGATATGACATGTTACCTTTCTCATTCTACGGTTACGACCAATAGGAGCGAAGGATCGATACAGAATGTGGAAAAAAGGAGAAATTATGAGTGCGACACGCGCCGCTAGTATATGAATAAATTTGCTCATTTTTTACACTAAATAAAAAATTGTGTCATGAACGCATGCATAATCATGCACGTACATGTTACCCATTTTTGGCGGCACGAGCAGTTGTCAAAGTCAAAAATTAGTCGTAAACATTGGACAGTTTTTATTTACAAAAAAATACTGAATCTGTTTCGTAGGGTGGTTCAGTAATTTTATCACAAAATGCCTGAAGTAATGATATCAGGTATACCAGTGAATTTTCCCTTTGAGCCTTACGATGTTCAAAAGGCCTACATGGAACGCGTGATAGAAAGTCTTCAAAACAACACACATGCTCTACTAGAATCACCCACAGGTACTGGCAAGACACTAAGCTTATTGTGTTCTTCACTCGCCTGGTTATTAGTCAAGAAAGCCCAGTTACAAATGAACGCTCAAGTAGGTAACTTTTCCGAACACAGTGGAGGCGGATTTAGTGGTTCTCTTCGTGATAACTTGCAGTCTGGAGCTGGTAAAGTTAAGGATACCGCTTCTTGGGGTATGCCGAAGATAATATACTCGTCCCGTACACACTCCCAGCTCACACAGGCAATGCAAGAACTGAAGAGGTCTAGCTACAGACATGTAAAGGCAACAGTCTTGGGCTCTAGAGACCAGATGTGCATACATCCAGAGGTTTCTAAAGAGACAAACAATATGAATAAAGTCCACATGTGCCAAATGAAGGTAAAATCCAAAACATGCTATTTCTACAATAATGTTGATTCGAAAAAGGAAGACCGATCAATCAAAGGTGATGAAATATTAGATATAGAAGACCTTGTGTCAGTTGGAAAGAAGCTAAAATGCTGTCCATATTACTTGTCTAAAGAACTAAAGTCTGATGCAGATATCATATTCATGCCTTACAATTACTTACTGGATCCAAAATCAAGAAAAGCAAATGGTATAGATTTGATGAACAACATAGTAATACTAGATGAGGCTCACAATGTAGAGAAAATGTGTGAAGAGTCTGCTTCATTGCAAATTAGAAGCACAGATATAGCATTATGTATTGAAGAAATCACTCATGTTATGAGGTCTTTTAGTGAAAATGCTGATGAACAACTAGATTCAACGGTCGAAAATCCACAGCCCAAAGATTTCACATGCGATGATTTGTGTGTTCTGAAAGAAATGATGCTGGCATTAGAAAAAGCCTTGGATGAAATAAGTTTGGGTAGTGAAGGTTCAACTTTCCCTGGAGGATTTATATTTGAGCTGCTAGCCAAGGCTGAAATCAATGACCACAATCAAATGGCAGTCATAACTCTGCTTGGCAATCTTGTTACATATCTCTCTACTGCCAGTGCTTCACCTTTTCAACGAAAAGGAGTTGGATTACAAAAGTTTGTTGATCTCCTCAATGTGGTGTTCAGTGGCACTACACATGCTTATAAAGAAAGAGTAAAAATGTGTTACAAAGTACATATTCAAGTTGAGGAAAAGAAGAATAAAAAGTCTGATAGCTGGGGTGCTCTTAAAGTTGGTAATGCAAAAACTGCTGAAAGAGTACTAAGTTATTGGTGCTTCAGTCCAGGCTTTGGCATGAAACAACTGTTAGATCAGAATGTCAAGAGTATTATTTTAACTAGTGGTACTTTGGCACCGTTAAAGCCATTGATATCAGAATTGGGTATTCCTATTGGTGTCCAGTTAGAAAACCCTCATATTGTTAAAAGTAACCAGATATGCGTGAAAATAATAAGCCAAGGTCCGGACACCACCACACTGAATTCAAACTACCAAAATAGAAACAATCCAAAGTACATCACTTCACTGGGTCGAACTATTTTAAGTTTTACTAGAGTGGTACCAGATGGACTTTTAGTTTTCTTCCCTTCATACCCTATCATGACAAAATGTCAAGAAGCATGGCAAGCAGAAGGTATATGGTCCAGCATAAACAATATCAAGCCAATATTTGTAGAGCCACAAAGAAAAGATACTTTTAATGCTGTTATTAGTGATTTCTACGGAAAGATTAGTGACCCAAGTACTAAGGGTGCTTGTTTTATGGCAGTATGTAGAGGAAAAGTTTCTGAAGGCTTAGATTTTGCTGATATGAATGGTAGAGCTGTGATAATTACTGGACTGCCATTTCCACCCTTAAAAGATGCAAGAATTGTCTTAAAGAAGAAATATTTGGAAGAACTGAGAGTAAATAATAAAGATTTCTTATCTGGTGATGAATGGTATTCCTTAGAAGCAACAAGAGCTGTAAATCAAGCTATAGGAAGAGTAATTAGGCATAAAAATGATTATGGAGCAATTTTGCTGTGTGACAGTAGATTCAATAGCCCTAAATTAAAAAATCAGCTATCAGCATGGTTGAGAGATCATATTAATGTGTCAAATAAGTTTGGGGAGACAGTGAGTGAAATTTGTAGGTTTTTCAAAACTGCAGATGCTACATTACCTTCTCCGAAATTAAAACCATTAATTCCTGATGAAGTTAATAAAGGATCAAAAGATTATGAAACACATAATTTAGGTGGTGTCTCTTTTCCTGTTACAAATGCCAGGGTGATAAACAAAGGTGGCAATAAGAAGTCAGTTAGTCAATATCCCAATTCAAATGAGGTGTATGCTAACTTTTCAATGGACTTTTATAAGAATGCTCAGGCTTCTAATTATGTGAATGAGTTCAAGCCTAAGCAAGCAAAAGACCTTTTCAGTGCTCTAGATAGCAGTAGTAAAGATTCCTCACAAATTACAACGCAATCTTTGGTCACTATACATAAAAGAAATGCAGAAGAGTCAAACTTAGCTTCAGTAGTTAAAAAGAAAAAGTTAAAAATAAAGCCATTTGGATTTGAGGAGAATTTAAAGGATGGTGAAAGATCTGAACAGGCAGTAGAAAAAGTAGCACCTAACTCATTAATAGACTTTGTTAAAGAAATCAAAGTGTTATTACAATTAGACGAATATAAATTATTTCAAACATCAATTTCAGCATACAAAAATGATGGAGACTATTTAAAGTTTTTAATAGTATTGAAAAATTTGTTTGAAAATAAGAAAATGTTTTATTTATTTAGAGGTATGAAAAGATTTTTAAAAGAGGAACATAAAAAGAAATTTCAGGATTATTGTGATAATGTTAACTTAGAAAGCTGACTGTGAACTGTTAAAATCCTATTTATTTAAAATAACAATAAATTATGTCCTTATATTCAAGATTAATATAATGTGTGTATTGTATGTATTGTAATGAATTAAAACAATGTTTAAAATGTTAAAGTCTAGTTTTTATTATCTACCTTCACAAAACAAACTTAAAATACATTCTTAGCTGGCTCATTAATCTTGCTCTTAATTTCAACAGAGTTTATTCTCAATATGGTTTGTTGTGCTCTCTGGAAGTTAATACGCATAAATTGCTTCCTCCTCTTCTTTTTAAAATGTGTTCTTGTGTGTGATAAGCCCTTGGAGATGACTGTAGCAGTGACATCAACTAGACCAGGCTGAACAACGGGTCTTCCGATAAGTGAGAAGTCTTTAGTGGCTGCAACTAGTACTTTTTCTAACTTTATCTGGTCTCCAATATTAGGGGGCCAGTATCCCTCTAGGACTAGCAAGTCCCCGTCCGTGACACGCCACTGTTTGCCTAGGAGATGGACTATAGCAAAGTTTCTTGGAGAACTTTGTTCTATTATTTTATTGCATGCCGCTATGACATCTTTTTGCGTTTCTTCTTCTGTTTTATTCTCTATTGGGGCTACGTTTGTGATGAATCTGGGTAATATTGCTCCTGGAAAACAATCAAACAATCTTAGCCTTATTATTTTCGTGACTAGTAAATATTCAGTTACGTGATGCATAGAATGCGGTTATACATACCTTGAACATTTCTCAGTACGTTAGTAAGTTTTTGAAACCCAGCTCGTAACACAGACATGATTATTTTTATCTTAGAAAAATCGGAATCTTATAAAATCATTATTTTTAAAATGCAAGACATAACCTCAACAATTGACGCATTTATGACATTTGATTTGACGTTACTGATGAGTGAATGATATACGTTTAAAAACAAGATATTAAGTACAATTTTACATTTAAAAATTAATTCAAATACCTACATTATTTTAGGTTTGGTGAAGTAAAATATTAATAAAGTACTTAAATGTTGTGTTTATTTAACGTCAAAAACATTTTGGAAAGAGTATGTTCTAACTAACGCATCACAACTAAGTATGTAATATCGAATCATTTTACTAGATGGCGCTGTTATAAACTAATTAAACAAAATGCTACAGCTACGGTGACACAAACTTTGTAACTGGACAATTTCGTAGCAATGTAGCAGATAGGTACAACACCCGACAGCATTAATATACATATTTGTTATTAATGAAATCATACGAAACGAGTAAAATGATTTCGATTATTTCGTTTGTGCTAACGTTACCATTTTTAATTCCTTACACCAAAAGAGTCTGAAAAGTTAAAAGAATTAAGGTAATAGAAATGGTGCAAGAATGTATTCAAATTCCAATATTAGCTAAGAGCAATTAAGCCTCGTTAAAAATGCCTGTATTCCCGTTGTCCCCATAGTTAAAATTTTTTGACAGTGGGAAGTTAAAAAAAAATCCGCTGAACCGGAGGAAGCTTTAGTTTAATTATAGGCGATGCACGAATATTAACGAAGTAATTAACATGAATAAATAATTTTTAAACTTGAACTTTGAACATTGTGTCAGCCATATGTCATGAGTCTTAAACAAATAATGAGCTGCCAGTATTTACTGTAACATGCTTTTGACTGTAAGCACGTAAACAACTTTAAAAGCGCAAACATCACAACTTTCTACGTAACTGGTATCTACTTCCTCAAGTGCAATCAATAAACCTTATCTCGCCAGCGAAATCGTAGGGAAGAGCAAGATAAATTTTAGTTGTAATTAAAACGCTGCTTAGAAGGTGTTCAAGGAACTTTGTCGAATCAACGATTAGCGGATGGAGTCGGAGTTTAAAAACAGTCAAATCGCAACTTTCCCGGATTAAATTCAGGAGAGACGAGTAACAAGTTGCGCTGTTGAATCAGGAATGAGGATTTTCGCTGAAATAAGTCCTTTAGCCAAGAGTTAAGAGTTCAAGTTACAGTGAAGTGGTAATCAGTGGACGATTATTAGAGTTGCAGTAATTGCACAGTTTATAAAATAATCGTCAAAGGAATCTGACTCACGCACACATTTTGTTTGAGTTCTTTTTTAATATCAATCTGGACGGATAGTGAAGTTAACGTAATCGACGGATCGAGTTCTTACTGTTTAACCTGACTTTTAAAGCTTTTAAAGAAGTTTATACTGTTACGCTAACTATACCATTAAAATTTCGCCATTTAATGATGGCGGCCATCTTGGATTTGAAATTTGTTACCTGCATTGAGGGAGTGGTCAATATATTTAATCCGACGTTATATGGTGGCTACGATCTTGGAGCGATTTCGATCAAACGTGTACATATATAAATATGCAAAAATTAAATATGTACACGTGTCTTACGGACCTAAAACCCAAACACAATAGAAACAAATTTTGTTATATTACACTTCAAGATTGACCTCATCCCACCTGATGTTAAGTGGTAATGAGGCTAGCTTAAGAGCGACAAGTTTAGGATAATAAATATATTACTGGACTCGTCGCCCTAACCTTGAAGGCTTGACCCCTGCTACTAATGTACCACCCCCAAGAGCTCTGGAAACCTTGCTTACACGCAGGCATACAACAACACATAAGTGTTATTTGCGGTCTTCTTTAAGGTGGAGGTATTTCACCAGTCGGGCTGCTCCAGTTCGAGCCATAAAACGCTATGCCCTACCTCTCTTAAATTTCTTCTCGCTTTTAAAAGGACATTCGGTTTTAAAAGAATATAAAATATCTACATCTGAAAACCTCACATGACGATCGCCGGCCAAGACATTGCTCTAATTATATTGTAAGTAGCTTAACCACTTGTGTTAAGGAATCAGAAAAAAATACGATAACACGACTCCCAGACTCGAGACAAAATAGAAAAGTTCCTTTGTACATTGAAATTGAATCCAAGATAAGATCTCAGAAATGGCATAACACCAAAATCCGGTCTGCTTACCTCTTAGCTAAAGAGGTATTAATATTCTTAAATATACTCGTACGTTGTATAAACTGCAACGAATTTGTGTGCAAATACAAAAAGCATAATTCCTTATTAAATCATTGTCTTGGTATGAGTACCAACATGTTTACCTTAAGCATTATTACCGCGCCATAAAAAATGCAGGAGGTTCAAACAGCTTTTGTATTACAAATCACATTACCATTAATATGTGTACCTACCTGTATGTTCGAGAATTGCCTACTAATTTTGTTTGTTTGTTTTCTATTTATATTTAGGTTACTTCGATATAATTTTAATATATTTTTAGTAAATCTCCAGGATGAGGTAGCCCTTAAAGCTTTTTTATCTCATTTGAAGAAGGTAATATGAAAAAGGGGAACATACAAGTAGTTAACCAAGTTTAAGCAACAATCTAATTACTCACCTGAGATATTAAAACTTAATAAAAGCTTACTTCGTATTCTAATTAAATTGTAGCAGTTTATCATTGCCCAAAGACGCATAAAGTTACGTTACATAAAAATGTAGTTAGATCGATTTATCGCTCTCGAAACCCCTGCTCTTCTATCTACTAAAATTCCTAAACATTGTTGGAGCTATTTTTGAGATTCAGATTAAATACATACATTAAAATAGATCGATGTGGAAGAGCTAACAAGTACTTCATACGCCGATCATTGGGATCGTTATTATCGAATAGGTGAACCATTTTCTAAAGTAATATTTCATTTTATTCGAATTTATATTTTGCTCCTTGAACCATATCTAAAGTCCAAATCGTATTCAGTGAGTACTTATTACTTTAATTATGGGCACCCCTTTCACAAGCTTTTATTAAATTTGCACTATATGCACGAGTATAATATTATGTGTGTTTGCTTAGGTTGAATCTTTCAATTTAAAATTGAAGCAAATATTTTTTGCTTTCTGATCTACAAATCCCACATCGCGATTTAATAAGTGGAGTTGGAGATAAATTTGTTAACACTTCGATAATCAAAATTTAAGTCACAGGAATGGGGTTGATGCTACGGTAGAAAAATAATTAGATGTCCAATTTAGTCCAATAGTAAGATTTTTAAAATATCAAGAAAACGTATTTTTTACTTTAAGAAATAAATAAAAATTGATTAAGCGTATCAAAGTTCAGTAAAGAGCTTGTGAAGGAATGTGTTTACGTCACTATTTAGTAATGTGTGGAAAACTGTATGAAGAAGTAGGTACTTATATTTAGAAAAATATTATTCTATTATATTATTGTAATATATATTATGGTAGCTTCATTTCCTTTATAAAGAAACTTTTTTTTATTGACTTTGACTTATTGAGGAAATTACGAATTTAAACTACTTTTGCTCACAGTTAAGGTGTTTTTTTTTGCTTTTATCTTTAATATGTTTGAAGCGCTATTACCCTTTTTCTATGACATTTTATGTTAAATGGAAACTAAGCTTCTAAAAGCAAAATTACATCTGCCATTGTCACTTGAAAATTTATTCAAGTTCATGATAGCTTTCAGTCGATTCCGTTTTAGTTTGAAGTTAATTGTTAATGTGGGCAAGTGACTTGATACTTGATGCGTGTTTGACCGCGGACCACTTGATTCATTATTTTAGTGATAAGTATATCACTTATTATTGAACGTTACTGTACAAATTAACACCAAAATAATACAATAAAGTTCATAAAATTATATATACTCAATGAGGCCGACTTAAATTTTTTAAATACCCTTACTGACTCATGCTTCTATCTACCTCCAACAACCAAACTGTGGTTCTCGTTGTTGGTTTTAAAACAAGTAAAATACGTGAAGTGTCATAAAAAACTATTTAAATTATTATACCTGCTATTTTTTTCTTTTTTAAATAATAGTTAGCTATTAAGTCATGTGTACACACCCTAAAAACTCCCCCACTATGTCAATTCAAGAACTGAGGTAATCTCTACTTTGAACAATTTTGTGAGACATGGCAGACATTTTATTATGGTAGGTACATGTACCGTCAACACAATAAAGCTTGATCCGGGATTGGCCGCACACCACGTTGGGCGCCAAAATAAACTTATCAGGGAAACGTTTTTAAAAATACCTCGAAGTAAAAGTAAAACATCTGAGACAACTTAAGCTATTATTATTTCAAGACAAAAACATTAATCAGGACCAATTTATTATTACCTTTAATTTTAGTTTGCATGCTTCCGTTTGAAAATAAATCTTATTCATACTTATAAAACGTCAACTTCATGCCTTTGTTTTAAAAATTTCAACCAACAACCAACTTTTGATTATTACAAAATAACATTATATTAATTTAAACTGAGATTTATTATTTATTCATAATAACCGTCCTTTTGTAACTTAGATCGTTAAACGTTAGTTGTGATAATGAATTGAGATATACTTACCGACTCTTAAATACAATTTGCAAGCCACTTAAACTGAAACAAAAAAGTACTTTTTACCCGATCTCATCAAACATCTTCTTTTAAAAGTATTTGCAAGGTACTCTGTTAGTTACCCCAACGGGCAAATTAGGTACTTGAGTAAGTAGGTCTTTAACATCGGCGAGGCTTTAGGTAAAATACAATCTTTTCCTTTGAAGCTCTCAACAGAGGCTCGAATTAAGTAGCTCCTCCAACCGCACAGAGTAGCATAGGCGCAATTACCCACTCAATACGCTCAAGTGCGAGAAACCAGGTTAGGCGAATAGGCGATCCTGTTTTCAAAAACCCAGGTCTAGATGCCTCCAGCTCGTTCGGGGGTAGTCGGAAAACGTCGGGAGGCTCCGGCGGCGTCTGGGGCGTGTTGCTATGGCAACGGGCGGGCACGCGGCGCTCTCGGCACCGCGGCCGCTGCCGAAAATAAACATGGGAGCAACGCCTCGCAGGGTTGTCGAGATAAGCGGTATCGGACCCGTCACTCGATCCGCGAGCGGTGCTACTTGTCACAGATCGCCATTTGACACGTTCCTTTTTCGAATTTTAAAAATGGTCAGCGCTTATCTTCTCCTTGTCTTCCGTTTTTTTTAGTTTATGGCTAGGGAGATTGCAGTTCTTTATTCAAATCGTTTGAGTTTCTTTTTTCGAATGTCAAAACCCGGTTGCGAATGAAGTAGATGATTTTTTGTTTTTCTGTTTCGATTTGTTCAGTGATAGTAAGGAGGTGGTAATTTTGATTATCTGACTGTTTTTAATACTTTCGAAACGTATTTCTAGATGATTGTAAAGAGGTTAAGTGCGAAATAGTGATGTAGCCTCCCGGTAAAGTGACGTGAAAGTCGCAGGTGTCAGGGCGGCGTGGTGTGCGTGCGATGTTTGGCCGGCATGACGGGAGCGGCGGCCCTGCGCGGGTAGGACCGGGCGCGGGGCGTTGCGCGCGCATCGCTCCCGCGTCAGTCGCTAGGCGGCGCGCGGCCGGCGCACGGTCGATACCCAGCACGGGCAGCACGCCATGCGACGCGTGCATGGACGCGCAAGGCTCGACGCGCGCAGTGAGTGACCAGTGAGGACGCCGCTTTGGCGAAACTTTAATGCCCGTCTCCAAACCAAGGATCTGTACTGTGAATATGTGATGTTAGTGAAGTTCGAGCTTCGTGTGACAGCTCGTACTGCTTCAGGTAGTTGTCATGCTTTATTGATGGCTGTTCGATGATATTGACAGGGTGAGAGTCCTTCGATTTCAGCCGTGATGGATTGGAGGAGCGGGCGAGCGGCCGGGGCGCGATTCTGCCCCGGTAACCTCGTGGCGGGCTGCACAGATAAAAAAAGCAGTCGCCATAGATTGAAGAGCTTTTAAGGCTCGACGTTTGATATAAACAGCCAGGATTAAATGATGAGATGTGTGTTACATCAGTTATTAATGGCCTGATGTGTTCAATACTTTACGAATTACGAATAAAATATGCCATTCCAACCTCATCACTCATATTTACAGCTGGAATTGGAAATATATCGTGTATGATTATTGTAAGTAGATTAAATGCCGATTTCGGCGACCAAATTGCAATTTGATGATTTGCTCACGCGTCTTTGGTGAATTTATCATTAATCCTTAATTAACGTGTATCGACGTTGTCGTTGTCGTTCCGTTCGGTTTGATTGTGTGATTTCGTAATTGCGTAGTTTCGGTTTTAATCTCGAATGACTCGAAATATTAATGAAGCGTATGAAAATCATTTGTAGTGCAAATTAACTTCATGTTTACGGTGAAGTGTGGGTAGGTTGACAGATGTACGTCAAACAAATTAACTAGAAATAAACACATTATGGTTTATTTCAAGTAGTTTAACTTCATTGGTTCTAAGTATTTTGTAATCATGTTATTTCAGCATGAATTGATGTTACGTCTTAAAGTAACGTGATTCCTCATCTTATATACAGTTTGAACACACTGAAAACATGTCTTATTTCGTACTATCTTCATCTTAATTTGTAAAAAATTGAGTTCAAATCAATAAACCAAAACATGCTGCAATTTGGCCTTCTATTTTGACAATAACTACGTGAAATGTGATTAAATCTGAGATGGACTCATTGTCAAATCGTTTATTTTTCCAATAATCGTAGGCAAACACCAAACAGCTAAAAAAAAAGAAATAGTAGCGTTTAGTTTTATTACCAAAAACATTAATAAAATCGTTATTGGCAAAAACATAGAATGCCTTAAGCTTATTATTTTTTAAACGATTTCAAATAATTAGAAGGTTCTCAATTCGTCTGTATGTAAAATATATTTTTTTATGTTCTGTGGCATGTAGGCTTCTTCATTCTGCTAATGTCACATGTTTTTTTGTTATAAGGACTCGACCATGCGTCTCAAGAAAACACAATGATACTGCCAATGAAATGTTAAGATTATTTTCCTATTACACTATCGATGATGGTTTATCATCTTCAACTTTATAGGGCGCGCAGATTGCTCTCGCCCCTATGTGATTTAAGCGTTCAATATTCGGTGCTCCACAGCTTTCCAATGATTCCAGTATTAACTTGCTTAAAGGCACAATCGAATCTGAAGTAAATAGGGATATTGACTTGCTACTCAACTGAGTTACTTTGTAATACCGGTCAAAACAGGATTTCTTCATAGATTTTCCACATAGATAACATCGGTGTTTTTGGCCATAATTATTTTTGCTGGTTATTTTTATTATGCTCCAAAACTATGTAATAGTTAATATCTTTTCTCACGGCTATACTTATCAAGACATTGACTGTTAAATAGTTTCGAAGCATTATAAAGGAAATTTATAAAAACCACTGTGTCTGATGTACCATAAAGTCCTCTTTCACGGCTTGATTCTAGTGCCGGATTAGGGCAGCGCGGGGCCTGTAACAAATTCTGTCAATGGGACCTTGGTTTGCTTTAGGTTCTCTAATTTAGGGTGTTGTTTAATAAAATAAAACTTTAAATAATTTAAAGAAACAGAAACATTTCATCTTACCTTGCGGTGTGGGGCAAACCTCAGTTTACGTGAAGGTCATTGGTTCAAAATCGCTTATGCGCCGTGAAGCACTGAAAAAAATGGAAAAATCTATAAAAGAAAACTGTGACAAAATTCTTTCAATATCGACTTCTTTAAGCCAACCATGCTCTATGTTCCACAAAGTGACACGATTAATACGTTCTTTGTCAATAGTGTTCCATAATTAATACGTTTTAATGCATAAAAATTACGTTGTTGTCGAGTCAATGGCTAAGGTAGGCGCCCAAAGCGCGTAAGGTCCCGGGTTCGATTCCCGGTCAGGTCAATTTGGAAAACGAACTTTTCTCAATTGACTTGGGTCTGGGTGTGCTGGGATGACGCCCCCAGTTAGTATCCGTCGTCTGGTACTCATAGTACAAGGGAAAACCTTAGTTTGAGACCAGGTCATTGGTGTGATTGTCTGGCGCATTTATTTATTTATTTTATTTCATAGACTGTGCCGACCTGGACGACATTACCTACAAGTCGACAAAAATACAACGTCAGCAGAATTGGGGTAGTAAACATCGCTCCATAATGCACGATTAGCCTTTGAATACATCGTTCCTACATCGCGATGTCAGAGTTATCGTCGCCACTAACTATATTACAACAAACTTGGTAGTTGGACCTTGGCCTCCGAGCAGATAACACCTAGGTCGGCGGAAGTACTTCCACTTTTAGTAAAGAACATACGTTCCTTACAAGTCAATAGGCAAATCTTTTTATTCATATAGATTACATTGTTAGTAACACTTACTAATAAATTGAAGTTCAATTTGAGACACAAGTTAATGTGCAAATTAGATAGATAGATAGATAGATACACTTTATTGCACAGAAAATTTACAGAAATTGGTTTTACAGACATATTTAAGTACAATATAGGCGGTCTTACTGCTAGAGAGCAATCTCTTCCAGACAACCTTTAGGTAGAGGAAATAGTAGACATCGAGAAACGGGTACAGCCGTGCAAAATGCTTGAGAAAAATACTAACAGAAAATATCAATATAAATACCATAACAAGATAAAAATATAAAAAAAAATACGTAAAGATAAATAAAACTATAATAAACAAATAAATACCTATATAATAAATAAATATATAAATTTCCATAATGTATTTATGATATAAACAAATAGAAATAAATATATGAAATTAAATTAATTACCAACAAAGCTTAGCATTATTTAAATACTTTGATAAAGGATACAAGTTCTGATTTAGTTAAGAGAAAGAAAGAAAGTTTTTACTCTTGATTTGAAAATGGGAAGAGACTCAGATTCCCTGATAGGTAAAGGAAGGGAATTCCATAAGCGTATGGACTGGACAGTGAAAGATTGTGAGTAGTATTCAGAAGTATGAGTAGGAAAAGTGAGTAGAAGTTTAGTTTCCAAGTTTGGAAAACACGATACTAAATAATAATTAAACGTGGGGGCACTAATAACCAAGTCCTACATAATTAGATAGATTATAAATTAGTTTCAGTTAATTTTATTGAGGTTACCCTCTCAGCCGAAATCGATCGGATCGATGTTCAGATGAAGACAATTTTTTTTCTTATTGCACTTCAAGATTGACCTCATCCCACCTGATGTTAAGTGGTAATGAGGTCCTAGCTTTAGGGTGACAAGTACAGCATAATAAGTTACTGGACTTGTCACCCTTACCTTGAAGGCATCCCCTTCTATGTAGCACCTCCCAGGAGCTCTGGACACCTCACTCACACGCAGGAACACAACAACACAGAAGTGATTGTTATTTGGCTGCGGTCTTCTGTAAGGTGACAATCAGATGTTTTGGATTTTATTTAAGACTAGCTATTTTCTGTGACTTTGTGCGCCTTTTTTCGGTATAAAAGTATCCTAAATGTTCTTTTTCTTATCAGTCTGGCTATCATATTTGAATTAAATCAAATCCAAATTGTGATCACTATATGGCGGATTTATTAGCCCCTTTTGAGGATTCAGCACTTTGCCGCCGTATCACCAAAGCCTAGGTGTACTTAACCTCTTTGTAACATCGACCCACACGTGTAACATGCGGCCACAATTTCCCCATTGATTTAGCGCAGAAAGCGACGCGACTTCCGGCGTAACTACCACTTGACCTATATGATTTGTCAAACCCTGCAGCGCGCCCTACACGTCACCTCCGGTTGCCCTCACCTTGGGAAACGGTTTTGCGGATCTGTGACATCAAGCTTCAATGGGGTACTATTGTTTTCCCTCTGATGAAAAATACGAGTAGGTAACAAAAGTACGAGATAAAGGTTTGCATAAAAAAAACTTGGAACGGAACAGAATTTGAGATATATAGTTAGGTATACTTTATTGCACAAAACTTTACAGGATTTAGTTTTACAGACCAAATATTGTACAATTAGTTTTAGGTTGACAGATAGATCATCTATGTTACGAGAAACTCATAATAGAGAAGCGGACTAAAGACCTATAGATAGATAGATATACTTTATTACACAAAAACTTTACAGAAATAGGTTTCACAGATTGATTATTGTACAATTTAATTTTTAGTTTTAGTTTATTAGTTTTATAATTATTGTACAATTCCAAATCGAAACTATTTCCGTCATCTTTTCTCTACCTAAAATTGTAGGAATAGATCATATTCTAGCGATAAGACCGCCCAAATTGTGCTACAATTATACAATTTGTGTGTGAAACCAAATCTATGAAGTTGTGTCCAATAAATTATATCTATCTATCATATTTTTGGGTAATCTAACAAAAACACAAACTAAAAATTGTTCGATGTCATAGATGATCTGTCAACCTCAAATAAATTTGTAACGTTGCGTTGCAAAGTTGCACAAAATAAGAGTCAACGCTGCGTACATTTTGCATTCATACATTTGAGTGTGTGGTCGTCGAACTATTCACGACCACTGTAACGTAGTTTATGCGTTTGCTGCATTCACAAAAGATCATGGGTTCGATACGAGTTTATATGCATTTCAGGATTTGCGGTTTTGGTTGTAAATTCGGTCGATTTATGATGTGAAACGAAAATTGTGACTATTGAAGGAACTTTTTTGTGCATTACGATTTAGTCATATGAAAGGCTTTTTTGTTCTTTTTGTGATATGCAAGCCATTTATCTACATATCAGCCTGCCGCGGTCTGTTAAAATCCTGCACTAGATATCAAAATGGCTTTAAAATTTTTAACACAATTTTTGTTATTGGTTTCCGATTTTAGTCATACTACAACACACTATGGCATATAAGTTTTTTTTCTCATGTCCCATTAACATAAAATCGTAAAAAAATGTTTTTTATTGTAAACCGGAACTGCATTGTACAAACCAAGTATTTACAAATCTTAATTTCGGTAATTGTTTAAAAAAAAATTTAGTGCACATTTTAAAATGGTTAAATTACTTTTTCTAGAGATGTTACTTTTAAAGACTCTGTAAAACATGAAGTCCCACCAGTTCACCGCCAGCTGGCGGATACTACCTTAATACAAAGTGTCCGGGTACCCGATAAATTATCATAATTATGAAAGAAATCTTATCCGGCGACTGAACGTAATGGCAGCAAATTATCTAGGTGCTCGGTACACTCCATCAATTCCAATAGGCCATTCGTTTTACTCCAAGATCCAGGCCTTAGTGGGCCAGTGAAAAGTGTAAGGCCACTTTCACATTAGGTCATCAGCGTAGCTTCAGTGGCTACCAAGCTAATACTTAGAAATCATAATAAATGTATTTATTCGAGTAGGTTACGTGAACACATGGATCAATGAAGCTACCACTGGCTTGGAACCTAATCCCACGGAGAAAAAACCGGCAAGAAACTCAGTTGTCCTATTATTATTTTTAGGACAAACAGTGATCTTGAAATGATAGTAAGCGAGCCAGCAGCCGTACATGTTTATCGTATATATTTATTAAGTTTGTGGTAGCCTTTTCTCATTAAGCATGATTTAATATGGACCTTAAATCTATGCATCGTTAATGCCGGTTTCCATTATTTGAAAAACGATCATTTCTAGGTCCGTATAGTAATAATCATATGAGGTGTAAGCTAAAAACAACCGACGGATGAGTGATGACAGCTGATATGGAAAGTAAATTACGACACGGTATTAACGACACGTAGTCGGTTGGAGAAAAACGAATAGTCACTTTTGAGACATTACGAATTGTTATATATTGGAATTATGCCAATAAGAAATTGAGGTTAACAACTTTTAATTATCAACTGCCTCTATGGTCTAGTGGTATCGAACATAGGCTCATAATCCAGAAGTAGTGGGTTCAATTCAGGCATGGGCAGCATCTTTGAATGTCTGGTAAGGAAGGCACGCTGTCGAAAGGGCATGTGAACAGTCGGTTCCGGTCCGCCACCGCAAGTTATTTCATAAGCCGACTGTAATATTAGAAGCTGTATATTTTTGAACAGAGAAGGCAAAACAAAATCACTGACAATCAAAGTCAGTAGCGCGCCGTGCGGCCAGTAATAACACAAACAGCGGCGCATGCAAACCGTGCGTCGCTTCTGAATGAACATGTCCGACCAGATGGATGTGCCGCTCGTATCTCTGTGACGTCACAATTTTATTTATCGCTTGACATCTAGTTTATATGAGTGTGCCGTTTTGTGCGATATTGCGTAACTGCTTCTTTTTGATTATACATCTATTTATATAATCGGTGTTTACTACATGCATATGAATATAATATATACAGTTTATATACTGAAATATGATTTTTTGCCTGTCTGTTTGTTCCGGGTAATCTCTGAAATGGCAAGACCAATTTTGAGAGGTAGGAGAGCAGACCCGTCCCCAAAGGTGGCACCTGTTCACAAGCATGACGTATATGCTAGCCGTCGCCATTGTTTTGTTAATGTATTATAGTTCTGTTTATATTTTTTTATTTTTGAATTAAAGTACACGTTTATGGCCGAGTACCTATATTGTAACTGTACTACTACAGCGTCAAAATGTTCACTCATGCGCCGTTTCAATATTTTACATTTCTTAATGTTTCAAAAATGACTATCAGTTTTTGTACGAGTCGTTAATTCTAATTTCAAATGTCATCAGTCGTCCTTCAGTAGTTTTTAGCTTGCACCTTGTATAATTTATTACTATCCGCAACAATCCGTTCTGGATTGTTTTTCAATTATTGGTACCGGGCATCAGTGAATATCCAGAGTATCAATAACAATTTATAATTGGACGCAACCAAAAAGTTAATATTTTCGGTGTCAACAAAAGTTTTCATTCTGTTGTCAGTGTCTCAATACGAAGAAACATTGAAAAAGTTATTTATTTATCCGGAAATTATAAGATGCTGAACGATTAAATCTGATATATATGATATTGTTATGGTTCTTTATTACCCCGCTTATCCAATTCTTAACTTATGAATGCCACCAGTAGGTCCAGAAACGAATAGAACAACCGAAAGGTTTGGTTTTTGAATAGGTTTCGTCATATTCGATTGGCCGGCGACGAATAGCTATATTTGATCCTCATAATCGCAACCAACTCCGAATGGGAATAAAACTATTTCAATAAACAAAGTAACACATGAAAACTAATTTTAATTCGCGAACTGTCGATTATTGTACAGAGCTTAAGTTATCGGGCCTGTTTAATTTTTTGTTTTCATTTTGTATAGTGGTTATATTTATGAAATTAAAATTTATAATAATGTTATTTAAATATTACATTATAAAAACAACTACAACATTGCATGTAAAACTAAACAGTTATAATTATTATTTTATTCGTCTGTAAATTTAAGCATCTTAATTTCTGTAAAGTTTTGTGAAATAAAAACTATTGAATTACCTTCGAAAACTTTGGTTTGTTCGTATCGTTTTAGGCAGTAGGTACGCCAACAGCATATAGGCGCATTGCCGACTCCATCGTCTGCTCATACAAGAGCACTGAGGAGTCTGCGGGTCCCCTCAACCCTGACTCTTGGCTCCTAACTTGTCGCCTCACAAATGGCCGGCTACTTGAACGCCGATCACATCGAGCAGATTCCGATAAGCTTAGAACCCTGCTTAAGATATTAATCTACTCGTTTCATACTTAGTCTTTCTACGCCTCAGTTTTTAGTTATAATGCATATCGCAGCTATTATGTGGAAAAACAATTGTTAATACACCTCTATAATATTTATTTTGTCATTTAGCATACTATTGGCGACCTTCGTAGCCAAGAGGCGAGTGGGTCAGACTTTGGCATTGGTCCCGGGATTGATCCCCGGTCGGGTCAATATGGTAACCGAACTTTTCTAAATTATCACGGGTCTGGGTGTTATGGTATCGTTGTTGTTTCTGATTTTCGTTGCACAAGTGCTTCAGCTCCTTACCACAGAATCAGAGCAATGTATGTGATGTTGTCCAATATTTATTTATGTTGTCATGTACATAATGTAATTTACTAGCGACCCGCCGCTGCTTTGCGCGTACTATCACCTTTTTTTCTACATTTTCCAATGACCCATCGCTTATATTAGACACAGCTTTATTTTATATAGCCAAAAGCCTTCCTCTATAAAAGGACTATCCAAAAAAAACATATTTTATTAATCGAACCAGTAGTTTCTGAAATTAGCACACTCAAACAAACCAGCAAAATCGTCAGCTTTATAATATTCATTTAATATAATTTAACGTGAGTCTGTGAGCACGGTTGGTACAACCTAACCGAAACGTCGGACAGTAAGTAGTTCGTATTAACAACTAAATAAAAATGGTTTCGCGTTTTGACCCGTTAAATTATTTTAAATGTTTAAAATGGAACGTGAAAGTCTTAAAATTTATAATATTCGTATAGATTTTGAAGAGGATGTCTGTTGAGTTTTAAACGGCGCTCTCAACAGAACCAACTTCGAAGTGCTAAATAGCTAAAGCCTTGTGTAACAGAAACCAGAAAAACGACGGTACCACAATACCCAGACCCGAGACAGTATAGAAAAAATGTCTGTATTGTAATTTCTTGAGGATAGGTTATGTTTCTTTCTTTCTTTCTTCTTTGTCGTGTGATACCAATCAATTTTGTAATAGCGTATGATAGTATTACGCAAAATAATCAATTTTCTGTTATGAACGATATAATTCATAGAACGAGAACAATTGAAGTAAGAATAAATTCTTATCACCTGTATTTTATTGGCCTAGTAATCAAACTCAAACTCAAATATTTCTTTATTCAAGTAGGTTACATATAACACTTTTGACTCGTCATTGAATACAATGCAAAGTGATTCTACTTCCGGTTCGGAACCTATATCTACCGAGAAGACACCGGTAAGAAACTCAGCAGATCATTTACAGTATCAGTATCTAACTTATTGCTATGTGTAGCCTCACTTTGGACCAAGTCATATAGTTTTGGTTTTGATGAGTGATGAAACAAATAAGTACTCAAGTAAGTTTTTACTTTCGAGAGGTAAGCTGGAGCAGACCAGTCCCCAAAGGTGGCACCTGTTCACAAGCATGACGTATGTGCCAGCCATCGCTTCACTCAACCATATTGTAGGGAATGTAACGACAGTCAAAGATCACATTATCTCCAATGTTATTGTCTCATAAGATTTTATGAAATTACATTTCATGCTAACTCGTAAGCATATTATTATACCCACAAAATATGTTTTGCCAATTCCGAGCTATTACCTACTATGGTAGAAACACAATATTTATATTTCGCTTTTCACATTTCTATTCTATGCCATGCCCTAGTCGGGTTAAGTTTTGAAATATTTTACAAGCGATTTCATGCCTCCGCGACTACGGATGTATTTCGCGCGCCAATCTCGATACCCGGCCCGATTTGAATGTGGGATTTCTGATGTTGCTATCTATTTCTACTTTGCTTAAATCTAGAGGTATTTCCTAGAAATGGTTTGACCTGAGTTTCAAATAAAAAAAATTAACAACTTCACGTACATTGCTATGATTCGGTGGTAAGTGGCACTTGTGATGCCGAAATCAGAAACAACGACAGTGCCACAACACCCAGACCCAAGACGATATACCTACATTATTATGTTATTTTTGGACTACTATTACGGTAGGTACCTACTCTCATGTGTTATTGGCAAAAGTAACTCCTAAGTAGTTGCCATTGAACATACTAATATTTTTTACCAAACAACCTCGAATTCCGTGGGTAGTTTCCACACTTTTCCGTTTCCACACACGCTCCTGTCTTTTTCTCCAGTCAGCGGTATGATGCACCAATGCATTACCCTTCATTAAAAAAAGGTCCGGTAGGCAACACAGTGCGCTTGAGTGAAAATTTCAATTTAATTCGGTTATGTTCAAACGCAGTGCGGCGCGTTTTTGCAATACCGACGCATCGCGTGCAACGGGGACCGTGTCAAATTGACGCGGTGATTTTCATTCCGGGATTTAGTTCGCGAGTGGTTCGCTCTGTGAGTGGAACCGAATTAGGGCATGATAAAGTAGTTTTGGTGAAAACATTTTCATCTACCTCAATCACACCTTTAGTATGAAAGTGACCAAAATCAAAATTTCTGGACGTTCTTATTGTTTAAAAAAACCGGCCATAGTTGTCGAAATACCTACGAAAAAGAAAATAGATCGAATTTAAAGTAAAATAGAGACATAATTTGGTATTTTTTCTTTATAGGTATTAAGACTGCGCTTTTTAAGGCCAGATCTTAAATCCAATACTTTTAAAAAAAAATTGGTTTAAGGTTAGCTCAGTTTTATATGAAAGGTGTGATATATCCTCATCCAATAAAGTCCAAAATATAGTATTATTCAATTATAAAAAGTAGATGAAGAACATCAGACAGCAAACTTGAAAAAATAAATGACCACATGTTAAGGAGCTTAAATACACTTCTATTGAAAACTCTTTTATATAATACAGAACCTGCGGAACAACAATATCTAAGTATATCCTTGTATAGAAGAATGTTTTTTTAAAAACCAGCCAAAATTAGGACTACAACAAATAAGGACAACTCACAAATAATTTTACGCAATCAACGCCATAAAAGATAACTATATGTTACATCGGCAATATTCTCTTTTTAATGTTTCTAAACTATTCAATAGTTAGTGTGTTGATAAGTAAAGTTGTATCGAAACAGTGTGCTATGCATCATTAAAATCTACAAAGGAATCGTGTTTTGACTAGTATTTAAAAGTATCACAATTTATTATTGTCAACATCCATTTTAAACACCCAGACACGAAACAAACACAAACGTACATAAACGAATGTTTTCCCTGGGTAAAGATCGAACCCACGAATCTTTGGCTTAACACCTAACCTTGACCATTGTTCTTACAAATCTATATGAAATTATTAAAATTTCTCAAGAAATATATTTCGTAATTTTCATATTTACCCCTTTAACAGCCAAAGATTCATTATTTATTCATTTGCTTAAAACGTTGTACAGCACCTTACAAGTAAAATTGTTTCACACATTCCACCAGAATCTAGCATGCAAATGTAATTTATACAATTTTAAACACATTTATAAATGGAATGAAATTACCAACGATAGACATATTTTTGGGATAAAATCATCATTCAAACAGGCTGAGATAATATATACGTAACATTTCTGTAGAAATATATTTGATAACATATTTGGAGACCTCTAACACTTGATAAGTTGTCCATAGATACGGCTGTAGTTGCGATAGGTTTGCACAAAGTTTCAATACGGAGTGATGATAACTATCGACAAATATCTCCCCGCCGACATGCCGGCCGGATTATGCTATTAAGTGTTAAACGCAGTTCACCGCCTAGTAGGCACTAGTAACTAGTGCAATAGTTCGCTAGTTGTAATAGTTTAGAATGCATTAGCTAGTCTTGAGGGTAGCTTGATGGCCGGCTAAGTTTCGTAGGAGCGAAGAAGGTTTGCTGTTTGAAGTATGTTATCGATTAGACTCATTTTTGCCAGGCCCATCCTTCTTGCTGGGTACATTGGGCACGTGCCCTGAAGTAGTTTTTATGTAGGGCATAGCGATTTATCGCTTGAACTGGAGCAGCTCGACTGGTGAAATACCTCCACCTTACAGAAGACCGCCGCCAAATAACAATCACTTCTGTGTTGTTCTGTTTATGCGTGTGCGTAAAGTATCCAGAGCTCCTGGGGGGTGCTACATTAGTAGCAAGGGTTAAGCCTTCAAGGTAAGGGCGACAAGTCCAGTCAACAGCTTTCGTCAGGTGGGATGAGGTCAATCTTGAAGTGCAATATAAAAAAAGTATTGAGGCCCCTTTGTACCAACTCTGATAAATAAAACGAATTTGACTATACTGTCTGGTTGTTTAAGCACAGAATGCTAAAATGTGTGGTACTATCGTTGTTTCGGATTTCTGTAACACCAGCGCTTTAGCTACTTATTAATGACTCCGAGAAATGCATGTGATCTTGTCCAATATTTTCTCAATTTATATTTTGCACGGCCGTACCCATTTCTCGATGTCTTCTTTTTCCTCTACCTAAAGGTTGTCTGGAAGAGATTGCTTTATAGCAATAAGACTGCCCAAATTGTACTTGAATGGGTCTGTTAAGCCAGTTTCTGGGAAATAAAGCGTATCTATCAACCTATGTAATATTTACTCACATATACTCATAGTTATGGGGACATGCTCTTAAGGAGTACACTTCCCTGTATAAATATTCACGCATCTTGTCATAGATGGACGATTATAGTACGCGTGACGTGCGAGCCCTCATAGTAGTAAAACGGCTGTAAAACATCCATCAACGGTGTCGCCAAGCTCAGGTATGTCTTCATCACATATTCACGCAGCTAATTGGGTAGCACATAAAACGTAAGACATCCTGAAGCAGTGGTTCCCAAAGATACCGCAACCCATCCTTTTATAGACGTCTGCAAACTTAGAACCTACCGTCGGGAAACTTCACCGTTACCAATAATTATTACGAAATTAAAATCTTTTACAACTCCCTACGCACACATTACCAATATATCAAGGAAAGGATTCAATCCAGTATCGTAACGCCTAAATTTCCTTACTTGTCATTATATAGATATAGAGCTGATACGCTAATGCAATGTAAAGTGAGTCGTATTCAAACGCGCATTAAGTGTTAAGTCACTTGGCTACATAACCAATTTACTTCAGACCCGATTGTGCCTCGAAACCAGCTTAAACTGGATATAGGCCTCTACAAAATCCTTAAAAAGATATAAAGCATCGAACATCAGTGTCCTATCATGAACTCAATGCATAATTCTCATCTTACGTCAAGACACTGGCAGACGTTTCGCAAAAAAAGTTCAGTTGCTATTCTATACAAAAAGAAGAAGAAATGTCCCATCCAAAGGGAACACACAAAAAAAAACATTGCCTCCGCCGGAATCGAAACCACAAACTCCGGATTTCGAGCATTTCATTCTACCCCATTAAATCTGACTAATAACTTCCGTATATAATTAACGTCAAAGTCAACTGAAATATTTCCGGAACGTCACGCGTACCTTTGTGACGTAATTGGAAACTTCAAACGCACGGGACCCTCGTCGGCCAATCGGAAACTTGCCGAGTGCATGTTACATTATCACGTTGTGTTTACGGCACCATGCCCGCGGACTGGAGTGGTCGTGTTATATGATACTGCTCGTGACTATGGCTAGCAGATGTAGGTACGATCGACAGAACGTCAAGCTTAACACTTGCAATTTGATATTCGTTTTTTTCATTCATAATCCGTATTTAAATAGTATTAAAGTCAGCTGAAATACTTCCGGAACGTCACGCGTACTGGCGACGTAACTGGAAACTTCAAACGCACGGGAGCCTCATCGGCCAGTCTAAAGCAAGTAGCCAAAGTAGCTAAAGCGTTTGTATTACAGAAATCAGGCAAAACGACGGTATCATAAGACCCAGACCCGAGACGATTTAGAAAATTTCGGTTTTACATATAGACCCACCGGGAATCGAACCGCCTCTCGGCTATGGAGGTTCTGGCGCACTGGACAGAAATATGAATGCCATGAAGCTGTTATAAAGATCCTAAGGGCAGAATATTGTCAAAGATTTTTGATCAAATCCAGGTATTCATTTCCAGTGGTTTGAGTACTTGGTTTTGATACTGCGATTTTGGGATTGATTCCCGGGTCGAGCAAAGTTTGTTTCAGGCATTTGCCCAGTAACATCAAATATACTGATACTTGACTTTTTAAGCAAACACATACACTTTCCCATTTAAAAATAATGAAAATGCCGGATATACACCGTGATATCGAATTGTTGAAATTAATAAAAATCAATCATTCATTTTATTTGGCTTGAAAGGGTAGGCACAAATAAAAATTCATTTCATACAATTCCGCATACAAACAAGATTTTAGCCTACAGAATAATAAAAAATATCCATTTGATTTGTTGGTTAAAGTGTTCATGAATTGCTTTTTTAGTTTTTGTAAGCCATACCAACGATACAATAAAAATACTTTTTCAACTAAATTGTAGGTTATTTAAAATACTTATGAAGTGTAATTTTATTGTTTGTCAAAGTAATTTCAATATCGGTTCTGTACCTATATCTACCGAGAAATCATCAATATTTTTATTGATAGCTCAGTATTAAATTAACATTAGCAATAACTAACTTATTGAATACCTAAATTACTACTTTTACCAATACAAAGCTTACGCAATCTTTCCTCCCCTATTACTATATTCAACCCGTTAAGGATAACGTATTTATAAACTTTAAATAACATTTTATTTATTAAACAACAGCCAAAAATAAACTTTAAAGCTTCTAGCTTTAAAAGTCGCGGCACTTATGTACAACCCCTAACAACCCATTAACAAATAACCTATATATTTCTCAGGCTCTAGATGTCTAGACTATTCGGACACCGAATTTCATTTATATCAGCTGAGTTAATTACTGAGCAATCAGGTTTAGCGGTTTTTACGTGAACGCTCAACAGACAGACAGAATTATTTTTGTATTTATAATATTTGTGAGGACTTGCAATGCACTATATCAATTGGATTAAGTCCATAGATAAATTATTACAATCGCACAATGATATTTGTTGTATGCGTCTGATATTCCGCTCATAAATTCGTGTATTCTGATAAACGTACAACTAAATGTTAAATAGATTAGGGGCCAAAGCGGCTTAAATGTGTGTTTCTCGCTAAACAATTATTAATTTACTATTATGCTGTTGCTATGTTAGAAACAATCCCGTAGCAGCATATGCTGAGGTGGAACCTAATTGACCACATAATATTCTGTGTGTATGTTGTTTTTTTTTGTTTTTACATCGTGTTGTTGTATCAATAAATATATTTCTACTAGCTGTGCCCGCAACTTCGTTCGCGTGAACTACATCCTTTCATGGTCGGTTTTAACCCTTTCTCCCCTAATATTTGAAACAAAAAGTAGTATATATTTTAATCTAAGTTTCGAGCTATATTTACATATAAACTTTCAAAGGTGGTATTACCCCCACCCCCCCTTATTTTCTAATAAAAAGTAGCCTATGTCCGTTCTTAAGATTCAACGTATACCTATACCAAATTTCATCAAAATCCGTTCAGCCGTTTAGGCGTGAAAGAGTAACAGACAGACAGACAGACAGAGTTACTTTCGCATTTATAATATAAGTATGGATTTCTATTTTCTATGTTGTTATCGTACTGATGCAGTTTGTGAGCAGTTGTTTTGATGATTTTGTTGGTGTAACATTTAAGGTACGAGTAGGGGAGAAAGATTCCATCAGTTACTATACAATTACATAAATACTCGTTTATATCGCACATGTTTCAACATCAGTATTTACTTAAAACTATTAGCTTTCCGCCGCGGCTTTGCACGCATATTTATTTGTTACAAAGAAAGTGAAATGAATTTTTAAAATATTTATGCGTATACATGCGTTATGTAAATATAAGTATACCTTCATATTTTAAATATATACTTAATTAAATAAATAATGTTAATGTACTTTTAATAGTTACCGTTATATATAATGCTTAGTTTATTGTTAATTGTTATGATTTCTTTAGATTATTTACGCATCTTTTCGATATTACCGCAGCCATATACAAACTCTCTGCATGAGCCAAGGGTTGATTGATAGAGATTGCCCCTAGTATTCAGTTTACATGTTGTACTTTTTTAGGCAATAAAGTTTTGAAATAAATACAAATTGATATATTGAACCATAATAGGGGGAAGTACCTATATATAATCAATAAAACGAAATTCCCTCGACAACGACGACCATACATTTTTATTTAGATCCCTAAAACATGTAATTAGGTCACGTGCCGGTCACCTCACTACAGACCCATACATTTCGGAAGATCAATCCATTCCGGCTGCATCCGCGATTATCCAAAAATAGACGGTAAGACCTTCGCCTAGCGTGCTAATTCGAACGCGGTGAAAGTGGGGCCGTGAACCGGCTATAAATAAGAAAGGTGGTATTGTGGATTGCGGAGTGAAAGTCGCGTATCGGCTATTTGGGGAACTGACCAGGCTGTGAATGAATTTATTTTGAGGCGCTTTTACTGAAAGTGGACCGAAGTGTGCTCTTGAATTATATTGGACAACATCACATACATTGTATAAAATTAAGATTTTCGCGTTCCATTTTAAATATTTAAAATAATTTAACGGGTCAAAACGCGACACCATTTTTTATTTAGTAGTTAATACGAACTACTTACTGTCCGACGTTTCGGTTAGGTTGTACCAACCGTGGTCACGAGTTGACTCACGGACGCAATCACATACATTGCTCTGATTCTGTGGTTAGCAGGCGTCCATAAATTAAGTAAGGTGTTTTTTTTTATTTTCTGTCCCTCCCTAAGTAGATTAGTAGTAAGATTTTATTCAACCTACACCCCCAACTCCAATATCACGTGAGATTTTTTTAAATTTGGGTTTCTTACGTAAACGCGTTCAATTGTTATTGAATTACAAAAATGGAAGTTAAACTTAAAAAAAAATCTTCTCAAATGTTTCTTTTTCGGTCACACTCATGAAGTGTCAAATATAAAGCGCCATCCACACTACGTTATTTTAAAATTGGTCATAAGAATATATTTTTGTGATACTTTCACCCAAAATCTATTCCTTACTCTTTTATTCTTAGTTTACTCGTTAATCTCATGAACTTTAGTTCGAAGTGAGATATTATTTTTGTGTTGGATGGTGAATTAATCGAGGAAGGCTTTAAGTTGTATAAAACTATACTGCGAGCAACATGACGGTAAAATGTGGGAAAAAACGAAGATAGTACACCGCACAGCTAGTATTGAATAAATAACTTAAATATTACTTGAATTCTTCAATTTCATAGTGAAACATCTACGCAGGTTCCCGATGCAGATAAAAGATACTAAATATTTTTCAATGTATAAGCAAATATTTTTGACCAAGGCGATACAAACTGACTATGACCTACATTGCGTAGGCTGAACTCTAACCGGCTTCGCGTTCTATTAATAGCCGTCATTGGAAACAGAATACGGTTTTCACATAGGATCTACGTGGATGGGATACCGGCTCGTACAATAGGAATGTTCGCTGTCAACTCACTGAAGATACCATTGTTTGGGCGTCGAAGCGTTAATTACTTCATAGTTTACGTAGTCTATAGGTCTGAGAAGCCGCTAATTTGGCTTGCTTTGTTGCCTAAGATGTCTTTAAAAAAATATATAAAAAAAAAATCTACCACTATGTAGGGCAGTAACGTATGCCATTAAATTCTATATCTATATATATTATATATATATTATATCTATATGCAATAAAAGTTATATCATAATTAGTAAAGATTGTAAAGATTAGGATAACTACTGAGTTTCTTGCCGGATTCTTCTCGGTAGGATTAGGTTCCGAACCGGCTATAGCTTCAATTTTGGTTTGTGTTCATTCTGACGATGCATACGTGTTACTTGTAACCTACATGAATAAATGAATTGACTTTGACTTTTGAATTGACTTTGACTTTAGTAGAAAACTTAAATTAATAGATATGACATTTTCAACATTTAACGAGCCCGCGTCGCTTTAAGTCCTTGTGAATATAATAATATTTTAATAAAATAATAAACAAATAAAGTCAATCAATTATTAAATGGACAAAACATAACGGATTCACATATAAATAAATATAATTAAATCATACACAATTAAATCATATTATGATTTCACTTTGACTTTCTCCACCCAATACCCTCAACTGGTATATACTAACGGAATACTGACTGGATCCTGTCACTGAATATAATATCTGTTAGACATTAATTTATGCTACTGCAGCGGAGCAGTCTTAGGAATGCCTTTGTACTGGCAGGATCTATTAATTAGTACCGCTAAGCGATAAAAGCTAGTACACTGTGCTTTCAATAAGGTCTATGCCGGAAAATATGTAATAAGTTTATGAGTTATTAACGCCATAATCAAGCATTTTAATATCGACTTGACTATATCTTTATTATCTTTAAGAGAGGTAGGGCAAAGCGATTTATCGCTCAAACTGGTGCAGCCCCACTGGTGAAATACCTCCACCTTACAGAAGACCGCAGCTAAATAACAATCACTCCGGTGTTGTTGTGTTCCTGCGTGTGAGTAAGGTTTCCAGAGCTCTTGGGGGGTGCTACATTAGTAGCAGGGGTCTAGCCTTCAAGGTAAGGGCGACAAGTCTAGTAACAGTTTTACTATGCTATACTTTTCGCCCTTAAGCTAGGAACTCATTACCACTTAACATCAGGTGGGATGAGGTCAATTTTGGAGTGCAATATATAAAAAAAAACTTAAACAAAAATGTCATTGAGTTCAAAATTATCTGTTTGTCTTCCTTGTTGGTGAAATACGAGCAATAAATTTGAAGGTATCAATGCCGTTAAGGAGACTTAATTTTACACCGATCGAAGTTTCTTTAAAATGTTATTTTAGAATGTTCTGAAAACATTTTAATGATCAGTGTAAAATTGTAACGTTTTAGATTTTTATCACCTACTATAATTTGCCTAATTGGAAGGTTATGAGAGGTAGGGCATAGCGATTTATCGCTCGAACTGGAGCAACCCGACTGGAGCAATACCTCCATCTTACAGAAGACCGCAGTAGTGTTCCTGCCTGTGAGCAAGGTTTCTAGAGCTCCAGGGGGTGCTTCATTAGTAGCAGAGGCAAGCCTTCAAGGTAAGAGTGACAAGTCCAGTAATAGATTTATATGCTGTACTTGTCACCCTTGAGCTTGGATTTCATCTCAATGAGGTATTTCTTGACAAGCTTGAGCGTCTTCAAAATTTCTGTATCCGCATCATCTTTGGCTTACGCAAGTATGAACATGTCTCCAATTTTCAGGCTCAGCTTAACTGGCTTCCTATTTGACGACGACGTGACCTCCATCTTTTATCTCTTCTTTATAATATTTTATTTAATCCTCTATCCCCTCCGTATCTGAAAGAACGATTCCATTTCTTGCAACCCATCAAAGAGCATGGTATGCGATCTTCCCGTAAACTTCTACTCACTTTTCCTACTCATACTTCTGAATACTACTCACAATCTTTCACTGTCCAGTCCATACGCTTATGGAATTCCCTTCCTTTACCTATCAGGGAATCTGAGTCCCTTCCCATTTTCAAATCAAGACTAAAAACTTTCTTTCTTTCTCTTAACTAAATCCGAACTTGTATCCTTTATCAAAGTATTTCAATAATGCTAAGCTTTGTTGGTAATTAATTTAATTTCATATATTTATTTCTATTTGTTTATATCATAAATACTTTATGGAAATTTATATATTTATTTATTATATAGGTATTTATTTGTTAATTATAGTTTTATTTATCTTTACGTATTTTTTTATATTTTTATCTTGTTATGGTATTTATATTGATATTTTCTGTTAGTATTTTTCTCAAGCATTTTGCACGGCTGTACTCGTTTCTCGATGTCTACTATTTCCTCTACCTAAAGGTTGTCTGGAAGAGATTGCTCTCTAGCAATAAGACCGCCTATATTGTACTTAAATATGTCTGTAAAACCAATTTCTGTAAATTTTCTGTGCAATAAAGTGTATCTATCTATCTATCTATTTCATTACCACTTAACATCTAGTGGGTTGAGGTCAATCTTGAAGTGTAATATAAAAAAAGGTCATGGGTTCAAATTCCACACCGCTAGCGGAGATGAATTAATACTTAATTAAGGAAACATATATTTTACTTTTTTTATTCAAATCTTTCAATCGTCTTTTATTTAGCGGATTACACATAATATATTTATTATCGCTTAATACCATAAGCATGTCTATAGGTTCCGATTAACATATCCACAACTGAATCTGTCTTCTAATTGTCATCGAGGTCAACAACCTTAATTCGATAACCGGCCATCAAGGCTCGTCAAAGGCGTGAGCAGTAACGTCAGTAGTGACGCGTGACGTCACCAACTGCAGCGCATCTGGAGCGCGCGAATATACGTGCATAGCTCTGACGCAACGCGCCCACACGGGGGGAAAATGCTCGGGTAGCGATAAAATGTTGCAACGATGTTAAAATTGCGTCAGGTATTCGAGATCTTAAAATAACTTAGTGTGTGATAATAAAGATGTCAGATTTTAAACCGATGTTTGCTTATAATAAATCCACTACAAAGCAATACGCGTCCAAGAGGTCCAACTGCTATGTTATAAATGACATGGTGACATATCTGTGAATGACATGTAAACAATGACCAATCACGTAGCAGTTGGACCCCTCGTATCGCTATCTAATGGATTTTATATGCCCAAACACCCTCATATAATGGATAACTTTAATTTACGGCAAAACACATTAAATGATACAGTGTAGTCCGAGATAGATTTGATAATCAGGTTTTCACTTATCTTAAACACTCTAATCATAGATTACACCAGTAGTTTATCATCATTGCCATCAGCCTATGTGTCAGTTCGAAGTGCATTTTTATATGTACAAAGCTCTGACGTAGCGCGATTAAAAGTAGCTTAGATGTCAAAGTAAAACGTAAAAAAAATTTGGTAGATTGTTCATTCAACAGAATTAAGAGGTTCCAGTATTATTTGATGCTTAGATTGACTGGCTTAGCGACGCAATTTGACGTAAGTCTATCCTCTGCCAACGTTAAGCATAAATAATGATATGTACCATCGTTGATTTTCGATTTCATGTAAGTGCTTGTAGTACTTAATTTGGAAACAGCCCCTTATTGAAAAAAATTAAAATCGATTCATAAATGAAAAACGATATTTAGTTTAATCGTCGAATTCAAATCCTTTACCTATGTTCTATCGAATACCCCTTATTGCGAACAAAATAATAAATAAATAAATAAAAAATAAAATAAAATAAAATAAAAAGAGTTTATTTCAGACAAGTTACGCCCATATAACATTCATGCATAATTATTAAGAAAATTAAATTTTAATATTACAATATTACAATGGGTGACCATCACGTGAGAGGATAAATCCCCGTAGTCGTCACCCTTTGCAAAATACATCTCCACAGGGGCGAAGTGAACCTATCCGCCAATGTCCTCAGGATGCCGTTGGGACTGTTTCTCACTCTATTGATCAGGGACGTAGTTTTTTTGCGGATAATGGCCTCGAATCCATCAGTTTGGTATTCCGCAAACATCCCTGAAGCACTACAAAAACGAGGCAGACCCAACATCATCCTAAAGACATTATTGTATTGGATTTTTAGGGTCTCCAGCGATTTTTTGGTATGCCTGACCCACAGATTTCCCGTGTATATGCTTTGACAGTAGGCTTTAAACAGCATCACTTTGACATCATCAGTGCAACGAGAGAATCTGCGCGCCAACATGTTACCTCTGACCACTAGAGCCCTTCGCTCCCGTTCAATATCATCATCGTCTTTGAGGCTACTCGTTAAGATATGCCCTAGATATTTAAAACTCATTACACGTTTTATGTTCAAGCCATTAAGGGTAATATTTGTACTGTTATCTGAGCATTTAGCAGCAGCCCCAAAGACCATGTATTCTGTTTTCTTTACGTTGTACATTAGCCCGTGCCTGGCAGCATACAACTCACAGACTTTTAACATGTCTTGCAGACCACCCACCGTGGGGCTGAGCAGCACCATGTCGTCCGCGTAGCTTAAATTATTCACGCTAATGCCATCCAAACGACAGCCGACCCGCATGCTGCACAGCTCCACGATGAGATCATTTACATATATATTAAAGAGCCTGGGTGAGGACAACCCGCCCTGCCTCACCCCACACTCCAGCACATATGGATCCGACACAGAATCGGCCCATCTCACCTGGTTTGTTTGGTTTGCATACCAAAATTTCAAAATATTCAATACCACCTCCGGTACACCCCTGCTCCCCAGCTTCATCCAAAGGACGTCATAAGACACCAAGTCAAATGCCCTGGAGAGATCCAGGAAGCAGGCATACACCGGCGTCCCTCTATCAGTACAACAAAAGCATAAAATACTATATTTATCTGCTCTTTGCTACAACAAGAAAAGTAATAATAATAATATTGTAAAACTGTAGGAATAAGTGGCAATAGATATCACAATGATTTGTGTGATGTCGTTTGATGTTATAATAAAAGGCTTAGGGCAAATTACATCATACCTTCCAGCTACCAGACTGTTAAACATAATGTAGATAGTAACATAAAATTCGTAATTTGAACATCAAAACAGTATCAAAAATAAATCTGTCAAAAACAAATCGTGTCACCTTAACACACCCCGTGAGAACGGGCCGCGAGCGCAGGCCACGAGGCGCGTTCTATTTCCGACGGTGACGTCACGCCCACACCCACTGTGACGCAAGCGGGCCGCAACTTTTTAAATTGTATTCTTTTTTTTAAACTCTGACATTGGCATGTCGGTGACGGGATCGAAGCGATGTTTCTGGATGCTATCTTTGATTAGAGGAGATTGGTACCGATTGGAATACTGGCATGTTTCTTTTTTTTTTTCTGAATGCCTTCAATTTATGCCTGGTGGCAATATTTGAAAAAAGATTTGTTCAGCGGATAGTAATAAATTATCCGAGGCGTAAACTAAAACCGACCGTCACACGACTGATACAGCTGATATGGAAAGTAAATTTGAAATTACAATTACCGACTCGTAGTCCGTTGGAGAAAAACGGATAGTAATTTTTGGCATATTACAAATCGTAAAATATATGAACCAGGCATTAGTTAGTAATAAGTGATGTCTGCCAACTTTCTAGTCGATTGGTAATATTAAATTACGCAATTCTAAATTTTGTGATATTTTTTATAAATTAACTAAGAAGGCCAAATGAAAGAAATTCAATGTTTAAAATAAAAAAGGCAAAAAAATATTTTGTAACTACTGTAAAAAGTGCATACTATAAAATAAGTAAAGACGGTTTAAATTGCTTTAATAAGGGATTTTTTTTTATTAATAGTAACGTGGTGTTTGTCGAAGTTATCCAACTTCCCAAAGGGATCGACAAAAGAAAAAAACACAATATGAAATGTTGAACAAAAAAATAAAAATCATGTTGTGTAAATATTTTAAATAAAGTCTTGGTTTTCCTTTATTAAAAGCATAAAAATGTGTATAGCTAAAATTGTGTATTAGGACGACCGACAACAAAATATTATGCTTGTATGTAATTAATGTTTATTTTCTTTTTATGTTATTTAATTACTTAAAAATAAATTTTACCAAATAAATGTATATTTCTATAAAATAACCATTCCAGAATACGTTTTGACATGGTATTCACTAGCAATTTAATACGATTCACTCAACGTTCGTAGCCATTCGCTACAATAAGCTACGAGTTACTACGAAATTGCTACGGAACATCGTAGCATTTGTAGCACAGCGTTCACTATATTGAAATATCATTCCAACCTAACATTGGGGCAATGCATCTTGTAAATAGTCTGTTTGAGCGGGAAATTTAGTAGAAAACGTGCTGTCCCGGTTCCACCCATAGTGAGGGATAGAGACAACACGCGCCTTGATGGATGCAACCCGGGTTTCAGGCTCGGAAATGTAACAAATAGGTAGTATGGAGTTTTTTTTGCCATAGACATTTTATACCTTAATCCTTCTACTGTGGCGTCTTTATTGCGCGAAAATAATAAAGCTCAGTATTGCTATATTTTTAAATGATTGATTCTTTTTATACAAAATAATATTTGGGCATACTAAAGTTGACCTATTATGATTTACGACTATTAATATATTAGTTCTTCACCGTCGATATAATTATTTTACTTTATGGAATTTCTTCACCCTTTCAACCTTAGCGTATTTCTGTATATTTGTCAAATATATGAAATACTTATATAGTTATATATGCTAATAATATGATGTACGACTATAATTTCCTATTTCCTCTATTTTATACACAAACTGTATGCTGTCTAATGTACTGTTCATATTTGTTTTAAGTATTTACTAAAGATCTTAATTTAGAAATAAAAAAAGCTCATACCAATGCCCTGTCCCCTGCCATGTTTCTCTAAACACTCGCCAGTCATGGAAGTCGTTGATATAAAAAGCGAGAGCCATAAAAAGAAAAAAAAAAAAACAAATCAAATCGTTACATTCAAAATAATGCTAGTACAACTAGGAATAATTATGCCGAGCAAGTTTCCCATTTTATGCGTCGGAGTTGTTCATAATTTTATCTAAAATTAGCATGTTAATTTTCTAAACATGAGCAAAGTACGGTGGCAAGGTGCACGGTTTAATGAAGCCATAACTCTCAAATTAGTCGTAAACCCGCCATTACTCATCGGCAAATAAAGTGTGTCGCACTAATTATTATTTACAGCGCTTAGATTTTCGGTTAACGGCTTAACCCGACGGTCTGCCGTTAAATGGTTAAATATTTTGCGCTCGTAAAAGTGGAAGAGTTAACACTTTTGCAATTTTATGGTGATTCTTCATTAAAATCATTTTTGTTTACGACATTTAGTTTTCAAAACAAGCCAATTTATATTTTTTAGCTATGTTTTCAAGTATAATACAATTTTAAAAGCTTTAGTACCAGTACAGACTTAAAGAAACGGAGTTAATTTTAATTTTATGTTAGTCTGAATTTCTTTGTTTGCGCAACTAATTGACGACCTCGATGGCGCAATTGCTAAGGTAGGCGCCCAAAGCGCGTAAGGTCCCGGGTTCGATTCCCGGTCAGGTCAATTTGGAAAAGGAACTTTTCTCAATTGGCTTGGGTCTGGGTGTGCTGGGATGACGCCCCCAGTTAGTATCCGTCGTCTGGTACCTACTCGTAGTGAAAGGGAAAACCTTAGTTTGAGACCAAGTGATTGGTGTGATTGTCTGGCGCATTTATTTATTTAATTCTTATAAATTAGTTTAAATTATGTAAGATCGAAAACACGCACTTACGTCGCGGGTATTAGAACTTAAATCAGACTGCGAGTGTTTACCGTGCTGAGCTGTTTACAGTACTAATCCAAAAGTGATTTTAAATTGTCAAATGCTCGCTCATTTGGATCGTATCAAATACAATAGTAATAATAAAATAAAGTTCTTTATTTGGTTCCAATTGTGAGTAATTTCATTATTTGCGATCTAATCGATTTGTTGATCATAATATTATCTTACTACCATTGAAAATTTGAAAGTTTGAGTGAAAAAATACTTGAAAATATTAAATTATATATTTTAAGAGTAAAGAAGCCTTTGGCTTATCAAAATTTGATGTATATTTAAAATCGTCTATTTCAAATATTATAATTTTCTACTCTATGGTAGATGTTTTTAATTCCGGTTATTACCCTTTTGATAAAAGGTTGTGACAAAAACGTATATAACCGGAGATGTCCAATTTCTGAGCATCCTGGGCTCTTTCCGGTTCCCAGCAGCACCAGAGTGCCGGTGAGCCGTTGCTCCAAGTTTATTACCTCATTTCATGGGCCATCATTGCGGATTCATATTTTAATTTCAGTTTGGAAGAAAGTTTTTAGGGTACGTGCTGTGTAATTAGGGTTGGGGTCGGGGATGAGCGGGGCTGGTGGTCGGTTAGTTGCAGTGTTTGGGGTTTGCTGTTTTGTGATCTGTTAGCTTTACCTATAGACGCTGTAGAGTTATATGTAAAGAAAAGAAATGATTTTTGGACTAAACCTTATACAATATGAGTGATCAAATTTCCCACAAGACAATTTTTTTTTATATTGCACTTCAAGATTGACCTGATGTTAAGTGGTAATGAGGTCCTAGCTTAAAGGCGACAAGTACAGCACAATAAAGCTATTACTGGACTTGCAGTCCTTACCTTGAAGGCTTGACCCCTGCTACTAATGTAGGACCCCCTAGGAGCTCTGGAAACCTTACTCACACGCAGGAATACAACATCACCGGAGTGATTGTTATTTGGCTGCGGTGTTCTGTAAGGTGGAGGTATTTCACCAGTTTGATTGAAGGCGATGAGATGCAACCGGCGCATTTTAATGGGTAGTCCTGCCCCATTCAGGGCCCGACACACGCCGTCACCTCATTCGGGTGACTGTGGTGCTGTACATCTAAGTTTACTAGCCTTTTTTTGTTTTTTTTTCTGCCGGGAGCTTAGTAGCCCTACGACTAAAAACGGAACACATCAACGATATGTTTCTTTTTTTTTAAATTAATTGAAAATTCGGAAATTAAAAACTGGATTTCTATTTGCATAATTTCTATTTTGTTATTTAAAATGCATTATTCGCATTCAAAGTGAGTTGGTTACGACTATGAGAATTAAAAGTTGCTGCCACCATCGGATTCGTATTAGGATTCAATAGTAATTTCAAATCATCCAAAGACCTAGATCTTCATGATAAATTACTAAAATTTGGTAATCCAATACTGGGTTATTACTTAAACTTCAGTATCGTTACTTAAATGTTCTCGCTATCTCGCTACGAGCGTCTCGAAAGGTCGTCTAAATAAACGCAAATGTTCCAATTATAATAATTATGAAAAACAGTAGGTAAGCAAAGATTCGTATTTAGTGTGAAACCGTTCCCATTTCTGCCTACCGTTTGTATTAAGTAAGCAGTTTTATTCAGTTCGTTAACATTTAAGTTACTGTTACAATTGAGATTACAGTTAAGCAAATTAGTTTAACGATAAGGGACTTATTTGAACAAGGGCACAATTGAAAACTGGCTTAAAAAATAAATTAATAAAAAAAATCTGAAAAGAATATGGTATATAGTTTATGTTTTGCAAAGGAAAGTTGTGCTCTGGACTAATCATAACAGAGCTAGACCACATTAAATGCAAAAAATATTTTAACATGGCTCTCCTGTAAAATTGCAAAAACTGCAATTGTGCCTTTCTTTTACCAAATGTGCGAAGTGATTTATCCTTGCTTACACATTAAATGCCTACTTTAGGCAAGCATTGGTTTGAAATGGTCCACCCAATAGTCAATGGAGATTATTAAAGTCAGGTCGTTACAATAATACATTTAAATAATTTATCTTTATAATCTAGTATGGATTTATAAAATATTTCCATGTACCGCCAGAATTTACCTCTTTATATTTTTAAGAATGACTCTAATGCGATGAACCTAACTCCCAATTAGGTTGTAGCTAAAGTACTGATTTAATAAATTACTGCGAAATTATGGTCTGAATATCTGTTTTTAGCCGATTGAATGAACAATAGACGTGTTGTCAGTTCGCGGTTACCCATCTAATGATGCACCTGTCATCGTCCTCGAATACGTCTATCGTGTTAAGGAGGCATAATGATGTAATCAACATGCAAACTGCTTTTCTTGTTTTAGGCATCATTGAGTCTTAGTACTTTAATGAGTATTTTTATAATGAACTCTAAGATCGATCTCATCCCACCTGATGTTTAGTGGTAATGAGATCATAGCTTAAGGGCGACAAGTACAGCATAATGAAACTGTTACTGGCCTTGTCGCCCTTACCTTGAAGGCTTGACCCCTGCTACTAATGCAGCACCAGCTACCCCCCAGGAGCTCAAACAACAACAACAATTGAGTAATGGCGTAATCACTTTCGTCATACTAAACTGTTTAAATAAGATATTGGTAAAGCTTAATTTTAAAGACATTAGATTATCTTACTAAATAAGAACGTTCTGACCTAATTAAAGGCTATATTTAAAAAGTTTAGAATGCACCTCAAATTCAGTAATTACTCTCAAGGGTTCTGCTTCACAGAGACACTAATTGTTGCGGTTTTTGAGGGACCATGAAAGTAAAAATGATATGAAATAAGGTAAAATTGTTTGATAAGTAATATGTACGTGATAGAGACAGCAGGGCAGATGATGTTGTCCAATATGTATTTATTTATAAAATATGTATGTGGGTTCGGTTGGCCACACTAATTTTAAATAAAAGTATAATAATAATACCTATTCTTTATGGTATAGTTTTTATTACTGGGACAAAAAAAGAACAATGTCGTTTATATATTAAAGGCACTTGTTTAAAATTACCTATTAAAAACAACCCTGTGAAAAAAAGGGATTAACCCATTGCCGTCTCTCAGTGAAGCAGCACCGAAAGTCCCGTTAAGTTTTGTAATTAATCACAATATAAACAATATTAGGGCTACAGCTGGAGGTCGCGCGCCAATAAAATACTAATTAATATCCAATTAACCGCCCCTAGTTCGAGCCGTTCGGAAACGAATAAATCAACAGTTCGCTGTTTTGTTCATAAATCGATGAAGGTTTCGCGACTGAGTCACTGAGCGTTGACTTTGCGTCATCTCTAAGGGTCATTTAGTTTTCAATTTGACAACCGTCGTATTATACATTGTCATTGAAAGAAAAAAACATGAAAGAGCTCCCATTATATTTGCAAGAGAGGTAGGGCATAGCGATTTATCGCTCGAACTGGAGCAGCCCGACTGGTGAAATACCTCCACCTTACAGAAGACCGCAGCCAAATAACAATCACTTCAGTGTTGTTGTGTTCCTGCGTGTGAGTAAGGTTTCCAGAGCTCGTGGGGGGGGGGGCTACATTAGTAGCAGGGGTCAACCCTTAAAGGTAAGGGCGACAAGTCCAGTAACAGATTTATTATGCTGTACTTGTCGCCCTTAAGCTAGGACCTCATTACCACTTAACATCAGGTGGGATGAGGTCAATCTTGAAGTGCAATATAAAAAAAAATACTTCAATCGAATATTGGCATTAAAATACACACAAATGTAAAGCGAGCAATAGATACGCAATATACTAATAAAGTATCGACACTTGAAAATAAACTTTAAGGCTAATGAGTTTAGGTCGACAAAAAGACATTCGTTAAAGGGGTCCTTAGTTACGTCATATCATCGAATGGGATGGAACACGTGCTGTGATTGGTCCGCTATGACTCGCAGCTTCCAATGAAACGGTATTCATATCGGCGCTACCTCACTTTTAAGGCACGCCCACCGTGCCTTACTTTTCTTGGTGCCATTTTAAAGCTTTAGAAATGCTTTTATTTTTTTCATTGTCCATTGTGGTGTATGATGTGATGATGCGGTGAAGTAGGTACGTGTGTGGAGATGAGGAAAAGTCTCGAGATACACAACATAAAACAGTTTATTCACAGCACTCAGTTACAGTACGTACACACAAAAGAAAGAAGGAGTAAGGCGAGAAAGTTAAACACAGATAGTCAGAGAAGAGAAAGTCACAGCACAGCACATACAACAAGCAAGCAAAAATGTTCTGAATGTAAAAGCGTTAAGCGCGAGAATGTAGTTAGCCCGTGATCGCTAGAAGCAGACTGTTCGCCGGGCGCCGAGCGCCGCGCGCGGTGGTAGGCATCAGAACCGGTCACCGCACGAACAATAGGCTCAGCTGAGTAGCGGCTAGTGAATCACTACTAATAATGGTTACTTTGCGAATACTAATGTTTGTTTGTTTGTTGAAGCTATTTTGCTTAAAATGACAAGATATTATTATAAATAAATATTAATAACTATGTGACGGTACGCCACATCACTCCCCCCAAGAGACCGGGTTACGGGCGATAATATTTTGGAAAGTGAACTTGTCGTCCTGATCGAGTGGTTCTCGGTTTTACAGTGTCAGGAGTGGTAATTTGTATTTCTGGGTCTGGGAGTTGTGGTACGCTATTTGCTGTAGGGTTGACTTCTCGAAGTGTGTAAGCCGGCTTGATACGGTCAATAGATACAACTACGGTTTTCCCTTTAATGAGTATCTTAAAAGTTTTTTCACCTCGTTGCAACACTTTGTACGGTCCAGTGTATGCTGGTTTGAAGGTGGCATGTGATGAGTCATCCCTCAAGAAAACTTCTTGGGAAGTGGCCAAGTCTTTGAACACAAACACTGGACGTTTGGTTGCATGACGTGAAGCTGGAGATGGGAGTAGTTTCTGTGCGAACTGACGTATTCTAACAGTGAAGTCAGTCAAGTCCGGAATGTCAGTTGCATCCTGGTCGAAGAACTCTCCTGGTAGCCGTAGCGTTTCGCCGTACACCAACTCAGCTGGCGAAGCTTGGAGGTCCTCTTTGTGGGTAGTTCTGATACCCAAAAGTACTAGGGCGAGAGATTCAACCCAGTTATTGTTGGCGTGACATGTGATAGCGGCCTTCAACTGTCGGTGGAATCTCTCGACCAGTCCGTTGCAGGCCGGGTGGTAAGCGGTGGTGCGCCTGTGTCGAAATCCAACCAAATTAGACAAGCGCTGGAAGAGGACGGATTCAAACTGCCGTCCGCGGTCTGTGACGATGTCGGTAGGGCATCCGAAGCGCGCGATCCAGCCATATAGTAGGGCTCTTGCCACTGTCTCCGCAGTTATGTCCTGTATAGGAATTGCTTCAGGCCACCGAGTGAAGCGGTCGACTATGGTGAGGCAATACCGAAATCCCTGTGATGGAGGCAGAGGTCCGATGAGGTCCATGTGGATCTTTGAAAAACGGACTCTTGGTAGCTTGAAAGTGCCGAGAGGAGAATGCACATGACGCGTAATTTTAGAGCGTTGGCAGGCGTCGCATTGTCGTGTCCACTCGCGACAGTCTTTCCTAACGCCGGGCCAAACAAAACGTTCTGCGATCATCTTTGCCGTAGCGTTTGCTCCTGGGTGGCTTAGGGAATGTAAGCTATTAAAAACCTGTCTACGCATTTCACTAGTGACGTAAGGCCGCACAATCTTGCTACTCTCATCGCAGTACAGTTCAGAACTCGATCCCGGCAGTTTTACCTTGTTCAGGTGCAGCGATGTCGTGTCGCTGAGGAGTTGCTGGAGTTTGGAGTCGGAGAGTTGGGACTTGGCTAGTTCAGCCAGGTCAATAGGTTGAACTATCTCTTCGACTCGTGAGAGGGCATCAGCGACGACGTTGTCCTTGCCAGAGATATGCCTGATGTCTGTGGTGTACTGCGAGATGTAATCCAGGTGTCTGAACTGTCTTGGTGAGCAATTTTCTTTGCGGTTGTGGAATGCGTAGCAGATTGGCTTGTGGTCACAGTAAACCGTGAAGTGTCGTGCTTCAACCATATGCCTAAAATATTTGATGCATTCGTACACGGCAAGCAGTTCTCGGTCGTACGGGGAATACTTCTGCTGTGTGGAGCTCAGCTTTCGCGAGAAGAATGCAAGTGGTTCCCAATTACCGTTCTTCAGCTGCTGCAATGCACCACCAATGGCGGAATCGGAGGCATCAGTCACGATGGCTAGTCTGGCTTCGCTTGTAGGGTGAGCTAGAAGAGTAGCTTGGCACAAGCTGTCCTTGCACTTTGTGAATGTGTCAAGTTCCACAGCTGAGAAGTGAACTGGATGTGAACCCTTCACCGAACCAGTGAGGAGTGCGTTGAGGGGTGCCTGATGCTCTGCTGCGTCAGGTATGAAGCGTCTGTAAAAATTGATCATGCCCAAGAATCTTCGCAACTCTTTTACGGTCTTCGGTACTGGGTAGGACTTGATCGCATCCACTTTCTCAGGCAGGGGCTCTGTGCCGGCGGCGGAAATCCGATACCCGAGGAACTTGACGACTGTCTCACCGAAGACACACTTGCTAGTGTTTATCACCATGCCATACTGACTCAGTCTGGTGAACAGCTGTCGTAGGTGGTCCTGGTGTGCTCTGCGATCCTTACTAAATACTAGAAAATCATCCAAGTATGGATAACAGAAATCTAGTCCCCGAAGCATCTCGTCGACGAACCGCTGGAAGGTTTGACCGGCGTTACGAAGCCCGAACGTCATGTACGGGAATTCGTAAAGTCCGAACGGTGTAGTGATGGCGGTCTTGGCTATATCGTCGACATGGACTGGGATCTGATTGTAGGCCTTGACTAGGTCTATTGTAGAAAAAACCGTGCACCCAGCAAGGCTGTGCGAGAAATCTTGGATGTGGCGAATGGGGTACCTGTCCGGAATGGTCCTGGCGTTGAGCATCCTGTAGTCTCCACAGGGACGCCATCCGCTGTCCTTCTTCGGAGCTAGGTGCAGAGGAGAAGACCATGGTGACTTGGAGGGTCTGGCGGTGCCACTTTTCAGCATCGAGTCAAACTCCTCCTTGGCTATCTTCAACTTGTCGGGCGCTAGCCGACGAGGTGTGCTGGCAATCGGCGGGCCGGGTGTGGTGCGGATGTGATGCACCGTGTTGTGTGCCGGTGCACTATATATACCAGATGGGCGAGTGACATCGGGAAATTCGCGTAGTATGTCATGGTATTCAGAGACACCGGACATTACCTTAACCGACGAGATTGTGTGCGCTGAGTGTGCAGGTGAAGCCGGGGTCACGAGGGTTGTATTGCTGTCGATTAGGCGTTGATGTCGACAATCTACAATCAAATTGTAAAAACATAAAAAATCAACGCCTATTATTGGCTTCGTGACGTCGGCGACAATAAATCGCCAAGTAAAGTCGCGGCGCAGGCCCAGGTTCAGTACCAGATGTGCGTAGCCGTAGGTATGGATTGTAGTACCGTTTGCCGCACACAGCTGGTAATTCGTCGGTTGACGTCGCTCCTTCAATGCAGTCCGGGGGAAGACGCAGAGGTCACTACCAGTGTCCACTAGAAACTGCATCTTTGTCCGTTGGTCTGTAACAAATAAGCGACCGGTGCTTGGGCAGTCGTTCGTCGCCATTACCGACCGCCCGGGGCGTTTCCCGTTGTAAAATCGCACGGCCGCACGCATTTCTGTGCTTGTGCACCGTGCTTTGCGTGGTACCAGCATATTGGGTACCTTTTGTAGCTGGTCTGCGATCTGCTAGAACTGGAACGTTCCCGGGAATGGTGTTGTGGTCTAGACCTGTGTCTAGATCTTGAATGGCGGTTGTCACGGGCGGTGAGAGCTTGCACTTGTTTGGTCAGCGCTGCAACCTGCTGCACCAAGGTGTCGAGTACACTGCTACCAGCAACTGCTGCTACTTGCGGGCTAGAGGGCACCACGTCGTGGACTCGGTCGGCGAGATCCGCTAGGGCCTCGAGCGAAGACGAGGCCTGGGACGCGACGATCGTCTGGGTGGTGCTGGGTAGACGGGTGGTCCAAACAGTTCGCAAGAACTCCTCTGGAACTCCTGGACCGGCCAGGTGCTGTAGGTGCCTCAGGAACTGGGAAGGCTTACGGTCGCCCAACTCCTCATGAACAAGGAGCTGCTTGACCTTCTTCTCCCTGGATGCCGATAGCCTCTTGATGAGTTCTTGTTTCAGCCGCTGGTACTTGTTGGTGGGTGGTGGGTTGGTGATGATGTCCTCCACCTCCTCTGCATACTGCTGGTCTAGCTGGCCAACCACGTAGTAGAACTTCGTGGTGTCGCAGGTGATGCCGGATATCATAAATTGGCCCTCAATTTGGGCAAACCAAATTTGTGGTTTTTCTGGCCAAAATGGGGGTATTCTCACACCGACTTTAAAAACTCCAACGGTCGAATCGGTGTTTCCGTCCGCAGCACAGTCTTGGTATCTGTCCTTGTTCGCCATTCTGTGTTCTCAAGGGGTCACCAGTGTGGTGTATGATGTGATGATGCGGTGAAGTAGGTACGTGTGTGGAGATGAGGAAAAGTCTCGAGATACACAACATAAAACAGTTTATTCACAGCACTCAGTTACAGTACGTACACACAAAAGAAAGAAGGAGTAAGGCGAGAAAGTTAAACACAGATAGTCAGAGAAGAGAAAGTCACAGCACAGCACATACAACAAGCAAGCAAAAATGTTCTGAATGTAAAAGCGTTAAGCGCGAGAATGTAGTTAGCCCGTGATCGCTAGAAGCAGACTGTTCGCCGGGCGCCGAGCGCCGCGCGCGGTGGTAGGCATCAGAACCGGTCACCGCACGAACAATAGGCTCAGCTGAGTAGCGGCTAGTGAATCACTACTAATAATGGTTACTTTGCGAATACTAATGTTTGTTTGTTTGTTGAAGCTATTTTGCTTAAAATGACAAGATATTATTATAAATAAATATTAATAACTATGTGACGGTACGCCACATCCATCACTGTTAAACTGAATACAGTGTTCTGGTACGGTACAATAATCCGTAAAATATGCATTCATTAATCAGAACAACTGTATCAGATTTGTCTTGGGCTCTGTAAATATACTTAAATTTTTAATTTTTGCAACCAATTTTAATTACTTTCAGATACGTTAATGTAGAAATGCCAGAATACTCGGCCTGCTCTACAATATTCTTCACAATCAGTAAACGAAAAAACATGGTTCTCGTCACACTAACTTTAATTCGAATTCGCACCAAAACACACACAAATGTAAATCACACAAGCAATAGACAACATTTACAAATATAGAAACATGTAAATAAAACAAACAAACTATATACTTTATATGCTAGTGTACATTAGATGCTGCCTAGTCTTCTATCATAAACTATCTTTTAACTATGACACAGATAAAAACAAACTTCATCACACGATGTATGTATGTATGTTGTATGAGCTATTTTGCAATCATGTCGATGTAAGATGTTATTGTTACTGTTACGAACTCCTTATGAGTCAAACGTTATGTTTTTATATTATTTTTAATATGTCAATTTTGATTTGTTTTCTTCTTCTTCTTTTATCCTGTCAATCTAACTGTATTTTCTCTTAACTTTCATTTTAAATATATTTTTATTCACCCTATTATGAGTGGCTTGTCCCTCTTTCCTTTCCCTCCGTAACATTATTTGTACAATCGTCTTTAAAGGCTGCTTAACATGAAATCAGGCCTTAATTAGTCGCCTATTTAATTATATAACCTCATTAACGGAAACACTAAGTTGCGCCCCATAACAATGCTACGTCAATAACTATGTAATAGCTGTTATGACAAGAGCAACATTGCTAATCGATCACTCGAATTAGTGGACTGTATCTAATTGCTGTTCAATCATCGGGTGGTTAAAATTTATGAGATTATAATCACTGTGATGAGACTGGCCGTAATGTAGAATGATGTCGTTTGATGATTCAGATTGATAGTTGGACATAATTGTTTGCTAAGTTAGACTGCAGATCATTGGTCATTGTTATTTTGCTTTGAAAAAACATTTAAAAGAAAATACCATTATCGTCATTTCGGCCAAAGAACTTAGGCTTACCTCCAAGACTTCCACCTCTCTCTGGTTTGTACATCGCTATTCGGCCATTTTGCTTTATGACTGCCCTCGGTCATTGCGATGCGTATTTCGTATGTTATAAGTTCATAATTAAAAAGAAAACAGTATATTAAGAATAATTCCATGATGACCAAATATTTAGCAGGGGTAATTCTTTGACCGCCACCTGAAGGAAGATGATGGCGTGTGGGGGATTCCTCTGCTTCACAAAAGGCAGAGACTATCCACTGAAACGCATTGGTTGGACCTCATCTTCTTTTAGTGATGGTACTGAGGGAAACTCGGCTCAGCCAGAACCACCACAACACCAACGACCGACTGGAAAAACCGCTAATACGCAGTCCCGTCTTCTCTCCTGATTGTCGGGGGAGGGGGGGGGGGGGATTCGGCCAAAGACCTTACATTGAAAAAATATATTTGTGCGGCCCGCCTATATTGCCAGGCTAGTGCTGTGCTGGCCAGCAGGGCGATACAATGGCATGGAGTTTCAATTAGACAGAACGGAGAAGACAGGATGGATAAAAGGTGTTTGTTATTAACAGTGGAGTTATTTAGGTTTCTAGTATATTCATTACTAGCGATCCGCTGCGGCTTACCACGTATTTTATTACCGTTTTTCCACCATTTCTTCATTCCTATTGGTATAGAAGATTGTTATACAACCTATAGCTTTCCTTGATAAACGGAATATCCAACACAATCATATTTTTTCAATTCAAAACAGAAGTTTCTGAGATTAGCGCCTTCAAACATACAAACTCTTCAGTTCTTTAATCTTAAGGACACATTCTTCGCGTGCAATTGTATAGACGACAACGCAACAGTGTTAAAATATATTTTCGGTTAGACAGAGTTTTATGCAGTGTAATATCAGAATGCACGTATAATGTTCCAGAATTATTTCTGCGCTTGCGCCCGCGGAACACTCTCGTTTCCGCGCAGTGCAGCGGCGGTTATACCTTCTTTGAGCATTGCTGTATTTTCTCAACTGTTCCAATGAAGGTGTTGAGCTTGGTTCGAACCGAAATATACCATACAGGCGCAGATAGGTAGCTTGGCGTTTAGAAATTACGGAATATATTAATGTCGCAAATTCAAGATAAACTTCATTGTGTGAGTATGTATGTATTATACAATAAGCCTACTACTAGCGAATCTTTTTATCTAGGTAATTCTAAAAATTGTTATGTAATATTAAAAATCAAAGCGAACCTGATTTTATACTATGTGAAGATTGTGAGTGACTAAAATTTGTATCAGCTTGGTTAAGGAAAACTTTGAAGATTAATTTCATCGAAAACAGAAATAAATAACAGATAAGTTTTTTTTTCACTGAATAAATGAACAATTACCCAAAAATAGCACAATAACTGATATATAAATTCACCATTAAAATACTACAGCAATGTAATAACTCATAATAAATTTAAACCAGGAGTGTAGTTACATACTGTACATTCATAATAATATACTCTGGAACAGGAATTATGTTCCAGAAATAAACCAGCGCCCGCGGAACACTTTAGTTTCCGCGCGTTGCAACGGCTGTTATACCTTCTTTGAGCGCTGCCGCGTTGGTGTAATAGCTCAACTGTTTCAGTGGCGCCCTAAATGTACCGGCAAGCGTAAAATGGTAACTTAGTGTTTAAAAACGATGATACATTTCTTCACGTTTGTAAATCAGAATAACATAATTTACATTTTCATATCTCATTGGAAATAAATTTGGGTACATGTGTGTTTGTACTAACAACAGTGGAAAAAAAAAGCCAACGTTTAGCTTTTGAGTTGCTCAGAGATCATAATATTTTAAGGTACTTTATTGATTTTATAACAAAATATTTAATTTAGTAGAAACAATTTAAGTTAACTTTAGAATGATAAATATTAGTATTCTTTTGTTTATTCAGTATACCAAGCCCGTATTAACCAAAAAGAAAGTTGAATTTTGCTTGCGTTATTTTGGTTGAAAAGGAACACATTGATCTATTTTATTATATACCTCAGACCTCAAAAAATGTCTACTTCTTCTTTTGAGCAAGTAACCTTGAAGCCTGGGGTCCGCTATTTGGTCTGACAAAACTACATGTTACATCGGAGTGAGTGAGTGAGTGATTGCCTCCTTACCTTCATAATCATTACAAGGTTATCCAAAACTTTAGAGCTCAAAGCTTCAATCACTACAACTCCGAGGTCTCAGAGGATGTCTACATATTTCTAATATAATCAACGTAAAAGTTTCTTTGAATGGATGAATCAATATGTTTACTCATTCATGAAAAGTTATACAAACCTTAATTAATTAAAATACAGGTATTTCATACCCAAACTACGCGAACATATTCGCATTCAACAGCTAGCTAAGAATAATATACACGAGGTATGCATGAGCTAACTGCACGTGTATAATTTCTGTTCCAGAAATAAACCAGCGCCCGCGGAACGGTCTCGTTTCCGCGCGTTGCAGCGGCTGTTGTATATCCTTTACCTATCTATACTTTCTTTGAGCGCTGCCGTAATGTAGTTATACTCGTAGCTCAACTATTGTGGTGTCGTAGAGCTTAAATCAAACTGAAATGTATGGTCAACAGTAAGGTCAAGGTAAATATTTGCAGTTTGATATTTGTTCTTATTTGCACGATATAAGGGCCGTGCAAAGTTTAAAACGTATATTGGCGCACCGTACCTCTAAAAATAACAACAAAATATCAAATATTCTATTGATAAAGAGTCGGATGTCGCTTCATAAATACGATGAAGGTTTTAGTCAAAATATTTTAAAGCCCAGTTCAACTCATCATCGTATCCGACATATTTCGTTTTTAGTAGCAAACTTTCTTATAAACGCGGTTTACGAGTCAAGGTGCCCAATAGGTTGTGATGATGTTTGATATATCACTCCTTTAGATTAAAAAACCTGATTTTTTTTATTGCAATTATGAAAAGGCAATTTTGGAAATATACGAGAAGTACAGATAGGTATCTAAATTCTAGTGAACATTCTCATGAGTAACGTTTTTCCAGCTTGTTGAATTAAATTAATTGTGTGTTAATCTAAGTGTAGGTGTTCGAGAAAAGAATTAAAAAACGAGACTAACACGAAACGGGTTCCTTTTGAGTTCCTAGAGCTTTCATCGAGGGATGGATATACTCAAACTCAAACTCAAATATTTCTTTATCCAAGTAGGTTACATGTAACACTTTTAATCGTCATTGAATACAATGCAAAGTGATTCTACTTCCGGTTCGGAACCTATATCTACCGAGAAGACACCGGTAAGAAACTCAGCAGATAAGTTACAGTAGCAGTATCTAACTTAAAGCTATGTGTGAACACTTTGGACCAAGTCATATAGTTTTATTTTGATGAGTGAAAAAAGCATGAAGTATTATTTTATTTTAAGAGGTAAGCTGGAGCAGACCAGTCCCCAAAGGTGGCACCTGTTCACAAGCATGACGTATGTGCCAGCCATCGCTTCACTCAACCATATTGAATATTGTACTAATGTGTCCATATTTCTGCGGGTCCTTAGTATTGTCACATTTGGGTTGTGTACACCAGTTCCTCGCTAGTGTGACGTAACCGCATCTGCATAGATAATGTGAGGGGCAAAACGCTTCCTCTGCAATCGCTTAATCCCGGCCCCATAGCAATTTACTCGCCGCACCGTCTTCCGGCACTGTGTTCTCGGCTTTATGAGAAGACGATAGAGATTTGTTTCCAATGAGCCGCTTTGATGATGTGAACGATACGTTGATTACTATGTGTTTATATGAAATATTAAAGAACTCGTTTTAAAAATAGAAGTATTTTGAAGTTAGAAGTAAATGCGTCTGATAATCATCCCTACCTATTAATTGGTTACAAAAAAAGGTGTTTCCTTCTATGATCAACATTACGTCAGAATATACAATTTGGATTTTGGACAATCCTTATGTCGAGGAAATAAGAATTAATCTCGGACTGGAAGTGTTTACCATGACGATTAGTACTAACGACGGATACATACTGTGGAAAACATAATTCAGCCTTTGATATTTTTTATCTTTTGGTTTTAATTGCATACAAGTTTAAACATATCTGTAAGAAATATATTCACAACGCTCTTCATTTCTTTATATCCAAATTTTTACGCTACTGCTCAAACAAACAACCTCTTAGGTTTATAATGTTAAGTAAAATATATTTATTTATAAGATATGACTGTAGATACACATAAGAAATACAACAGAACTATATAAATGAACAAAACTATACATGAAAATATTTAAAATAAGATAATACCAATGTACAAAATATTTACAAAAGATAGTCCACTCCAGTGTTTAGGGTGCCTAGAAAGCTAGCAACATTACCTCTTTGTATGGCCAGACTTAAACGTTGGCCGAGGTATTTTTGTTGTACGAGTATATGAATAAAAAGATTTGATCCATATACTCGTAGACTTAATTGACTATTTAGATAAAATTATTAATAAATAAGCCACTGGATGACCTCCGACTTAACGAGTTAAATTGAGAAATCTTTCGGGACCCAATAACTTGACAAGCTTTCTAAAGCTCTCTCTTAATAAGTTTCACTGAATTCGGTCAGTATACCGGACTGCAGCGGTCAAAACTTAAGTTTCGGTATCGTATCCTGACTATGAATTTGTGCGTATCAGCTAGCAATCAATTTATCTTTTCAACGAAAATGCCGAGACAGCCACCATTCCCGTGGTTCCTATCACGCGAGACCATCCATTACTGCAGACAATAATAAATATGCAACGCTTGCTATCGGCGATGCATAATTAATTAGGCCCGTGGCGGGTCGCTGAGGATCTTGCTACATGTGCGGAGAGGCTGGGTATTGATAGGGGCGTTATTGGTAATACGGGGCTCAGTGAATTAAGCAGGCATAAATAATTACGAACTTAAATTGATTTTTAAACTGAATAGTGTGCATCACGTTTACTAACTCAAAACTCGGTAGAGAGCGCATGCGGAAGGCTTAAAGGTTACATTTACAAAAAAAAATGTCACCTACCACAACCTGTGGTTAGCTTAGTCTGAAAAGCAAGTAAGCCTATAATAAGAACTATAATTGCCGAATAACGACCGTTTTTAAAACGGTCTTCACACAAATTAAAAAAAAATCTTGTTTCCCTAGACTATATAAACAAAGGCCCTTTCCAACTTTAATTTAGTAGGTTATAGTATACTTTTAAACTTGATTCTACAGAAATTAAACAGGAAATCTCCCTCCGCAAACATAAAAGGCCGCATCTCGACAAACTTCCCAAAAGCACTCCCGCAAAGTAAAGAACAAATTTAAAAGCAACCACTACAAGCCGTTTGCACTCATAACTAATTCAAAATCAGTCGGTTCGACTCGTCTTACTACAATCCTGTCAAAGGGTACTTTACCGAAGAATCCAGGCAAAAACAGAGGCGGGGTCCCTAGGGGACATGTCTCGAGCTCCAGGAATACAACCTATCCGTATTCGTCAGCTATAGTGTTAAGATGGCGTGCTTAAAGCTCGCCACACGAGACAGACTTGTCTTGCCTAATTAGATTTTTAAAATGTTTTACAGTGCTTCAGGTCGCACTAAGGAACTTTAAATAACAAAAAAAACAAGAAAAAATCATCTTCCCGTGCGATGTGGGTTGCGAACCCACGGTCTTCACGTATCGCGCGTGCTGCTCTTCCAACTGAGCTAACCGTAAGTTATAGTGGGCGATTCATATTTCTGTTATAATTTCCTTTTAGCTGTCAGCAAGTGCCATAAACTTTAAAATATTTGGCTAATTAGGTAAACGATTAAATGTTTCATTCTCTTCAACAAATGTAACCCTTAGTGGATGGTAATAAAGAAAACGGCATCTATCCGATTTATTTGTTTTTATTTATGATTTTATGAGGTGTAGTGTTTACATTTAGTATTGATTTTTGAAACATAAGACATTATTTATTCCACAGTATATTTTTTCCACAGTTTATTGGTTTTACACACACATTATAGAGCAAGCAAATTTAGGCGATAGTATCTTTATTATATATTTTGACGACCTCCGTAGCCGAGAGGCGAGCATGCTGGAATTTGACGTCGCGCTATCTCTGAGGTCCCGGGTTCGATCACCGGTCGCGTCATTATGGGAAACGAAATTTTCTGTATTGTCTCGGGTCTGGGTGTTGTGTAACACAAGTGCTTTAGCTACTATGTCATGTTGTCAAATATTTATTTATCGCCAGAAAGCAGATTTGTATAATGAAATTATGTGGATCGAATGTCAAGCCATTTGACATTGTTATTGAATTGCTTTAGACGAGATTTTGACTTGAAACATGTTTAAAATGGATGCTTGCTTCCACGGAATTTTCGGAAAGCTGTGGAGCACCGGACAACAGCCGTGTTCTATAGTGATGTTATATTTATTTTAACGTGAAAACGTCGACGTCTGGCAGTCGTAAAGCTCCTGCAAAAAATCTAGTTTCCGTTTAATATAAACAACAGTATATAGTTATCGAGCTAAAGGCAACGGCTGTAACTTAAAACTCAGCTTTTAAGTATCATAGTAAAATTAAATGTGTAATGTTAAATAAATAAATAAAAAAAAATATAGGCAAGCAGCCCAGCACTTACAATTTCTTTTTACAAAAATCAGCTTTATAATGCGAACAAATACTTTAGTTGCTTAATACAGAAACAGAGCATTCTATGTGATTTTTAAAGAAACTAAACAATTTCATCTCTCTTTGCGGTGTGGGATGACATTTTTCTGTTTCTTTAATATATTTAAAGTACACTTGTGCGGCATTAGCACTTAATATTTTTCAAAACATATGTAATGTTGTCCAATATATTTATTTTTTATCTATTAATAAAATTTTCGACTTGGCCAAAAAAGTATCATAAAATACTAATTTCCTTAGCATGTCGAATAGTCGCAGCCGCGGCGCCAGTCGTCCGTCTGTTGCCGGCCTAACCCGAATCTCACCGCCACCCTTTTCTCCAAAAGGATACAAT